>CM039135.1:8546039-9746039 GCA_022036555.1 Microstegium vimineum | reverse complement strand
CCTGTTTACAAATTTATTTATGATGCTGGTATATATAGACTAGTAATTTAATAAAGTTAGCTTATGTCTTAAGTTCTCAGAAGAATATTATTTATATAAAAATGTACTTACACTTCACATTTCATTAGATTTGCATATATATTACATATATAGGAGTATATTTACTTCAAATAAATAGGTTGTAGTTTTTCTCAATTACTTGAGATGTTTGTGGCTCTTTTTTTAATGTTGAGAGGTAGTCATGTAAAATTGGCACATATCCAACAAGAGAACATTGTACCTTTTCCTAAGTCCTAAATTACATCCACGTCATGCAAAAAGGTATATGTATAAATTTTAACTTTTTAATTGTCGCTGGAAAAGGTCTTCATAGCCAAAATTGGTGGTTGGGTTGCAATTAACTCTGCATGTCATCTTTTTTCCTTATTGGATGGAGTATCCTATCAATTAGTATACATCATACATCACTTTCAACCCTTTTCATTCTTTCTTCCTACTAATAGTTGGTGTGAGATATTTTTTGCATATTTGTGAACAATTAGTGAAATAATACCATCAATTTATATATATTTGAATTAGATAAATTTACATGAAATGCCCTTAAGAAAAATACATCAGAAGATCACATGTCACCTCTAAAAGTACATTTACTTTTTTCTGAGAAATTTTTACTGAAGCATTTCAAAGCGAATTGAAGGTTATGTATGCAGTATGTTGTGTTATTATTTAAAACAACACAGATTTTATGCGCCTACATTAGCATCTTAATCCTATTTATCTAGGTTTTCACTCGAGTTTTCATTTGTCAATATATATAACAGCCTTGAATGAGTAATTACTGTACAACTTTTTATTCCCTGGAGAAAAATTGAAGTACAAATATAACATACAAAAGTCCTGTAGTGCACTGCCGAAGCTTCTTCGTATCTTAGCATACAAATCTAAGGAGCAGCCAGGACTAAAAAAATGCAACACCTGCAATAGAAAACGCATTCCGTACTTGCTTTTAAAAACAATCCATCCATTTCAGGTCAATCTATCTACGGTTCAGTTATCACAAACAGGTCCACGTGTCTGGATGTTCAATTACTCACATCATCGAGGGCTAGCATGCAAAACATCTGACAAAAAATGGTTTGGTGCGAGCATATTCCGAAACTGTCCCCAATTTTCATGGGGGGGCAATGAAGCTAATCTTGTGCAGTGGCATCACAGTAGGTGAACGGTGAACCCTTTGGGGGTCTGAGGACAGTTTTGACCTCTGGAGCCTGCTGAAGCTGAACCAGGCGGCTCTTGTGCTAAGCCAAGAGGTCAACAGCTGAACAGCCGTACGTGATGAGTTGATTGCAATTTGCGTCACATTTGCACACAACAAAAGTGCGGTTGGTAGCCTTTGCCAAATTGGCCTCTCCATCGCACCTGATTATATATATTATATATATTATGTAGCTGGTTGCTTGCTTGCATGTGTTGTGAATAGGATACAGTAGTTGATATGGATTTTCTTTTGTGTTGTTGTGAACGACGATAATACATATTTCTAATATTAATACAAATCAGTACTAATACAATTATACAAGAGGTATCATATCATTTAAATTTACGAGCATGCATAAATGGTCTCTGTACGATGGAAGAACAGAGATCTGAACTGAATTCATACCACTCATGGTCGAGGTCAAAATTGAAACTAACTTAAATCCGTTCATCCAAACAATCCGAGTTAGTGTCAAATATTGGATATGACAGAGCTAAATTTTAACCATTAAGTCGTACTATAAGCGTGCGGGCACTTTTGGGCAGGTTGGAAGTTGGTGCGCGACTCTCTTTTTCTCCGTTGGGCGATAATGCTGCTTTCGCGGGCGGCGGCGCGTCTTTGGTCGTTCTTGTGCGCCGCCGGGCCGCCACGAAAACTGCTGCCTCGACGATCGAGATACAGGCGCAGCTCTTGTTGCATTGCGGCATGGGGATGTCTGTCACCTGTGCTGTGAACTAAGCTCACCTTGCTAGCTGCAAGGTGTGGTTGGTGAAGACGACGAACACTTCTAGGTACTAGTATGTACTTTTGTTGTCATCGGATATGCCGACGAGACGCAAGTACCTAGAGAAAACAGTGCCACATGCCACTATAGTACTGTACCATTTTTGTTTGTAGTCCATGTATCAGCAGACTGATGATTTTCATCTCTCTTTAATAACATATCCTTGATTCTCGTGTTGTAAATTTTATGTACTACACAACGGGGACACTGTCTCTCCAACTTTCGTAAAAGTGAATAAATGAATTTTCTAAGACTATAGGAGAGGCTGCTAATGGAATTGTACCTCTAGCTTAATTAGGATTTGAGTGCAAATCAAAATAAAAGCTTCATTGGTAGGTCAATTCACTACTAGAGAACATGTCTTTTGTCGATGTCCAAAATGAGCTTTAGTCTCGAAATTTTTTGCGTTCGAGACTAATAGATCTTTAGTCCGGCCCGGTTGGTAACATCAACCGGGGCTAAAATGTCTCATGTAGTCCCGGTTGAAAATACCAATCGGGTCGGAACTAAAGATAGACCTTTTAGTCTCGGTTGGTGTTACGAACCGGGACTAAAGGTTCCTCGCTACGTGGGTTTAAAAGGGAAGAGTTACATCTATTGATAGATAAGTTGAGTAGCTGGGGAGGTCCAAGGTTCGATTCTCATGGGCGTGAGTTTTATTCTCAAAAGGGAACGTTCATAGGTCAATGAAATGATGAGGACTAGGTATATATTTAGTCATCATCATCAATCATCATATATTATATGTAAGTGGATAATATAAGTTATTGTATCATCTATGGGCTGCTACCGGATTTGCTACACCCAAAGATCCAAATACCCAAATCTAGAATGGGTCTCCATTACGATACATATAGTCTCCACCAGAGTACCTATATAAACGACTCATTTCAGGTGACTGAGAAAGCATAACCCAAATCTAATCTGAGTATTCTCTCTCCTACAAACCCATTTGTAGAAAGAGGTGTCTTTTGGGCCATGCTATTGGAGAAGACAAAATAGGTATTGAACTTTTAGCTATAATGCTATCTAAAGGACAAATGAGTCTTGTATTTGGCTTATGGTTGTTGAAGATAGTCTAAGGATGTCAATCGGGTGGGTTTAGACCTGAGATCCACGGGTTATAGACCCAACGAGGACGGGACGAGTCTGGTTTTTCACCCACGAATCTCGGGTTCAAGAACCTGAACCAGGACAGGTGCGAGAGTGGGTTTTGTTATCCACCCATGGGTGCACACGGGCCCAAAAGTAAGACACAACTACACATTTTTACCTCACAAAATGAAGAAGGCCCATAAAAACTCAGCCCTCCCACTTAACCTCACCTGCACCATCCCTATTTGGTGCGACGAGAGGGACGACTTAACCAATTCTGCTATGTCTTTCTTGCTTCCACGCACGATGGTGTGAGGGAACGCTCGTAGTCGTCTGCTCCATCTTCTGCCTTCTGCGATGATAGAGGCAAAGGAGCAGATCCACAATAGCTCCCTCCTACCTTCACGCTCATCTGCTTCTCAGCGTGGCGCCACGCCTCCTCTCCCATATAGCCATCTCTTGCTTGGTGATTTTTTCTCATGGCTCTCTCCTTCTCTTGTTGCTCATGGCTCCCTTCTGAAGGCGACGAATTGAGGATGGGGAGGCATGAACACCCTGTGCAACAACGTATTAGGCAGCGACGCAACAACACATCAGGTAACGATGGATGAAGGAATTCGTGAATTTTGGTCAATTTTGGACGGAGTTTGAGGACCTGACGGGTTCGGGCAGGGGCGGATCTCCCCTGTCACAGGGTTCAGGTTTTGTTGTTGGGTCTCGAGCGCGGGTCCACGAACGTTCCACTCGCCCTGAACCCGCCCCGTTGCCGTCTCTAATGCTTACACATCTGAGCTAGCTAAAACACCCACTATAAGAAATCTTAGGATCTATGACATTTTTTGTGACGATGAGTTGATTCATCGATAAGTCATTTTATTTTATGATAACTTTTAGGAAGAGAATAATTTTCTGAGAAAATTATGTGTGCGTCATTAATATGCAATAAAAATCATCATAAACTAGATAAGTAGTTTGATTATAATTAGATATGTTGTGTCATAGCATGCTACCTTGTAGTTGTCATAAATTATTAATAATATTAGTTTGTTATAGTACTTTTTCTTTGAATTTAAATTTAATATAAATTAGTGACAATATTAGTTTGTCCAAACTTCTTTTAAATTTAAATTTTAATATAAACTAGCATATGCCCGTGCGTTGCTACGGATCTAAAAACTTCAAAAAAAAGCATAGAAATCACATTCCTTATTAAGAAAAGTGCATAGCAGTTATTATACCAACATCTTAGCACGAGTTTTAATATCCATTATTGATTGCATGCTTTAAAACACTACACTCAGCCTGCAAGCGAAGCGGTTCGGGTCGCCCCTGATCATGACCCCCCGCTCCTTGTATTCTAAAAGTGGGTCAGGGTCGAACCTGATCCTTTTGAACAGGTGCGTAGATGACCCAAGGTTATTCACGGATTGAACCTATTGCAATCACTACACTCTCAATAGTATTGTATTGCTTAATTGCCAGGCTGATGAGTGTTGTTGTTCACGTAATGCTGTTGTTTCCACTTGGTTACATCATCGACTTGTTAGTGTTGGTGTTTGTCATTGGCCGGAAGCGAGTGCCCTTCGGTGCGTGCGCCTTGCCGCCTCTGCGCTATGAGCCGCCCGTCCACTGTGTTGCTGCCGTGCGCAGCACCAGTGGCCGCGTCGAGATGCCCAAACGCTCCGCCTCGCCTGCACAAGCTAGGCCGCAGCTACGCGCCGCTCCGCCAGCGTGCTGGGACCGCTGCCATGAGCCTCGCTCGCCCGTGCACTGGAGCTGCTGCCGCGCGCGTGCCTTCCTGGGCTGCCGCCGCCGGGAGCTGTGCTGCAAGTGTCGTCGGGGTCGCGCCGCCCTCAGGACTAGCCACCGTCACGCCATGAGCAAGGGCCGTAGGCTGCATATGCCTGAGAGCTAGCACCCGACGGATTCCCTAGACGGAGCCGCGCGCGGTCTACCCAATGCAGCCGCTGGCAACAACAAGTCGGTCGGTCAGTTGCGACAGCGCAGGGCACTGCGACGGAGAGAGGAGTGACTCGGGGTTCGATCGGGGTTGATGGGGTCGCGAACATGTTGCCCCTCGGCTTTATGGGGTCGAACCGCTTCGCTCCGTGGGTCAATTTTAGGAGCGGGTCGAGTTCGCAAGAGAGTCAACCCGAACCCCTTGGAGGCCTACACTACACATTGACTTCATTCTAGGCTACTCCCTCCGTCGCAGAAAAAGTGTTGTTTTCGCTTTTCGAGAAATATTTTTGACTAATTATATATTAAAAACTATTGATGTAATATGTCATTTTTCATGAATTGAATTTTCTAAGCATCCAAGTATACATGTACCTCAAAATGTTAGTGTGGTTGCTTGACAGAATCAAACAATATACTAAAATATGGCAAGGTAGAATTTAATATAATAGAAATACCTCTACATGCCAAATCGTCCTATTGTCCTTGTTGTTGTTTCAAAATCCACCAAGAACCTTTACTGCTAATGGAGAGCCACTGAGTTTGTGAACCATTTCCTCGCTGATCTACTGCTGCAGATTTTTAGTCTGTGTGTGTACCCCGCTATCATAGCATTCAGAAACAGACCATGGCCATAGCCACAAATAGAAACAAAATGTCGGTTGGATAGCGACAAATATTGAATAATAATGAGCGCTTAACCAAGGCAATTTCAAACTCATCCCACCACCGGTGACAAATAACGGTGAAGGAATCCTAGCAATGATAAAGCATCAGGGTCTTTGGGATCTGAAACAACGGTGAAGGAATCCTAGCAATGATAAAGCATCTGGGTCTTTGGATCTCACGTCTCACATAGGGTGTCAGCACAAGGTTGAGTAGCAAATTTCAGTATAATTTTTCTATTATGAAACTCTAAACAACTATACATTTTCAGTTAGGTTAAGGGAAATGTGGAAGACGTATATTCTAAAAAAGCAGTGACAGGTAAGCAATTTTTTTTCAAATCAAAGAGTAATGGTTCGAGCAGGTGGGCCCCACTTGTCGGCACACGTAGATCGCAAGCGGGAGCAGCGGAGCGAGCCGGGCGAAAATGCTGTGGATGATTCCAGTTTCGTCTTTTTAGGAGTAAGAGAAGAAGATTAGGTAGCTAGTCCATCCGCTTTAATGTAATGGGCCACGCCCCCATGTTATTAGACAGACAACACACTTAATTGGCAAAGTAAAAAATAGGAGGCTCCTAGCCACTAAGTGTTGAGAGAATGGAAATTTAAATCATTTTTTTGCAACGAGGAAATTTAAATCATTTTGAGAGTCGATCAAATACACCTTGTGAAGCAATCTCAGGAAATTTCTATTACGCTAGATATAACCAGCCAAAACAGCCGCCAGCCCATCACGTTGGCGTTGGTCCATTTTTGTGGCAGACAGCCTATTCTCGTTCTGCACTTTACTGTAGTCTGTAGGGGTTAGGCGCTGAGCCAAAAACGAAAAAAGAAAAAAGGAAATTGGTCCAGCAGCTCTACTGTAGCATTTGGCCCGCTCCAACCTGCTCGGCCCAGCGCTTCCAGTAGCAGCGCCACACACTCCTGACTCCTGGTTCACGTCCAGCAGCCGGCGAAGGCCAAGTCCATCGTCTTTCTCCCTCACTCTTTCTCCTTTCTTTCTCTGGCGTCCGGACCCGCGCATCAGCCTCATTTCTTTGTTCCCACCATGCACGGGTAGTGAATCCACCACGAGTCCTGGTCCTGGCGGACGGTCTTCGGCCGGTCCTGGGCTTTTGAAGACCTGGAACGAAATTTGAATCAAAAGGCCCCTTAATATAGTGGTTTCTACGAGTAATTTAGTGATAATATATGAATTAGATAAACACTTAGATTATATTCAAAATAAAAGTCCTTGAAATGGTATATATCACGATCATTAGCTTACGGCCTTCGTAAGAATAAACCTTTAATCTTTTTTTTTAAAAAAAATTGCTAGATGCAAAGTCCTTAATAATGGTATCAAGATGATTCCCATCCAACAAATTCTTCAAATCAACTGTCATCTCCTAACTCTTGACATGTGTTCCGTGAGGTTGCATGAGCAGACACAGAAATACTGATATGTTTTATATGAGTGGATGCAACCTGTCTAATTTGTGAGCACAAGGGCCTAGTTTATTCTTGTGTTTATGTAAAAACCAATGTATTATTTAGAAATTTTTACGGCAACACATGGGAAACCACCTAGTTTATACAATTTTAAAAGCAAGGAAAACTTCATGTGGAGCAAAGACGTCTCCTTTATCAAGTTATCTTTGATGGGTTAAAGCGGAAAAATCGTAGAGATCATAGTATACGCGTAGCTCTGGGAACGATCAAAAGCAATCACTGATGTGGCTTTCTATTTTTCTTGCCTACCATCCCGCTGGCTTCCTATTGGCTCAAGGCTAATACCGTGTTGCCTACTTAGGCTACTACTTCCCTCGGAAGGGCCTTTGGATGCAAAGTTGTTGGTGAAGCTGTTTTGTCAAAAAAAAAATTAAAAAAAATAGCTTAACTTTACCTAAAGAGTTGCTCATGAAGCTAATTTCTAAAAAAAATAGCTTCACTAGTGAAGCAGAGCTTTACAAACCCTAAATAATAAATAAAATAGTCTAATGGAAGATTGATTTGAGTCCACACAAAACCAAAAAAACATGACTTACCATTGCACTATAATTAACATAATATTACCTACTCCTCTTAAATACTACTCTATCCGTTCCAAATTATAGTTTGTTTGTCTTTTTTCAACCTCAAGTTTGACCAGTCGTCTTATTCAATTATTTATACAAAATATCACTTATTCTGTTGTGGCTTGCTTATTTAATAAATGGTCTACAATAATGACTTAAATTTGACTATGTTTGCAAAACAAATTGAATAAGACGAGTGGTCAAACTTGTGGTTAAAAAATTCAAACGAATTATAATTTGAAACGGAGGAGTAACTCTTTTCTAAATTATAGTTGCTTTGATTTTTTTTATCCAAGTTTGACCACTTTTTTTATTCAAAAATTGTGCAAAATATTATTTCTTTTCTTGTGCCTTGTTTTATTAATAAAAGTCTTCATAATTATTTAAATTTGATTATGTTTGTACAATTTTTTTTCTTGAATAAGACAAATGGTGAAACTTGGGTAAAAAAGTCAAACGATTTTTAAGATGGAACAGAAGAAGTACTATATCAAACACTGGCTACTGGACTTGTCCATGATGCTGCATAAACGGTGAAGATGGATAACTAAAATTCTTTTATTTGGATATTTTTTAATGTAATCCTTGCTAGTGGCAAAAGTAACGTTGTTTAGCAATAACACAATAGAAAACAAATGCATACTAGTTTCTTTTCTAGAGTAGAAGAGACAACTCTCATCTTCTACTCTCCTTCTCTTAGCTAAATTATCTCTGGTAAGCACTCTAATGTTGATTAAAAGCCACAAAAACATATGGACCCTAGGACTATGAGGTAATTTTAATGCTCCAAATAGCACAGGCATACACCTATCTGATGCCTTTGAAATTAATGATTTTATAAAGAGACTGTGAAGAATAAGCGCCTTTAGTAAAAAGTTTGCCAAATCATCTCATCATCTTCATGAGAAAGATGTATAGTGGATACCAATTCTACCACTTCTAACCAGTCATGATAAAGATATTCACTAGCATTCCTTCTAAAAGAGCATTTTAATGTGGACCTATCCCAAACATATGCAATAGTTTTACCATGTTCATTAATAACTCTATATAGGGACCAAAATTTTATATAGCTAGGCTAGAAGCACCTATCCAAGTATCTTCCTACACTCTAATTCTTTTCCCATTACCATCCTTCCCTATATAGCCCATTCTAGCAGCTTGGGCAGCCCACATAAAGCTCTTGAAGAAGTTAAAGGAATTTTTAGTTCGTTAACACAATATTAAGATTCCTAGTTTAATATTTAAGTCTAACAACTCTTTCTAGAGTTTATTTTTATCAGAGTGATACCTTTCCAACCATGAAGCTAAAAGACTTATTATATTCAACTCATCTCCAACAATTTACTAAAATTTATTTGACAAATCTTGTGATTTAACAACTTGCTAAAACATATAGCAAGTGAAAAAATAGACCATCACCAATATTTTATCATTTGGACTTGATAAAATTTAAAAATAGACCCGTATAGTGGAGTTCTAGTTTATAGGGTCTACGTCTTCATGGACTCTACGGCCCTATGCATATGATCAATTGTAGAATTTTCATAGTGTCCCACGTCACTCTAGAGCCGAGAATACAATACACATTGACATTTTTTTTTTAAACAAAGTACACATCGGCATGTGATCAATACTAGACAACACCACTTTAGCCTTTGGTCCGTGCTCGGTGCTCCCTGCCACTTTGGTCTTTGGGTCCGTGCTCCTTGCCTGCACAACGCTCAGTACCATGCATCAGCACGTCAGCGACAGCAAGTGTCAGCCACCGTCACGACGACAGCAAGGCTGAGCGATGGCAAGTCACATGCGCGTGCGTATAAATAGGCGTGCGGATGGATAAAATAGTAAGTTGTTAAAAATAGCAACCTCATTTGATAAATTGTTGGAGAGATAAAATTTTCTTGTTTTGCTAAATTTTTAAGGATTCATTTTACAAACTGTTGGAGATGCTCGCCCTAACCCTTCATACTCTTTACACATAATCACAATCTCCTAATTTGCAAGGTAATACTTGTGGTAATATTCATAATCATTTCACAAAAATAAATTGTCATATGAGAGTTTAACAATTTTATTGCCCATTTAAGATATGCAAGGAAACAGATATGCAAGTCTTAATTAACGTAACTCTAGCAGCAAGAGACAACAATCTCCTCTCCACCGTGTGAAGAATCATTGCCCTAGTTGGTTTCGGTGATTAACGACAATTAGAGATTATTATGCCTAACGTGTGTTTGCAGAGGCTATGCGTAGCTTAGCCATAGTGATCATCAAGAATGGGCATTAATGATCATCACTTAGCCCCCAAGATGGACATCGTTTCGGATTTCAAGGAGACATGATGAAGACCCTAGAATGATATGCTAAGTGCCATAAGGTGATGAAGGACACTTAGAAATAGATAGGGCTTCTCTTTTTATCTTTGACCGTACTATTAAGAGGGGTTGAGACTAGTAGCTTGACTTAGGAAAGCTTCATGACTTAGGTGTGGTGCACACTTGACTTCCTTAGCTCTAAGCAAGCCTATGGTGACCGTAAGATAGCCTAGAACAACTTCCATATTCATCGCGACGAAAAACGAAGTTGATAGAACTGTTTTCTGGGCGTCGGACGCTCCTGACGGGGGCGCCGGACGCTGGGTGGTTGAGTCCACAGCGTCCGTCGACCTTCCAGTGGAGATGTTTTCTGGCTAAGTTTTTCAAAGTCCGTCGGACGCTGTCCGTCGGCCAGGCGTCGGACGCTAGGAAGAGCGTCCGTCGACCTTCCAGAGAGGGTGTTTTTCAGCCCGAGCCAGAGTGTAGCGTCGGACGCTGGGATGAGCGTCCGTCACCCCAGTGATGTAGCGTTCGTCGCTGGGAACAGTGTGTCAGAACTAGCCGTTAGGCAGGGCGTCGGAGCGTCCGTCGCCTAGGCGTCGGAGCGTCCGTCGCCTAGGCGTCGGAGCGTCCGTTGCCCAAACTATGAACAGAACTAGCCGTTGGGGCATGCGACGGACCGTCCGTCGCCTAGTCGACAGAGCGTCCATCGCCAACTTATGTTGCCAGCCCGAGGCAGTTTTCAGAGGGTCTATTTATAGCCCTCCCACTTCTCTCCCACCTTGCCTTTGCTCATTTGAGTTGCTGAGGTTGTTGAGAAGGTTGGGAAGAGAGCAAGAGTCCTAGAGAGAGAGTGATTCGCGAATCTATCCATCCTCTCTCTAGTTACTCTTGAGTGAGTCAAGCGAAGATCGAGGCAAGCGAAGGTCGAGGCAAGCGAAGGTTGTGAAGCTTGAGTGAGTCAAGCGAAGATCGAGGCTTGTTACTCTTGGTGATCGACATCACCTAGACGGTCCGGTGGTGCTCAGAGAAAGGTGATCGGTTGTGGGCAATTCACCGAGCCGGAGTGGCGAAGAATCAGCCCGTAGAGAGCACTCATCCCTTGCGCGGGATTGAGGGGGAGCTATACCTTGCGAGGTGCTCCAACGATGACTAGGGAGGAGTGTCGACTCCTCGATACCTCGGCAAAACATCGCCGTGTCAAGCATCTCTTTCCCTAGCTCTTTATTACCGCATTACTTTCTGCACTTGTCTTTCAATTCATACTAGAATTGTGTAGGAAGTTTTCGCTCTCTATTGACTTGCTATAACTTTCTAGCTAGGACACACAAGCGGTAGACACTAGGGGGTTAATTGACTCTTTATAGGTTTAATTCTTGTTTAGAAATTAAAAAGATCTCAATTCACCCCCCCTTAGGCATCTTGATCCTTTCACCGTGCTATCATTTTAAAGATCTTATCCACTAAAGGTTGAATATCTTTCCTAGTGAGATTATCAAAATGAGGAGGAGCTCCTATGTACTTCATAGGGAACTTTCCAATAAGACAAGAGATAGAATATGTGCTAATCCGTGTATTTCATCGATGTCTAAGTTTAAAGGGACTAATTCACTTTTGTGGAAGTTAATCCTCATTTCAGATACTTGTTCATACCACACAAGGATATATTTTAAATTTTCTAGCTTTGGAAAATAGAATAGTATCGTTCACATATATTTGGCACACAAAACAAATCTTCTCCATGGTTATATGCAGGACATATGCCATCACATGAAGTCTAGTAACTAATGCATATACATTATAATTTAAACCCTGAGTGATAGATGTCTGTTAGTAACAACACAAAGGGAAGTGAATGAAATGAGAGATCCAGAGAGGAAGAACTAGCAATTGATCCAGAATAGCAAGGAAGGGAAATCTAGAGGAAGAAGAAGAAGAGCACAAGAAGGACTGTTTTGATTGCATAATTCGTCATACCCTCTCTACAGCCAAAGGTACATATAATTTTATACATGGGCCAAATCTAAGAAGTGAAAGGCAGGCAGACTCAAGTCCGAAACCGATAGCTATTACTAATAGTAGCCCTTTTCCAATAACTCCAGCAATAAATATGTGAAGATATTGATACGGTTCAATGTACTGAGGCCACCTAATAGATACCTTGAATCGTCGATCACATGATGTTGAGCACAATCTGTATAGTACTAACACACAAGCTACTTATGATGGGAGAATCGTTCACCATCATTGCAGATAGCTGATATGGTAGGCAATTGTCAAGCAATTGTCATGCAATGGAACTTCAATATGGTGTGTAGCATATAGTGTACAATGAATATGTGCACGCATTCGATTATCTCTCAAGTGACTCGAGTCTGCGTGTGCATACTTTTACCTGACAACAAGTCTTTGTTATGGAATTCATAATTGCATAGATACCCGACATTACGTTTGAAAAGATTTTCCACCACTCATCTGTTGCAAGAACCGGTGGCGAGTATCAAGCAGTCTTAACCTCTATGCTCAACTAGTTAGGTTTCTTTTCATTGAATAAATATATTCACCTAGATTTAAAGTCCTAAAATTGAATTTATTTAAGGAAGAAACACCCATTTTTATTTAGTGGTAGACCACGCGTATGTCAATAAGAACACATCTATGGTCACTTTGGTATTACGAAGATCTACCGACCCTATTTGTTTCCGCTTATTTAGCATGGCGGCGAAAAGAATCGAAGAATCCCACCAAATCTCTTTCGATGTCCATGATTTTTCCACTGACCATGTTTTTCCACTGATCGTGAGAAGAAATTGTACTGCCGATTTTCTGTATCGTAGCTACGGAGCCGGTTCAGCTACCTGACTGCGATCCGAAATAGGGCCTTAGTCCTATAGATAAGCTAGCAAGATAGAAATGTGCACACATATATTTGTAAGTGGCTAATATTGCACTCATGTTACCATATTCGCTTGGCTTCTCCGCTCAACTTATAAGTCATGATATAATATATTTTTTTTGTACTAAAACACCTAAAAACAGTATTAGTCGGATTATCATCAACGAAAACAATCAGTGAAGTAGGCATGGATAACATCCCCTTACTTTCTACCCATCGGAAAAGAATACATCAGTGCTACACATCTCATTGAATCAGGGATATTGGATTTTGATCGGACGGTCCATGTCAGAAGCATACCTCTGTTGTTACACGAGAATAAAGTCCATGACAATAATAAATTTTGGAACTATATAAAAATTGGAAATACTCAGGCGAAAAGGAAAGCATCGCGGAAACGAGATCCTCGCCGTTACGATTACGAACAAATCGCCGACCCGTCTCTTGCTCTCTTCCCTTTCGCAGCCAGTTCGCTCCGCTCCCACATGCCTCCGCCTCCCTCTCGCCGTTGCGGCACCCCCAAACCCTAGGCACCTCGCTGAAACCCTAGATCCTCCTCCCCTGCCCCCCGATGGCGGGGGCCGCGGCGTCCCCCGCGGCGGGCCAAGTGGTGGAGCGGTTCCGCTCGCGGCTGCGCGAGGAAGTGGGCGGCGGCGAGCCGGTCGCCGCCGCGGTCGTGCGCGTGTACGCGGAGGCGCTCTGCGAGCTTACCTTCAACTGCAAGCCGGTCATCACCGAGCTTACCATCATCGCGGGCCAGCATGCCGCGCTCGCCGCCAGGGAAATCACTGACGCCGTCTGCGCCCGCGTCGCCGAGGTCATTCTGCTGCTCTTTACTCTCCTCCCATGGGGGCGTTACTCTTGTTTTCGTGTTAATAAGGTGGCCTGCGTTATGGTTTTTGGGGCATATAAGGAAGCTTGGTTTTGGAGCGTTGAGTAGTCTGGGCGTTTGTGCTTGGTAGTCACTAGGGTTTGGGGATTGGTGTGCTTGTTGTGAAATTTTAGAAATCCCCTGAAATCGACGGTATCACGGAAGACTTTTTGTTCCTAGGTTTACAATCGCTTCAGTCTGTACAAGATTATTCCTTTTGTGGGAAGCGATGTACATACATACAGTTCAGTATATTTGCACGGATTGCTGCTTACAGTTCTGGTTGCATACGTAGTTTTTGGGGTTTATTATTTTTGTGGAATATTTTGTAGATTATTTGGTGCTTACCATTCTATTTTTTCTTAAAATCCCTGTTCAGTATTGTTAGGGCGCTGACATACACGCATGGAATATGTAGCAACCGAGTAAACAGTTATAGCTTAAGAGTGTATATGGGCACTGCATTGGAAAAAAATTTGAGAGTTCTCCAGTCGAATTGAGATAAATGATGTCATAGATAAATGCTTAGTGTGTTACATTACATTGGTTTTTATTTGGACTTACAATAAAAAAGAGTTGAAAATTCGGAATTATTATTTGTTAGGATACTTGTGGACTAAGCCAGTTACCTTTTTACCTGTCATGTCTTCTGTGGTAGATTTGGTTTTGCTTAGGAATATCCTGTAATTTTCTGCTTTTCTTGAAGATAAGAGTCTACAATTTTAAATGGAAACAATATGGGAACTAATCATAAGAGCAAGGATTAAGCTACCAGTGTGGTTTGTAGTTTTCCTTTCAGAATACATTGGTTGTTGAGACTGTTCAATCAGTTTTTCCTTTCTCATATGCATGATTATTAATTAATTACAACTTTCAAAGTTCTTTTGCGTGATGATCATTATTCTGCAATATTCTTGCAGGTGCCACCGGATCAGATATTACCATCTTTGTATTTGCTAGATAGTATTGTGAAGAATATAGGTGGGGAATATGTAGAGCATTTTGCAACTAGGTTGCAGAGTATATTTGTTGATGCATATTACAGAGTTCATCCAAACCAGTATACTTCAATGAGGCGCCTCTTTCGTACCTGGTGGCCAGTGTTTCCTTCTTCTGTGCTTCGTGGCATTGAGGATGGCCTTCAATTTTCTCCCTCTGAGAATAACCGTCCCACCTCATCAACAAATCTGCATCAAACAGAGTCGTTATCTCCTAGGCCATCTCATGGCATACATGTAAATCCTAAATACCTGGAAGCACAACATAAGTTCAAGCAGGCCAATGTGGTAAGACTTTTTGTTAACATCAAGCATAGACACTAGAAACACCGGTGTATTTGTTGTGGTTCAAGCTTGATAATTGTAGTCTAATGACTGTCAATAATGTGTCATATTGTTTCACAACATGTTGTATTCTGTAACAGTCTATGCGATTTAAGTTAACTTTTAACTTATTGATGATTTTGTCCACTTTATTTCCTTACAAAAATCAGGCGCACCAGTCAGCAGCTCGGGATGATATGCAAACGACTGATGTGCAGGAGGATCTGATAAATGGATTAACACCGAATAGTTTGCGAGGACAGCCTTCAATGTTTCAGGTAATTAGATTGCCTATTCCCTTGTTGCTCCTCCTCATTTTTGCAGCCAGTCTCCAATTCCAAGCCTGCCTTTCAGACATCATTGTAATGCTTGCATGTAATAAACTGTCTTATGTCTTTTGCTCTCCTTATTGGCTGAGAAAGGAAAAAAAAACCTTTTTGTCTTGATTTTTTTTTTGAGGGGCGGGGGGATCTGATGGTTCCTTTCAAAAGTTCCTACGACTCGATTCCTTCCAAGAGTTCCTACAACTCTGTACCTGATTTAGTATTTCTTGATAGCAAACAAGCAGACTTGTATGACTTTTTATGTCGCTTGAGAAAAATGTTAGATGCTTTATTTCACCTCAAGTGAAAACCAAAGTAGTCAAGTCTACTTCTTTCATTTCAAAATGCCCTTATTTTGACCATGTTTTAGAAAAAGGCACCAACATGTGGAACATCAAATTAGTTTCATTAAATTCACCATGGAATATGTCTTGTTAGTGCTTATCATTGAAGATGTTAATATATTTTTCTATACACTCAGTCGAAGTTAGAGAAGTTTGATTTTATTTAGGATAGAAAAATATAATGATGTTACAATTTTGGGAGGAGGTAGTACTTCAGCATCCATAATGGCTCATCTGCTTTTCTTTTTCTTTCAATCCAAGTTGTCAAATGCTATTTCTGCCTCTGGTTTACTTTGTGATGCTCATAATCTGTGTTGTAATCATATGGGCAGACATCTTCTTTACAGTATGCTGATAATCCTGATCAACAAGAGATGTTTCGACCTCTTGCTGGAACAATAAGGGCAACATCACCACATCTGTTGAGCACACATTCATCTGATGTGAATCTAGATGGGCCATTAGTCAATTCAAGGAGAAACTTGTCCAGATCACCACCTCTTGATGTGCATCCTAGGAATGTGTCCCCCAAGAGAGCGCTAGAGAGGCTACCACCATCTCATTCTGTATTGGGACCTGATCCCAGAAAATTTCCTGATCGAAATAGCAGGTTAAGATGGGTTTTGGACGATGGTGCACATCGGCCTACAATCAGTATGCTCGACGAAGAGTACAGGAAGCAAAGTGCAAGGGAACTTATTGATGCATATGGGAATTGTCAAGGACGAGATGCTGATGAACGACTTCCTAAAGTGCAGCGCCTGGATTCAAATGGTATGGCTAGCAGATCTAGCTCACGAAATTGGTTAACTTCAGAGGAAGAAGAATATTCATGGGAGGATATGAGTCCAACTTTGACTGATCGAGTCAGAAGCAGCATGTCATCTTTCCCTCCTGCAATCATGAGAGCTGGATTTCCTGGGACAAATGCAGGACTACTGGAATCTGATGTTGGGAGACACAATTTCCCAAGCCAAGCTATTAGATCATCGGTTGATGGTTCACCATTTAATCTTGAAGATAGGATTACAACTGCCAGTGTATGATTGTCTGATCTCTCTTTAAATAATAGCGAATCATAGCATTAGCATAACGCTTTGTGTGCCTATCATCACCTCCTGCAGTTCTATGAAATAATTTCTCTCCTTTTTCTTTAAAAGAAATAAAGAATTATGGTCTCCAGTACACAATTCGTTTACTGCTTTCTATTCTGATACATATTTGTAAAACGCATTGTTCCAAAAGGCTAGTCGCCAACTAGCCATGCACTGTCTAGTTTATTTGGTCTGGCTAGGTGGCCCTAGGTGCTCATGAGTCATGATGAGCCAGTTACATTAGCTTGTGAAGGGCCAACAAGACCATGACCATTTGTGCCCTCTGCTTCCTTCTGTTCTTGCTCATATCCTTAGCTAAGGTGATATATGCAAATTAGCCTGTGCAGACGATGCAGTACTCTGCTCCCTGCTGAGCCCAGTACCCTTTAGAAAAAAAGATAAAAATGCTCTCCCTCCATCCCAAATTATAAGTTATGCCAAGAATCTTGGAAAGTCAAAGCATCTCAAGTTTGACCAAAATTATAGAGAATTATAAAGGTTTATGACATTAAATATGTATACTATGAAAATATAACTGATGAAGAATCTAATGATACTTTGTTGGCATCATAAATATTATTATATTATCGTATAAATTTGGTCAAACTTAGATACTTTGACTCTCTAAGATTGTTGGAATGCCTTATAATTTGGGATGGAGAGAGTACCATGCAACAAGTAAAATCTCATGTACTAATGTAAGCTTCAGCTGGCTGACCTAGAGATATTGTTGCCAAATTTCAAATGACTATCCTTTGACAATCCTAGTTAAGTAAAAGTTCTGCAATAATTAGTTAGAGAAACAACATTTTGTGGTATAACATTTGTATGCTGTTAGGGAAGGAACTTTAAGTGTAGTTTTTCAGCAGTTTATTCCTTTTTATTTATTTCACAATTTGATGTAAAATGATCTGTGCCTTTGGTTACTCATGGATTTTAAAGCATGTATCATGAGTAAGGACTAGTGCATTATTTCCCAGTAGTCTTCTGCAGTTTTTATGTACTGTATACATTATTTAACTGTTTTCTTGTCTTATGTTTAACTGAAACCCTTTGAACATTTTTGTCCATGTACCAAATAGGATTCATATGCAGACTTGTCAACTTGGTACTGTTGTCTGTATGAATCTATGAGCACCTATTGACACAGGAACACCTTTTTTCTTCTCCTGCAGCATGTTGACATTTCCACAAGGAAATATCCAAGCAATTTTGGTGTTCAGAATGGAGCTCTTTTGGAGTACCAGAATTCTGAACATACACTCAATCATGGGAGAATTGATACCATGGCAGCTCCACCTTGGCAGAAGCCTACTGGTCTGCCATTGCGAATACAGGCACCTCAACATCCATCAGTACTTGATAGAATACCACAGCCTGCCAATGGTGAAATGCCGGTCAAGAGGTTGGACATTAGCGGCACATACAATGGTTTGAATGTAGATATGCCCTTGGTGGAGAAGCACAGGTCATCACCTGCTCCTGCTCTGACAGAATGGCTTCCTCTTCACCATACCCAATCACAAACTTTACCATTAATTCCACCTGATACGAAACATGTTAGAGGTGCATCGGATAGTATAGAAATTAGTTCTTTTGTTAGCCAAGGAGCTAGTTCATCAGTATTTGTTCCTCGGCATCAGTATGATGCCTTGGATCGGAAAACGGGTACCGGTAACTTAGCTCAACCAACTTATCAGCACCAAGATTTGTTGCCATCAAGCCAACAAAATCAAGGTACAATTTTGGGAAACCAAGCTCATCCTCATCACCCTACACAGTTACATCCCCATCCCCATTCCCATCCTCACCATCAGGAGACTTTTAGAAGCTTTGCCTCTGGCATGTCTGTATCTCCATTCCAAGGACAAGGAGGCAATGCAACCATGACACCTGTTTCCGTTCGGCCAACTTCTTTTTCTGTACCACCTGCTGTGCCACCCTACGGTGTGCCATCTGCACCTGGGTTTCCTATGCCACCATTACCGCCCGGACCACCACCTGTCCCACGGCAGATGGGTTCATCGTCATCACAAGTTGGTGGCCCTCAACCATTTGTCTCTGGACTGTTGAGTAACCTTATGCGGCATGGTGTAATTTCACTGGAACCACCTAGCCAATCTCAGGTATTTCTCACGCTTCATGCGTTGTTATTATATAGTATTATTCTGTTCATATTTATGCTGTTATATTAATTGAAGGGAAGATTGTGAATATTGTATTGTAGGATTCTGTTGGAGTTGACTTCAATGTAGACCTCAAGTTACGGAATGAGTCTGTCATCAATGCTTTGTATCAGGATCTTTCAAGGCAGTGTAAAACATGTGGCCTTCGATTTAAATGCCAAGAGGAGCATCGTGCTCACATGGACTGGCATGTTACAAAAAATAGAAATTCAAAGAACCGTAAGCAATCTTCACGTAAATATTTTGTCACCGTGGGGGAATGGTTAAGAGCAGCAGAAACAGTAGGAAACGATGGAGTTCCTGCTTTTGTGCCCTCAGACCCAGTCCCAGACAGAAAGGAAGAGAAAGAAATTGCTGTTCCTGCGGATGAGGATCAAACAGCCTGTGCATTATGTCAAGAGCCATTTGAAGATTTCTACAGTGACGAGACTGATGAGTGGATGTACCGAGGTGCAGTCTACATGAATGCGCCAGATGGTAATATCGATGGTCTGGAAAGGTCACAGTTGGGATCTATTGTCCATGCTAAATGTCGATCTGGGCCCAACAATACTTCTTAGGGTGGGCATAGCTGGTGAGTATCTATTCATTTCCTTGTGCTATAACAAACATATATGAACCTTAAGGTAGACATAGTAAGGTTTTTTGTTGAGGTTAACCTAAGATATTGTGTCCTTACCAGTATATGGCTGTATGCAACATGTTACGGTTATATATGTTTTATCTGACTAAATAAAAATGCCGGATGTGATATGCAATGTTGTTGTTCATGATGTTTATTTATGAGTGATATGAGTGAAATGCACTGTGGGTCCCTAAACTTTTTCTGTATTCTAATCTGATTCCATGAACTCTCTTAGTGATCATCTGAGTCCTTTGACTTCAGGTGGTTCATTCGAAGTGTGAATTCAGGTCCATGATTTGGCCTAGAGTGAACTTAGAATGAACCACTTGAAAAGTTTATAAACCCAGATGGGAATGTAGGAAAAGTTTAAGAACCCATGATGCATTTTACTCTTTATTGTTTACGGTCAGTGTTCTCTATTAGATGTATATACTCCTGTGTTACATTTGGGACCCATTTTTTTTTTGTTTGGTTTTTAGTTGTGCTGAACCATTTTGCAGATCCATCATATGGATTTTTCAGAATGTCCAATTATACTGGCATATATAATAATAAGAGGACCTTCAGTTACTCCCTTCAGCTCTCCTGCGTTTTCCAAAAAAAAAAAGTTGCTCCCTTGAATAGTCAGTTACCCTCTGAAGGTTCTGTAGGTTTTAAAGTGGAAATGTGAACACACATGCTCATTCAAGTAGTATGATTTTTTAATTGGTGTTACTTTGCTAATGACAAAGGTAATCATGGTAATCATGCAAACCCACAGTTCTGTATGTATCATTTGGTGTGATCTGATGATGATTTATGAAACTCAATTTCATAGCATGGCTATGCTTTTAATATCTCTCACCTTTTGGTATCTAGGATGTTTTCCTTAAGGCTTTGGTCTAATCTGTAAAAAAAGTTGCGATAATCAGGAGTTCAGACTATTTTAGTTCCCTTTCATTTGTACTTCACTATTTTTGCCCATCATGGCATCACTAATCTGCGCAGCTATTTTGGTATCTAGGAGACAAGGATAGATTTTTCCTTAAGCAGGCTTGGTTTAATTTTTTTTAAAAGTGGCGATAATCAGGAGTTCAGGACTATTGTAGTTCCTTTTCATTTGTACTTCACTATTTTTGCCCATCATTGCATTGCTAATCTGCACAGCTATTATGTCTGCCAATCAAAGATTCATACATCTAGTGGAATGACACCAATACTGTTTGTCTCATCTTTGTCATTTCCTGACGGTGATACCTTGGTGCACATGGCCTTTCCTTTTCTTTTGTTGTCTTTTTTTGCGAGGATTTTTATTTTGTTTTTTGTGCTAGCTTTTAGCATGTTTGCAAGCATTGTATGTCTTTAATCATCTGGACAGTGTTCATGCAATTAGTAAGTTGCATAGGCACCTACAAACACATAAGTTCTGGTGTCGTACTGTTATCTTCCTGATGACATCACGATTCCTGTGAGGACATTTACTGTTTTTTGACAGAAAATTACTTCGAAGTAATCAACTGAACAATCATATGCTTATTACCTTTTCTTTGTTCTATATATTTTTTCCTTCAGAATATGAAATTCTCAATAACCGGTTTTATAAGTTGGAAGGTGGTAAAATTAAGATATACCTGGTCTATGTGCCATTGCATTGTACCATGCAATTTAGTTACATATGCTGTTGTATCAGCTACTACCTCCGTTCTGTAAAGAGGTGCATAGCCAGCATGACATTCCTTTAGGGACGAAGTTAATAGTTGCAACAAACCCTTTTCCTCTTTGGTTCCAAAAGGATCCTTTGGGTACATGCCCATAGGAAACAAAGTGTGTTTAAAAAGCCTGCTGAGTTTTTCTGAATGGTGTATGATTCAATGAGATGGGTTCACTGGTTTACTCCTTTTGCCATGGTGATGATTATTTTGAATGCTTACTATTTGTGTTCGTATCAAGCGCGTGTGATAGGTTCAACTCTAATCACTTTCTGCCCCTAATTAATTGTTAATAAAGCCACGAGGAAGATAACTAAGCATCTTGTTTAGCCTTGTAACACCAAATAACTCGAACTTAGACTTGCCATGATCTAATGGTTAATAAATTCTTTTAAAAGTGCCTCATTGAAAGATGTTGCTATGTTGATGGCTAACTATTTTTTATCTTCGTTGCAGGGATGACTTCCTAGGTTTTTTTTTCCGTTGCGGCTGTAGACATGACCTGTAAAGTACCAGAGACTCAGATTTTGGTATGGTTAGCTTCTTATCTATGTGGCTCCCCTAACAGCCAGTGCATAGAATGTTAATGTGACAATAGTGTATAGCTGTAAAATTTTTCTGTAATTCAGTGATTGAGCATTAGTAATCGGCCTACAGTCACTATTGTCGTATCGTGCTTGTGCCCTGTCATTTTGTGCTTAGTTGCACAGTGCTGCTTTTTCATTACAACCGTAGTGTGATCTATACTGAAGCTTCATGTTTAGGGTTTCTGCAGCACAGTTGACAGCGGTATTTGTAACCATGGTTTCACTGGACATGGGAAACAATATATTTCAGTAGTCCTGCTTTCTTCCTCGTTAATATCTTGTGCAGGATACATACCAGTTCTCTACTAGTTGGCTGGTAGCTTTGGAAGGTATCGCGCCAGATGACCAAGATTGCTGGCCTCAATCTATGGCTTTCCTGAAGTATTGAAAGGGACTAGATGCTTTGCGAAACTTTTAATATTTTCCTTTGTAAGTTGAGAGCATTGTTTGTGACGATTATTCTCGGTCACTTTGTATAGTTCCATCTTGCTGATATGTTTGTACTCCAAAATGTGGATGAGAATATTTTATCAGACATTCTGGATGGTATATGCTCTGGCAACTATCAATGAAACAATTTTGTGATTTTTCTTTATCCATTTTTTTTCCTGCCCCATATTGCCGTGTGACTTTAACCGGATTCGTCGCAGTTATCTTCATTGTCGTGGTATGTGACTGTTGGGTAGTCCTGTAATTTGGGATAGTTTTAAATAAGCTCATGCGGTCGGACATGCATTTCTGATGTCACATGGCCACATGACTGCTCCTTTAGGGTTTTCATTGTCGCGATCATCTTTAATTGAAAATGATGCTGTTTGGTTCAGAAGTTGTACCCGGTGCAGTTTGGTTTAGAAAATATAAGACAAAAATGGCAATTAATTACTTTTAAAATTCTAAATTATAAGATGTTTTAGTTTACCTAGATGTTTTAGCATTTCTAGGTGTAAATAACTTTTTTTAATACACTAGTAAAAGGTATCTGTGCGTTATAACGGGAAGAAATAAATCCCTATGTATAGAAATTGTATTAAAAAAATTAGAAAGTGTAAATATGATTGTACAATCTGTTCACTTTTTTTTTTATCAACAACAACATAATTTCCAATTAAAATTACGTACCACAATAGCACTAGGTATTGAAGTAAATCAGGGTTCATGTTAACACATACTCTGTAGTTGTCATCGCCACACAGATGCATTGCTCCCTCCCATGACATCTGTGACGATTGCAATATGCTGCGCACAGTTCTATCTTCTCCCTACCTCCCCAAAATTACTACAAAAGGAAACAAAAAAAATCCCCATCCCAAATCTCTGTAACCATGCCCAGACGCAGAGGCAACTGCATTATTAACAAGTATATTCAGTTGTTCTTTTATGAGAATAAAAAAGGATTTGTTTTTCTTAGAAACGGGAATCAATAAAAAAGGAATGTGATCCTAAAATTGTAACATCCTTCGTCTTTGTGTGGGCCGAGGCGCGGTAGAGCTTACCATGCATGACCACCTACCAACCACAATGTCCACTACGTGTAGGTGACGTACGTTCCTGTTATAGCTTGCTGGTGACCGCTTCAAAGTAGTACGTAGGTACGCCTCGATCAACCTTGACTAAATTACCACGTAGAGTACGCTGCACTGAAAATTAAAGTTCTAGATGCCCTCACCATCGTCGATGATTTGTACAAAAAATTACAGAGAAGTGAGGTGTCCCACGGAAGGACCGGGAGTCAGCAGTGATGGGATCCTCGTCATCCTGACCACGGCCGCCTCCACCTGCCTCGCCACGTTCATGGCGGCGAGCTATAGCCCACAGCTGATGTGGCCATGGTGCGCGGCAGCCGGCGTTCACGGACCCAAACGTGCAGCCCGATCTACTCGAATCGAACTTCCGTGAATCCTAGCGACAACGGTCTGTCTTTATGATATTTTTTTATAAAGTGTACATGTATTAATTAGATAATTATGTCTAAATATAAGTATATCGAAAAAGGATATGTAGGACAACTGTCCAACCTATATTCTACGAGAAAGTAAACCGACTGCATTCGCTGCCGACAAAGACCGCCGACACCAACCGACGCCGCCAAACCTGAATCACCATAAACCGAAGGAAACCACCGACGTTGAGGTGGACTGCAGCAGACGCTTGATCTCGCGGAAGCGAAAAAGTCTTTGAGCGCCCATCCGTCAGGATCACAATCCAGATTGAAACGACGAGAGCGGTGCTGACGATGACATCCGTTGTCGCAGTGAAGCCAAGCTCGCTCAAACCCGATCCGTGCCGCCGGTAGATCGCGTTCGATTCACCGCACTCCGTCTTGCCGCCATGCCCTCGGCCGCCACCGTATCCTTGACCTTAGACGCGGCACGAGCACAGCCGCTCCGCCGTGACGACGAAACAACAGCCGCCGCAGACTCCTACACCACCTCACAGGTCTCTCATCGTTACCGGAGTAAATGACGACGAGGTGGACGAAGACCGGGAGGACTTTATTCCACCATGGCAGCGCCGCCATCTCCACTAAGCTCACGCCGTCGGAAAACCTAACCCTAAAAGGACTTAGGGGAAAAACTTATTGAAAACCAAGGATCCCCACTCCCTTCAGCCCCCGACGAGATGCCGGAGGGGAAGGGAGGGGGACCAGGGCGACGGCGGAGGGCTGCGCGCGGGCGGCGGCGGCGGCCTCGCGAAGGGGCTCTAGCCTGTTCGTTTCTTGTTTCGAGGAACCTTCGTACTTTGAAAAATTCTTATGGTGTTATGATATTTGTAGTGCATCCCACATATGTTGATGCAGCGGCAAATGTAGAGTACTAGCCAAATACAATCATAATAAGGGGGTGTTTAGTTCCCCATGGAATCCAAAATATTTTGGGTTTTGCCTCTTTATTTTGCAAAATAGAACTAAACACCATCCAAAATATTTGGCAAAAAGTGGTCCATTCCCCATTTTAGATTTTGAACTCAAGAGGCCAAATAAGAAAATCTTTGCATTTGTTTGTGTGTCATCCTCACAATCCTCATCATTGGAATACAAAATAGTTAAGATTTTGGATTTTGGATTTTGGTTGGAACTAAACAGGCCTAAGGCTTGAATCGTGACATAATTGAAGATGGACGACAATACGACCAAGCCGAGGTTGAAACAAGCGCATCCCCGTGCTTCTCTTTAATTAATCTTGGACGTAGGATCATATGGATAGAAAATCAGAATAAAGCTCTTTTGATTGGGGAACCAAAAATAGGGTATTATATTTAGGAGAAGGAGAAGAAGAAGAAAAAAGATGTTTGAAGAAATGCTCCGCTCTATATTTGGACTATGAACATGACTCATATATCCAGATTGCCCCACGAAGGACAAAATTGGACTACGATTAGGATTCATACCTATATCCAGATTGTCTCACGAAGGCATACCTATATATCTTATACCGTGTCCTATTCTTTTCCTTTTTCTCTATAGATTTACCTTTTTCATTTTTCTAAATGGAGTCTAGTTCATAACATGTCTTTTTTTCTTTTCCATTTTGTTGTGGTCCTTATTTTGTTTTTTTTCATAATTTAGATTAATCTTGTATCTTTTTCTCGATAAACATATATAAGCAGTGTTTATGAGTGCAAAATCGGACTTTATATCGCGTTAAACAAGGACTATTTTAATTTTTATGAGCATATGTTCTACAAGGTTACAGTGACTAATGTGGTTTGCTAGCATACAAGGTTTTTGTTGTATGGATGAAAAAATGGGATTAGACAGGTTACGATGAAGATAACTACATCTCAAACAAAAGGTCAGAACTTATAAGTGTTGACGACCCTAGAAGGTAAGCAAGAGGTCAAACATCAAGTAGAATCCCATACGATAAGACATCATGCAGAAGGCATCACTTGAAAGCCTCGATAGTACATTGGAATAGAGCACCGAAAGGTAGGAACATTGCTCACATTCGGAATGGTCTAATTGTTGCTGAATTCACTAGAACCTCAGTGAGGCACTAGATATGGTGCAATGGAGCATAGCTCATAGTTCAAACAAAGGGCTGAGACGGATACCTCACATACTTACGTTAGTTACTAGAGACCACAACACTAGAGTTTACGTCCAAAGGAGCTGAATGTGCTATAAAGAGGCTATGCAGAAGGTCTCTTGCTTCATTTGAATTCTTTAGTGATCACCGAGTTGCATTACTACATATTAAGCCATCCAATGCTTGACAATAGTTGGCTAATGAGTGGACATTAGAGCTCTCTGGTGGGGGTTATCGGAGGTCTCTAGTGCTCAATGCATAACTATAGTCCATTGCCAACAACTATATTTGGGGTTGGAGGCTATATATACCCCTTGGCCAACCATTTGAGTGTTCTTGGAGGTAAGGTATGTTTCTAGTGAGTTGAGGTTCATCTCCTAGTGCTCTAGCCACAAAAAGTGTTGGGAATATGCCCTAGAGGTAATCATAGAGATGATTGTATTTCCTTGTATCCATGACATATTATGAGTTCAATGAATATCCATTAAAGACAACTTGTATCGATAAGCAATTATCTGAATTGTTTGTGAAACTCTTTTACTTGTATGGTTATTCTAAAGTTGTCCCTAATCGAAGTTTGTACTAGAATGTACATGAATATTGGATCAACACATTATTAGTTGATGACTATGTTTCACAAGTCATGGACATGGAGATGTCGAACTAATAATGTGGGCACATGTAGGACATGGTGCTGGACAGACCCGACATGAGATTGTCTCTATACACATCATGTACGTTATGTCCTTAGACCTGAGATTGTCGTATGTACTCAAGATGTGAAACGACCTACCTTGGGACTACCAAACGCTACTCCGTGACTGGGTAATTATAAAGGTGACTTTCGGGTTTATCAGGAAACATGCTGTGAGACATAGTCAATCAAGATGGAATTTGCCACTCTCCATGAGAGAGAGATATCACTGGATCACTCAAATGATTAGATCATGAAATGCATGGCCGTGCTTGGGTTAAGTGTTAACCCACGAGTTGGACCAAATATCATAAGGCAAAGGAATAACATGTATATTGTATTGTGGTGGTTCGTTTGATATGATCGTAGCGTATGCATAGGAGTTGACATGCCTTGCTAGAGGCCGCTATCAACTATTGGTCGAGTAAGAGTACTTGGACCATGTCTATGTGTGCGTGAACCCATAGGGTCGCACGCTTAAGGGGCTGGAAGCCTAATTCGGGTTGGACCCGAATTAGACTAGGTTTAGAATTGCTAATGGGCCTCCAACGTGGGAGCTCATTAGGACGCCTACATAAGAAAGGGGAGGCGTGGGGCGAGTTAGATTTACGTCCTTTGGCAGCCGCCGTCGCCCTCCCCACGCTCGCGCCTAGTACTCCTCGTGGACCTAGCAGTCCAGAGGGGTGACGCTTCTTCCCTGCACGTGTGGGATTCCTCGGAGGTGTTGCATCTGGAGCACAAGGACGAACCACGAGAAGGAGACGTTGAGACGGACGACCTCGCAACTGCACGACACTGCTGCGATGCGCACGACTACATCAAGTCGCTTCCGCTGCACCTGCGCGTCTAGTGGTAACCCCGTGATCTATAACTAGCACTAGTTCCTGGTTTATGGGGTAGAAAAATTTTGTTTTCTGGCTAGCGTAGCAACCTCATAACCCTACAGTGGTATCAAAGACGTTAGTTGCCTCGTTATACATTCGAGTGTGTGCATATGGAGATATGCATGGTTTTGGATCAATCTCTGATCATGGTTCGTGATCTTGCCACGTTGGTATTGTAGCGATCTACTCATACCGGTCGGGATTCCGCCATCAGAGTTAAGTGATACATGTAAACCCAATTACGGTGAGTTGGAGATCAATAAGATTGATCGAATCGGACCTAGGTCAAGTTCCAAGCGCATGAGATGCGGAGGCGGCGGCGGATTGGATCCGCCGTCGGAGGGAAATTTGCAGAAAAGTGTTGTTCGGTAAAACGGCCATAACTTTTGCATACGACCTCGGAACGAGAAAAACCTTAAACGAAAATCGTGCGCCGGAAAATTTTGCATTCGTCAATGATAACCTTTGGCGGTTTTCGGTGAAAATTAGATTTGCGAAATTCGGCCCAGAAAATTGAGTTTTCGGCGTTTTAACTTTAGACGTCGGAATCGGTTAACTCTGTTTTGCAGGTATTCGTGATTGGTATAGCCCTTATGTGTATGTGATGCATGTATGTAATTAATTCGTGGCTTGCGCATCATGATTAAGACAATATGGCTGGAGCCACATATATTGTCAATTCATATGTAATGGCCTGCGTGCCAATCTGTGATGATCCTACGACTATGTAATTTTATTTCACTATGTTACGGTAGTGATAGATAGTCTTGGTGGACTCATCACAGAGGATGGCATACTTCAATCATGGAGATGGCGATCACCATGATGAACAGATTGATGGAGATGGAGATCTCCAAAGGAATAATGAGCTATACCAAGTCAAATCTGTGTTTATGTCGTTCTTACGATGTTCTACTTTCACGTGCGATAATGTTTTTGTCTACATATGCGGTAGTGAAGTAGAACGATCCCTCAGCAATGTTTAAGTCGTAATGCTTCCCGAAACCTTGCACTGTCACGTGTCTTGTACGATCGGTGGTAGGTCTATGAAATTAGGGTGCCACTGGTTTTCCTTGACTAGACAGGTTTGTGTCGGACACTTAAAAGCAGAAGGTTTGGTTACTTGAACAAGGTTATCCTAACGGTTAGGGACCTTGGAGCATTAGTTGTTGGTAACACAAGCATAGAGATGCCACCCAACAACAAGAGTCATATGTGATATGATTAGCAAGGAGTTGCTTACCGATCTATCATGTCTCCTAGCGGTGATGCTAAAGCTCACTAGTAGACTTGTTAGTTGCGGGTCTTGAATCACTAAGTTTCAATAGAGGGATATTGATTTTAGTGGGAGTAGATTCTATTAAAAGGTTTAATACGTTTTTACTCCGTCTTGGATACTTTTGTCTTAGTATTTTGCATTACTTTTGTTGTAGATGGCTCCCAGCAATCAACCATTTACTTTACGTTCAATTCTTGAGAAAGATAAGTTGAATGGAACAAACTATGTGGATTGGATCCGCAACCTGAGAATTGTTCTCAGGGCTGAGAAAAAAGGAAGATGTTCTAGACACCCCATTACCAGATGAGCCTACTGATAATGCACCTGTTGCAGAGAAAACCGCTTGCAAGAAAGCATGTGATGCTGATCTTGAAGTGGGTTGCCTTATGCTCGCTTGCATGGAGCCAGATCTCCAGATGCAATTTGATAATAATCATGCAACGTACGATATGATCGTCGCGCTTAATGATATGTTTCAGACTCAAGCCAAGACTGAAAGGTTCAATGTTTCCAAGGCTTTTATCGAAACCAAGCTTGCAGAAGGCGCAGCTATTGGCCCACATGTGATCAAGATGGTTGGTCACACTGAGAGATTGGAAAAGCTAGGCTTCCCAATGGGCCCAGAGTTGGCCACTGATTTCATACTTGCGTCTCTTCTGCCTAGCTATGGGAACTTCATTTCGAACTACCATATGCATGGGGCGGAGAAGGGCTTGAATGAATTGTGCGGCATGCTTAAAACAACAGAAGCTGATATCAAGAAAGGTATTGGCAGTAGCCATGTGATGGCAGTCCAAAACAAGCCTAACTTTAAGAAGAGGGCTTGGAAGAAGAAGAAGGCGATGGCTAAAGATCAGATCTCTAAGCCAAACCCTCCTCCTACGCCCAGGGCTGTTGGACAAGCTGCTGAAGCTAAATGCTTTCATTGTAATGGGAAAGTTCACTGGAAAAGGAACTGCAAGTTGTACTTGGAATCCTTGAAGGATGGCGGTGGTAAAGGTACTCCCGCTGCTTGTACACTTGTTGTTTATGTTACAGACATTTTTCTCGCTGATTCTTATATTAATTCCTGGGTATTTGATACCGGATTGGTTGCTCATATTTGCAATACGATACAGGGAATGATAAGAAGTAGAAGCGTGAAAAGAGGAGAAGTTGATTTCCGCATGGGCAATAATGCAAGAGTTGCTGCGTTGAGCGTTGGGACGATGCAACTTCACCTCCCGTCAGGATTTATTTTGGAATTAAATAATTTTTATTTTGTTCCTAGTTTAAGTCGAAACATTGTACACCTTCATGTTTGATGAAGGATGATTATTCATTTGCGAGTAAAGACAATGGTTGTGTGATCTCAAAGAATGACATGTTTGTGGCTTTTGCATCCATTGTGAATGGGTTGTTTATTTTAAATCTTGAGGATGCACCTATCTGTAATATTAATGCTAAAAGGCCTCTGCTTAATGAGTTAAGTCCTACTTATATGTGGCATTGTCGTTTAGGTCATATAAGTGAGAATCGCATGAAGAGGCTCCATTCAGATGGGCTTCTAACTTTGTTTGATTTTGAATCATACGAGACATGTGAGGCTTGCCTATTGGGTAAGATGACCAAGTCACCTTTCACAGGTTTTCCTGAGAGGGCGGCAAACTTATGAAACTTGTACATACTGATGTATGTGGACCAATGAGTACGACAGCTAGAGGCGGATTTCAATACTTCATAACCTTCACTGATGATTTTAGTAGATATGGATATATCTACTTAATGAAACATAAGTATGAAACATTTGAAAAGTTCAAAGAATTTCAGAATGAAGTAGAGAATCAACGTGGCAAGAAAATTAAAGCCTTGCAATCTGATCGTGGAGGCGAATATTTGAGCCATGAGTTTAGCAATCATCTAAAGAGTTGTGGAATTGTTCCACAGCTTACGCCACCTGGAACGCCTCAGAGAAACGGCGTATCCGAGCGACGTAATCGGACTTTGTTGGACATGGTTCGGTCTATGATGAGCCAGTCAGACCTACCACTCTCGTTTTGGGGATATGCTCTAGAAACAACCGCGTTCACATTGAATAGGGTACCGTCTAAGTCTGTAGTTAAGACACCATATGAGATATGGACTGGTAAGAGTCCCAGTTTGTCTTTTCTAAAGATTTGGGGTTGTGAAGTTTATGTCAAACGACTTATGTCGGATAAACTAACACCCAAGTCGGACAAATGCTTTTTCGTGGGATATCCAAAGGAAACTTTAGGATATTACTTCTACAACCGATCAGAGGGCAAAGTGTTTGTTGCTCGGAACGGTGTCTTCTTAGAGAAAGAGTTTCTCAATAAAGAGAAGAGTGGACAAAAGGTGTATCTTGAAGAAGTTCAAGATGAGCCAATAGGGGATAACTCTATGAGTGATGCTAATGTAGCAGAACAAGTTGAGATACCTGTGGCAAGAGAAACACCACCACAACCACGAAGGTCGGCAAGAATCCGTGAGGCTCGTGGGGAAGTGTTATTGTTAGACGATGATGAACCTACGACTTACGCGGAAGCAATGATGGACCCAGATTCCGAGGAATGACAAAGTGCCATGAGATCAGATATAGATTCCATGGGAGACAATCAAGTTTGGAACTTGGTTGACCCGCTTGATGGGGTTAAACCTATTGAGTGCAAATGGGTCTATAAAAAGAAAAAGGATATGGATGGAAACGTTCACGTCTATAAAGCTCGACTTGTTGCAAAGGGTTTTCGGCAAGTTCAAGGAGTTGACTACGACGAGACATTCTCGCCGGTAGCGATGCTTAAATCTACCCGGATCATTCTAGCAATTGCTGCTTATTTCAATTATGAGATTTGGTAGATGTATGTTAAAACAACCTTTCTAAATGGAAATTTGGAAGAGGACATGTATATGATACAACCCGAAGGCTTTGTTGATCCTAAAAATGCTGGAAAAATATGCAAGCTAAAGAAATCCATTTATGGATTAAAGCAAGCATCTCGGAGTTGGAATATTTGTTTTGATGAAGTGATCAAAGGGTTTGGCTTTCGTCAGAATGAAGAAGAACCTTGTGTTTACAAGAGGGAAAGTGGGAGCACTGTTGTATTTCTAATCTTGTATGTGGATGACATACTATTGATTGAGAATGACATTCCTATGTTGCAATCCGTAAAGACTCCACTGAATAATAGTTTTTCTATGAAGGATTTAGGAGAAGCAACATACATTTTGGGCATTAAGATCTATAGAGATAGATCAAAGAGGTTTATATGATTAAGCCAAGATACATACATCGACAAGGTGTTGAAACACTTCAACATGGAACAATCCAAGAGAGGGTTCTTGCCTATGTCACATGGTATGCATTTTAGCGAGAAGCAGTGTCCTACGACAGCTGATGAGCAGAAGCGCATGAGTAAGGTTCCATATGCTTCGGCCGTTGGTTCCATTATGTAAACCATGATATGTACTCGCCTAGATGTCTCATATGCTCTAAGTGTTGCGAGCAGGTACCAAGCTAATCCAGGTGAGAGTCACTGGACGCTTGTTAAAAACATCCTTAAGTACTTGAGAAGGACTAAAGATGTGTTCCTAATCTATGGAGGTGAGGAGGAGCTCGTTGTAAATGGTTACACCGATGCCAGCTTCCAAACTGACATGGATGATTCACAATCTCAATCAGGTTTTGTGTTCACAATAAATGGTGGTGCTGCAAGCTGGAAGAGTTCCAAGCAGGAGACGGTAATCGATTCTACAACAGAAGCCGAGTACATTGCAGCTTCTGCCGTTGCAAAGGAAGGTGTTTGGATGAGGAGGTTTCTCATCGAGCTTGGCGTGGTTCCAAATGCGTCTTGCCCATTGAATCTGTATTGTGATAACAATGGGGCGATAGCGCAGGCTAAGGAGCCTAGGAATCACCAAAAGAACAAACATGTACTACGAAAGTTTCATCTCATTCGAGAGTTCGTCGGTCGAGATGAGATCAAGATGTGAGAAATACATACGGATTTGAATGTTGCAGATCCTTTGACAAAGGCTCTTCCACAGCCTAAGCATGAGGCGCACGTAAAAGCTATATGTATTAGATATCTTCGGAATTAGCTCTAGTGCAAGTGGGAGACTGTTGGAATATGACCCAGAGGTAATCATAGAGACGATTGTATTTCCTTGTATCCATGACATATTATGAGTTCAATGAATATCCATTAAAGACAACTTGTATCGATAATCAATTATGAGAATTGTTTGTGAAACTCTTTTACTTGTATGGTTATTCTAAAGTTGTCCCTGATCGAAGTTTGTACTAGAATGTACATGAATATTGGATCAGCACATTATTAGTTGATGACTATGTTTCACAAGTCATGGACATGGAGATGTCGAACTAATAATGTGGGCACATGTAGGACATGGTGCTGGACAGACCCGACATGAGATTGTCTCTATACACATCATGTACGTTATGTCCTTAGACCTGAGATTGTCGTATGTACTCAAGATGTGAAACGACCTACCTTGGGACTACCAAACGCTACTCCGTGACTGGGTAGTTATAAAGGTGACTTTCGGGTTTGTCAGGAAACGTGCTGTGAGACATAGTCAATCAAGATGGAATTTGCCACTCTCCATGAGAGAGAGATATCACTGCATCACTCAAATGATTAGATCATGAAATGCATGGCCGTGCTTGGGTTAAGTGTTAACCCATGAGTTGGACCAGATATCATAAGGCAAAGGAATAACATGTATATTGTATTGTGGTGGTTCGTTTGATATGATCGTAGCATATGCATAGGAGTTGACACGCCTTGCTAGAGGCGGCTATCAACTATTGGTCGAGTAAGAGTACTTGGGCCATGTCTATGTGTGCGTGAACCCATAGGGTCGCACGTTTAAGGGGCTGGAAGCCTAATTCGGGTTGGACCCGAATTAGACTAGGTTTAGGGTTGCTAATGGGCCTCCAATGTGGGAGCTCATTAGGACGCCTATATAAGCAAGGGAAGGCGCGGGGCGAGTTAGATTTACGTCCTTTGGCAGCCGCCGTCACCCTCCCCACACTCGCGCCTAGTACTCCTTGCGGACCTAGCAGTCCAGAGGGGTGACGCTTCTTCCCTGCACGTGTGGGATTCCTCGGAGGTGCTGCATCTGGAGCACAAGGACGAACCGCGAGAAGGAGACATTGAGACGGACGACCTCGCAACTGCACGGCACTGTTGCGACGCGCACGACTACATCAAGTCGCTTCCGCTGCACCTGCGCGTCTAGTGGTAACCCCGTGATCTATAACTAGCACTAGTTCCTGGTTTATGGGGTAGAAAAATTTTGTTTTCTGGCTAGCGTAGCAACCTCATAACCCTACAAAAAGTGCTTAAAGAGATTAGGTGATTAGTGTTAGTGCTAAGTTGTCATCCCTAGTGGTGGCACTAAAAGAATAGTAAAACACTATGCTCCTAATATCCGTAAGTGCATAGATAGAATATCGATATAGCACTTGAAAGGACCTTGATGTCGCCCAGCAGGACTAGAGGGGGGTGAATAGGCCTGTTTAAAATAAACTTGCAAACTTTCTGTCAGCACAGGTCCGGCACTGCCGGCCTTGGGTCTGACACTGCCGGGGTGCCCGACACTGCTGCTCTAAAGCCCGGCAGTGCTGGCCACCAGGACAGAACTGAGCACAATTCAAAAAGTATAACTAGAATGGAAATTGTGCTTGAATGAAAACCTTCCTAGAGGTGTAGGGAACATCTAGCACCTCTTAGAATAGGTAGGAGCTGCGCCACCAAGTAGATCGGGGCCAAACCCTAGAAATCACCTTCAGGACAAATGCAAGTAAAGCAAATAACACAAACACAAGTGACACAAGATTTATCTCGTGGTTCAGCGTCGCCACCAAGGCTGGCCTAAGTCCACGTTGTTGAGGTTTGCCACACAAGGCTTAGGCTTGCCCCACAAGGCTTGCCCTTCCCTCGTTCTCAAATCAAGAGAGTGAACTCTTGAAGTGAGGGGTGATTTCTTAGCTTCAATGAAATGGTTACAAACCTCCCGGGGTTGCCATACCAGTTGGCAAGCTCCACGGGCGACGCTCTAGCTGGCTAGGAGCAAGCTCCAAGAGTAACAAATGCAATCCACCGGCTTGAACGTGAACCAAGTGCTCTAGACAATGAAGAATAGTTTGGGCTGCTCTCTAATGGAGTTTGGAGGCTCAATCTCTCAAAGGATTGGAGAGGAATCAAAGAGAGAAACTTGAGGGGCTCCAATGGAGTTAGAGAGAGGAAGAGAGCTGCTGCTGAGAGCACTGGGGAAGGGAATGGTCGAGATGACCGTTGGGGCAGCAGGGAGGGGAAATAAATACCCTCTGCTGTCCAACGGACAATTTAAGTCCCAGCACTGCTGGACTCAGGCTCGGCACTGCCGGACAGGTCCGGAACTGCTGGACTTAAGCCTAGCATTGCTGGACCGCAACACTGCTGCTCAGGGGAACAACACCACTGCGCTGCCCCAAAAATGCTCTGAATGAAAAACTATTTTGCAGGGAGTTTGGGCAAGGTATGAGAGGATGTTTGTTGGAATTTGAGCAGTTGGTTGCACATTTAAGCATGCACATTTGAAAGGTCCTAGATGGCTAGAGGGGTGGGGGGGGGTGAATAGCCTAATAAAAATTCTACAAATCACTAGAGCAAAAGGTTAGATAACACTTAAGCGAAGCTTTTTTCTCTAGCTCTACTTGGGGTGCAAAGCCACCTATCCAATGCAATTCTAGTTAGCTAAGTGCTTGTCAAACAAAAAGAAGAACCTAAAGCACTTAGCACGAGATAGCAAGAACAACTACTAAAGAGACTAACTAGCAAGCTAACTAGATAAGATATGGAAGAAGTAAATACAAGAGAGGAGGTGATTGTTATACCGATGCCTTGTGATGTATGGATGTCAATAGGATGAACCAATCACAATGAATACCAATAAGTATCCAGGAGACAAGATGAACACAATGATTTTTCTCCCGAGGTTCACTTGGTTGCCACCAAGCTAGTCCCCGTTGTGTCGACTACTCAAGTGGTGATTCGGTGGCTAATAGGCAATGACAAGCCTAGCCCACTAACTCGGGCGCCACAAGAATCTACCCAAATGAGAGTAACTCAATGACATGAGCAATCCACTAGAGTTACCCTTTGGCTCTCCGCCGAGGTGGGTACAAGCCCTCTCACAATCACCAAAGTCGGCCGCAAACAATCACCAATTGCGCCGAAGCTTCTCCACAACCGCCAAGCCATCTAGGTGTTGGCAAACACCAAGAATAACAAGAAACCATGCAGCGATGACGATGACCAAGTGCCACTAAGATGCAATGCAATGATCAAAGCACTTGGATCACTCAAACTCTCACAAGTATGCAACAAGAGTGAAGAGAGTGAGATGGGGGCTATCTCAAGCAAGCAAAAATGTCTCAAATGAATGGGAGGTGCAAGAGAGATCCCTAGGAGCCGGCCAAGCCACTTAAATAGTAACCACCACCGAGCTAGCAGTTTTGCCCCTTTCCCCAGCTTCCCGCGTCGGTCCGGACATTGTTTGCATGGGGGGTCCGGACCAACGCGCATGCGTCCGGACCCTCCTCCAGTTTGAAATCGCCCGTTGGCGCCCTTCCTGCTGCTGACGCGTCACCTCCGGACGCCGTGAACAGGAGCGTCTGGTTCCCTTTTCTTCTACGTCCGGACCCAATCCAGAGAGGGTCCAGAGAGCCCCAAGTCTCCGGACCCGCGTCCGGTGTCCTGTGTCCGGACACACTTCAGCGTCCGGATAAATACATCCAGAGGAGTAGAGAGAGGGCTGAGCTCTGGACCCGCGACCGGAGTCAGCGTCCGGACATTGATCACCGTCCGGATCACCTGTGTGCCAAGGCTGAGCCTTAGGGTGTGCTTCCGGACACATCACCATTGGTCCGGACCGTATCTCACTAGCATCCGGACCTTGCGTTCGGAACCCTTCTGAGTTCCAAACCGAGCTGCCTCTTTCTTCCAAGCTTCCATGTGCTAACACCTTGTGATCCATGCCTTTGTTCACCTGTGTTAGCCTTTACAATATATTTCTTGGATTTAATTTAGTTCTTTGTGTCACTTATGTTCATTTTAGATATGCAATGCAAATGACCTAGTGGCACATGATAACCGTAATCGACACGAGTTTTCCCTTCTTGATAGTACGACTATCTATCCTAAATGTGATCACACTCTCTATAGTGTCTTGATCACTAAAACGAAAATGATCCTATAGATATACCTTTGCCTTGGGTCCATTTTGTTTTTCTCTTTCTTCTTTTCCTTAGCCATGGAGCACTTGATCCATCATGATCCTTCATCTAGCTCCATGTCTCAAGGTGAACCACCCTATCTTGATCATACACTTAGTTCAAGGGTTAGTCCATAGGTTTTATCAATTACTCAAAACCAAACAAGGTCTTTCAACATTGCATCCCCCTTTGTAGTATGAAATTTCCTAAACTCAAATTCAAAACATCAAATAAATTAAATGCCTTTGAGTTGGTCACCGTATCCTTTGATAATTTGGGGCTGCACCATTGAATTTATTATCCTCATTCTTATAATATCTTGAGCATGTGTTTGCAATCATCCTTATCTCATATCTTTGAGCAAACACACCTTAGAGCTTGTGACTTGAACCTTCCAACACATATGAGTTCAGCTCATGGCTTCAAGTCACTACCACTAATAAATTGATCCTCAACATAATATGACTCCTCATAGCTCGATTAGTACTTCGACTCAATGCAAGTACTCTCTTCTTCACCTTAGCCATAGTACCTCGGTCTCCTTGACCTTCACCTTCGCTTAGTACCTCGAAGTCCTTTCCTTGCTATCTTCACTCTATCAAGCCATACTCAAGTCACATCATATTAAGCATCGATTGAAAACCATTTCTTCAATATTGTGATCCTTGCTTGATATCTTGTAGATATGAATGTTGAGATCAATCAAGCTTTGATATATGAGACTCCACATCAATATGGTCAAGCCAATTCACAATTCCTTAGATCCTCCTTATTTTGGCTTGACACTCCTATCACTCTCTTCAATCTCTATCTTCAAACTTCTAGCTTGATCGTATTAATGCAAAGTGATTCTCCAAATCTTTGTCCATACAAGCAAACTAAATTAGAGACCATATTATATCTAATATACATTGTCTCCTTTGTCATTTGACCTTTGCTTGGTGTTTTCTCACTAATGCACTATTGATTCATTATTTAATCCTTGATCAACACTAGTCCACTATCCAACTCTTCTTGTTCATGTAAAGCAAGCCAATATAGAGACCAATCCATAACTATCAACTCATGTCTCATTTGCCATTTGTCAAGTATGCTTGCTTTCACATGATACTATGATATCCCACAATATAGAAGCCATTTCATTGATTCCATTTGCATTGTTGTCTTTTGCTTGAACTAGATTATTCCCATGATCTTCCAATACAACAATACATAATTTGACCGTCATTTCAACATTGTGTGGAATACCATCAAGTTTGCTTTTTTTGTTTAACCTTTCATATACTTAGCAAACTTGTTAGACCTTTAATTGTATTGTCATTCATTTCACCAAAACCCACTAAAGGGCTAGATGCACTTTCAGCACTTCACCGGGATAGATGAAAGGTCCTAGATGGCTAGAGGGGGGGGGGTGAATAGCCTAATAAAAATTCTACAAATCACTAGAGCAAAAGGTTAGATAACACTTAAGCGAAGCTTTTTTCTCTAGCTCTAATTGGGGTGCAAAGACACCTATCCAATGCAATTCTAGTTAGCTAAGTGCTTTTCAAACAAAAACAAGAACCTAAAGCACTTAGCACAAGCTAGCAAGAACAACTACTAAAGAGACTAACTAGCAAGCTAACTAGACAAGATATGGAAGAAGTAAATACAAGAGAGGAGGTGATTGTTATACCGATGCCTTGTGATGTATGGATGTCAATGTAGAGAACCAATCACAATGAATACCAAAGAGTAGGCGGGAGACAAGTTGACACAAGATTTTTCTCCCTGCCTTGGCCCTATAGGCGGACAGTCCACCCCTAGGGCCCGGACAGTCCGAGGCTGCTCGGACAGAGGCAATTTGGGGGCAATTTTGAATTGCCTCTCCCCAAATCTTCCCAAATCACTTCCAAATCTTTACCAATAGCCACCAAACTTTGTGGGCATGATCCCAAGGCTATGGAGGAGCTATCTTGAAGAAATCAACGCTCAATTTGGTGTGAATCAACGGGCGTAAAAGGATTTCGGGAAAAACTCCAAAAACTAAGAACACGAAATAGAAATGGCCCGATCTATGTGCTCAAGATGTTTGGGACAAGGCCCTTCAGTGCAAATATTCTATTTGTGATCCCGCACAACTTGGTTCAAATGGAAACACAAAACTCGCTCTCAATCAAGAGAAATCATCGCAAGAACTTAGAGGATTAGAGAGGAGCAAAAACACGATTAGCTAAGAACACAAGCAAAGGAGACACAATCACGAAATCAAAGCCGGCATGGCTTACAGAGGGTAAGGCCTCCAAATCCCAACAAAATCAAAGTGCAAATCCTTACACTAGGGACCTCATGAACTAGAGAGAGAAAGTAGAGAGAGAGAGGTGGTGCAAATGACTAGAGTTCAAGAGGTGGGATGAGGGATACCCCTTCACCCCTATTTAACAGGCTTTGGCTATTTCCCAAAGACCCCCCTAGATACATGAGTGAACTACCTAGCCTAAGCATTGCAGTCTAAGCTCTGGAAAATATCTCCCGCATTTTGAATGGACGATCCCGCTTCCTGCCAGGAATTGCCGTCACCTCGATGATTCCGCCACGTTCCATCCCCGCTTCCTCGGAAGCTCCGCTCGGGCTTTGAGGCCCAAACCCGCAAAACCCGCCACTAGTAGCTTTCGGCTCAACTACCGAGCCCCGAGTTTTGAGGCCCAAACTCAGAAACCGTCCTCCGGTGGTTTTGCGGCCCAAACTACAAAACCGCTCGACTCGAGCCACCGTGTCCTTGCCCGGTCAGACTCCAAGTCCCGTGAGCCTCCGCTTGACCCGCTCGTCCACTGTCTTGACTTGGTCAACTCGGTCTACCTCCATGTCTTCTCGCACTCGCTGGTGCCAAGTACTAGCCACCACAGCTAGTCCGCCGACGCCCATGGTCCCTCGGTCTGAGCCCCGCTTCCGCCCTTCACCGCTCTTAGTCCATCGGCACGGCAAGCCTCTACCCGACCTTCTCCACACCATTGACCACTGTCACTAGGCATAACACCTGCACACCACAAGACGATAGATATGCACACACATGCTTTCGCAAGAGTTAGAAGTAAGCCACTCAAACTAAAACGCTCAAGTGTTGGGCAATCTCTCATCATAAAACTGAACTACATGGGTACTTATCTACCATGTGTTCGCAGTTCTTGAATGTTGAACCGGATTGTTGGTTAGCTTCACCGCACTTTCATTGTCACATAGCAATGGCACTTATGTATTCGGCTTCGGCGGTAGAGAGCGCAACACTATTTTTCTTCTTTGATGACCAAGATACAAGTGACATGCCTAGCATTTGACAGGTGCCCGATGTGCTCTTTCTATCAATCTTGCACCCCGCATAGTCGGAGTCCGAATATCCAATTAGCTCAAAGTTTGACCCCTTGGGATACCACAATCCAACATCTTGTGTATGCTTCAAGTACCTCAATATTCTCTTTGTAGCCTTCAAGTGACTTTCTCTTGGAGAGGCTTGGAATCTTGCACACATGCATACACTAAACATCACATCCGGCCTTGAAGCGGTCACATAGAGTAGGTTTCCAATCATAGACCGATATAACTTTTGATCCACCATATTGCCACTAGCATCACTATCCAAGTGTCCATTAGTAACCATTGGAGTGCTAATGCCTTTTGAATCTTCTAAGCCAAATTTCTTCATCATATCCTTGATGTACTTGCCTTGGCTCACAAAAGTGCCATTCTTCAATTGCTTGATTTGAAGACCAAGGAAGTAGTTAAGTTCACCAATCATTGACATTTCAAATTCATTTGCCATCATCTTGCCAAATTCTTCACAAAGTTCTTGATTGGTTGAACCGAATATGATGTCATCCACATAGATTTGGAGCACAAATAGATCTTTGCCAAGCTTATTGGTGAAGAGAGTAGTATCAACCTTCCCCATGATGAACCCTTTAGATACAAGGAAGTCCCTCAATCTTTCATACCATGCTCTAGGTGCTTGCTTCAAGCCATATAAAGCCTTCCTCAACTTGTACACATGGTTGGGCTTCTTGTCATCTTCAAAACCGGGATGTTGCTCAACATATACTAGCTCATTGATATAGCCATTCAGGACGACAGTCTTCACATCCATTTGGTATAGCTTGATGTTGTGTGCACATGCATAGGCCAATAAAATTCTAATTGCCTCTAATCTTGCAACCGGTGCATAGGTTTCTCCAAAGTCAAGACCCTCAACTTGAGTGTATCCTTGAGCTACTAATCTTGCTTTGTTCCTCACAACTATACCATCTTGGTCTTGTTTGTTTCTAAATACCCATCTTGTGCCAATCACATTGTAGTTCTTGGGTCTTTCAACTAGTTCCCAAACTTGGTTTCTAGTGAAATTGTTGAGCTCTTCATGCATAGCATTGACCCAATCAACATCTTGTAGGGCTTCATCAATATTTGTTGGCTCTATGGATGACACAAAGGAGTAGTGTTCACAAAAGGATGCCAATCTTGATCTTGTTTGAACACCACTTGTAATGTCACCAACAATTTGATCAATGGGGTGATCTCTTTCAATGTTGGTCGGTTAGAGGATGGGAACTTGATTGCTTGAGCTTGGTTGAGATGAACTAGCAACTTGTTGATCTTGCAATTGAGAACCACTAGCTTGCTTGAGAGGTGAGTTGAGCACTTGATCTTTATCATCTTCAATGTCAATCACTTGCCTAGGCCGAATATCACCAATATCCATGTTCTTCATAGCCTTTGCAAATGAGACCCACTCACATCTTCTAGATTCTCATTTTCAACTTGAAATCCATTGGTTTCATCAAATTCAACATCATGAACCTCATCAAGCACACCACTAGCCGAATTCCATACTCTATAGGCTTTGCTTGTGGTTGAGTAACCAAGTAAGAACCGTTCATCACATTTCTTGTCAAACTTCCCAAGTCTTGTGCCTTTCTTCAAGATGTAGCATTTGCACCCAAAGACTCTAAAGTATGCAATGTTGGGCTTTCTACCATTCAATGGCTCATATGGTGTCTTCTCCATCATTGGGTGACAATATAACTGGTTGCTAGAGTAGCAAGCGATGTTGATAGCTTCGGCCCAAAAGGAGTGACTCACATTGTACTCACTAAGCCATATCAATCAATGTTCTAATCTTCCTCTCAACAAGGCCATTTGATTGTGGAGTGTACTTGGCCGAGAATTGATGCTTGATTCCCAATTCATCACAAAGCTCTTCAACTCTTGTATTCATGAATTCACTTCCATTGTCACTTATTACTTTCTTGATGGTAGTTTCAAACTCATTGTGACATCTCTTGACAAAAGCCTTGAATGTGGCAAATGTTTCACTCTTGTCATTAAGAAAGAATACCCAAGTGTATCTTGTAAGATCATCCACTATGAACAATCCATACTTGTTCCCTCCAATACTAGTGTAGGTTTGTTGACGCAAAAAGTGACATATTGCGTCTCACACACAGCAAGCCGGAAAGCGTGACTTTAATCGGGTGCCCGGGTGCTTCGAGAACCGAGAACGTGCCAATTAGTTTGACCTGAAACTAACAAGGGATGAAAGTCATTAGATATAAACTAGAACGTGCCGGGTGATACCAGACAGTTCCATATGTACGACCCTGAAGCCACTTACAACGACATACAACTATGAAAGCTATCTGCCAACAGGTTTTATGGAACGTTCGGCTAAAAATGAACATGTAACAGGCAAATTACTGATTGCCGAACGCATATGCATGAAAAAGGACGTACAAACGACTTGTAATTGACTATAAGTTAAAGCATAACTAATCTCAACAATCAGCTGAATTGGGGTCCATGATGAAGGAAACACGTAAGCAAACATGATTAAACTAATCTAAAGCCTGCATCTGCCGCACGATACCTAGCGTCATTAAAGCTTAAACATGGATAGCATGCATGAACCTGCAACATGTGACAATCTAGATTTAAACTAATTCTACTATCTTTAAATATAAGATCTATTCATGGAAACAACATGGGGGCAATTCATGATAACGTAGATAGATCTATATAAACTAACACGAGCCGAACCGTATCAATCTAGATTGAGAAAAAGAGTGTTTGCAAATATGTAAAGATTATATAAAACATGCAACACAGTAACTTAATGAACCCAATAGATCTTGCCAAATCTACAGGAGCCGATAACTATCTTGCTTTTGCTAAGCATACAAGCAAATATCCGCCGCACGACATCTACTCATAAGCGAAACACAAGCGAAGACCTCTTGATTATTGAACAAAAATCCGCCGCACGATCATTGATAATAAACAAGACTACTTGCATCAATATCTATATCCACTGCATGATACTAGACATGATAACAAGGTTGCCAAGACTTACGGAGGTCGACGGATCGATGATTCCTCTCGAAGAACTCGACAGCACGACAAAGGACTCGAAGTTGGCATGGGGCCGGTTGTATTGGTTTGGTTGTGAACCCCTTTTACAATGGCCAAGGTTTTATATTTATACCCTGGTCATGACATGAATCCTAAAAGGATACGATTACAAGATATTTAAAGAAAAGAACACAATTTATCGACTTTATTTCCCTTTCGGAGTCTTTATTGCCTTAATTGTTATGGCTATTGTCGTCGATCGGCTCTTTACTTGCCTCTTTTCGGTTCTTCGACGCAAAACCACCTTCTTCGAAGTAGCCGATTACGTAGCCAATTGCCGAATCTTTAGGAATTAACCGACCACATAGATTTTGCTGAACACCTATGAATACTTGTTCTTCGGCAGCCTTTTCTCACACTGGCCCACCTGTCATTCTGAGTACACCAAAATCCAGTGTTAACACATGCCCCCTCAATTGCGGGATAAAAGCCGTTTATTCTGAAATTGACTGCTAGCTTCCCTTTCCCCTTTAGGTTTACACTGTTCAACGCCACAGCCGCCATCTGAGAAATTCACACTCCAGCACTTTCAAATCCGCTTCGAATCATCAATGGCGACTCAGGACAAGATCCCAGAGGTAAATTTCCAACTCATTCTCTTAGGCATTCGGCAATCTCTGATTGACTTTCTTGCTTCTCTCCGAACTCATTCATTCTTCTGATGCCTTTACTTTTCGAAGGAATACAAGAACGATATCCTGATTCCTGATGCTGACAACACCGATTCCTACCTCCTTGGTCCTATGGGCAATCCCGACCCAACTGAGGTTATTGAGAAAGAAACTCTAAGAACCCCTTTCAAATCTGGAGTCACGCCGCCAAACAAATGACCAAACACTTTCAAGACTTGGCCCTTTCCCTCAATCGCCGGATGGAGAAATTAGTACCGGGGGATGATGACAAAGAGCACTGACAACTGGGATAGCCAAGATATCACTCATTGCTTGGAATTATCCTTGTCAGAAATGCCCAGGAACGAGCCTCTGTTGATAGCAGCCTCCCACTTTTGGTCGAATGCTACAAATACCTTCGTATTCGGTCATGACATGATGACTCCCACTTTGGCTGACATATTCATGATGAGTGGCCTAAATGTATCCAAGCCAGTACACCCATTCCAGTATAAGGGCAAAAGCACCTAGAGAGCTGTCAAATCTGGAGGTGGATGGGTTGGGTATATTCAAACCTATATGGAAGAGACTGGGGCTGTTTCTGATAAGGAGAATAGGGCTTTCATGAATATGTGGTTGTGCAGGTTCGTCTTCTGTGGCAAATCCAATGAGACGACCCTAAACCATATGATAATGGCCGAGGATCTAGCTGCAGGTACACTAATCCCTCTGGGCAAATTCCTTTTAGGATATGTTTACCATATGATGCATCAGATTAGCGTCCAGATGTTCCATGGAAAAGATATCTCCTGTGTGAGCGGTCCCTGGTGGTTCATCCAGATGTGGTTGCAACTTTACATGCACCAACTAGTGTCTGTGCCTCTCCACAATCTGAGTTTCCCTTCAGTTAACTATGCCGAAGGCAACTCAGCAGCGGTCAAGAGCTGCCAGACTTATGGAGAAGCATCTTCCTCTATCAGCATTGACATGGATATCGGCCATCTCTTTGAGTTATTCTTCAAAGGCTTTAACAAGGTGCTCTAGCTCCCCTACAGAGAAAATGCTGACTTGACTTTTCCATGCAAATTCAGCTATGAATCCGGCTGCTCTGATAAGGTGTCTACAGAAATTTTCAACTGCTTTGTCAAACCTTGCATCTTGCCAGCCGAATTCCACCATGGGAGAATGGTAAATCCCACTTATAAATTCTACAATCCCAACATGGCATCCAGATAGTTAGGATGTGGACAGTTGCCCCCAAGACCTTTCTTTTCAACAATTATAAGGTACAGAGAATTGATCACCAATGAAACAGAAGCCAGAAAGGTCTTTGAACTTGGGCAAAACCTACCTACATACGAACCCTCTCCATTTGGGTTGGTGGACACTGCTCATTCTTTCTTTACTTCCTGGTGGCAAGAGTGACATGATCACATCTTCAACATACCAGTGCATCCCTTCTGCCAGGATCTGTATCCTCAATTTGTTCCTGACAGTGAGGTAATTTCATTGCATTTATATCCCTCTACATTTTTTATTGCTCACTTCAAATCCCAATTATACACAGGATTTCAAGCCTACTCCTCCTGTCAAGGCAGTAACATACTACACAGCAGGACCCAATCCAGCACTGGGCTTCAATGCCCCAACTCTGGCAGCCTCCATGAAAACTCCTGCACCCTTAAGCGCCGTAATCTCAGGAGGAGAAGGCAAAAGGAAGGCACTTGGGGACATCCATGTAACCAGAAAAGTAAGGTCCAAGAAAGTTCAAAGATCTCCTAAGGTACGGATCCCTTTCCAGCAATAAACCTCAATCATCACTAATTTTGGCTGCTTTCATATCAACCATCCTTTGCTGTAGTCACGTGTTGGAATTCCTGGGTCAAGCAATCCTCCTACAGTAGACATCCCCCCTCAAGATCCCATTGAGGATACAGAGACTCATGAGGTTATAGATACAGAGACCCACAAAGCCAAAAGTACAGACGCTCATGACACCTCCACACACACCGGTACTGTTCGTCTAATCACTCCTTTTCCCTTTATAGATTTTTATCTTCTGCCCTTACACTCCATCACCTGTATTGTTGGAAACAGATAAAATCCCAGAGGATTCAACAGGAGACCATTCCTCTAGTCGAGCTCCATGTTCAGCATCTTCGGGTACTCAACCAGATTTCCAGCCAAATCAAGATACAGTCCATCCCGAGGCTCAATCACCACAACAGGTAACACGACATCTTAAACTTTTCTTTCAACATGTTCTACTCAATTGGCTGACCTTGAAACCCTTCCTTCTTCCTCCAGCATACTGCCAAACTACCTACTAGCTTTTCCTTCACTGTTGATGATTTCGTTGATGAAAAAGGGGAAGAAGCTACTTCTTAGTAGGCTTTATCAGAGGAAAATCAAGCTCGGTTGCAGGATATAGTCCATCTGCTGAACAAGGACATCAACATTTTGGTACAAGATTCAGATCAGATAAAAGATACCCTTGATCTTATTAATCAAGATCTCCCAACTGCTCTCAAGGTTTCTTTGGAATCTGCAGCCAGACTTAATGATTACTTTGGCATGGTGAAGAGAGCAAACAAGAATATAGCCTCCAGGACTACTTTGCAAGACAACAAGCTCTTGAAAAAACAAGAAGCCAAATCTTTAGACTCTAATCTTCAGTCTGATAAGGATTCACTGGTGACTCTAGAATCTGAGCTAAAAGTCATGAAGGATGAGAGGATCAGATTGGAAGCTCGACTAGCCGAACTGAATGTCAAGATCCAATCCCATGAAGATAAGCTGACATCTCTGCTAAAATCCATAGAAGCAACTTCATCAAAAATATCGGTCATTCTGAAGGAAAACCAACAACTTAAAGCAAGGCTATCTAGTATCCAAAGCTTTGAGGATGAAGATCAAATAGTGCTGGATGATGTTAGCCGAATCAAGACCGAAGCCTTGAACGTCGTTAATCAGCTTCTGAACCGGTAGAGATATACGATGCAATAAATTGAATGCAGCACATTTACATATCTAAACAATTGGTTGTTTTCACTGTCTTGCACCTTATAGATCCCTGTTCGAATGATAGCATAATCTTCTCTGTTACTCCTGGTTAAAGCATAACCAATTCAATCCCGGCTCTCAGATAGCCGATTGTTCTTAGCGCAGGGATATAGCCGAGCGACTTTTGACATAGCCGATCATCATTGATTTGAGGACATAGTCGAGTGACCTTTGATATACCCGAGCCTGACCCATTCCACCAATGGCCCATCGAATAGGAACAGTCTTGACTCGCCTCTTGGTATTCTTGTTCGGCCTATAAATAAACCTCCCTTCTTCTCTCCTTTTCAATGGTTCAATCAAACGCTTGCCTTCGTCTTCTCCTTTTCAATCCAGAGGGAAACCCAAATCATACAGTAACAATGGCGGGAGGTGACAACCGCAGCAAGCATCCCGCCAAGGGAGCACCTGAAAGGAGTCGTGCACGGCGCAATCAGCAGCGTGGGTAAGAATCAGTTTCTTGCCCCCTCGCATTTTGTTCTCTGTCCACATGCTAGCCCTGAATCTCCTCTCTTGTTCATCAGGATCATCTCCATCTCCACGAGTCACAGCATCCCCTTCCCCATGACGACAACAAGTCAACCAGGGAGTCCAGCGCCGACCTCCTCTGTGTCTTCAGACTCCTCTCAATCTCAGCCCTGGGACTTAGGTTCGGGGTCGGATGCGGATGCCCCCTACACCCATGCTGAGGGGGCCAACTTTAGGCGCGAGAGGGACGAAACCCGCGGAGAACTGGAGAGGATCTCCATGCAGTATGGCGTCGACCAACTCGAATGGGAGGATCAGCGGAAGCAACTTTGCGACGCCATCATGGGTTAGCCGAAAGCTATATTGTTTTGCCTTTTCTTTTAATCCCGTTTGCTCATCCAATCTGCATCCTCGTTCAGCGCTTTCGGCAGAGAACGAGTGCTTGAAGGCCGTGACAACCAGAATCGCCGACAAGGTGAATGCCCAGGGAGATACCGCCGAGGTACGCCTTGACAATGTGGATGGCCACATTTATCAAGTCGCCATTCACGGTGTGCACCACGGCGTGGCCCTGGGGTTGTCGGCAATGACCGCCCATCGCGGCGAAGACTCTCTCCGTCCAGCCAATCGGTTTTCGCGGTCATGTGCCCCCAGAGGATGTTGAAGGCATCGATGACCTCCTGGAAAGCTATGAAGACCATGAAACCGCCCTTGCTGGAACCACAGATGCCCAGGCTGTTCTCAACAGGCTCTTCTGGGAGTAGTTTGTATTTAGGAGCCTCATGTAAAACCTTGCTCTGTTAAAATATTTAGGACCTCCGCTGGTTTTCCTCTTGTGAATCTCTCTGAGAACAGCTAACCTGAAGGATGTTTGCATGCTGTGTTTGATTTTTGTTCTAAAGGCGACACATATCGTGTCGGCTATTTTCTGAGTTGTTCCCAGAAATTTAAGCGATATCCCAATCTCGGCTATCTGGACACAAGTCCTTTTGAATCCATTTATGCACCAACCTCTACACTGGGATGAAATTTTTTAAGGAACCTTCCATTGATAGCTCTAGCAAATTCCTCTCCCAATAGAGTTTTCAAGATATACGCATTGCCAGGCGCGCATCTTACCCCTCGAAAAGGCCCTTCCCAATTTGGAGACCATTTGCCGAACGCTCTGTCCTTGGCTCCGATCGGCAATACAGTTTTCCAAACCAAATCTCCTTCTGCAAATTGTTTTTCTTTAACCTTCTTGTTATAATACCTAACAACTCGCGCTTTATTTTTCTCAATATTTTCCAATGCCTTGAGATGAACTAAATGCAAATCTTCTAACTCGTCCATCATCAGATTCTTGTAATCTTCTTTACTTAAATCATTCTGCAATGTGACCCGTCTTGAACCTGATTGCAATTCCCATGGCAGCACAACATGATGCCCATAAACCAAATCGTAGGGAGATTCTTGAGTAGATCCATGGCAAGCCATTCGGTAAGCCCACAAAGCCTCATTAAGAACCGAATGCCATTTCTTCGGTTTTTCATCAATCTTCTTCTGAATAATTTTGATCATAATCTTGTTTGAAGCTTCAGCTTGGCCATTAGCCTGTGCATAATAAGGAGAAGAGTTGTACAATTTTATTCCCAATTCCTCGGCAAAATCACAAAACTCGGATGAAGTTAACTGAGTCCCTTGATCTGTTGTTATAGTCTGAGGAATCCCGAATCTGTGAATTATATGCTCTTTAACAAAGTTGACCATGTTTTTCGATGTAACCTTCTTCAGGGGAATAGCTTCAACCCACTTCGTGAAATAATCTGTGGCCAACAGCACAAACTTATGTCCTTTGCTAGAAGGAGGGTGAATTTAACCAATCAAATCTATGCCCCATCCTCTGAACGGCCAAGGTTTAACAATTGGGTTTAAGGCCGATGCTGGGGCTCTCTGAATATTACCAAACCTCTGACAGTCTTGACATCCCTTGTAATATTCAAAAAAATCCCCAAGCATGGTTGGCCAGAAATAACCAGCTCTCCTTATTATCCACTTCATTCGGTAAGCCGACTGATGTGCACCACATACTCCTTCATGCACTTCATACATCAAATTTCTGGACTCCTCTTGATTCAAACATTTGGGGAGCACTCCATCTATGGACTTGTGGTACAACTGGTTATCAAGGAGCATGAACTTGATAGCCTTATACCTGAGCTTTCAGGAAACTTTTTGTGATGGATTTTTCAAATAATCTGCAATTTCGTTCCTCCAGTCATTAATTTCCCGATCTTCATCCGAAGCATGAATTTCCTGATCCTCTTGGTATCCCGAAGCACTTTGAGCCAGCCTGTTTGCTTCTTCATTCTGCCCCCTAGGGATATGATGCAAGGTGGCTCCTTGGAAACTATTTAGAAGCTCTCAACACTCTTCATAATATCCCTTCAACGTATCACTCTTGCATTAATATTGGCCGATCAGTTGGTTAATTACCAGCTCAGAATCCCCGAAAACTTCAACCGCAACGACCCTCATCTCGACAAGCAGTCGGAGCCCTCTAAGCAATGCCTCATATTCTGCTTGATTGTTAGTAACCAGGAAATCAATAGGGATGACATACTCAAAGGTCAAACCTCTGGGAGAAACCAAGAGAACACCTGCTCCACCACCTTTGCTACAAGATGAACCATCAAAAAACAAAGTCCACAGTACAATGGTTACCATGTCAGCAGAGGGATCACGGTGTTGGGTAACGAAATCAGCAATAACTTGACCTTTTACCGCTTTTGCCGATTCGTACCTTAAATCAAATTCTGACAGAGCTAAAATCCATTTGCCGATTCTCCCATTTAAAATTGGCATCAATAACATGTGTTTTATCACATCGAACTCAGAAACTACCACACATTTGACATTTAACAGATAATGCCGAAGCTTAGTACATGAATAAAACACACATAAGCAAAGCTTTTCCATAGCCGAATACCTTGTCTCTAGATCTAGTAGTTTTCGGCTAAGGTAAGCTATTACTCTTTCTTTTCCTTTGAACTCTTGCATGAGGACCGATCCTATTGTCAGGTTGTTGGCCGCCACGTATAATTTGAACGGCTTGTCAACCTACGGAGGTACCAACACGGGTGGTGCCTTCATGTACTCTTTGATCTCATCGAAAGCCCTCTATTGTACGTCACCCCATACGAACTATTGATCCTTTTTAAGCTTCTACAGTGGAGAGAAAGGTAACACTCTTTCTGACAAGTTAGAGATGAATCTTCTCACAAAGTTAATCTTGCCCAACAATGATTGTAACTCCGTGAGATTGGTTGGAGGTACCACCTTGTCTATTGCTTCCATACTCTTCCTGCCAACTTAGATCCCTCCTTTATGGACTAGAAAGCCTAAAAACTCACCAGCCGAGACCCCAAAGGCACATTTATTCGGGTTCATCTTCAAACCATGCTTTCTGGTGCACTCCAAGGTCGTCCTCAAATCAGCCAAATGTCCCTCATGGTCTCTAGACTTAACCACCACATCATCAATGTAGATTTCTACAATCTTGCCGATCAATTCATGAAAAATGTAGTTCATAGCTCTTTGATAAGTTGCACCGGCATTCTTCAAACCAAAAGTCATGACAATCCATTCAAACAAACCAACATGACCAGGGCACCTGAAGGCTATCTTCGAAATATCCTCTATTGCCATGAAGATCTGGTTATAACCGGCATTACCATCCATGAAGCTGATGACCTCGTAACCAGTCGATGCATCGACGAGCAGATCGGCAACTGGCATTGGGTAACCATCCATGGGAGTAGCCTTGTTGAGATTTCTAAAATCAATGCAGACCCTCATTTTACCATTCTTCTTGTACACTGGGACTATATTTGAAACCCAATCTGCATATCTGCATGGCCGAATGAAGTTTGCCTCCAATAATCTCTCAACTTCCTTCTTCACATCGGCCAACACCTCCTCTTTGTAAATCTTCCGAGGAGGTTGCTTGAAAGGACGGTATCCCGGCTTGATTGGCAATTTATGTTCGACAATGGAATGATCCAGCCCGGGCATCTCCGTATAATCCCAAGCAAAGCAATCTTTAAATTCTTTTAGCAGGTCTATCAATTTCAACCTAAGCTCCTGGTCTAAATTTGCACTGATAAACATCGGCCTCGGTCTATCATCATCACCAACGTTTATCTCTTCTAGTTTATCGGCCGACATGAAGCCGCGTCCCAGCTTTCCTTCGCTATCATCGATCCTGGTTCCCATTAAAATTCCTCTCAGGACTGATTACTTGGATCACCTGTCGACCCTTGCCAGAGATATTCACAGGGCTCTCTCTCCAAAGTGGTCCCACCGAGCATGCCAAAAAGTGTGTTGACACAAAAAGTGACATACTGCGTCTCACACACAGCAAGCCGGAAAGCGTGACTTTAATCGGGTGCCCGGGTGCTTCGAGAACCGAGAATGTGCCAGTTAGTTTGACCTGAAACTAACAAGGGATGAAAGTCATTAGATATAAACTGGAACGTGCCGGGTGATACCAGACAGTTCCATATGTACGGCCCTGAAGCCACTTACAACGACATACAACTATGAAAGCTATCTGCCAACAGGTTTTATGGAACGTTCGACTAAAAATGAACATGTACCACGCAAATTACTGATTGCCGAACGCGTATGCATGAAAAAAGGACGTACAAACGACTTGTAATTGACTATAAGTTAAAGCATAACCAATCTCAGCAATCAGCCGAATTGGGGTCCATGATGAAGGAAACACATAAGAAAACATGATTAAACTAATCTAAAGCCTGCATCTACCGCACGATACCCAGCGTCATCAAAGCTTAAACATGGATAGCATGCATGAACCCGCAACATGTGACAATCTAGATTTAAACTAATTCGGCTATCTTTAAATATAAGATCTATTCATGGAAACAACATGGGGGCAATTCATGATAACGTAGATAGATCTATATAAACTAACAAGAGCCGAACCGTATCAATCTAGATTGGGCAGAAGAGTGTTTGCAAATATGTAAAGATTATATAAAACATGCAACACGATAACTTAATGAACCAAATAGATCTTGCCAAATGTACAGGAGCCGATAACTATCTTGGTTTTGCTAAGCATACAAGCAAATATCCGCCACACGACATCTACTCATAAGCAAAACACAAGCGAAGACCTCTTGATTATTGAACAAAGATCCGCCGCACGATCATTGATAATAAACAAGACTACTTGCATCAATATCTAAATCCACCGCATGATATTAGACATGATAACAAGGTTGCCAAGACTTACGGAGGTCGACGTATCGATGATTCCTCTCGAAGAACTCGACGACACGACAAAGGACTCGAAGTTGGCACAGGGCCGGTTGTATTGGTTTGGTTGTGAACCCCTTTTACAATGGCCAAGGGTTTATATTTATACCCTGGTCATGACACGAATCCTAAAAGGATATGATTACAAGATATTTAAAGAAAAGAACACAATTTCTCGACTTTATTTCCCTTCGGAGTCTTTATTGCCTTAATTGTTACGGCTATCGTCGTCGATTGGCTCTTTACTTGCCTCTTTTTGTTGCTTCGACGCAAAACCACCTTCTTCGAAGTAGCCGATTACGTAGCCAATTGCCGAATCTTTAGGAATTAACCAACCGCATAGATTTTGCCGAACACCTATGAATACTTGTTCTTCGGCATCCTTTTCTCACATTGGCCCACCTGTCATTCTGAATACACCAAAATCCAGTGTTAACAAGGTTGTTGGTCCAAAAAGATCCATGTGCAACAACTCAAATGCTCTACTAGTGCTCATCATGCTCTTCTTAGGATGGGTGTTACCAACTTGTTTGCTGGCTTGACAAGAGCTACAAAGTTTGTCCTTCTCAAATACAACATCTTTCAAGCCTCTTACTAAGTCATGTTTGATCAATCTATTCAATTGCTTCATCCCAACATGACCAAGCCTTCTATGCCATAACCAAACCATACTTGATTTGGTGAGCAAACAAGTTGACAATTGAGACTCACTAGTATTGAAATCAACTAGGTAGATGTTCTCATATATAAAGCCTTTGAAGATCAAGTTTGAGCCATCTACACTAATGATCTCAACATCATCCACTCCAAATATGCATTTGAATCCAAGATCACACAATTGAGCTACCGATAGAAAATTGAAGTTCAAGCTCTCAACTAGCAAGACATTGGATATGCTAAAGTCATTGGGTATTGCAATCTTACCAAGTCCCCTGACCTTGCCCTAGCCATTATCACCAAATGTAATACTATCAATGCCATCATTGGTGTTGGAGTTGATTGATTTGAACATTCTAGAATCCCCGGTCATGTGTTGAGTGCACCTACTATCAAGCACCCAATGCCTTCCTCTGGCTTTGTAATTTACCTACAAAACAAATTATTTCTTCTTAGGTAACCATACTTGTTTGGGTCCTCCAAAGTTAGTGACCAAAGATTTTGGCACCCAAATTGCCTTTTTCTTTGGGCCAACAATGGGTGTGCCAACATATTTAGCCATGATACCTTTAGCACTTTTGGTAAGCATATAACATGAATCAAAGTGCATAGAGGTAGCTTTAGTAAACTTGGTTTGGCTCATGTTAAGTTTGCAATATTAATCAACATGCCCCACTTCCTTGCATTTGTTGCAAAACCGACCATTGGTCCTCACAAAGCTAGGATTTGGAGTCACAAAGGCTGACCCTTCTTGGAGGTATAGCCCAATCCCTCTTTGCAAAGGGAGAATCTTTGGCTACCCAAGCACTTTAGCAAGCGGGATTCTCCACTATATGCCTTACCCAAAGAATGAGTGAGTTCATTAACATCATTTTCAAATTTTCATTTTCAATCACTGGTGTAGCATCATCCTTTGAGCTATCACTAGTAGATGTGCAAGTGGAGGTGCTACATTGTGTTTCGGTTGGTGTAACAATGATAGGAGTGAAAAATGATTCATCTATAATATCACAAGTTACTCCAATGCTACATGATGCAACAACCTTATCCTTGTTTTGATCAAGGAGAGAGGAGTGAGCCTTTTCAAGCTTGTGGTGAGTCCTCTCAAGCTTCTCATTGGCTTCTATTAGCCTCTCATGAGAGCCATTGAGCTCATCAAAAGATTGTTCAAGAGCCTTAAGCTTCTTGTTCAATTCTTTGCACTCCTTCCTCTTTGTATCAAAGCAATCATAAGTTTGCTTCATCATATCCACTAGTTCCTCCTTGGAGTACTCCTCCTCATCATCACTACTATCATCATCACTATCACTATCATCATCACTATCACTATCATCATGATATTGTACCTTTGTTGGCTTAGCCATGAAGCATGATGGAGTGTCGAAGATGGATGGCTTGTTGTTGATAGCAATGCTTCCCAATGCCTTCTTCTTGGTCTTCTTCCTTTCATCATCACTACACTCATCATCGGAAGAATCACTACTATCCCAAGTCACCATGTATGATTCACCCTTCTTCTTCTTGGTGAATGATAGCTTCTTCTCCTTCTTATCATACTTATTCTTTTTATTCTCATCATCATCACTATGATTGGGACAATCCGCAATCATGTGACCGGTGCTCTTGCACTTGTAGCATCTCTTCTCATATTCTTTGCCTTTGAAGTTATTGCGAACACATGGTAGATAAGTACCCATGTATGTTCAGCTTTATGATGAGTGATCGTCCAACACGTGAGTGTTTCAGTTTGAGTGGCTTACCCTAACCCCTTGCGAAAGCAAGTCTGTGCATGTCTACCGGCTTGTGGTGTGCAGATGCCATGCCTAGTGATAGTGGTCAATGGCGTGGAGAAGGTCGAGTAGAGGCTTGCCGTGCCGATGGACTGAGAGCGGTGAAGGGCGGAAGCGGGGCTCGGACTGAGGGACCATGGGCGCCGGCGGACTAGCTGTGGTGGCTAGTACTTGGCACCGACAAGTGCAAGAAGACATGGAGGTAGACCGAGTCGGCCGAGTCAAGACGGTGGATGCGCGAGTTGAGCGGAGGCTCAGGGGACTCGGAGTCCGACCGAGTGATCGTCCAACACGTGAGTGTTTCAGTTTGAGTGGCTTACCCTAACCCCTTGCGAAAGCAAGTCTGTGCATGTCTATCGGCTTGTGGTGTGCAGGTGCTATGCCTTTCCCCTAGCCGAGCGTCCGTCGCCTAGGGCTGTTTCGGGCTGTTTTTTTGAGCGTCGGATGCTCCTGTCGGACTCGCGTCCGTCGCCCTCTGTCAGCGTCCGTCGCCAGCGTCCGTCGCCCTTCCAGCAAGGTTTTCAGGATTTTGTTCGTCGCTGTTTTGGCCGTTTCTCTCTCGTCCGGACTCCGAATTGAGTTCCGTTTGTTGCGTTGGTTTCGTAATCACGTAGGGAACTTGATGAAGCACGTTTGAGACCCATTCTCATAAGTAGTTTTGGGTGAGCTCTCTTCTCTTTTCTCTAGGGTTTGAGAGCCACACTATCGGTGTCTCAGTTTGAGTTTTTGGTTTCCGGAAGATCCGCTGTACCTCTTGGTCATTACCATAGGTATCCACCCTCTCTAGGGTCGTGATCTTGCTGGTGGAGTAAGTTTTCTTGTTGGGTTTGTTTTTGGGAAGAGTGGCCCGAATATTTCGAGAGAAATTTGAGGCTCCCATTCAACCCCCTCTGGTCGCCGTTTCCGGTCCTTCAGTTATCTCTTCTCTTTCTAGCACCATATCCCTTCTTCTTAATGAACTTGCCAAACTTGTGCACAAAGAGGTCCATAATATCATCATCTATATCACTGGCATCTTCATCATCACTTGATTCTTTCTTCTTTGCTTTACCCTGGCCCTTGGATGAGGAAGCCTTGAATGCTAAGCTCTTCTTTTCCTTCTTTTCTTCCTTGACTTCTTCTTCTTCTTCTTCTTCTTCACTTTCTTCATTATATTGCTCTCCGATCATCATTTCTCCAAGTACTTCATTTGGAGTGATCTTGTCGAAACCATCACTCCTAATTATTTGCCTCAAGGTTTTGTATTTCTTGGGCAAATAACCAAGAAACCGGTTTGAGAAGTCCTCATCCTTGACCTTCTCACCCAAGCTCTTGAGATCATTGATGATCACTTGGAGCCTATGGAACATCTCCAGGATGGACTCATCATCCTTCATCTTGAAGTGAGATAGCTTGTCCTTGAGCATGTACAACTTGGCATTCTTTACCGTTGAAGTGCCATCATAAGTATCTTCAAGTCTCTTCCACACTTCACTTGCCTTCTCAAGATCTTTGATTTGCTCAAACACCTTGGAGTTAATGACATTGTAGATCACATTGAGTGCCATGGTGTTGCATTGCCAGTTCTCTTGCTCTCTAGGTGTGGGAGCGGCTTCATCAAGAATGACAAAGTCATGTTCGGTCACACTCCACACCTTCTCATGTATTGAGCCTAGATGCATCTTCTTCTTCCTCTTCCAATAATCAAATGAGGTGCCATCAAACATTGCTGGTTTGCTTCCCACATGGTTGAATGATATTTGAGCCATCACTAACACCAAAGGTTGTTAAGCCTTGATAATAGCGATGACCACGACTCTGATACCACTTGAAAGGTCCTAGATGTCTAGAGGGGGGGGGGGGTGAATAGCCTAATAAAAATTCTACAAATCACTAGAGCAAAAGGTTAGATAACACTTAAGAGAAGCTTTTTGCTCTAGCTCTACTTGGGGTGCAAAGCCACCTAACCAATGCAATTCTAGTTAGCTAAGTGCCTAACAATCAATAGCAAGAACCTAAGGCACTTAACACAAGCTAGCAAGAACAACTAATAAAGAAACTAACTAGGAAGCTAACTAGACAAGATATGGAAGAAGTAAATACAAGAGAGGAGGTGATTGTTATACCGATGCCTTGTGGTGTATGGATGTAAATATAGAGAACCAATCACACTGAATACCAAAGAGTAGCCGGGAGACAAGTTGACACAAGATTTTTCTCCCGAGGTTCACTTGGTTGCCACCAAGCTAGTCCCCGTTGTGTCAACTACTCAAGTGGTGATTCGGTGGCTAATTGTTGATGATCCTTAAGTACCAAATTCAACCGTCAACTAAACAAGGATAATGATCTAAATGAAACAAATACCTAGAATTAGGGTTTATACTGACAGAATTCCACGAGTTTTGGTGAATGTCTGTTTCTGCAGGTGGTTATCAGGAAATACCAAGGAAAGCCCCACATGTCATGTTTACATCGAGATATTTATCAACCGCACAATTTTCTATACTCTAGAAGGTTCTAGGAGACACCAGAACGAACAGGAGGCAAAACAGGCCCGGAGTCAGGGCGCCCGCCATGACCCCTAGGGCGCCCACCCTACTATCTCAGCCAATCAGGCTCAAGTTCGCAGATCGTGCTCCACCGCCTTTGAGGATGAATCTAAACCCTTCATATAGGTCAGTTTGATCCAACGGCCCACGTTCATTTGAGGAGGCTATATAAGGAAGGCCCCTGACCCTCCTGAGGATTATCTCATCTCATTATTCTTCTCCAGAGCAAAAGCTAGGTTTCAATTAGATGTAGAGAAGGAGAGAGGTCCCTCTAGTTTTCTAGATCTAGTTCATCTAGTTGTAATGAGAGGTGAGAGAGAGGAGGAGAGTGCTAGGAGGAGCCGGATCTATCGGATCTTCATCAACATTGTACTTGTGCAACATTTGGTTCGGAGCAATCTCCAGGTTCTTCATTTATGTTTCTAAGTATCTTATTTCAGTTCTTACTTTATTCTATTTACGGGATCTCCACTCGTATTGAGTGCTCTAGTTTTGATATCAGATTAGTCATTAGAGTAATAGGCGATAGTGTAAACGTGGTCTCTAGACTAGGGTTTACCTGAGTTTGCGCCCAATCCTATGGATAGTTGTGGTAGCCCCAGGGGTGACAACTCTGTAAGGCCTTTGTAGTCCACCACGTTCGGGTTGGTGTTTCCGTAGAGCTTTTGCCAGCCTCCCCCCGACTACCTTTTTCCCAATCTTTGTCGAGAGTCGGGAAGGTACTGTTGCTCCAAAGTAAGTAGAATATCGTGGGCCTTTGATTAGATATCCCCCTTAGAAAACTATAAAATCTCTCTACCTAGTTATCTTATCTATACTTGGATGCTCTCACTTCTTATCTTGTACACTTCACGTTCCCCGTGGAAATTGATACCCTTGGAATACTCACGGGTGAAAGCTACAGTAGTATCCGCGCGCTTGCGGATTTATCTGTTTGCGTTAAGAAATGCCAACAAGCTTTCTAGCGCCGTTGCTGGGGAACCGTAGCTGTGCTAGTTTCGAACTATGGTCATCCATCTATCTTTTTCTTTTTTTTACCATCTTTCTCACCTTACCACATTCACCTTATCCCAATCATAAATATTTTACTCCAAATGGCGACTTGTTGGAGACTACCATCTCTACCCCCTATTCTTACAAATGGCTACTAGCTTCGCCCTGCTTGTATAGACATGGTTTGGGAGAAATCTTTCTCTAGTCTTGGTTTAGTTTTAACTCCATTTGAAAATATGAATCATCCAAGTATAGAGGAGGACCCAAGCAAGACCAATTTGAGAGTTGCCAATCCAAGTGGGATTTTGAACTTACATGAAGAATCAACCATAGAGATTGGAGAGGAAGATGATATCTATGAGCATGGAATCTACTCCATACCCATATCTTTAAATCCATGTTCATATGAGACATCTCCCATATCCTTTGGTATCTTTATCATTACCACTCATGACATCTTCCACACCCTCACCCCTTCTGTTTACAAATTCTTGAAAAGGGTGGTTGTCGATGCATATGTTTATCATAAATTTTGCAGATCTCGTTGCGCTAAATCTTAACGTGTTTATTCACCTTTTTGTTGCCTACCTTTGTGAAGCGAGCATAGAATTATATGATTATATTCCTTCAGGTATTTTTGTCACTAACCTTTCTAGGTATAGAGCATAAAGAATGAAGGAATGACAAGGATAAGGTATGTCAAACCAATCATCATGCAACATTGAATTACATTCATCCAATCTTGATTTTTGCAAAATTCATGCTTGGGGGATAACCCATCGTAAAAACATATTTTGCCATGTTGCTACATAATCTTTTTTGTACCTACCTTTAAGGCATGCTCAACTACTAAAAAAATATCATCATTCTCTTTCATCTTCACTTCAGTAAATCTCCATAATACTTTCATGCTACCTTTGTTTGCTATAGTATATGTTTAGGTTTTGAAGTATATTCATACACTTTTTAATTATGCATGGTGCTTAGTTTGAAGGTTTTTGATTTTACTTCTAAAGGCTTTTAAATTAAGCATGGTGCTTAGGTTAAAATGTCTTCCTAAATTAAACTAGACATGTCTAGGTTGATTTTTGAACCGATAGTATACTAGAGTAGATATTGGATATTTTGTTGGACTAACCCCTGCAGGAAAAATGTTCAATATCAAATTGGGAAGTCCTGAGATGAACTCATACTAAGATGAAGAGAGATACACGAACTTCAACAATCTTCACAAGAGAGAGGTAGCTAATTCATCATGAACTCCATGGAGCAAGAAGAAGACATCTACAATCAAGCCACTCAATCCATAAAAGAGGGTGAACAAAACTTCAAGACAAGATCAACAAAAATTTCAAGATCGGAAGAACAAGGATGAGAGAGGAGTGGAACAAGAAGACAAGTCGTTAATGCATAACCAGTTGATCAAGGGAAGTTTCCATTAAGGTACGATGCCATCATTCTCCAAAGGTAAAGGTAAGTAAGCATCACTCTAAAAGCCTTTCTTTGATTCTAGTATTCACATAAATAAAGATCTAAACATGTTTGAGTTGCAGCTTTACTTGATCCAACCTGTTTATCTCAACATGTTATTTCTTTAAAGCGTGATCCTAGTACCACTTCTTAATCTCATAGTCTTAACCATCTAAAATGTTGCACATCCAACCTTGGAAGATGATAATCTCAATCATGTAAAAATAAATTAGACAATCTTTCCATGAGTTGAAGCAATTTGATTAGCCATGTGTTGTTCAAATGCTACATTCATGCTCATCTTCTGATCATATCACTCATGTCATGGCTCAACAAAGTATTCGATCTTGCTCAAATATATTTAGGTTAGAGATGAATGAATAAACTTTTGGTTCTATTGGTGTTTTCCACTAGCAGAGCCCATGCACTTGATCTCGGCCTTGTTTCTATGAGCAGGACACTTCTTCACCATGCCATCAAAAGCATGGGTGGATGAAATCCTACCAATGAAGAAAGGAGATCCAGGGAGACATGTCATTCCAATCTCTATTGGAGCTTACACTTTTGAAGAAGTGGTCTGTGACCTTGGAGCAAGTGTCAACATCATACCAACTTGCAGATCAGACACTATGCTACCCTAAGGGAGTTCTTGAAGAAGCTGTCTGTAACCTTGGAGCAAGTGTCAACATCAAGCGAAGCTTGCAAATCAGACATTATGCTATCCCAACGAATTCCTTAATATGTCAGCGTACGAGTCGGACACTCGTTCGTATGGGTAAAACCTTGTGATTGAAGAAACAAGTAGAGATGTGAAAGCAATCATTATCTTGGGACGCTCATTCATAAGAACAAATAATGCCATCATCTACATGGACAGCGCCAAGATCTGTTTCACTATCAAGGATGAGAAGGAGAGATTCACTTTCATGAAGCTTACACTCAAGGCTCTTACTCATCCTAAGAGGCCATACATCTACAAGGATACAACTGTTGCTACAAGAAAGAAGAACATCAACAATAGAAGGAGGAGGAGTAAAGCTCAACAACCAAGAGAAGACCCAGATAATTAGCACTATTGATCCAGGGTATGATCAACTCCTTCTATCACAATACCTCGCTAAGATGGGAGATCCAGGAGTACCTACCATTGACTGCAAGATCAAGGAAACTACATTCTACAAGATATTTTGCAATATTAGATCAAGCAGTGACATAGTGTCTAAGGTGGCCTACCACCATTCATATGACAGTAAACCACTGTACCAGACATATGTGCAACTACAGCTAGCAGACCAATCATTCTGATTTCTAGGGGGAATAACAAAAGACATTATGATCAGAGATCACTATGTTCCCACCAACTTCATGGTTCAAGATATGGGAGATGAAGATGAAGTCCAACACATTCTAGGAAGATCTTTCCTCAACGCCACTAGTGCAATCATCTCCATGAAATCATGAGAGATCCATTTCCAATTTCCTGAAGAGAGGAAACAAGCCACCAAGGATGGATGGACAGACTATCTGGGAGAATTAACAAGATATGAAGATCAATTCAATAATAAAAATAAGAGTTCTCCTGAGAAAGAAGTCATACCACCAATAGAGGATGTATCACCTGCTACAGAGGAAAGAAGAAGCAGAACCTCAGACTGAGAAAGTGTGGAAGAGGAAAGAGACTTCATCAGAAACACCAACACAAGAAGAGAAAACATCCAAGTCTTCATCAGGAGTGGACCACGCTCCTTAAGACATTTGAACCAGAAGAGAGGTCCTGTTCGACAGACCTAAATCTCCGAACCTTAGCCGGAAGGTAAACTCGGTAAAGTTATCTGCATATTTATTTTCCTCTGCATTGCATTAGTTTCACTCTAGCATATTTACTTTCCATAAATATTTTTAGTACTATTTATATATATCATCTTTAGTATAATCCATTGCATAATCATGTTAATCATAACATACCTATATTATTGCACTGCATTGCATCATAAAAAGAAAAACCTTTAAGCCCCATGTGAATAAGTCTTTCAACTCTTTACTGTGGAGGCATAAAAAAATATATATATTGCATTAGTCATTTGCATATAAAATTGAAAATCTAAAAAAAATATATATTTGAATATTCGAATTTTGCAAAGCTCTAGACAATCAAGGCATAAATGGTTTACAACTAACGCTTAATCTGTTCCACGAGCTTTGTTGTCTATTTTGAGTTTAGCAGGATTTGGAAAGACTAAGACAGGATTAGATAACTTCATCTACTTTGAGAAGTACAACTACATAACCTATCATCTTTGAAGGCTCAGAGAAGTGAAGGAAGTCTACACTGTCTAAATGAATCACTATGTCAACATCCAGCTTGGGGGAGAGCACCCCCTTGTACCCAGGTAAATATCCTTATTCACTTAGGTTTACTTAGATATTAGTTACATAAATAAATTCAAAAAAATGTGAGCACATGAAGGTTCACACTTAATCAAAAGAGTTATAAATTAGATACTTTTCATTGTCTACTTTATCCTTAAGTGAGTTTTCTCAATTAATAAAATGATAATAGGTGTGTTTAGTTTGTCTGATTTTAGAAGTTGCTAATAATAAAAAGAAGAACTCTGAAGATAACTCTATGGAAATGATGAATAGTTGCTCTACCGTAATTCGTTTCAAGTACCTAGTTTTCAGCCTTGAATTCTCCCGAGTTTTAGATACAATTGTTTTGACATAAGATTTGCTTTGAACCTGAAACTTGTGGGTTGCGAATGCTTGAGCTAAGTCTAGGTAGTTGATAGGTATGATATGAGAAAGTTGAGCTACTGTTTATCTTGTTCCTAGCAATACTGGAGTTCTGGAGAATTTATCTTTTGAAAATTAAAAATATTAAATGATCAGTCTTTGTATGAGGAGAGCTTGAATTCCTACCACAACCATATATTAATGCCTGGTAGATTAGGAAAACATTCACTATCATATTTACTGCTTGTATTTGCATTGAGTTTTGTCAAGATTTGTTGACCCTTAGAGACTTGTCATGCTTTTAAAATGAAGATCACGTACACTCCACTCATATATGCTACTTCTGTCCTGGAAGTACGCATCCACATATATGCCATTCAGATCCACCAGAAAAATGTTCTACTTCTACCCTGGGAGTAAGTAACCAAAAATATCCCAGTTCTCCACCTATCCATATATCCCATTACCACATATATAATTGCTCCAAGGATTTTCTTGTTATTATCTCTCAAATGTTGCTATCTCTCAAAAGTTTTATTATAGAAAGAGACTTGGGTTTGTAAAAAAAATAATAAATAAATATATATAAAGAGAGTAAAACATGGACAAGTGTCCTATCAAAACAATGGGTACTTAGATGCCCGCCTCTCTAAAAAAAAGAAAAAAGAAAAAAAGAGAAAAAAATTAAATAAAGAGCAAGCCCAAGTTCTCTCAAAAGTTCCAAGTTCCAAAAGCTCAAGGAGCAGAGTAAGATTTGGTTTCCACCATACACCCTCATGTATCCATCACACATATATATTCATCCTCATACATCCACCATATATCCTATACACATGCACATCTTGATTTGATTGTATGACCTGTTTCTCTAGATCTATTGTTTGACTTTACAATATATGCTTTGCAAGTATGTATGCGCTGTTTCTCCCGACCTATGAACTCTATATATTGCCTATTAGTTATAGGGTGAGAGAGAGAAGGCACATTGTTACTTTGCCTGTTCCAAATAGTTTTCTTAGAGAAGGCATAACACCAATGTTGCCTTGGTGAGGATCCACAAATACCACATATAGAGAGACTTGAGAGGGTCATACAAAAGAGACTTTGAGTTTTATTTTGCAAAAATCCAGGATGAAGGTAAAGTGAAGAGCTTGAGACATAGTGCTTGGCCTGATCATTCTACTTTTCAATTGCTGAAGACCCAAGTGATGGCTATAAGCCCATGGTTAAAGGTAATATGGGTAAGTTGAAAGTCAGAATATTTTACTCTAATCCAGAGGAGAATTCTTGTTTGAACACATGTGTACCTTTAAGGCGTAAAAGCATTGTAGCAACTCCTAATCCATCTTTGAGTTCATCTTTGCTCAGGGACGAGCAAAAGGTAAGCTTGGGGGAGTTTGTTGACGATCCTTAAGTACCAAATTCAACCGTCAACTAAACAAGGATAAGGATCTAAATGAAACCAATACTTAGAATTAGGGTTTATATCGACAGAATTCCACGAGTTTTGGTGAATGTCTGTTTCTGCAGGGGGTTATCAGGAAATACCAAGGAAAGACCCACATGTCATGTTTAAAAAGAGATATTTATCAACCGCACATTTTTCTGTACTCTAGAAGGTTCCAGGAGACACCAGAACGAACGGGAGGCAAAACGGGCCCGGAGTCAGGGCGCCCGCCCCGACCCCTATTGCGCCCGCCCTGCTATCTCAGCTAATTAGGCTCAAGTTCGCGGATCGTGCTCCACCGCCTTTGAGGATGAATCTAAACCCTTCATATAGGTCGGTTTGATCCAACGGCCCACGTTCATTTGAGGAGGCTATATAAGGAAGGCCCCTGACCCCCTGAGGATCATCTCATCTCATTATTCTTCTCCAGAGCAAAAGCTAGGGTTTCAATTAGATGTAGAGAAGGAGAGAGGTCCCTCTAGTTGTCTAGATCTAGTTCTTCTAGTTCTAGTTCTAGTTTATCTAGTTGTAATTAGAGGTGAGAGAGGAGGAGAGCACTAGGAGGAGCCGGATCTGTCGGATCTTCCTCAACATTGTACTTGTGCAGCATTTGGTTCGGAGCAATCTTCAGGTTCTTCATTTATATTTTTAAGTATCTTATTTCAGTTCTAACTTTATTCTATTTACGAGATCTCCGCTCGTATTGAGTGCTCTAGTTTTGATATCAGATTAGTCATTAGAGTAATAGGCGATAGTGTAGACGTGGTATCTAGACTAGAGTTTACCTGAGTTTGCGCCCAATCCTACGGATAGTTGTGGTAGCCCCAGGGGTGACAGCTCTGTAAGGCCTTTGTAGTTGTTGACACAAAAAGCGTCAGGATCTGCAAACACCTCGGGCTTATACCCGAAATTCGATATCCGGAGGCGTGCCAGTCGATTTGACCAGTTAATCGACAAGGACGATAACTAGAACAAGATTCAATCAAGACAACGGCGATACGCCCGGATGCCAAGATTGGGACTTGATCAAGATAACTAGAGCATAGCTGAACGAGACAATGGCGATGCGCCCGGATGTCAAAGCTCAGAGGTACTCCCACGCAGAACTTGCAAGGGTTTGATGAAGATGAAGGTGATGCAGCCCGTCGAAGACTTGAAGAAGTCGTTGATAAGCTAAGACTAATGCAATAAAGGGTAAATTGCGGTAAAAGTAGAATAAGAGTAAATTGATTTGTTTGATATTGGATTGATCTTTTTTCACGCAGCCCTTGGGCACATATTTATACTCCCGCATGGAGAGTTGTACAGAGGAACGACCCGTACCCTTCCTAAAACAAACTCCTACCTTTAAGGAAACTGACTCGCGCAATATTATTTTCCTAAACAAACACGCCTATTTTAAAGGAAAACCAACGACTCATGCAAGAGTCAGACTCAAACTATTATAATAATACTGGTATAAAATCACCAGTTTCCTTATGTCCTTCTTTCGATGAAAACTTTCCATCGGTAGACTCCTTCAATCTGCGACTTCCTTTTTTTTACCATCGGCTATCCCTTGCTGACGTCCAACGCTAAGTCATTCTATGCCTATTGGCACTCCATGCCCATCGGCATCGGTAATACTTTCCGATCGGCAACCTTGTACTGGTAACTTGTCTTCACCACTCAACCCTTATCGGCACTTGGCATCAACAACATCTCCTCACCGGCAATCGGCATCAGCAACTTTGCAGCTTAGGCGATTTGACTTCACCGATTAACCTTATCGGCAACATCCGAAACTTCCAGCTTCCATCGACAACACACTTAGTCTTCTCACAGCACACTCCCATCGGCAATACTGACTCATGACTTCCCGATGCCGATAGAAAACGGCTGCCGATCAACACAAGCCTTAGCTCATTTGACACGTGTCGAAAAACGGTGTCAACAGTAGTCCACCACGTTCGGGTTGGTGTTTCCGTAGAGCTTTTGGCAGCCTCCCCCCGACTACCTTTTTCCCAGTCTTTGTCGAGAGTCAGGAAGGTATTGTTGCTCCAAAGTAAGTAGAATATCGTGGGCCTTTGATTAGATATCCCCCTTAGAAAACTCTAAAATCTCTCTACCCAGTTATCTTATCTATCCTTGGATGCTCTCACTTCTTATCTAGTACACTTCACGTTCCCTGTGGAAATCGATACCCTTGGAATACTCACGGGTGAAAGCTACAGCGGTATCCATGCGCTTGTGGATTTATCTGTTTGCGTTAAGAAATACCAACACTAATAGGCGTTTCACAAGCCTAGCCCACTAACTCGGGCGCCACAAGAATCCACCCAAATGAGAGTAACTCAATGACACGGGAAATCCACTAGAGTTACCCTTTGGCGCTCCGCTGAGGTGGGTACAAGCCCTCTCACAATCGATGAAGCCGACCACGAACAATCACCAACACGTGCCGAAGCTTCTCCACAATCGCCAAGCCGTCTAGGTGTTGGCAAACACCAAGAATAACAAGAAACTCCATGGCGATCACGATGGCAAGTGTCACTAAGATGCAATGCAATGATCAAAGCACTTGGATCACTCAAACTCTCAAAAGTATGCAACAAGAGCAAAGAGAGATGAGTTGGGGGCTATCTCAAGCAAGCACAAGTATGTAAAATGAATGGGAGGTGCAAGAGAGAGCCCTAGGAGCCGGCCAAACCACTTATATAGCCCTCCAAACCGAGCTAGCCATTTGCCCCTTTTTCTCAGTTTTATGCGTCAGTCCGGACGCTGCTTCATGGGGGGTCCGGACCAATAGCCATACGTCCGGACCCTCAGATTTGAATCTTGCCGTTGGCGCTTTTCTTGGTGCTGACGTGTCACCTCCGGACACTGTGAACAGTCGGGGTCCGGACCATCATCGCCTGCGTCCGGACCGAATACAGAGCCGGTCCAGAGAGCTCCAAACCTCCGGACGCTCGTCCGTAGTTTACCGTCCGGACGACACTTAGCGTCTGGATGCCACACAGAGAGCATCCAATAAGCTCCAATCATCCGGACGCGTGTCCGGAGTCAGCATCAGGACGCTAATCGCCGTCCGGATCTCCTGTGTGCCGAGGCCAAGCCTTACGGGTTGGCATCCGGACGCATATCTGATGGTCCAGACATCACTTTGCTAGAGACCGAACCTGCGTCCGGTGCTCTGTTGAGTGCCAAACCGAGCGGCCTCTTTTTCTCCAAGCTTCCATGTGCTAACACCTTATGATCCACCACTTGTTCACCTGTGTTTAGCCTTTAGAATATATTTCTTGGATTTTATTTAGTTCTTTATGTCACTTAGGTTCATTTTAGATATGCAATGCAAATGACCTAGTGGCACATGATAACCGCAATCGATATGAGTTTTCCCTTCTTGATAGTACGACTATCTATCCTAAATGTGATCACACACTCTATAGTGTCTTGATCACTAAACCAAAAATGACCCTATGAATATACCTTTGCCTTGAGCCATTTCCATTCCATCTTTTCCTTGTCCATGGAGTACTTGATTCATCATGATCATCCTTTAGGCTCCATGTGTCAAGGTGGATTACCCTATCTTGATTATGCACTTAGCAATAGGGTTAGTCCATAGGTTTTATCAATTACTCAAAACCAAACATGGGCTTTCAATAACCGAGTTTGATATCAAACCAAGGAGAAAAGAATGTTAACAATGATTAAGATTGACTCTAGAGTAACAAAGCAAGCGCATTAGACAAAGACCGCCTAAAGTAATTCCAATTCTTCATCTAGTATGAAATCTTCTATTGTATTACTCAAAAGTGGATAATCTGGCTTAAGGGATTGCAAACAGAGTACACTCTTATAAGAGAATAAGTCCTGCTAATTCTAAAAATGGGAGGGGGACTACAGTGGATTCAATGGGTCTATATAAGAGACCCACGAGCTACCCCTAATCCGGCCAATAGAGTACATCATATGAGAATCTAAGTCTAACCACCACACTTACACTGCAATTCTACTCTAACTCATAGCTACTCAAGTTAAAGTACTCAAAAGAGAGTCGTAGACAAGTAAATAATACAAACAATAACTTACCTGACTAGAATGTAGAACACAATAGTAGATTCAGACACAAGCTCTAGAAGAACTTGAATCCGTGGGTACAAAGGGTAGAGGTAACACCGACAGGCCGACAGCTCTTCCAGAGACTTCTCATTCACTCTCTCCTCTACTAAACTAGAACTAATCTAGAACTAGGTTGACTAGAACTAGAGCTAAACTAGAACTAATCTAGACTTTAATTGTTGACTCTTGATCTCCCATCTAGGGTTTCTAAATTATAGCGCTTCTATTCTAATGAGGATGATCCCTAGGGGGGTTAGGGTCTAGTTATATAGTCCTATGGGATAGACATCGTTTGTTGGGTCAAACCGACTTAAACCAAGGGTGTAGATTGACCCTAGGAAACAAAGGCGGCGGTGCAGCGGTGGGACCAGAAGGGCCCTAGGAAACAAAGGCGGCGGCGCATCGGCGGGGCCAGAAGGGCCTAGAGCCCATCGAACGACTCCTCCTGGCCCAAGTCCATGGCTTCCTTCGATCTGGTCTATTGTCAATGCTTTTAGAGTATTCTCTAGAATTCCTTCGCCTGTAATTCTTAATTATTCCATCAGAGGAGTATGTCCTTTTCTGGTTTTTTCTAGGTAATCCTTGGAAAGTCTTGGATTCAGCAAAGCTATGGAATTCTAGTAGTTTAAATCTTATACTTTACTTTGGTGATCCTTTTTAGCCATTTCTCATTTTATATTGATGGTTTATACCGTAACGACCATAAACAGTCAAGTTCAAGTTTGCGTGATAAAGATGCCGATGATCAAGAAGAATCTTCAACCTCCTCCTTGGATAATGAAGAAGTGCTTGAATTGATTAGAGAAGTGAAGAGGATGATCCACAAGATCTGGTCCAAGGGCATTGTAATTGATGATGTCCCCCTTATTAGTTTATTTTGGTTGCTTCTCTTCGCTAGGTTTAAGCCTATCATTTTGTTGTTTCCTAGTTACTGTACATTGCTTTTATTCTCTGTTCTCAATGATGGTATGAGATTGGATGATTCAATTGTTGAATTAACACAATTAATCTTGGGCTAAAAATATCCACCGTTGGTCCAACACAAATGAACTAGAAGGAGATGTGTGGATTCGGATGAGGATGACTCCTCCTAAACCCTAGCCCCTGACTGGCCTCACCTCGCCATTACCAGCAGGCTGGCTGCCTCCACAACATCAAAGCCTATCTCCACATCTCCTTCCCTCCCACCTCCCTATGTGGAACACTTCCACCCAACCAGACACGACATCTTAACCTCAACATGATTCCTCCCTATCGCCATCACCATCGTGGCTGCTAGCGGCAAAGGTTGTTGCTTTGATACTGGTGGTCACCTCTACCCCCTTTCTTTCCCCCATGCACACCTTTTGTAGCGCGGCCCTAGCACCAGGACCTATGATGGTGGGGGGCCGATGCCACACCCTAGCAGCCACCCGCCTCAAGAGCTGAGGCCGACATGTAGGATGGCCCACTGACTGCCGAGGCTGGGCCTGGGGCTTGCTGCCAACGACGGTGATGGTTTATGCAGGGGACAACACAACTCTAGAAGCAATAATGAGCTCACATACATACTTGTTCGGTCTGCTTTGCTACAACATCTGGTGGCTTACCCTAGCCTCTTAACTAGACGTGTCCAAACAAAAGGACACCAACGTCTGGTTGAATCAAAATCACTCCATTCACCTCCAAATCAATTTTTCTTATGAACAACTTGTCTAGAAGCTTGATATTACTAAGCTCGTGGATGACCCAGCTCGGCTTGTGAGCGGTTGTGGGCGATTCACCATGCTGGAGTGGCAAAGAATCAACCCATAGATCGAGAACACTTGATCCCTGCGCAGATCAAGGGGGAGCGATACCCTTGCGCAGGTGCTCCAATAAGGACTAGGGGAGTATTAACTTCTCAACACCTTGCCAAAACATCACCCCTCTCTTTACATTAAGCATTTACTTTGAGCAATTCAATACTTGTATTTACATTCATAGGATTGCCATGCTAGATTAGGACTGGAACCTAGGTTGCTAAACTTTTGTGCGGTAGAACTACTAACAACACTGTTAGACACAAGGGATGATTGGGCTAAGTAGAAGACTTAATTGTTGCAAGAATGTTTTAGAAAAGTCCAATTCACTCACTCTTGGGCATCTTGATCCTTTCACATACATCCTGATGAGCTAAGCCAAACCTCTTCCACTCAATATCTTTCTTGCTTGTGAATCCAAGTGAGTTGGGAGTGATCCATAGTGCATTTGATTGAGTGATTGCATTTAGTGGCACCTGAGGATCGATTTGCTATGGTTTTCTTATTACTCTTGGTGGTTGCCGCCACACCTAGATATATTGGAGCAGTGGTGGAGGTACGACTGAAGAATCATTGCCCTAGTTGGTTTCGGTGATTAATGACAATTAGAGATTATTATGGCTAACGTGTGTTTTGCAGAGGCTATGCGTAGCTTAGCCATAGTGATCAACAAGAATGGGCACTAATGGTCATCACTTAGCCCTCAAGATGGATATCGTTTCGGATTTCAAGGAGACATGATGAAGACCCTAGAATGATAGGCTAAATGCCATAAGGTGATGAAGGGCACTTAGAAATAGATAGGGCTTCTCTTTTTATCTTTGACCGTACTATTAAGAGGGGTTAAGACTAGTAGCTTGACTTAGGAAAGCTTCATGACTTAGGTGTGGTGCACACTTGACTTCCTTAGCTCTAAGAAAGCCTACGTTGACCGTAAGATAGCCTAGAACAACTTCCATATTCATCGCGACGAAAAACGAAGTTGATAGAACTGTTTTCTGGGCGTCGGACGCTCCTGACGGAGGCGTTGGACGCTATCCATCGCGTCGGACAAAGGCGTCGGACGCTGGGTGGTTGAGTCCATAGCGTCCGTCGACCTTCCAGTGGAGATGTTTTCTGGCTAAGTTTTTCAGGGTCCGACGGACGCTGTCCGTCGGCCAGGCGTCGGACGCTTGGAGAGCGTCCGTCAACCTTCCAGAGAGGATGTTTTTCAGCCTGGGCCAGAGTGTAGCGTCGGATGCTGGGATGAGCGTCTGTCGCCCCTATGACGGAGCGTCCGTCACTAGGAAAAGTGTGTCAGAACTAGCCGTTGGGCAGGGCGTCGGAGCGTCTGTCGCCTAGGCGTCGGAGCGTCCGTCGCCCAAACTATGAACAGAACTAGCCGTTGGGGCATGCGACGGACCGTCCGTCGCCTAGTCGACAGAGCGTCCATCGCCAACTTATGTTGCCAGCCCGAGGTAGTTTTCTAAGGGGCTATTTATAGCTTCTCACACTTCTCTCCCACCTAGCCTTTGCTCATTTGAGTTGCTGAGTTTGTTGAGAAGGTTGGGAAGAGAGCAAGAGCCCTAGAGAGAGAGAGAGTGATTCGTGAATCCATCCATCCTCTCCTCTAGTTCATCCAAGAGTTCAAGTGTGCATCCTCTAGTTGTGAATCTTGAGTGAGTCAAGCGAAGATCGAGGCTTGTTACTCTTGGTGATCGACATCACCTAGACGGTCCGGTGGTGCTAGGAGGAAGGTGATCCCCGGAGGATTGTCGGCGGCCCTTCTCCATCGACGTTGTGATCGGTTTGTGGGCGATTCACCGAGCCGGAGTGGCAAAGAATCAGCCCGTAGAGAGCACTCATCCCTTGCACAGGATTGAGGGGGAGCTATACCTTGCGAGGTGCTCCAACGAGGACTAGGGGGAGTGTCGACTCCTCGATATCTTGGCAAAACATCGCCGTGTCAAGCATCTCTTTCCCTAGCTCTTTCTTACCGCATTACTTTCCGCACTTGTCTTTCAATTCATACTAGAATTGTGTAGGAAGTTTTTGCTTTCTATTTACTTGCTACCGCTTTCTAGCTAGGACACACAAGCGGTAGGCACTAGGGGGTTAATTGGCTCTTTATAGGTTTAATTCTTGTTTAGAAATTAAAAAGAGCCCAATTCACCCCCCTTCTTGGGCATCTTGATCCTTTCAATTGGTATCAGAGTAAGGTTTTCTCTAAATTAGGCTTCACCGCCTAGAGCAAGATGTCCCATGGGGATGGACCACCTCCCATGTTCGATGGAGACGACTTTCCTTATTGGAAAGTTCGTATGGAGGCCTATTTAGAGGCCGTTGACATGGGCGTGCTCAAGGCCGCCACAAAGGGAGGCACTCTCTTCGCGGAGGACCTCAACTTTGATAAGCACAATGCCAAGGCGAAGAACATTCTTTTTCGTGGCATTAGCAAGGATGTCTTCAACCGAGTGCGTAATGCCAAAGACACATTTGAGTTGTGGACCACTATTTGTGCTCTTCACGAAGGCGCAAAGAGTGAGCGTGAAGAATGCTATCACTTGGTCATGGCTAAGCTCAATTCTTTTTCCATGCATGCAAATGAAAATGCAAATGACATGTACTCATGACTTAACATTATTGTAGAGGAATTGAATGGGCTCGGTCTCAACCAAATGGCACCGGCCGATGTGGTGCGCAAGATCCTTTGTGTCTTGCCCATTGAGAAGTATGGCCACATCGTCACGGTTCTTCACCAAGGAGATCTCTCCACTGCTACACCAACACAAATCTTGGGCAAGATCAATGCCCATGAGATGTACATGAAGATTGGTGATGGTGGCTCTTCTTCCTGCTCCAAGAAAAAAGAAAAAGAGAAGGAGGAGAAGAAGGACTTGGCACTCAAGGCATCCTCCTCGGAGAAGTACAAGATGCAAGTCATGTATGAGAGTGCAAGCGATGATGAGGATGATGATGACCTCGCTCTCATGGTGAAGAAAACAACTAAGATGTTGAAGAAGCTAAACAAGAATGGAGTCAAGTTTGACTCAAAGAAGAAGAAATTCTTCACAAGCTCTTCAAGAAAGCCTCTATCCAAGATGGATTGCTACAATTGTGGCAAACTTGGACACTTGGCTCATGCTTGCCCCGAAGAGAAGAAAGACAAGTACAAGAACAAGAAAGCAAACAACAAGTTCAAGTACAACAAGGGCAACAAAGATGAGTCAAGTGATGAGGAGAAGAAGGATGACAAGCCATTCAAGAAGAAGAAGAACTTCAACTTCTACAAGAAGAAGAAGAATGACAAATCCTACATTGTTGGTGATTGGCTCACCGACATTGAAGACACAAGTGACTCATCCTCTACACACCTATGCCTCATGGCTAAAGGTGACAAAAAGGTACAAAAAGAGGATAGTGATGATGAGGCTAACTCTAGTGATGATAGTGATGATGAGTTTGAGGCACCTTTCTATGATGAGCTAATTGTAATTTGCAACAAATATACTAAGCTCATTAGGAAGTATAAAGCTAAAAGTGAATCACTAGAGAAAGCCAACAATAACTTGCATGCTAAACTTGATGACTTGTCTAGTTCTAATGATGATTTGAAGCTTGAGAACAAAACGCTCTCATCTAGCACTAGGGAGCTCAAAGCCTCACTCAAGCAAGCTAATGAGAAACATGATAAGCTTGAGAGGTCAACACAAGAGCTCCATACAAGATACAACTTGCTAAAAGATGACTACAACCAAGTTAAGAATGAACATGGTACACTTGTGATAGCTAATGAATTGCTTTCAAATGATCTTGCTACACATGTTGCTATTAACCCGGTTGTTAAGTGTGATATAGCTACTTCTTGTGAGGACTTGCTTGATGAAGTTGCTAGTGAGCAAAATGCTAAGTGCAAGGGCAAGAAGGTAGTTGAGGCCGAAAAGCATGATGACTATGTGAAGATGAGGCAAGAAAACTCCAAGCTCAAGGAAGAGCTAATCAACCTCAAGGCAAGCAAGCCATTCACTATCAAGTCGGCCAAGCAAGATGACAATGATGCAATGACCTTGATTAACTCTCTCAAAGAGGTAAAATGCGAAGCTCAAGGTTGAGAAGATCAAGCTTGCAAGTGGATTGGAGAAGTTCACCAAGGGCCACAACCTCCAAAGTGAGCTCTTGATGAACACTATCATGAAGACCGACAAGTCCGACATTGGGTTCAAGGAGAACCAAATCATGAAGGCCAAGGTCAAGATAAAAGCTAAGAACTACTACAAGAACAAGACCATGAGAAACAACTATGACACACCAAAGCCCAAGCCCAAGAAGTGCTTTGGATGTGGTCAAGAGGGTCACTTTGAATCCCAATGCAAGACTCCACCTCCCAAGACCTTGCCCAAGCACATAAGGCCTTTCGCTCATGATGCACACTGAATCATTAACAAGGACTCCAAGGGTAGACCCCAAGTTATGTTTCTCGGTCCTAAGATGAAGAACAAGCCCAAAGTGCTATGGGTTGCTAAGGAGTTGGTGGACAAGGCTATGGGACCTCGCCAAGTGTGGGTTCCCAAACAACAAGCTTAACTTCAAGTTGCTTGTGTGTAGGTGAACTACAAGACCGGTGGAAGTCATTGGGTGATTGATAGTGGATGCACTCAACATATGACCGGTGACTCCCGGATGTTCACCACACTTGAGGAAGATTGTGAAGGGCAAGACAAGATTACCTTTGGGGACAATTCAAAAGGCAAAGTGCAAGGCCTAGGCAAAGTGGCAATCTCAAATGATCAATCAATATCAAATGTCTTGCTAGTACAATCTTTGAGCTTCAACTTGCTATCGGTGGGACAACTATGTGATCTTGGTTTCCAATGTCTCTTCACTCCAAATGAGGTAGTTGTGTCCAGGATTGAAGATTCATCATTGATATTCAAAGGGTTTCGGCACAACAATCTCTACCTAGTGGACTTCACCTCAAATGAAGCTAGTTTGCAAACATGTCTATTCTCCAAGAGTTCTTTGGGTTGGCTATGGCATAGAAGATTAGCTCATGTGGGAATGTCAACTTTGAAGAAGCTTGTCAAGAAGGAGTTGGTTAGAGGTGTGAAGGATGTTGTGTTTGAAAAGGACAAACTTTGTAGTGCATGTCAAGCCGGCAAGCAAGTGGCAAAACTCATCCAACCAAAGCTTTCATGTCAACCTCAAGAGTCCTAGAGCTACTTCACATGGATCTATTTGGACCTACCACCTATGCTAGCCTTGGTGGCAATCTCTTTTGCTTGGTGGTAGTTGATGACTACTCTAGGTACACTTGGATGTTCTTTCTTCAAGACAAGGGAGAAACTCAATCAATATTCAAGAAGTTTGCAACTAGAGCCCAAAATGAGTTTGATGTGAAGATCAAGAAGATAAGAAGTGACAATGGGACCGAGTTTGTGAACACCAAGATTGAAGACTATTGTGATGAAGTTGGGATCAAGCTTGAAGTGTCCGCCACCTATACTCCTCAACAAAATGGTGTAGTAGAGAGAAAGAACCGGACACTCATTACTCTTGCAAGATCAATGCTTGATGAATACAACACCCTCGAGAAGTTTTGGGCCGAAGCAATCAACACCGCATGCTATGCGGCCAACCGGCTATTTGTACAAAGGCTTCTCAAGAAGACCCCCTATGAGCTTGTGAATGGGAAGAAACCGGATATATCCTTTTTCTGAGTGTTTGGATGCAAAGGGTATATCTACAAGAAGCGCCAACACTTGGGCAAGTTCCAAAGGAGATGTGACATTGGTTTCTTACTTGGTTATTCTCTTAAATCCAAGGCATATCGAGTATTTAACAAAGCCTCCGGCCTAGTTGAAGAAACATATGACTTGGAGTTTGATGAAACTAATGGCTCTCAAGAAGAGCATGAAAATCTTGATGATGTAGGTGATGAACCCTTGAGGGAGGCTATGAAGAATATGCCCATTGGTGCAATCAACCCACAAGAGGTGGAAGAAGTTGAAGATGATGCAAATCATGTACCCTCTCCACCTCACACGCCTCAAGTTGATGAAGAACAAGTGAGGGAAGCACAAGAAGATACCTTCATCCCTCAAGATCAAGCCGAGGCTCAAGCTAGTGATGTTGATGCACCGCAACCTCCTCCCCAAGTGATTAATAGAAGATCTACACCTATGCTTCAAGCTCATCCACAAGACCTCATCATAGGGAGTCCATCAAGGGGGGTAACAACTCGATCTAAACTTGCTTCTTATGTTGAACATCACTCCTTTGTTTCCTTTGTTGAGCCTTCTAGTGTGGAGGATGCACTTGCGGATCCAGATTGGGTGAATGCCATGCATGAAGAGTTGAACAACTTCACCCGGAACGAAGTGTGGACACTAGTAGAAAAGCCTAAAGGAGCAAGAATCATTGGCACCAAGTGGGTGTTTAGGAACAAGCAAGACGATCAAGGCGTGGTTGTGAGAAACAAGGCAAGATTGGTGGCAAAGGGGTTCTCCCAAATTGAAGGCTTGGATTATGGGGAGACCTTTGCACCAGTTGCAAGACTAGAAGCCATTCGTATCCTTTTGGCATATGCTTCACATCATAAAATGAAACTTTTTCAAATGGATGTGAAGAGTGCCTTTCTAAATGGTTTCATCAATGAACTTGTTTTTGTTTCACAACCTCCCGGGTTTGAAGACCCAAATTGTCCTAATCATGTGTATAGGTTGTCCAAGGCACTCTATGGATTGAAGCAAGCTCCAAGAGCTTGGTATGAGAGGCTAAGGGACTTCCTACTCAAGAAGGGCTTCAAGATCGGGAAAGTGGATACCACACTCTTCACCAAGGTGCTAGATGAAGAGATCTTTGTTTGCCAAGTGTATGTCGATGACATTATATTTGGGTCAATAAACCAAGATCATAGCAAGGAATTTGGTGCATTGATGTCCAAGGAGTTCGAGATGTCGATGATTGGCGAGCTAACCTTCTTCCTTGGCTTCCAAGTGAAGCAATTGAGGGAGGGCACCTTCATATCTCAAGAGAAGTACACTTATGATGTGCTCAAGAAATTCAAGATGGAGGATTGCAAGCCAATCAAGACCCCAATGCCTACTAATGGGCATCTCGATCTCGATGAGGGAGGTAAACCGATTGACCAAACTCTCTATCGTTCTATGATCGGTAGTTTACTTTACCTCACCGCATCTAGGCCGGATATCATGTTTAGTGTGTGTATGTGTGCTAGGTTTCAAGCAAACCCTAAGGAGTCGCATCTTTGTGCGGTTAAAAGAATCCTTAGGTACTTAAGGCACACCCCTAGCATGGGTCTTTGGTATCCCAAAGGAGCTCCCTTCCAACTAGTTGGCTATTCCGATTTGGATTACGCCGGGTGTAAGGTTGATAGGAAGAGTACCTTCGGCGGGTGCCACATGCTAGGAAGATCACTTGTTTCTTGGTCCTCAAAGAAGCAAAATAGTGTGGCATTGTCAACGGCCGAGGCAGAATACATTGCCATGGGAGCAAGTTGTGCACAAATCTTATACATGACCCAAACACTTTTTGATTACGTCGTGTTTTTAAAAGAAGTTCCACTTTTGTGTGATAATGAAAGCGCCGTAAAGCTTGCAAACAACCCGGTTCAACACTCTCGCACCAAGCACATAGATATTCGCCATCACTTTCTTACAGATCATGTAGCTAGGAAAGACATAACACTAGTTGGAGTTAAGAGCGAAGATCAATTGGCGGATGTCTTCACTAAACCACTCGATGAAACAACCTTTTGTAGGTTGAGAAGCGAGTTAAATGTGCTTGATCACTCTAATTTCACTAAAAGATGAGTTTGTGTGAACCATGCATTCATATGTAATATAACATGTTTAATTTGGTAATGCACATAGGCTTGGCTAACGCGGTTAAGATAACCGCCCTCAAAGCGTGTGACAAAGCTTAACCGCGGTTTAAACTTGCAAGCAACCTAGATTCAAATTTCATATTGCATAGCATGTGCATGTGTGTTGTTTGCCGTTCCTTTTCGGTTAAGTTTTTGAGCATCCTCTATGTTCGTCCACTTAGGGGGAGCATTCCAAGCTCAAGACACTTCTATACCCCTCTTGTGGCCATATGATGACTCCTTGGTGCTTCCATTTGAATATTTTGAGCTAAAACTAAAATTTAAGCCTATGGCAAACTATTTGAAAATGAGAGTTTGAGAGATGGTTCTCATATCAAGTCCAATTAGGTGTTATTTGGATCTTATTGGGATTGGAACTTGGTTGGGAGAAAGACACAAAAACAAAATTTGAAAAATTCTATTTAAAAGGCGTCGGACGCTGCCGACGGACGCTCGATGTCAATTGCCTCAGCGTCCATCGCGATCGTCCGGAGATTGAAAGTTGCCCGCTTACAGGGCGACGGACGCTCCCTCAGCGTCCGTCGCGGAGCGTCCGACGCGGTCAATGCGCTCGGGCGTTTCAAACCTATTCTGGAAGCCTGACGGACGATGCCGTCGGACGCTCTCCGAGCGTCCGTCGCAGTCCGACGGAGCGTCTGTCGCGAACTTAAGGCGCAAATTTTTTTAAAAAAATCCCCGCTCTTCCTCTGTCTCACTCGGTCATTCGCAGCTGTCCGTACGCCGCCGCTGTGCCAAACCCTAACCGCCGCCGCCGTTCCTCCCTGCGCCACTCCTCCCAGCGCCGCCACTCCTCCCAGCGCCGCCACTCAGCTTAGCCACGCCTCAGCTCCTCCCTGCCCCTGCGCCGCCACCTCTCCCTGTGCTGCCACCTCTCCCTGCGCCGCCGTCTCTCTCTGCACCGCCGCCGCACCAGCGCATTTCGCCCAACACCGCCGCCAGTGAGCGTGCCCATAGTTCCACCCCTTTGTTGAGGATCCCTTGTTTGTCTTTCTTTGGGGTGTCGGATTGCGGATTGTGGACTGCGGATTGCGGCTAATTGACCAAGGGAACTTACCTCTTCTTCTCTTTGAACTCGTTGGTCCGAGGTATGGTTTTTAGTTGGCATTTCGATCCTTTCTTATCTAGATTCATGCTTCTATAGACCCTCTCCTCTATAGTTATGTGCTTATGGTTATACTCCTATCTATCTAACGAGCAGGGTCAGTTGATCAGAGAATCAGTGTGTCAGTGGCAGAGAATTCGGGGCAAAGCCCGCAAGTACGGATTGAGGCAAAGCCTCGCAAGGACAGTCCAGGGCCGGCGTGCCACTCTTGCAGTGTGTTTGTTCTGCGGATTGTCAGGGTTTCAATGTCAGTGACTTTTGAGGCTTTGTTTGTTAGAGATCAGCTGCAAAAGTTTGATAAATGGCAAGAACGAAGAATGCAGGTCCCGTTCCCGGAAGTGGTGGTGACCCTCCACCTCCACCGCGTCCACCCACTGACCGGGGAAAGGGAAAGCAAAATGTCGTGTCACAGAAGCTCAAGAGGCCATTGGTGGATCCAGATTTAGCAGCAGCGCTTGCAGTGGCAAAGGCCGCTGAGATAGCAGAGCGAGGAGGACGTCGCGCCGGTTTGAGGCTCTCGCCTCGCCGTGGAGCGCGTCGTGAGTCTCCTACGCGTCCAGAGACAGAGCCTGTCGAGGCTACTGAGGCAGTGGAGACAGAGCTAGTCCCAGAGACTGAGCAGACAGAGGCCGCGGGCCACTCCTCGATTGGTGAGTTGATGAGCCACCGAGTTACCCGATCCAGAGGCTCTGGTGCACCACCTAGTCCTCCAGGACCTCAGCTCCCAGACCCAGTGAGGCACCAGGTACGAGCTCTTACAGCGAAGCAAGTCCAGTTACTCCGCTTCGTGGACTTTCAGTCCTGGTTCCCACCTCAGAGGGACCCCCGTGCCGGACGAGACTTCTATACCACGGTACACGAGGATTTTTACAGAGCTTACGTCGACACTGGCGCTTCTCTCAGGGCTCACAGAGTGTGCCCATCTGCTCATATAGAGGGGGTCGGTGGTCTAGAGATCCTACAACACCTTCAGTACCTTCAGGGGCTATCAGATTTGATGGGATGATCAGGAGCATATCAGAAGGATTGGGTGTATCAGTTCTATGCCTCTCTATGGATCTCCCCTGATCGTGAGTTCCTACACTTCGGATTTCAGGGATGTGACTTCAGGGTTTCAGCAGCTCGGTTCAGAGAGCTTTTTCACCTAGAGTCCTCTCCTACGAGGATTCACAGTTTGTGCTATGGGGATCAGGAGGCCCCTCGCCGACCTCAGATGGGATTGTGCCATCTACAGATTTCGTGAGGCCGTGTTTTCAGCTACCGTTCACTGAGGGTTTGAGCCGTACACCGTGAGACCTCACTCCACTTGCTCGGATCCTCCACGAGGTACTCAGGCATACCATCCTCCCTCGGATTGGAGCTCGGGACACGATTACACGCCGACAGCTGTGGCTCCTTGCTCATATTGTCCGAAAAGAGAAGTTCGACCTCTGGGATTTGATTGTTAGCGAGCTTGAGGATATCATAGCCGCTAGGTTCAGGGGTCACTGGCAGCTGCAGTTTGCTCATTGGATCTCCTATCTTATAGTTGCCAAGACCCGCTCAGGAGCTATGAGAGTCACTCTCACCAGGTCAGCGACAGAGTTTCCAGTATACTCGATGAGTCAGCTAGTGATGCATGGAAACCTGCCTCGCCCCAGCAGAGCTTACAGACCAGGCACTAGGCAGGCTGGTGTGCCACCTCAGTCAGCAGAGGTCACTGATGCTACAGTTGAGTAGATTGCTCAAGCAGAGCTTGCAGATCTTGATGCAGAGATTGACACAGCTGTCGAGACAGTCTATAGAGAGGACCTAGACTCTGACAGTTCCGATGAGGATTGCCAGCTAGTGTGCGAGTACGCACCTATGACTCATGACCATGAGGCAGGAGGGTCAGGCACAGCTGCAGCTCCACCTCCAGGTTCCAGCACCTCAGAGGCTACACTTCTTACTATTCTTCGAGGATGCAGGAGGAGCAGTCACGCCAGGCAGAGGAGCAGAGACGACAGGCTGCCGACTTACGGAGGCTCACAGAGCAGCAGCTGGCTGCTCAGGCCCAGACACAGGCTAGGCAGGATGAGTTCCAGCGTCAATTCTTAGCCTATCAGCTGCAGCAGGCAGAGATTCAGAAGACACAGACGTTGTTACTTGAGAGTCTTCTAGCCTCTAGCTCGGGCAGACTTTCACTCCTCAGTTTCAGTTGCCCGGAGTCTCGCAGCAGCAGCAGTTCACCTCACCTCCTCAGCAGACTCCAGTAGTGGTGGTTCCGACTCCAGCGTTACCGTCCGGAGGACAGCAGAGTCAGGCACCAGCTACTCCTCCATTCCAGGCACCAGCTTCTCCCGAGTACCAGTCTCCGAGGACCCAGGTGTCCTCTTGGTTAGCTTCACCCGGAGAGTTTTAGACAGGATTCACTCCTATCCGGGGAACTACCATAGCAGAGGCCTCGCGAGACCTCTCAGCATCATACTTAGAGATCAGGGAGAAGATTCACCAGGAGCAGCTCAGCTAGTCTCACCAGCTGCAGGGGTTGAGGTGGATCCTCCGGCGACGGGCACGCACCTCTCTTCAGTTGCCTCGTCGGAGATCGCACCCGAGTAGTCCACACAGACAGTCACCACTCCTCCAGCTGCAGTTCAGACAGATGCTATTTCACTAGCAATTGAGATAGCTGTCGCAGAGGCTCAGGATGAGGCAGTTACAGTGGTAGTATCCTCTCCACTTCAGTCACAGCCAGCAGAGGTTGCAGCAGCAGTGTCACTAGTTGCACTAGCAGTGATACCCTCCCCTCGCCTCGAGTCTTCACTCGTCGGGTTCCCAGGCCCACTACTACAAAGGCAGGACCGTCAGAGGCACCTGCTGAGCCTCAGGGGGAGTCCGTTGAGACAGTAGCTCCAGAGCCTTCAGTGCCAGCTCCAGAGGTCACCCCAGCTGCGCCTACACCTGCAGAGGCCGAGGCAGATGATGAGTCAGATGAGTCAGATCTTCAGGACTTCATCATGCTCGATCGCAAGGCTGCAGCTCTTCCACCTTCTTCTCCAGCCCTAGATGCTTAGTTTTTGGTGCTAGACGCCAAAGGGGGAGAGAGGGTCGAGTATAGAGATAGGGGGAGGGATTTGAATCTTTGTGTGCTTATTTTCCCCGTACTCTTTCATCATGTCTACTTTTATGCATTTGTTTGTATATGTGATGTGATGTATACTTTGGTTGATGTTTATGTGAAATATGGTTGGATGCGACAAACTCTTGATTATCACTAATATATCTTGTGAGTTGTCTCATGTTTCATGATATATCTCTATTCTTAAATGATAATTGAGCTTCCGTGCTATACTCCGATACATCTTTTGAGAATATCATGAGGTACTCCTTTTACATTCATATCTATGAGTACCATGTTTTGTGATTTGGCTTGGGTGAGCAAGTATGCTTCATTACAAATCCACTAACCCTTGCTCAACCATTCCATGTCACCATAAGGTCTAAACTATAACTCTTATCCATACTCGAGGTTTTATTGTCGTCAATCACCAAAAAGGGGGAGATTGAAGAATCATTGCCCTAGTTGGTTTCGGTGATTAACGACAATTAGAGATTATTATGGCTAACGTGTGTTTTGCAGAGGCTATGCGTAGCTTAGCCATAGTGATCAACAAGAATGGGCACTAATGGTCATCACTTAGCCCTCAAGATGGATATCGTTTCGGATTTCAAGGAGACATGATGAAGACCCTAGAATGATAGGCTAAGTGCCATAAGGTGATGAAGGGCACTTAGAATTAGATAGGGCTTCTTTTCTTATCTTTGACCATACTATTAAGAGGGGTTAAGACTAGTAGCTTGACTTAGGAAAGCTTCATGACTTAGGTGTGGTGCACACTTGACTTCCTTAGCTCTAAGCAAGCCTACGTTGACCGTAAGATGGCCTAGAACAACTTCCATATTCACCGCGACGAAAAACGAAGTTGATAGAACTGTTTTCTGGGCGTCGGATGCTCTTGACGGAGGCGTCGGAAGCTGTCCGTCGCGTCGGACAAAGGCGTCGGACGCTGGGTCGTTGAGTCCACAATGTCCGTCGACCTTCCAGTGGAGCTGTTTTCTGGCTAAGTTTTTCAGGGTCTGACGGACGCTGTCCGTCGGCCAGGCGTCGGACGCTTGGAGAGAGTCCGTCGACCTTCCAGAGAGGGTGTTTTTCTGCCCGGGCCAGAGTGTAGCGTCGGACGCTGGGATGAGCGTCCGTCGCCCCTGTGACGGAGCGTCCGTCGCTGGGAAAAGTGTGTCAGAACTAGCCGTTGGGTAGGGCGTCGGAGCGTCCGTCGCCTAGGTGTTGGAGAGTCCGTCGCCCAAACTATGAACAGAACTAGCCGTTGGGGCATGCGACGGACCGTCCGTCACCTAGTCGACAGAGTGTCCGTCGCCAACTTAAATTGCCAGCCCGAGGCAGTTTTCTGAGGGGCTATTTATAGCTTCTCACACTTCTCTCCCACCTGGCCTTTGCTCATTTGAGTTGCTGAGTTTGTTGAGAAGGTTGGGAAGAGAGCAAGAGCCCTAGAGAGAGAGTGATTCGCGAATCCATCCATCCTCTCCTCTAGTTCATCCAAGAGTTCAATTGTGCATCCTCTAGTTGTGAAGCTTGAGTGAATCAAGCGAAGATCGAGGCTTGTTACTCTTGGTGATCGACATCACCTAGACGGTCCGGTGGTGCTAGGAGGAAGGTGATCGCCGGAGGATTGTCGGCGGCCCTTCTCCATCGACGTTGTGATCGGTTGTGGGCGATTCACCGAGCCAAAGTGGCGAAGAATCAGCCCGTAGAGAGCACTCATCCCTTGCGCGGGATTGAGGGGGAGCTATACCTTGCGAGGTGCTCCAACGAGGACTAGGGGGGAGTGTCGACTCCTCGATACCTCGGCAAAACATCGCTGTGTCAAGCATCTCTTTCGCTAGCTCTTTCTTACCGCATTACTTTCTGCACTTGTCTTTCAATTCATACTAGAATTGTGTAGGAAGTTTTCTCTTTCTATTGACTTGCTACCGCTTTCTAGCTAGGACACACAAGCGGTAGGCACTAGGGGGTTAATTGGCTCTTTATAGGTTTAATTCTTGTTTAGAAACTAAAAAGAGCCCAATTCACCCCCCCCTCTTGGGCATCTTGATCCTTTCAACGACACCTATTGGTGATTGTTCATGGCTGACTCCGGTGATCTTGTGAGGGGTTCTTGCACCTATTCCTGTGGGTGATCGCGAATAGTGACTCTAGTGGATTGCTCGTGACTTGTGTACCCTCACCTTGTGTTGGTTGTGCGACTCCCTTGATTAGGGTTAAGAGTGTGATTCCTATAAGCGCATGATCCTCCAAGTGAGTGAGTCATCACAACGGGGATTAGCTTGCCTGCAAGCAAGTGAACTTTGGGAGAAATTCATTGTGTCAATTGGCTCTCTTGGTATTCATATTGTTTGACACATCAATTGCCCTGCTTGGAATCACATACTTCCTCACTTGTATTTACTTTCCAATACCTTTGTAGGGTACCTCTAGTTACTTGTGGAAATTTTTTGTAGTTTATCTTTAGCTAGCTCATGTTGGTATTTCTTAATGTATGCAGGATAAATCTGCAAGCGCACAGATATATCACTGTAGCACTTCACCCGGTGGTATTAAGGCTATCAAATTTCTTAGGGAACAAAAGCTAATAAACCTCTTCCACTAGTTCTGCTAATGAAAAGAAGAAATATTACTTAGGATATCAAGGTTATTTAAGGATAAGATTCCTAAGCAAAGATAGCTTTGGCACTATAGACTCACTTCGGGCACCGAAGCACACTTGGTTAGTCAAGTGATATTAGCATGTAGCTCTATGCCAAACCCGGACGTGGGAGAATGCAAAGGACAAACAGGGTTATGTTGTTACCACTTACTGTCTACCCCTCAACCGGAGGGAATGAGGCAAACGAAGGTAACCTCTAGTTTAGACACCATGTCTACACTATAGAGTACTATTCTACTCCTTCCTTATCCCCTTGCACCTCCCTCCTCTCTTCCTGCGCTGATCCCCCTCCCCTACCCTAGCCACCGCCACCTCCCTCTCCCCTACGCCTACACCACGTTCACCCAACCCTAGCAAGGATCATCACACTTAACATAGTGTATATCTAAATGCAAATATTTAGAAAAGTCAAAACATCAAATTATTTGAAATGGAGGGAGTATCTTTGTATTAAAGTAGAAGGGAGTGCAAGAGAATGTTAGTCACGAATAAGCAAACAAATGAGCTGAAGCGTTACGAACCTTAAAGGTGGACGTATTTTTTGCATAAGTGCAAGAAAAGTTTATAATAAAATTCAAAGGAAAAATATATAAATAGAATATGAATCGGCTAGTGTTTCTTTCAAGCAACATAATATACCTTGATTTTTTGCATAGTTCCATGCATGATTCATCCACATCCTATCAAGATCTCATAGCTCGTCAGACACACAGACAAAAATACCGATGATTAGAATTTAACAATGTTAGTTAATTAGTAGCTAAACAATGTCTATAAGGATCAGATCATGTCTTCACTTGCCAGTAATAAAAGGATGTCTAAGTGCTTCTTCTACTGTTATCCTCTTTGCTGGATCTAAGACAAACATTTTATCAAGAAGATCTTTGAAACTGGATAGTGTTTTTGGATCCTCTCTAGGAATGTTTGAAATATAAGAACCAATGCCCTTTGGTTTAATGTTCAAAATTAACCTTCTCACAACCTTTCCTTTGACAGGATCATCGTGAGTATCTTGAAATCTCAGGTCTCGGTCGAAGTGTTGCATCGTAAAGGGACCATTGCGAAGCATCTTCTTAGGGAAGGGGCCTTCAACTCCATATGAAGCCGAAGCATCTCATTGTTTGATTTGCCTTGGAATAAGACTTTTCCTGTGCAAAGCTCATATAGACAGCATACAACTGACCACATGTCCAATGGGTAGTCATAGGGCAGCCCAAGAATGATCTCAGGTGCTCGATAGAAACGACTGACAAGGTAAGGTGTAACCTCATTCGTTTCGGCAAGCATAGCACTGCCGAAATCACATAGCTTTAGCACATTCTTAGCCTGGTTCACCATGACATTGTCCGGCTTTATATCGCAGTGCAAAACTTTGCAGGTCTTCAGATGCTTCAGGGCGATGAAAATCTGCTTTGCATATACCCTCACAGCAGTGAGCCTAAGCCCAATATTCCGACCAAATTTCTTCAACACCTCACGTAGGTTCATATGAAGAGATTCAAGAACTAAGCAAAGATGGTTCCGGTACCTGAAACTTGAAATAAACCGTACACAGTGGCACTTGTCATCGTGGTCCGCACCATTGAGTTTCTCCAGTATTGAAACCTCTTGCTTACCTGCCCTGTACATCGTGTCATTGTTGCGAATTATCTTGATGGCCACTCTATCAGGAGCATCTGTACCAGCTTCGAGGTCTTTTGCCCCAACAACTCTTGAGAACACGCCATTCCCATGCGCTGCTGTAATCTCATAACGGCCACTCAACAACTCCCCAAAGCGGTAAGCGTAGTAACCCTCTGCATCATCCCAGTTATCAGGATGATCATTTCTTTCATTTTTGTAGTACAAGCTGTCTGGCTTGGCTGATTTTCGAATTCCAGAAGCAGCGGCAGGTGGTCTTCCACTTCCAGTAGTAGTACTGCTAGCAGCAGGTGGGTTTCCCACGGTGATGTTTGCTCTGTTAATGATCATCACTAGAGAATCTTGCTTGTTTTCAGCTTTGCTAGAGGTGCTATTTTGCAGATGGGCCACTTTGCCTGCATCTGTTGCGTGTACCTCGTCGTTGGCCGCCGCGAAGTCACCGTAACGATGGTGGTGGCGTTTGCGGCGCTTCGGGGAGGCGCCGGATTGTGCTTCGTCGTCATCGTTGCGGGAGCGACAGCGCTTGTCGAGCCGGGTGGCTGAGTACGACGACGACAGGGGGCGCCCTCTGCCGCCGGCCATGGCTATGGGCCGGGATGGGGTTGGCGAGGATTAGGGTTACAGACACTGTCTGCACGAGATGTCGTGGAAGTTGCGAGTTGCGACTTGCTCTGGAGAACTGATGATGCGGAATATTGCGGATCGCGTTCTCGCCACAACACGAATTTATATAGACACGCGTGTGCATCGGACGCGCAGCTGCGAGTCCGCAACAGAGTAGAGTTCGCAACGAGTCCGCAACGGAACAGATCGAGGCACACCTTGCCAATTATACTATACATGCAGCTGTCAAAAAAAAAATCCTATTAGGATTCTGACTCGAACACAACGTCCGCTTCCGCTTCCTGGTCAACACCAGCACGCGCCATGCTCTGATGACGCTCGCATCCGTATCCGCTCCAGCTCCAAGGAACATGGTACCGTACCATTTAAATAGAAAAAAGGAAAAATGATTCAACGTTGATAACCTAAAAAAGTTAGAAACATTGCTTAGTGATCATTAGTAGAAAAACTGTTGTTTTGGATTTCACGCCACCTGTGATGTGTTTTGGTCCTCAACCGCATGTGGAGAGGGATTATCAACCGCCAGTGTAAATAGGTCCATTTACATTGGCGGTTGGCATAAGCCAACCGCCTGTGATAATACCTCTCCATAGGCGGTTGACATACAATGTAAATGGGTATATTTACATTGGTGGTTGGCTTATGCCAACCGCTTGTGGTAGCTTCTGTCTATATAAACAATCCTTTCGATCCCCACTCTCTTCTTCTCCCGACCAGCTACAGTTCTAGGTGCCACTTTTCATTGGAGGCGATTTTGGAGATCCAGATTTTTCAAAATACAAGGGAGAGGTTTTGATCTTCATTTTTTGGAAGGAGATTGGTTAAAAAAGTTAGTTTACGTCCCTTTTGCCTCATTTAGCTCATTTTTGCTCAATTGGAGCCACATTTTAGATCTAGGGTTTCACCATGAGTGAGAGAAGAATACCTAGACTATTTTCTTTGTTCCTTCGAGTGAGGTTGATTAAATTGATTATATAATATCTCTCCTCTCTCCTTTTTCATGCTTGCTTTTTAATTTAGTTTATGCTAGATATATTTACTTGTTTTCATGAATCAATGTTGTGTTAAATAGAATTTATATATAGAGGGAAGTGTAGTTTTTTTGTTAGTTTTTTTAATTATTGTACTTAGATTTTTTGTTATGCTTTTTTATTTCTCAATTTATTTCATCCACTATATGCACTTATGTTTCATTAATTTTGTGTTTTTAATAATGATACTTATGTTTTTTAATTTAATTGTGATACTTATGATACTTTAATAACTAGCTAAATAATCCCTCGCTAGACCCTAGCTAATAATCACTAGGTAAATCATAATTCCTTAGCTAAATAATCTAGTTACCCTAGCTAATAATCCCTAGCTAAGGTAGATCCTCTCTAAACTTCATTTACACAGACAAGGGGGTATTTTGATTTGAGGACTGTTGGAAGGAGGTGATTTTGGAGAGCCACATTTATCAAAATACAAGGGGGGAGGTTTTGATCTTCATTTCTTGGAAGGAGATTGCTAAGAAAGGTCAGCTTTAATCCATTTTCTTCAAGTGATCAGGTTTATTAAGATGGCTACATAATATTTGTCGTTCCTCCCTTTTGAATGTCAGGTATTCATCGATGGAGAGGTCATTCTGGAGAGGTCATTCTGGATGTATAATTTGTCAAGGCTAGATGAATCATACATAGCCGAGGTTCATAAGTTTATTGATGCCGCTAAGAACCATGCTTGGAGAACAAAGAAGACGCACATACATTGTCCATGCATGGACTGCATGAATGTGAGAGTATTTGATGACCATCAACAAATCCTTTCTTATCTTGTCCGCCGAGGATTTATGAAGGATTACTTGATTTGGACAAAGCATGGAGAGGAGAGCCCTGTGCCTTATACATCTGTTAGCCATGCAAATATTGACGCCGATGGTCCAGATATGTTTGTTGACGGTGGGTTTCAGTTAGTACACGAGACACAACAACCTGTCACCGATGGTCCTGATCATGGTTTCGCTGGAGGAATTGAAGGTGTCGGAACTGATGTGATGCAAAATAATATGGCTGCGGAAGATGCAAAATTCCTGGAGGCAATGTTGCGTCGTCATGCAGAAGATCCATCAATGTTCTTTAAGAAAGGTATGGAGGCCCTGATGAAGGCAGCAAAAGAGCCTTTGTACGATCAGTCTAAGGGTTTCACCAAAGAGTTCACGACCTTGCGTTCGGTACTAAAGTTGTTGATATGCAAAGCTAGGTTTGGTATTTGTGATGCTGGCTTTGATGCATTCTTGAGTATTATCACAAACATGCTTCCTAAGGAAAAACAAAGTGCCTGCTAACATGTACTATGCAAAGAAGCTAATCAGTCCACTCACGATGGGTGTTGAGAAGATCAATGCTTGTAGAAATCACTTTATCCTATATCGAGGTGACAAATATAAGGACATGGAGAGCTGTCCAAAGTGTAATGCAAGTAGGTATAAAACGAATAAAGACTACAAAGAGGAACACTGTGCTGCCTCGGTGGTGTGTAAAGGAAAGAAGCGAAAGAAGATCCAACAGAGTTCAAAACCCACGATCAAAGAAAAATAAGAAGTAGACTATTATGCGCTGAAAAAGATTCCTGCTTTGGTGATATGGTACCTGCCTGTGGTCGATCGATTGAGGTGTTTGTTTGCTAACCCAGAGGATTCCAAACTTATGAGCTGGCATGATTCTAATGAGCACATCAAAGACGATGGGAAGCTTCAGCACCCAGCCGATGGCAAGCAGTGGATAGATTTCAATAACAACCACGAAGACTTTGCAAAGGAACAAATAAATGTTAGGTTTGCACTGAGTACTGACGGAATGAATCCATTTGCTGAGAGGAGCATCACACACAACACATGGCCGGTGATCCTCACCATCTACAACCTTCGGTCATGGTTGATGCAGAAGCGAAAGTATCTCATGCTAACCATCCTTATCTCTGGACCTACACAACCTGGAGTTGACATGGATGTTTTCTTGGAGCCCTTAATGGAAGACATGAAGATATTGTGAGAAACAAGTGTTAAAATGTGGGACGAGTACCGCCAAGAATCATTTACGTTGAGAGCAATTATCTTTGTTACCATCAACGATTACCCTGCTCTCTTCACATTATCAGGGCAGTTCAAGGGAAAGGTTTGTTGTGTGGTATGCATAGATGAAACCGCTCACGTGTCCCTTACTGCATCTAAGAAGATAGTGTACATGAGGCACAGACGCTTCTTATCGAAAGGACACAGGTACTGCTAGAAGAAGATGGATAAGCACTTCGACAATAATGTTGAACTTCAGTCTACTACCCTACTAGACAACAGTAAAGGCAAAAAAGTTTTCAACCTAGTCAGGAACCTTAAATTTGTTTTCGGGAAGAAGACAATAGACGAAAAACCAAGAAAGAATGTCAAACTAACTCTTGGGGCTACGTTCAAGAAGAAATCTATTTTCTTCGAGTATTTGTCATACTGTCCTAAGTTAGACGTACGTCATGCGATCGATGGTATGCACGTTCAGAAGAACATGTTTGAAAGCCTAATTGGAACCTTGCTAGACATAAAGGGCAAGACAAAGGAAGGACTAAAGTCACGTCTGGACATGGTACAATTAGACATAAAAAAACTCCACCCTGTTCTTCAAGAAAATGGGAAGTACCATCTCCTGGCAGCAAGCTACAACCACAACAATGATAAGAAACATTCGATGTGTGTGTGGTTGAAGAATCTGAAGGTCCCATCTGGATTCTGCTCTAACATACGAAGTATTGTGTCAATGAAAGACCTTACACTCACCAACTACAACTCACATGATTGTCATACCATGCGGACTACTTTCCTCCCTATTGTCATCAGGGCTATAAATCCAGTGTGGATAAAGGTTGCAGTCACACGGTTGTGCTACTTCTTCAACAAGATCTCACAGAAGGTGATCGACCGTGATGAGTTGATATCTCTTAAGGAATTTGCAGCGGAGACAGTGTCATAGTTCGAGATGTGTTTTCCTCCAGCATTCTTCGATATTATGGTTCACCTTGTGGTGCACTTGGTTCCACAGATAGAGTCACTGGGTCCCATGTATTTGCATGAGATGTGGATGTATGAGCGTTTCATGTCAACACTTAATAGCTACGTATCAACTCGTGCTCGTCCTGAGGCGTCCATGGTAGAGGGGTACTTAACCGAAGAGACAATTGAGTCTGGTGGTCCATTCTGCAACAACGTCCTAAAAGACTAGGATGCAATAGGTTTGCCTCTGTCAAGACATGATGGTAGGCTGAATGGAAGAGGGAGGATGGGAAAGAAATCATTAGTCCCGCAAGATTACAATTCAGTTCTCGAGGCACATCACAACATCCTTCATCAACTCTCAATAATGGAGCCTTTCATCGAGCAACATATTGATGAGCTTCGCAAACAAAATCATGGGCACACAGATGAGTGGTTAATGAAGGAACACAAGAATAAGTTCACCTCATGGCTAAAGGAGCTTGACATTCTAGAGGGGGAAACAATTGAGGAATGCACCATCAAGGCGTTGGCTTCTGGACCATCACGCCAGGTCACAACATGGCAAAGCTATGGCATTAGTGGCTTCACATTATGTACCAAGTCCAAGGACCAAAAGAGCATTGCACAAAATAGTGGAGTTCGATGTGATGCCTTAGACTCTGAAACTGGGGATGAAAATATGTTCTTTGACTTCGCTGATGCCATATGGGAGCTAGACTATGGTACATTTCAGGTCCCTATGTTTCGATGCCAATGGGTTGAAGATAAACATGTCACAGTGGACAACTATGGGGTCAGAGTTCTTGATCTAAGTAAGGTAGGGTACAAAGATGATCCGTGAATAATGGCTAACCATGCTGCACAGGTCTTCTATGTTGAACAGATCCTTTGTCCTAATGAGAAGAAAAGTACCGACAAGCCGAAGCATGTAGTTATTCCTAGAAAGCAACAAGCTATAGGGGTTGATGGTGTATCTGACCTGGATGAATTTAATGAGTTCATCAACATGTGTCTCTTTGTAGATGACCATCCACTAAAAATAAGGAGTGTTGAGCGAAGCATCCCACAAAAATCACTACCTTGGATGCGCCACGATGGACAAGGAAGAATAGTATAGCTGCCTAGATTGTTTTTGTTATTTGCCATGTAACTGGTACCCTTATGTTTGTACATGTGGAGACCCTATTTTTGTTTGTACATGTGAGACCCTATGTTTATTTCACATGCTTTGCAATCTATTTCTATAATCCTGAGATTATGAACCCTATGAACCCTATGATGAACCCTAAACACTAAACTACAAACACTACAAAATTTAATTCACAATTTTTGGAACATTATTTCTCAAGATATGATTTTTTGAAGCTTATGTATGAGTCACTATAAATATAGATATATACAAAAGTATCTAAAATATGTCATTTAATATTTTTAATATGTATATTTTGTCAAGACAAACACTACAAAATTTAATTCATAATTTTTGGAACAATATATCTCAAGATATGATTTTTTTTTAAAAAAAATTATAATTATTTCTGCAAAATTGTTTCTACAGGCGGTTGGCATTGACCACCGCCTGTAGAGATCCATTTCTACAGGCGGTGGTCAACGCCAACCGCGAGTAGAAATAGGCTTCGTATATAAGTCCCGCGCACTCGCCCGAAAATTTTCTAAGTCCTGGGTACCAGTTCATTCGAATTGACGCTGAAAGGTTGCCCGATTTTCCCACGACCGCCACCGCCCTTCCCGCCGCTCAAAGTCCATCTCCATCGCGCCAGAGGTTTCTTCGCGCAGCCGGGTAAGTCCCTCTTCTTCTCCCTCTCTGTGTCAGCGTGGCGACGATGTGGCGGCGGCGGGAGTTGCGCGGTGGCGCAGTGGTGGTGGCTTAGTGGCGCGGAGGAGGCCGGCCGGCGGCAGTGGTGTCGGGCTAGTGTGGTGGCGTGGTGACGCGACAGAAATGCGAGCGCGGCTGCTTGGGCGTGACTGCTTGGGTACGGGAGGAGGCCGGCGCGGGCGTGGTGGCGTGGCGGAGGAGGCCGACCGGCGGCAGTGGCGCCAGCCGAGCGTGGTGGCACGGTGCCACGACGACAACACGAGCGCGGCTGCTTGGCCGCGAGAGGAGGCTGGCATGGTACGGTGGCAGGGAGCGCGAGTGCGTGGGCGAGCGCCGCCGGAAAAGACGACCAGGGTGGCCTGACGCATGGGCCCGGCTTGGCAGACTTGCTGGGCTAGCCTGTTGGTCCTGTTGGGCCATCCTAAACTAGCCCAAGCCTTGTTAAATATATATATATATATATATATATATATATATATATATATATATATATATTTACCCTCAACCACTTGTATATATATATATAATATGTATGTATATAATTCAAGTTTAGTGATCTCCATTCATATATGTATTTATAGATCTGCATTCAAGTTTGATAGATCTCCATTCAAGTTTGTTATAAAACTATACTATGTAATTAAAGTTTAGTGATCTCCATTCAAGTATGTCCATTCAAGTTTAGTGACTCCATTCATACACTTGAAATTCTTGAAATGTATATGTATATGCCTTGATTATAATAAATGCCTCCAATATATGTGTACTTGTATATGTATATGCCTTGATTATAATAAATGCTTCCAATATAGGTGAAAATGTATATGTATATGCCTTGATTATAATAAATGTCTCCAATATAGATGGAAATGTATATGTATATGCCTTGATTATAATAAATGCCTCCAATATAGAGGGAAATGTATATGTATATGCCTTGATTATAATAAATGCCTCCAATATTTAAATACTTATATAAATGCTTTGACTATACTATGTAATTAATCCAATGATTCTAAAACTATACTATGTAATTAATCTAATGACATAGTATATATAATCTATAAATGCTTATCCTTTATTAGATTTCCACGATGACATCTCCAAGCAACAAGGACCAAGCACAAGGGTCTGTTCACACGGAACAGGCCCCAGGGTCTGACCCCACGGAGCATGTACAAGATGCCCACCAAACGGGGCAAGGCATTGGGTCGTCCGACCCCACAGAGCAAGTACAAGATACCCACCAAATGGGGCAAGGCTTGGGGTCGTCCGACCCATGGAGGAAGAAGAAGGGAACCAATCAACTCCGGAGAACACTTGGAGCCCTAGCGACGACTTCGAGCGGATCGAAGTGAGGAAGGCTCGAGAACAATTTGAACGTGAATTACGCCATGACCCTGATTATGATCCAGAAGTCAAGGAGGTAATTATATGATTTCATGTTTTTATTTAATTACATGTCTATTAAAACCATCACCATTAAACTCACAATGTTTATATTCAGAGGGCATTGACTCAGATGGAAGAGTTGACCTCACAACGTGCCGAAGACGCACCCGAACCGACCACGACGATGAGCAATGAGACATTAAGGAAAAGGAAGCGGAGCGGTGGCAAACGAGGCGAGAGAGGATTGAACAAGTTTCCAGACGACGTATATGCCATATTAGAAGTCAGCTCAGCCGGACAGCCCAAAACACCTTTGGAGGCCCTATCCAAGTACCGGAACACAATTGGCTTCTGTGTTAGGGACCTTCTTGTCGTCACTAACAAGACCTAGGCCATTGTGTCGGAGGATGACAAGACAAGAATTTGGGAAAAATTGAAGACGAGGTTCCAGTTTCCTCGAGCCATCCCAAAGGCACTGATAAAGGACTATACCTTGAAGCAGGCTGCAGTCAGTTTCCGAAACTGGAGGTCCGACTTGAATACCAAGTTTGCCAAGAAAGGGTTGGACCCTACAACAACGTACAAGATTACTAAAGGCCAGTGGGTGGTCTTTCTAGAGCAGAGGAAATAGGAAGAATTCATAGCTCTGAGCGAAGCGAACTCCGCTCTCGCAAAGAAGAATAAGTACCACCACCGTCTAGGCTTAGGTGGTTATCAGCGTCAGGCTCCCAAATGGCAACAAGAAGAGGCTGCTAAGAAGGAGAAAGGGTTATCGGCGCTGTCCGAACAATTTGGTGAAAGGTCCGTGAATTGGATTCGGGCTAGAAAACCAAAGGAAACCGACAGCAGGTTGTACTTTGATGACCCCGAGGTTGAAGAAGTAGCAAAGAACATCTTTGCGGTGGCAGCCAAGCAACGGGAAGGTACATTCAAGCCACGAAGAAAGAGAGACATCCTTAGTGAGGGCCTGGGTAACCCCGAGCATCCTGGCCGTGTTCGAGGCGTCTCATCCAAAGAAGGATGGAAGGATGGATTCGGCCCTCAGTGGGAAGGTGAGTACAGGAAATGTGATCGATACAAGGAGGAAATGGCTACCTATTGGAAGGAGGAGGTTAATAAAGAGTTCACAGAGTTTATGCAGAAATTGCTAGATGATCCTCCTCCTGAGTTGATGCAGAAACTAGCGAGTGCGGTGTCAAATCAACAAATAAGCACTCAGGCACCCCAAATGCAGCTAGTCCCAGTGGTGTCCCAGCAGATCGTTGCCGAGGTACCAAGCAGTGTCGCGTCTACAGGGAATAAGATTCAATATCCGGTTGACGACATTGTTACTCCCGTGGCTTGCTCCCTAGTCATAAGATATGGCATTAACAATCATCGTACAAGGGAAGTAGCCACGGGCAAAGCGATCGCAGGACGCAAGTACCACGGTGCTGACATTCCTGAAGACTACTGCAAAGTAGAAGTATCGACTGTGGTCCAAGGATATAAGGACGAGATGTTAGACATCACCGGTCCCGAGGACATTAAGAAACTTGGACAGGCTATAAAAATTTCATTCTTTGGCCTCGGCGAGACGTCCAGCTGAGAGAGCCGGCACCGTCCTAGCAAGAGTAGCAGTTGAGGAGTCATCAGGACAGACTGATCCTCTTCCAAACCCAACACCATCACCAATCCATTCTCTTGCGAGCCCACCTCCGTCACCTCCGCCACATTCATCACCTCCGCCACCTCCGTCACCTCCGCCATAATCATCACCTCCGCCACAATCATCACCTCCACAAACATCACCTCTGCCACCTCCACCAAAAAAATCCACACGTTACCCACAACCTAAAGATCCTAAACAAACACCGGATCCACCGGCGCCGCCAAAGAAGTTTCCTATCCCCAAGTTGATTTCCCAATTCGAGCCAAAGAAAAAAACACCTGGCAGAACCAGATTTTGGAGAGGACTTGAGCAAAAGCGCACTAGTGAATTCCTCGAGTTGTCTGAGCACGGGAAGTCTGCGCAACCGATGCCTAAGGTAATTCCCTGCAAATTCAAGATGCCAACTTGGGAAGACTACAAGTCTGTGCCTAAAAACTATGTGGTGGGAAAGCCTCTACTAAGCTGGGAGAAACTCCAAAAGGTCCCAAACAATGTAAAAAGGATGCATGACTGGTATATGAGAGCCTCTTCTGCTAGCATTCACACCATCAACGTGTCTATACCACATAAGACATTTCTAAGTGATCATAATCTGTGCATAATTAGCTTTGAAGACATTTGGTTGATGATGAACCTCGAGAGAATGGACGGACATATAATAACGATGTTTGTATTGTAAGTGTTACATAGTTATACATGCATTGTACTTGCAAATGTTCAATATCTGACATATGCATGTGCCTTGTAGAATGCTATTTGATGAGCAGGAGCAGGCTTACGGTCCGGATCTCGATTATTGTGCCGAGGAAAGGATTGCCTATCTGAACCCAATTGATATATGCGAAGAAAGGCACACCTTTAGAATCGGGGAGAACAACGACGATTTAAGAGGCTTAGAAGGTAAAGCACGGGCCGCCAAAAAGAGACAATTATAGTTTAAATTTGAAGCCAAGTACGCCTTCTACATTTCAATGTGTATGCATAAGTATCAAGACAGGAAATCGATAGTGGCACCGTATAACTTTGGGTAAGTATATGCGTTTGGGTAGTGGGACCGTATAACTTTGGGTGATCAAACTACATAATTTCAATGCACAAATGTATCATGAATTTGATTCATGCATGGACCACTGGATCTACGTCGTCATTTATCCTAAAAAAGGAAGGGTGCTGGTACTAGACTCCACAAATTACGCACCATCAAGCTATGCACATTTCATTGAGATGCTAGAGTTGTAAGTTGAGATATGCACGTATACTTTTGCATTATGAGATTTTAAGAATAATTAACTTGATGATTGTATTCGAGTTCGTAGGCCATGGCGGTTTTATATAATCAACGGTGGAAAGCTTGAATCGAAGATGTACTATGTGGATATACCACGTGTGCGAGCATCTATAAATAATCACTTTAATTTTCTGTTTTATAGTGCCACAAGCAACCAGCAGGATCTGTCCTATGTGGATACTACGTGTGTGAGCACATGAGAGGAGGAGACGACAAAACAACTAAGAAGAAACCTTCCAAGAAAAAAGCCAAGGCGACGACCATCAACGAAAAGACATTGTATGCCATAGTTGAGGACGTGTGTCTTTTCCTCATCAAACAAGTCATCTCAAGTGTAGGGAAATATCATGATGATGAGAGTGAATTAGCCAAGCCCGAGTACGAAGCGCTAACAGAGGTTTATAGCCTAAATCTTACTCGGTCCGGTTTTTAGAGGACAAGTCTAAACTCTCTTGATGTATATAGACCTGTAACTTTATGTGTGTGAGCGTGAGACTCATGTATATAATGTGCCATACACTTGTAACTTTATTGCGAGCATGCTACTTTGAAGAAAAAAATGTATGTATGAGATATTTAATTTACATGTTGATATATATTTGAACACCATCCAATAGAGTTTAGTAGTTTCAATAACAATATATATGTATATATAAAATAATACAATAATATATAAATACCAAAAATTTAAAATGGAAAATCATTTCCACATACGGTTCTCTTAGTGAACTGTCTGTGTAAATGAACCATTTACACAGGCGGTTCACTAAGAGAACCGCATGTGGAAATGACTTTCTACAGGCGGTTCTCAAGCACCCGTTACCATTTCTATTGGCCCCTAGCGTCGGCGATTCGGGAAAACGCCTGTACAAATGCGTTTCGAACCGTCTGCATAGTAAGCTTTTGTACTAGTGGATTGTACAACTTTAAAGTCTACAAACAGGAAACATAAAGACTAAATACTACTCTATCCAAGGAAGGAAGTCACTATAGGATACGTGCAATTCAAACTTTCTCAACTTTAACTAAATTTATAAAAAGTACGTGCAACATTTATATCTTTAAATACATTTATTAATTGTACTAATTATATAAATAATTATAATATTTTATATATAATTGTTTAAAACTAAGAAAGTTTGCATTCTCGAGAAGTGAAAATGACTTGTATTTAGGAACAGAGGGAATACCTATCATATCCGACTCTATAATTGACTTCTGTGATTCTTAGGAAATATAGCAATGACACATATTACAGAAAAAATAGAAATAAAAAATAAATAGCATCACAGACATCTCTAACTGGAAATTTAAAAAGACTATGTATTTAACTCAAAAAATAACAATACAATATTACAATGAGCTGATGATGAAAATAAAAGGTTGAATTTTGTCTATTTAATATTATGCATACATATATAGAAAAGGTAAAATATGAATAAGTATGTAACAATCTTGTCTGTGTTTTTTATTAATGTTTGATTTTTTTCTCTTATTGTAAGGCACGAGCATATTTGCTAGTTAGTACTAGCACGAGCATATTTGCTAGTTAGCACTAGCAAGCAACAAATTGTACATATTATTACGTGGGTCATTTGAAGATATCGATTATAATACGAAAAGCCAAATAGTGAACAAGGGTATCCTATTTCCGTGATGGCGTGATCCAGGTGATTTATTGTCATTTTATATAAATGCAGATGTATAATACATGTGTTGACACCGTTTTTCGGCATGTGTCAAATGAGCTAAGACTTGCATTGGTCGGTAGCCATTTTCTATCAGCATCAGAAGGTCATCGGTTGAGATTACCGATGAGAGTGAATGCTGCAAATGAGATAAGTTTGTTGCCGATGGAAACTGGACGATTTTTGCCGATAAGTTGGTTGGTAAAAGCAGGTTCAGGAGTGAAGAGTTACCGATTGAAGCATATTGCCGATGAGGGGACGTTGCCGATAGAAGTAGAATAAGGGAACTGATGTCAGTAGAAGACTACCGATGGCGTTAGAAGGAATTTGCGGATTAAATGAATCTGCCGATGGAAGGTTTCGTCGAAGAAGATAGATAAGGAAACTGGTGTTATTATACCAATATTGTGATAGGAGTTTGAGTCCGACTCTTGTACGAGTCATTTTATTTCCTTAATAATAGAAGAGTCTGTTTAGGAAAAGATTATTATTATTTGGGTCCGACTCCTGCGCGAGTCAGTTATTTCCCTAAGAATAGAGTGTTTGTTTAGGAAGGTATGAGTCGTATCCATGTATAAATATGTGCCCAAGGGCCACGCGAAAAAAGAGACAATCATATATCAAACAAATATATTATTCTTATTTACTTTTCCAGCAATTCTACTTTTATCGTATTAGATCTAGTTTACCTACGAGTTCTTCAAGTCTCGACGGGCTGCATCTCCTCGATCTCCGTCAACCCTTGCAAGTTCCGCGTTTGAGCAACCTGAGCCTTGACGTCCGGGCGCATCACTGTCGTCTCGTTCAGCTCTACTCTAGTTATCCTGATCAAGTTTGAGCCTTGACATCCGGGCGCATCGCTGTTGTCTCGTTCAGATCTTATTCTAGTTATCGTCCTTGTCGATTAACTGGTCAAATCGACTGGCACACCTTTGGACATCAAACTAGGGTATAAGCCCGAGGTGTTCGCAGATCCTGATGCTTTTTGTGTCAACACCTCTTTTGGCACACCCGGTGGGACCAATTATACATCTGCTATGGGTGATCATACCGACGTCAATCCGAGGAACATCATCGAAGTCTCCGAGGCTAATCTGGAAGATGATCAAAAACATGCTATGGAGCGGGCTATGAAGGAGTACAAGCAATTATATCTGAAGTCCTTCAGCCTAAGCAGGAGCGGCGAAGCCATCCAGAAGCAAGATCCGCCGTTGCCGCGGCAGGTCACTTTCGACGCCAATCCTGGTAAATTGCAAGAGATGGTTAATTCTGCTTTAAATCAAGCATTAGTTAGCCACTCCAATGTGCTGTCCAATAATGTATACAATGCTGTCATGCAATCTTTTAAGGGAGGACATGCACCCCGTTATATTGGTCCAGCGTATCATCAACCTAGATCGGCATCTATAAACCCATCGGCAGTTCCAATGACGTCTTCCACTCCTGTGGATCCGTCTGCCGATGTGGCTACGCCACCAAGATCGAGCCCTGCAAGCGTCACTCCGTTGAATACAGATCTGGTGGCATCGGCAATATCAGGACCCGCAACTAAGAGTCAGCCAACTCCCGTCAACTGGTGGGGATACGGTATGCCTCCAAATCCATCTGTTGATTCTAATCTAATCCAGGGTAATAGTACAACATGCAATTGCCGTCAGAAGAGCTTCAGGTGGAGATACCTAAAATGCCTCTAATGCCACCATTGGCAAGTTCTTTACCGATGCAGTAGGGTCCTGCAAATACGAGTCAGCCTATGGTTGTGGCAAATCCTCAAGCTGGAGTACCAAGGCCTCAAGGTAGTCTAATTATTGATTGCTCCAGAATACAGGAGCAACACGCTCTAGTTAGCTATCAGCCATTGGTGAATTATATGTCGATGACTTACAATCCTGGTTGGACTGCTCCACCACCAATTCAGCATCAGGTGGTACAACTCGGGTATCAATACTTGGCAAACGCTCAAGGTGGAGCATTGGTACAGCAACCGATGAATGTAATGCCACATCATAATCCAGTGAGTGTGCAAAGCTACCCATTGGCCAATCAGCCGATGCATAATGTTCAGATGATTGGTACTGCGCATGCACCAATTACTTCAAGCGCTTTGCCACCAAGACCCGAAGGGGCGCATCAGCCAGCTCCGCTGGTCAACGTCCAACCAATGAGTCAGCAAGAATAGGATGCGTACTGGGCCGATAAGATTGCCGAAGTGATGAAGGAAAAATTCGGCATTAAACCCAAGGTTAACACATACTCTTATCGGACGCCATACCCTCCAGGATACGATTTAATCCCTCTTCCAAATCGATACAAGGTGTCGTATTTTACCAAGTTCTCTGGCCAAGATGACACGTCAACGATGGAGCACATCAACCGCTTCATTATCCAGTGTGGAGAAGCTGCCAGCAGAGAAGAGCTAAGGGTGAGATTGTTCTCATCATCATTGTCTGGATCGGCATTCACGTGGTTCATTTCAATGCCTCCGAACTCTATAATCACATGGGCCGATCTAGAGAGACAGTTTCATAAATACTTCTTCGCTAGCGTGCATGAGAAGAAGCTTATCGATTTAGTCAAGCTGAGGCAGCGTAATGATGAATCGGTGGAAAGCTTTGTTCAGAGGCTGCAAGACGTAAAGAACAAGTGCTACAGCCTGGTACTTGATGATTGGCAACTGGCAGATTTGGCTTTCCAGGGACTACTGCCGCATATCAAAGATAAGTATGCGTCTCAAGAATTTAAAAGTCTAAGTCACCTGGTGCAGAGGATTGCCGATCAAGATGTTAAAACTTTTGAGCCCAGGAAGACTTGGAACAAGAAGGTGACCTTCATTGGGCAAGAAGAGGATTCTGAGTCAGATGAAGAGCTGAGCATTGGTGCTGCTGAATGGGTTAAGGACAAGAAGTCGGTATCCTGTCCGTTTGGCCAGAAGGAAGCTGAGAGGTTCACCTTTGACATTACCGAGGCCGATAGGATGTTTGATCTATTGCTTCAAGAAGGGCGGATCAAGCTGGCGCCTAACCAAGTAATTCCATCGGTCGAATAGCTCAGAAGGATCAGGTATTGCAAGTGGCACAATGCAACTTCACACAGCACCAATGATTGCAAAGTCTTTAGGTAGCAGTTGCAATCAGAAATTGAATCTGGGCGAATCACATTTGGAAATACTAAAGCCCAGAAGCCGATGAAGATTGACCAACATCTGTTTCCAAATAACATGGTGGAAACTACTGAAAAAACTAAAGTGTTAACATCGGAAGCTATCAGGAAGAATGCATCGGTGGATCCAGACCATTAGGTAGCTGAGCGTGATGTGAAGAAGTTTGCCGATGACAGAAAGGGCAAGAGAGTTGCCGATGAAAGCAGTAATGCCAAGAGGGCTCCTGGTGTTATAATCACGCAAAGGCGGCCAAGACAAGATTATCGGCAATCGCAGGAAGAACAATATCGACGGCAGGAGGAAGAGAGGCGTCAAGAGTGGCTTCGGCATAAAGACCATCGGAGGTGTCCCTTCTTCGTTCATTGTTGGGAAGAAGGTATTAAATTACCTATTGCCGATAATTGTCCTGAGTGCAATGGGTACTACCCTACCGATCGGTCAGAAAAGAAACCTTGTTTTGACGATCGGACATCAGGCTATGGCGGGCCGATCAGAAGAAAAGAATCAGCACATGATCGGCTGGGGGGCAAGCTCAGCATACACGACAGGCTTGGCAAGCGTATTTGTCAAGAAGAGCTTGAGGAGATGGCCAATGCAAGAGTACCCGATGAGGAGATATTCTCTAGAGATCCAAACATAAGACGTGGAGCCGATACAAGCGGTGAAAAACAGTACCAGCCTGTTTGGAAAACTAAGCTTCCTCAATGGTGCCCCAAAGGTCTGACAAAGACTCAGAAAAGAAGGATTCAGCGCGAACGCCAAGGAGATTTATATGACAGTGAAAATCCTTCAAGGGAAAAGTCTCCAGTCAAGCAGTGGAGGCCAAAGCGCAAGGATAGGGATCCATCGGCAGAAATCAATATGGTCGTCATATTGCCGATTGAATTCATGGCACCTGTCGATGCTGAGGAAGAAGCTACTGAGATGGCACAGTTGGTGTTAGATCCGATGACAGCTATCTTTGAGAAACCTGCCGATGATGAAAGGCAACACCTAAGAGCTCTGTTCGTCAAAGGCAAAGTAGATGGGCAGCCTATGACAAAGATGCTAGTGGACGGAGGGGCGTCAATCAATATAATGTCATACGTCATCTTCAGGAAGCTGGGGAAAGGTGACCAAGATATGGTGAAGACAGACATAAAGCTCAAAGATTTTGAAGACAATGTGTCACCAGCTATGGGAGCCGTATGTGTTGAATTGATCATCGGCAGCAAAACTTTGCCGACAACATTTTTCGTAGTCAGTGGCAAAGGTACCTACAACCTACTCCTGGGGAGGGACTGGATCCATGCCAATTGTTGTATCCCTTCCACAATGCATCAAAGCCTTGTGCAATGGGTTGGAGACAAAATTGAAGTCGTCTAGAGTGAAACCCCATCAACAGTTGCATCGGCAGAATCGGAGACTTATGAGCATACCAAGTGCATATCAGGTGAAGCCTAGGATACAGAGTTCCTCAAGGTCACTGATTACAGAATCACACCGATCCAAGTAGTCGGTTCTAAAGAAGGGTTTTAATGGATCGATTCGCCGATGATGGAAAACTTGGGCAGGGATTTACATCCGCCGATGATTTATTAGAGATAGACATCGGCGATGGTAGTAAACCTAGGCCAACTTTCATTAGTGCTAAGTTAGATTCCCAATGTAAACAACAGTTATGTAATTTATTGAAAGAATATAAAGATTGCTTTGCTTGGGATTATACAGAGATGCCTGGTCTAGACCGATCGATAGTTGAATATCGGTTACCTATTAAGTCTGGTTTCCAACCATATCAACAGCAAGCACGCCGATGCAATCCTAACGTGTTGCCTGACATTAAAGTTGAAATTACAAAGTTAATTGAAGCTGGGTTTATTCGGCAGTGTCGATATGCCGATTGGATTTCTAATGTGGTTCCTGTGTATAAGAAGAATGGAAAACTTCGTGTTTGTATTGATTTCAGGAATCTCAACAAGGCTACACTGATGGATGGTTATCCGATGCCAGTTGCCGATCTGTTGGTTGATGCCGCTGCCAGACATCAAATCATTAGTTTCATGGATGGTAATGTTGGATATAATCAAATATTCATGGCTGAGGAAGACATAAACAAGACTTCTTTCAGATGTCCAGGTCATGTCGGTTTGTTTGAGTGGGTCGTAATGACTTTTGGCTTGAAGAACGCCGGTGCTACTTATCAAAGAGCAATGAATTTTATCTTTCATAAGTACATCAGCACGATAGTCGAAATCTATATTGATGATGTCGTGGTTAAATCCGGAAATTTTGAGAAGCATCTTGCCAATTTGTGAAAAAACCTGGAATGCACAAGGGAGCATGGGTTAAAGATGAATCCTAACAAGTGTGCATTTGGTGTATCGGCAGGCCAGTTTCTGGGTTTTATGGTGCATCAGAGAGGCATCGAGATCGGCAAAAAATCTATTGATGCAATTAACAAGGTAGTTGCTCCCACAAATAAGACTGAGTTGCAATCCTTGATCGGCAAGATTAATTTTATTAGAAGGTTTATATCTAATCTGTCTGGAAAGATTAAGTCTTTTAGTCCGCTGTTAAAGCTGAAAGCTGATCAAGAGTTTACGTGGAAAGAGGAACAACAGTTAGCCTTGGAAGAGATTAAGAAATATTTGGTAAACCCTCCGGTCTTAGTTCCACCTCAACACGGGAAACCTTTCAGGTTGCATTTGTCTGCCGATGATGGCGTTATCGGATCAGCCTTAATCCAAGAATTTGAAGGGAAAGAACGTGTGATTTATTATTTGAGCAGAAGGTTGGTAGATGCTGAAACAAGGTATTCGGCCATAGAAAGATTATGTTTATGCTTATATTTCTCTTGCATAAAATTAAGGCATTATTTATTGTCGATCGAATGCACTGTTATCTGCCAAGATGATGTGGTTAAGTATATGTTGTCGATGCCGATATTAAGTGGGAGAATCGGAAAATGGATTCTAACACTTTCAGAATTTGATCTAAGGTATGAATCGGCTAAGGCAAAAGGTCAGGTGATGGCCGATTTTGTTACCCAACATTGCAATGCAGTAAGCGCCGTGTAGATTGCTCCTTGGACCTTATTCTTTGATGGATCTACATGCAAGGAAGGAGCAGGCATCGGCATTGTCCTAATTTCACCTCGGGGACAAAAGTATGAAATCTTGTTCCCGATTATTGCTACTTCGACTAATAATCAGGCTGAGTACCAGGCTTTACTGAAGGGGTTGGAATTACTTAGGGAAGTACGTGTCGATGCTGTTGAAATCTTCGGTGATTCCATGTTGGTGATCAATCAATTGATTGGAACATATGAATGCCGAAGTGAGGTCTTAATTGCGGCTCATGAGAAGTGGTTGCAATTATTGAAAGAATTTAAAGAATACCGCCTTGAACACATTCCTAGGTTATATAATGAAGAAGTTAATCAGTTGGCACAGTATGCTTCAGGGTATCAGCCAATTCAAGGAGTAATGACATCAGTAACGGTTGCCGATGACTGGAGGAAGGAAATTGCCGATTACTTGAGAAATCCATCTAGAAAGGTTGAGAGGCGGTTAAGGTTTCAAGCTACCAAATATGTGCTCCTTGATGATGAATTGTATTATCGGACCATTGATGGAGTTTTGCTCAGATGCCTTAGTACAGAAGAATCGAAAGAGTTAATGGGCGAAATTCATGAAGGAGTGTGTGGAGCACATCAGTCGGCGTTTAAGATGAAGTGGATGATTAGGCGAAATGAGTATTATTGGCCGACGATTCTTGAAGATTGCCTCAATTACTTTAAAGGGTGCCAAGATTGTCAGAAGTTTGGTAATGTCCAGAGGGCGCCTGCATCAGCAATGAATCCCATAATCAAGCCTTGGCCGATTAGAGGATGGGCTATTGATCTCATCGGTCAAATTTATCCACCATCAAGCAAAGGGCATAAGTTTATACTTGTTGCTACTGATTATTTTACGAAGTGGGTTGAAGCCATTCCGTTGAAGAAGGTGACATCGGCAAACATGATAGATTTTGTGAAAGAGCATATTGTTTACCGATTTGGTATCCCTCAGACTATCACTACCGATCAAGGAACTATGTTCACGTCGGGAGAGTTTGATGTGTTTGCTGCTGGTATGGGTTTCAAGGTATTAAACTCTTCTCCTTATTATGCTCAAGCTAACGGTCAGGCTGAAGCAACTAATAAAGGAGTTATTAAACTTATCAAACGCAAGATTCAAGAAAACCCTAGAAGGTGGCATATGGTGTTGAATGAAGCTCTATGGTCATATCGGATGGCATGTCATGGTGAAACTAAGGTTTTGCCGTATCAATTGGTTTATGGGCATGATGTTGTCTTGCCTTGGGAGATTAAAACTAGTTCTAGGTGATTGTCTTCTCAAGATCAGTTGACGGCCGATGAGTATGGTACTCTTATGAAGAATGAGTTAGAGGATCTGGCGAGTCATCGGTTTTGGGCTTTGATTAGTATTGAAGAGAATAAGAAAAAAGTTGCCAGATGGTATGACAAGAAAGTCAAGGTAAAAGAGTTTGCCAATGGTGATCTGGTGTCGAAGCTGATTTTGCCGATTGGGACTAAGAGTTCTAAGTTTGGAAAATGGTCTCCTAATTGGGAGGGTCCGTTTCAGATAAATCGGTCAGTTCCTGGTAATGCCTATCTTTTGGAGACCCTTGAAGGGGTTGCGTTTCCCAGAGCAATCAACGGTAAATATTTAAAGAAGTATTATCCTAGTATCTGGGTAGATGCATGAAGCAACACAAAGTATAAGTGCTGATAAGATAACAATCATATAGAATATCGGCAGAAGGCGTATTAACGTTATATTACATGCAAAAATCAAATGTCAAGGTTTGCAAATTGCCGGCATGACGGGTTACAATAGATTACAACAAGGATTGGATGGATGATATCGCATGCAGGCGAATCTAGTCCACTTCCTCCAGTTCCTTGGCGTCGTCATCTGCAGTACCTTCTACTGGTTTGACTTTCTTCCTCCACGTCAGAGCCTCGCGAGCTGCAGCATCTCTCTCTTGTTGCAAGATCTTGGTGGCATCAGGAAGTTGAGTTTTCTTCTGGTTAGCTGAACTTAAAGCTTCATCAACTTGTTTCAGCTCTACCAATAGATTCTCCTTCTTTGCCGATAGACGGGAAATTTCTTGTTCAAGGTCAATGCTGGAAGCTTCTAGACGGCCGATGTCCTTGTGCTTTTCATCAGCGACTTGTTTGAACTTGAGTATTTCTTCTTCAAATCCCGCCTGAGCAGCTCTTTCGGCAATGTGACGTGAAGCCCTTCGGTATTGGAGCTGCCGACTCTCGAGGAATGCCGCTTGGAAGAGTGTTTCTTCAATATCGGCAGACAGTTGGTCTTGGATTTCCTTGAAGGCTGCTTTTGCTACGCTAGAATCTTGGACTAATTGCGAAGTATCTTGTTGCAGTAGAAGGAGCAATGCTTCAAGTTTGGCCTTCAATTCTGCCGATACCGTGATTGAAGCTTGAGTGGAAATCTCTTCTTCACCATCTTCTGGGATGTCGACGGCGAAGGAGAACAGACTGTTCAGAGAGTCTTGAGCCTGAAAAGAAAAGGATTAGGGTTTGCCGATCCCAAATTTGTATTATAAGTTAAGTAGCTTACCATCTTCATACGGATCTCTCGCATCTGGTTAGGCAAAGTAGCTTGTGCAGCAGCATCTCCATCGGTAGTATTTGCCGGTGTACCCTCTTCCATAGCAGTAGCCGGTGCTGGAACCGATGACGTGTCTGTTACTATGGTAGCTGGTTCATGTGACACCGGTTCCGCCTCTTGAGCTGGGATTCCAACCGATGCCGTATCAGGAGCAGGGGTTGTCTCTTGCAGTGGGGTATCGGCAGAAGCTGATGGAGCCGGTTGGGGAGCAGAAACCGGTTCAGAAGTTGATGGAATCGATGGTGTAGACGACTCTTGCAATAGTGGTACCATCCCTTGGTCAAGAGTTTCATCTGGCACTGATATGGGTACTGATGCCGATGTTGTTCCTATGATTTCACCTAACTCATGTGGTGACGGTATTGTTCCTTGGTCGGGAATCTCAGCCGATGGTTGATCAGGGGTAGTCGCCGATGTTGATTCTGCCGTTGGAGTATCAACAGGGATGGGTGTCGGTGTTTTGACCCAGGGGGTCAAGACCACCAACTAGTAAATTTGTATACTGCGTGCTCCCTCTCCCAGATGTGATGCAAGAAGAACACAAGATTTATCCTGGTTCGGGCAAAGGAGGCCCTACTTCCAGCGGGAGAGGATGGATTGTATTATCTTGCACCGAAGTGCTCGTACAGGGGGGTACAAGCTAGTTTACACGGGGGTGCTCAGGATGAGCTGAGGCCTAGGACTAGCAGGGCTACCCTAGGTGGTTGGTTGGTGGATTGCTTGAGTTGTCGATCAACCAATCGGGTGCGGTGTGTGCAACTTGGCTCTGGGTGTATGCGGGTCAGAGCTGATGTCTCGGCTCGTTGAGAGATCTCTGATGTCCGAATACGTGAGCCGATACGAATGCGTCTGCTGATGCCGATATGAATGCGCATGCCATTTCTTCTATCCCAGCGTCCCCTTTTATAGATCAAGGGGAGGCCTGAGAGTACAGAGGTCCTAGACTGTAGAGGCATGGGAGAGATGTCCGCGGCGCCATGCACGCGATGGGACATCGATCGCTGTAGCGGCGTCGCCTTCCCGTCCTTCCGATGTTCAGGGCATGGTGATAGCAGACTGGACGTTGCCGAACGTCATGGCGCAGTACGGTTGGCCTCCTGTAGACGGGTGCAGGCTCCACAGTTGAAGCGGGACGGAGCGGATAGGACGGGTCCCATGCTTGAGTGGTTGGAGACGGGGGTCGAGCCCCCTGGTCGAGGGGGGTCGAGGCCAGCGTGACCCTGTCGTATTCCTGAAGACACAGTCGAGGGCCGTCCTATTCATGCCTCGAGGAGGTGCCTCTGGATTCCGTACCTACGACGTGGCTACAGCGGCCGCACGGTTGACGGAGGTCCCGGGCATGGGCGGCGAGTTGATGGATTTGACTGTGGTAGTGGGCGCCCATGGCGTTAGGCGGGGGCAGGTAGGCGCATTGGATCCCCTTTACCCCATACCGAGAGCAGGTAAGTCGATCGAGCTTCCTTCTCAGGGGTCGTTCGTTCGACCCCCTGTCCGTCATTCGAGGGGTCGAGGCGGAGGCGGAGGGGTCGTTCGTTCGACCCTTGTCCGTCAGTCGAGGTAGAGACAGAGGGGGATCCCTCCTACTGTTTTTCCGGTATTGGTCCGGCCCATGACTGGTCGTTGTTGCCGGTGAGGGAGGCCTTTGCGTGATGGGCCTTTTCTCCATTGACATGAATGGCTGATCGGATCCTGCCTTAAAAATGGTTGCTATGTTAAGCATTAGATTATCACACATTTAGGGTACCCCTTACCTTTGTACCCGACAGTAGCCCCTGAGCCTCTATGCGGATAAGAAGAATCCGTATAGGGTCTTTTGCCGATGATCTACAGGGTTAGTAAAAGGTCTGATTCTCCGTGGGGTGCGCGCGAGCGCACCCGCGGGGTTAGCTCCTGAGGCCCCAGAGGAGTGATTAAGAACTCCTCTGGGAGCTTTGACGTGTGTCCTATCGAGGGGAGTTAGGATTACCTGGAGTCATAGCGCCCTATCGAGCGGTCGATTATGTTCGCCAGGCTATGAGCGTTTCACTTCCTTGGGAAGGGGGTGCTCGAGGGCGGCTGTCGAAACCCTTTCGAGGGCCAGCCTTCGCTCCCTCGAGCGTTAAACTGGAGTCATAGTGCCCTATCGAGGGGTCAACTCTGTCTGCCAGGCTACGAGTGTTTTCGACCCTCTTTCGTCGAGAGGTGTCGTGCGTAGTCTAGCCCTCGAGCCTCGTGTGGCTGGGCTTTCACTACCTCCTAGCGTCCTTCCCACGGATCCTTGCGCTCGGATTGTGGGGCGAAGAGCATCGTGCTATCCTCGTTAGGACGAGCCTCGAAGTCCTCTGTGAGCTGGTAACGGATAGAAATCCGTAACGGGTAGAAATCCAAGTGAGAACTCGTGCCCTGTTCGATAGGGGTCGATAGAAGTCCTGAGGCGTTCTCATTAAGCAAGACCGCGTGGATTACCTAGGTGCCAACTCCAGTCGATTTGAGTTGGTGGCTCGATGCCTCCCGTCATAGGAATCCTTGGGTATTCCCTGGTTATGGCTTGGATATGTCCCGGGGGGCCTCGAGAGTTCGTTCTCGAGCTAGGGGCTCGCGTCGGCCCCCCTGGGTCATCCCTGACTCGAGTACTCGAGGGCGGCTATCGAACCCTATTCGTGGGGCCAACCTTCGCCCCCTCGAGATTTGGGGGCGGATCAGAGTCCATAACCCTGGGCCCTTCTTGACCTCAGGTACTCAAGGGCGGCTATTGGACCCTGTTCGAGGGCTAGCCTTCGCTCCCTCGAGATTTTGACGGACGGGTCGACATCCGTTGCTTACCTCCGAAGATAACGCCCACTGTTGCACGTTGTCTGCCGTAGGCACGCCTTTTTAGGAGATGTCCGTTCGAGTGCAGCCGTAGCAGGCATAGGGTGCGGCGTGGAGTGCGGCGCGGAGCCCGATAACACGATGGGCGTGCCTTATCCTGTGGAATGCGAGGGGGCGGTAGGTGGGCCCATTAAATGCGGAGATTTAACTGTCTTTTTGTTGGACCCGCCCGTTGGGCTTCCAGTTATAAATACGGGGACGGGGGTTTGGCTTCCGCACACTTGCCATTGCCTCCCTTGACTCCTTCTCCCTTTACCATTTCTTTCGTCGCCCAGTGAGTCAGATCTTTGCGCGCGCGAGAGTAGGGAGAGGAGAGATCGGGAACATACCTTCCACCCCCGCATCCGAGTGCATCCGCTTCCCTGCTCTCATGGCCAGCTACAGCTTGCGCGGCCCTGACGCCTAGCTTCCATCGTCGGCGACCGTAGCACGCTTGGGAGACTTGGTGGAGAGCGGTCTTCTCTGGCCTATCACCTCCGCGCTCCGCGGACCGGCCGGAGTGGATAGTGCCGCCGAGGGAGGATGCTGAGCCCAACCCACAGGAGGGCTATGTGGTCAGCTTCGAAGCTTTCCACCGGGCGGGGCTAGGATCCCCCCCAACCGTCTTCTGCGCGGGATCCTCCACCACTACGACGTGGAGCTCCAACACCTCTCCCCAAATGGCATCTGTCACGCGGCGGTCTTTACCACTGTGTGTGAAGGGTACCTGGGGATGGAGCCGAATTGGGAGCTGTGGATCCACCTATTCGAGGCGAGCCTGTTCCACGCCTCGGTCGGGAGCGGTAGCCGCAGGATGGTCCGGGCAGGGTGCTGCAGCATCTCCCTCAAGAGGGTAGACTGCTGGATCCCCGCGAAGCTCACGTCGAGCCACTCAGGATGGCACTTCGGGTGGTTCTACCTAAGGAACGACGACGGTCTATTCCCCGCCTACACCGGGAGGACAATCGACTCGAGGCCTGACCACTGGAGGTACGACGTTCAGCAGAAAAAGCAGAAGCATCTCGACCACTTGCTGGGCGCGATCTCCCATCTAAAGAAGGCGGGACTTATGGCGGCGATCCTCGTGTCGGCCATCCACCAGCGGCGAGTCGTGCCACTGATGGCTCGCCCGCGGTGCCTCCACAAGATGCGCCCGGGGGCGGACCTTACGGGGTGTCGCCTCGTGGAGGACGAGCTGCCCCTCGAGAGGGTGGTCCACCGAGTACGCGCCTCCTTCGTCGGCACATTCGAGGTTGACAATGTCGCCAGCGTCCCCATGATGCCAGACCAGGGCCACATCCAGCTGGTATGACACCTCTTTCTCTGTCAATGCCCTCTTGTCTGTCTTGTTTGTCTCCTTTGCCTGCGTCCTAACCGCCTAGCGTTCCCTCAGGGGAACGTCGTCTTCCGGGAGTCGCTTCCACCGGTGAAGGAGGAGCGGCACATGGCCCAGGTGAGACGCCTTCGGGCCGAACAGGACAAGAAGGACAAGGACAAGGCCAAGAAGGATAAGGGCAAAAAGGCCCGAGAAAAGGAGGAGCACGAATAGCGCCGGGCACGGCAGAAGCGGGCCAACCTTTCCGAGGAGGAGTCCCCCTCGGAGGAGGATGAGGACGAGGGGTCGAGCAGCGACGAGGTTGTTAAAGATGATGTCATAATGTGACGGTATCGGGTTAGGCCCTTCGCTTTTGACCTGACGGGTATCGTCCTTATGCAGGAAGAGGAGCCGGAGTAGGAGGAGGAGGCCGAGCCGCAGCGAGGGCTCGAGGAAGAAAGAGCGGTGCCCATGTGTCAGGGGGCGGCCGCTGGTATTGGAGGAGGAGAGGGGTCGACGTCGAGGTCGACCCCAACTGTCGGAATTGAGTCGCGGGACGAGCGCCCCGCGGCTCTTCACCGTCGAGGGATTGATCGAGCACGCCCCCGGCGCCTACTCGGTCGAGCGCACGGGCATCAGGTCCATCGACCCAGGAGGAGACCAGGACGGTGGCGACGAAGACGTCGTTGGCCCCTGCCAAGGATACGGTGCCGGGAGCAGCCTCAACCCCTGCTGCGTCCAGCGCTAGCGGGAGAAGTGGCTCCCGACGTGCCTAGCAGAAGCCCCCGAGCGGCTCGAGGTCCACTGGTCGACCCCCGTGATTCCGCTGGGGTAAGTTGCTTTCCTGTCGTTCCCGAGTATTTTTCGTTGGTTATGACTTGTGCTTACCGTCGCGTATGAGTTCCTTTTTCAGGGTGAAGCGCTCATCGGAGGACGCGACCCTCACCCTGGCCAAGAAGCTGAAGGCGGCGGCCACGACCAAGATGACCGTCGGGGCCAGTCCTTCCGCCCCGTCCCCTTCAACCCTCGCCCCAGGTGCGGCGTGGGTGGCCAGGGCGCGGGAGGCGATAGGGCGCGGGCTGGCGCAGGCCACCTTGGAGCGAACTCTAGCGGAGGAAGAGGCGGGTCGACCTGTCGCATCGGCAGGGTCCGCCAGAGTGGCGGTCGAGGCTGTAATCACCGCCCCGTCGGAGGGGGCTCGCCGGCAGCCTCAGAAGGCGTGGAGTTGGCGTCGACGACGGTCGTGGTTGAGGGGGTCGATCCCCAAGACATCGTAGAGATGGAGGTGGTCGACCTGACCTCCGCCGGTGACGAAGAGACGCTGGAGCGCCCGACGCTGAAGCGGTGGCCCTAGAACCTCACATTGTGGGAGGCGCGTCAGCGGCGCGAGTGCGAGGAGAAGGCGCGGCAAGAGGAGGGAGCGATTGTCACTACGCTGGAGGTGCCGCCGTCGGTGGAGACCCCTATCGAAGGGGCCTCGGCGCTGCTCCCCGAGCCTGCCAAGGAGGGAGGATGGGACAAGGAGCTCGAGGCGAAGCCCGCGGTGGAGACAGCGACGGCGGCGGAGATGGTGGTGGTGACGACCTCTCAGCAGGAGCCAGAGGGGACCGTTGTGGCGCTGCAAGGAAGCAGCGCGTCGGACGTGACGATGTCCGAGGTAGCTACTCGGCCTATCGTCGAGGTCGGGCAGCCGCCTGCTCGAGGTGCTCCGCCCCCTGGCTCGGTCGTGGTGGAGGAAGGAGATGTGCTGCTAGACCGTGGCGAGCCCACCATGCTGGAGGCTAACATGAGTTTCCTCTACCACCCAGGGCTATTCCGGCAGTGGGGGGCCCTTCCACCTGCAAGTGATGACCCGGAGGCGTCGATGGCGGCCCTCCAAGACCACTTCGAGGAGAGGATCGCCCGGCTCGAGGGGCGACCGACTTCCCCAACCTGTCCGAGTGGGTGATGTCCCACAGAGGTACCCTTAAGATGGGACAGGGCATCATGGACGAGGTGAGGAGGAGGGTCGACCGCTCCAGCGATCTCTGGGGGTAGGAGGTGCTCGAGCTGCCCGACCCCAGAGATCCAGGGCGCAGATTCTTCCAGCTTGACGACCAAGCCGAGCTCGGGGAATGGGAGCACATGGAGGAGTTTCGGGCGTGGCTCGACCACGTGATGCGCGTGGCTGTGGGAGTCGCGTCCAAAGATTTGTACAAAGGAATAAACATAAGCTTTGTCCTTTCCCTTTCGATTTACCTTGGTTATTTTGTTGTCGTTTGTTGTGGCCTTCCTTTTTATCCTTGGTAGATGCTGAGGGAGAGCTCGCACGACAAGTCCCAGTTCCTCCTGCGGACACAGGAGCAATGGCGCCAGCTCCCCGTCCTCCGTGCTTCGCTAGAGAAGGCGGAGGCCGAGGCCACCCAGGCGAAGGTCGAGGTGGTGGCCGCGCAGGAGGGGGCCAAGGCCGCCTAGGAGGAGGCCTCCCGGGCGCAGTCGAGGGCAGAGGCCGCCCTCAAGGAGGTTGTCGAGGTCGGGCAGCAGCGGGATGCTGCCCAGGAGGCCCGGCGTAAGGCGGAGGAGGAGTCCACCCAGCTGAGGGAGGAACTAGCTCGAGCGGCAGAACGTGTCCGGCAGCTCAAGGCCGACCTGAAGCAGGCGGCTGTCGACCGCACCTCCCTCGAGGGGCGGGTCCGGGAACTCCAGGCGGATGTTGACACCGTCTCCCGCGACCGCGACGCGCTGGGTGTCGCGAACGAGAAGGCTCGAGCCCAGATCGTCGCTCTTGGGGAGATGGCGGATAACCAGAAGAGGGCCCTCGATGGTACTGGCAAGATCATCGAGGACCTCCGGGCTAAAAATAGCGACCAAGCTGTAGAGCTCCTCGACGTCCGCCACCAACTTCAGAGGGCTGAGCAGGACTACGTCACCCTGGAAGCACGCGCCAAAGGTGAGTTTTTTTAGAGATATTATTAAACTTGCCTGTTTTCGACCCTTCCCTTGCTTTTTTGGTTTTGACGGAGTCCTCTATTTGTTCTGGTAGAACTCGAAGGGGACAAGGCTCGAGCCCATGAGGATCTGACCAGTCTTCAGAACCTCCTTGGGGCAGAGACGAGCCTGAACGAGAGGCTTGGGGACGCCATCTCCTCCTTCTGCAATGGCATGGGTGTCGAGCTGGAGTTGCCGGTTGAGGGAGACATGCGTGGAGATTCCCTCTTGCGCCGGCTCTTCACTACGACCCGTGAAGTGACGGAGCAGGTCCGTGCTGCCCTTCACATAGGCGTGAAGCGTGCGCTCGCGGTTGTCCGCTCGGGCTACAACTACGACCTCGACGTCGTCGCCAGCGGCTTCGTCGTCGACCCAGAGCTGACCGATGAAGCAAACATGGCGAGATGCCATGAGCTGATCGACGCCGCAGAGGTGCTCGGCGTTGAGTTGGCGAAGCTGTTTGAGGCCGAGGTGCTTCCCCCATTGGACGGCGACGACGATGAGTAGTCGAGGCCTGTGAGCCAAATCTGGACAAGAAGGTCCACGTAATAGATTAGCTTTTGTGATAATATGATGTCGAGCCCCTGGGGGCTTCTTAACTTTAATGCATTTTATTCGAGATGCATCTGGGTGTTTTTATTTCTCGAGCTGTCTCTATTTCTCTTTGCTTGAGTCGTTGCTTGTGGACTAAGTATTCGACGCACGCTTGTATCCCTGGAGGGGGGGTACCATAGCCCTGAGGCGTAGGAGAGTCCCCGGCTCGACGGCCCTCGACCTTTAGGGAGTTCGAGGCATTTTTTACTTAGCCGTGAAGCGTACTTGGGGCGAAGGTGGAGAGAGAAGGCCGAGTTTCGAAAAAAACGTTCGGGTTTTTAGAGGACTTAGGAGGAGGGTCCCTCCCCTGTCAGCCCCCGAGGGAGACTTGACTTTGTAGGAGCCTTAGGTGTAGAAGCGACGTAGCTGTTCGATGTTCCATGCGTTGGTGAGGATCTCGCCCTTGCTATTCTTCAGCTTGTAAGTCCCTGGCTTTAGCACCTCTGCCACGATGAAGGGTCCTTCCCAAGGTGGCGAAAGCTTGTGACGCCCCTTGTTGCTTTGTCGGTGGCGCAGTACGAGGTTGTTGACGTCGAGGTCCCTTTTGCATATGTGCTTGTCGTAGTAGCGCCATAGCGTCTGCTGGTACCTTGCTGACTTGAAGAGGGCCGTGTCCCGGGCTTCCTCGAGTTGGTCGAGGGAGTCCTCTCGGGCTGCTGCGTTGGCTTGCTCGCTGTAGGCCTTTAGTCGAGGGGACCCATACTCGAGGTCAGTGGGGAGGACTGCCTCGGACCCGTAGACCAAGAAGAACGGGGAGAACCCTGTAGCTTGACTTGGCATCGTTCTGAGACTCCATATGATAGAGGGCAGCTCATCGACCCATCTCTTGCCATGTTTGTTTAGCCGATCGAAGATCCTTGGCTTGAGGCCCTGCAAAACCATACCATTGGCGCGCTCGACCTGGCCGTTAGTTCGAGGGTGAGCGACTGCAGACCAGTTCAACTTGATGTTGCGGTGGTCATAGAAGTCCAAGAACTTTTGGCCGGTGAACTGCGTGCCGTTGTCGGTGATGATGGCATTGGGGACCCCGAAGCGGTGGACAATATCGGTGAAGAACAAACAATCTTGTCGAGATTGAATGTTGGCGATGGGTCGAGCCTCGATCCATTTCGAGAACTTGTCTATGGCCACGAGGAGGTGGGTGTGGCCACCTTTTGTTTTCTTCAGGGGGCCGACCATGTCGAGCCCCCATACTGCGAATGGCCAAGTTATGGGTATCATCTGAAGAGCTTGGGCGGGTAGGTGGGTCTGCCTGGCGTAGAATTGGCATCCCTTGCAAGATCGAACAAGTTTGGTAGCGTCGGCGACGGCTGTCGGCCAGCAGTAGCCTTGTCGAAAGGCGTTTCCTACCAGCGATCTTGGCGCCGCGTGGTGGCCGCAAGCCCCCGAGTGTAGGTCCTTCGGTAGTGCCCTCCTCTCCTCGAGGGTGAGGCAATGTTGAGGTACACCGGTAGGGCTGCGTCGATACAGCTCGCGGCCATCACCATACAAGACATAGGTTTTGGCGCATCGGGCTATGCGTCGGGCTTCGGTGCGGTCCTCTAGGAGCTCGCCCCATATCAGATACTCAAGGTAGGGTGTGTGCCAGTCCGTCGAGGGGGTTGGTGTTGCGGTTGTTTTGTCGATCTCCATGACCTCTCCTCCGTTCGAGGGGGGATCGGTCGAGGAGGAAGGGTCGACCCCTTGCTCGAGGGTGGGAGCCCCTGAGCCTAGGTCGACGGACGGCTTGTGAAGGTCCCTCGAGAAGACGTTGGGAGGAACCGTGCCTCGGGTAGACGAGATTTTGTCTAGCTCGTCAGCAGCTTCGTTGTACCGGTGGGCGACGTGGTTGAGCTCGCGGCCATAGAATTTGTCCTCCAACTTACGGACCTCCTTGCAGTAGGCTTCCATATTGGGGTCGTGGCAGCTCGAGTCTTTCATCACATGGTCGATTATCAACTGCGAGTCCCCCCGAACGTCCTGGCGTCGAACTCCGAGCTCGAAGGCGATGTGCAGACTGTTGACGAGGGCCTCGTACTCAGCTACGTTTTTGGAGGCGGGGATGTGGAGGTGGATGATGTAGCGCATGTGGACCCCTGAGGGTGATATGGATAGCAATCTGGCGCCTACCCCCGTCTTCATCAACGATCTGTCGAAGTACATGGTCCAGAGCTCGGTCTAAACTTGCGCCGGGGGTAGTTGGGTGTCGGTCCATTCTACAATGAAGTCTGCCAATACCTGCGACTTGATGGCCTTCCGAGGAGCGTAGGAGAGAGTTTCCCCCATGAGCTCGACCGACCATTTGGCGATTCTCCCAGACGCCTCCCGGTTCTGGATTATCTCCCCGAGGGGGAAAGACGAGACCATAGTGACCGGGTGACCCAGGAAATAGTGCTTGAGCTTCCGCCGAGTGAGGACGATGGCGTACAACAGCTTCTGAATGTGGGGGTATCTCACTTTGGTTTCTGAGAGCACCTCGCTTATGAAGTAGACAGGCCTCTGAACCAGCAGGGCATGTCCCTCTTCTGCCCTCTCGACTACTATGGCAGCGCTAACTACCTGGGTAGTTGCTGCAACATATAGCAAGAGGGGCTCGGCTGGGCTTGGGGGCACCAAGATAGGTGGCGAGGTGAGTAAGGCTTTGAGTTTGGAGAGTGACTCCTCGGCCTCGACGGTCCATGTGAAGTGTTCTGTTTTCTTTAGGAGGCGATAAAGGGGAAGTGCTTTCTCCCCGAGCCGTGAGATGAACCGGCTGAGGGCAGCGAGGCACCTTGTGACCCTTTGTACGCCCTTAAGATCGTTGATCAGGCGCATCCTAGTGACTGCGGTTACCTTCTCAGGGTTGGCCTCGATCCCGCGTTGGGAAACTATGTACCCTAGGAGCATGCCTCGGGGGACCCCGAAGACACACTTCTCTGGGTTTAGCTTTATGTGATTTGCCCTGAGGCACCCAAACGCGATCTCAAGGTCCCCGACTAGGTTCTCGACTTTCTTGGATTTGATGACGATGTCATCGACGTAGGCCTCGACGGTTGACCCTATATGTTTTCCAAAGACATGGAGCATGCATCGTTGATATGTGGCCCTGGCATTTCGCAAACCGAAGGGCATAGTGAGGTAGCAAAACATGCCAAAGAGGGCAATGAAGGAAGTCGCGAGCTGATTAGACTCCTTCATCTTTATTTGGTGACAGCCAGAATACGCATCAAGAAAGCAGAGAGTTTCACATCCCGCAGTGGAATCTACTATTTGATCAATATGTGGTAATGGAAAAGGAACCTTAGGACATGCTTTATTTAAAGTAGTGTAGTCTACGCACATTCTATCCTTTCCATTCTTTTTCTTGACAAATACAGGATTTGCTAACCACTCGGGATGATGTACCTCCTTGATGAATCCAGCCTTCAAAAGCTTGTCGACCTCCTCCCCGATGATTCTGCGCTTCTCCTCGTCGAAGCGGCGCAGCCGTTGCTTCACCGGTTTGGATCCGGCCCGGATGTCCAAGGAGTGCTCGGCGACATCCCTCGGAATGCCCGGCATATCCGAGGGACTCCACGCAAACATGTCAGCATTCGCGCAGAGAAAGTCGACGAGCACGGCTTCCTATTTGGGCTCGAGGGTGGCACTGATTGTCAGCGCCTTCCCATCCGCGTGGCCGAGGTCGAGCAGGATGGTCTTGGTGTTCTCCGCAGGCTTGAAGTTGCCGGCGTGTTGCTTGGGGTCGGGGATCTCCTTAGAGAAGTCATCGAGGGCAGCGAGGATGGCCGACTCCTCAACCACCTCGGCATTTTCCACGCACTCGACGTCGCAGTCGTAGGTGTGCTCATAGGAGGTGTCGACGGTAATGACCCCCTCGGGCCCTGCCATCTTCAGCTTGAGGTAAATGTAGTTCGGGATCGCCATGAACTTGCTGTATCCCGGTCGACCGATGATGGCGTGGTAGATGCCATGGAACGCGACCACCTCGAAGGTCAGATCTTCCTTCCAGAAGTTCGAGGGGGTACCGAAGCAGACAGGAAGCTTGACGCGGCCGATCGGGAGTGCCTTCTTCCCTGGGACGGCCGCGCTGGGCAGGAGCATGGTCCTCGGGATCCCCAGGAGGTCAGGAGCATGGGTCTCGGCGTAGATAATGTTGAGGTTGCTTCCCCCATCCATAAGTACCTTGGTGAGGCGGGTGTTGAGTATGATCGGGTCAACGACGAGTGGGTAGACCCCTGCATTCGCAACGTGCTCGGGGTGGTCGTTCTGGTCGAAGGTGATCGACGTGTGGGACCAGTCGAGGTATCGAGGAGCCTGGGCTCGAATGGAGAAGACCTCTCGACGCTCCCTCTTGTGCTGACGCGTACTGAGTCGAGTCGAGGTCCCCCATAGATCATTTAGCAGTCGTGAATATCGGGGAAGCCCTTGTTCTTGCCATTGCCCCCGTCTTGTGGATCCTCCTTCTTGTCGTCTTTCTTGAAGCCAAGAGAGTCGAAGTACCTCTTGAGCATGCGACAGTCCTCGAGGCTGTGGTTGGCCGGTCCCTTGTGATAGGGGTAGGGCTCTTTCAGCATCTTGTCGAAGACGCCCCCCTCGAGAGGGGGACCTCGAGGCTTCTTCTTGTCTATCGCAGCGACAAGATCGTCGGGCTCGACGTCGCGTCGACCCGGCTGGTTCTTCTTCTTCTTGTTGCTGTTGTTGTTCCTCTTGGGCCCATTATTCGAGCCCTCGGGCTCGTCCGCCTTGGCCTTCCCCTTGTCTGGGGATGTGTAGAAGAACGCGCCAACGGCTTCCTCACCGGATACGTAGTTGGCGACGATGTCCATGAGCTCGTTGGCGATCTTGGGGGTGTTCCGTCCCAGCTCCCGCACCAACTTCTTGCAGGTTGTCCCGGCAACGAATGCCGTGATGACGTCGTGGTCGGAGATGTGGGTTAGCTTAGTACCTTGCTTGGAGAACCGTCGGGTGAAGTCGCAGAGGGTTTCCCCTGGCCTCTGCTTGCAGCTGCGGAGATCCCAGGAGTTTCCTGGCCGCACATAGGTGCCCTTGAAGTTCCCCTCGAAGATCCTGACCAGGTCGGGCCAGCCATGGATCAAGTCCGGGGGGAGTTCCTCGAGCCATCTTCGAGCGGTGTCGGAGAGGAAGAGCGGGAGTTGCCAAATGATGACGTGGTCGTCATCGGCTCCTCCTAGCTGACATGCCAGCCTGAAATCAGCAAGCCAGAGCTCCGGCTCGGTTTCATCGTTGTACTTGACCAGGCTGGTGGGTGGACGGAAACGAACAGGCAAGGTGGTTTGCCGGATGGTCCTGCTGAACACTCGTGGCCCTGGTGGTTCCGGAGATCGACGTCGATCCTCATCACTGTCGTAGCGCCCACCTCGATGAGCATTGTAACCTCGAGCCTCAGCGTCAGCGTGTCGGCGTCATTTGTTGTTGTTGATGTCACGTCGCGCGTCTCGCGGTTGTCGATTGTCGAGGATGCGGTCTCGAACTGGTTGTCGCCCCATTTCGCCTTGGGGTGCCTTGTCTTGGTGGACAGATACCTCTCGATCTTGTCGAGGGGGCACGTCCCGCCGCTCGGAAGCAGCTCCTCTGCGCCTCGAGGCCGAGCTCTCCGCTTGTTGTACAACCGTGGTTGGGAGAAGCCCCTGGATTTCGTCCCTGATGCGCTACGCTTGGGGCGTCGACGGTGCCAGCATGTCGCAGAGTAGTATTGCGGCTGCCATGACATTTTGGCTGGCATGGTTGTAGATGTGGCGCTCGTTTGCCCCCTCCTCGACGATCTGTCGATGGACTTCCCAGGCCCGCTCACGAGCTCCTCCACCCTGTGGCCGCCCGTGATCTCGCTCGAGGGCGTGCTCTAGCTGCTGAAGTCGTAGGCGCTCCTCCTCGAGTTTGGCGAGCAGCTCTCGGACTTGCGCGATCTGGACATCCTGAGGTGGACCAGCTTTGTCAGGACTCGGGGGGTCGGCGTTGCGCGCCGGTGTAGCGTTGCCCCCTCCTCTTTCATCCGTGGCCGCGGCATCATTGATGTCGTCCTGGGAGTCAACCTGACCGTCGAGGTGGAAACATTCCCGGGTGGGATCGTAATCCTCATCGGGGGAGTCCGAGTCGGAGTAGCCATGGTAGAAGGTGGGGAAAGATCCCCTGCGCTCCTCCTCCAGCCATCGCCGTAACATGCCCCAGGTGTTATACCCTAGGGTCGGGGCTCATCGTGGCTCCGGGCGCTCATCCGGCGGAGGGGTGGTGACGAGGTTGATCTGCTAGCCTACAAAAGCAGAAAAGAGCCTGACGCTGTTGTAGAGCCCGTGCGGAAGCAGGTTGCGTGGCGGTGTGGCCGAGTATGTTGGAGAAGCTGCGGGGACCTTCTGAGATGACGGTATGGCAGAGCCAAAGTCAGGCTCAGCGAGGTACCCACCCCCGACCCGCAAGCATGGGTCAAACAGGCTCCCGAAGGGAGGAACTGTGTCACCAGCCGGGGCCAGGGAGATGGCGTCCAGCGTCTTGGAATCCGCACGGTGAAGAGTGTGGCGACGTCGTTCACGCCTCCTCCTGGTGACAGGCGGGAGGCCCGAGTGGTGGGACCGTCGTCTGGTCCTCCTTGGCCCTGGCGTACCGGAGCTACTGCTATCCATGCCACTACCTGAGAGTAGGACCATGTCGTGGTCGTGGCCCGTGGACCTAAACTCTAGGCTCCCGAACCAGATGATCGTGGCGAATGGAAGTGATGGAATCGTGGAATCCATCTGGGAGAGTAGTTCGGAGTTGATCGACACGCAAATCCCCTACCTGGCGCGCCAACTGTCGGTGTTTTGACCCAGGGGGTCAAGACCACCAACTAGTAAATTTGTATATTGCGTGCTCCCTCTCCCAGATTTGATGCAAGAAGAACACAAGATTTATCCTGGTTCGGGCAAAGGAGGCCCTACGTCAAGCGGGGGAGGATGGATTGTATTATCTTGCATCGAAGTGCTCGTACAGGGGGGGTACAAGCTGGTTTACACGGGGGTGCTCAGGATGAGCTGAGGCCTAGGACTAGCAGGGCTACCCTAGGTGGTCGGTTGGTGGATTGCTTGAGGTGTAGATCAAGCAATCGGGTGCGGTGTGTGCGACTTGGCTCTTGGTGTATGCGGGTCAGATATGATGTCTCGGCTCGTTGAGAGATCTCTGATGTCCGAATACGTGAGCCGATACGAATGCACCTGCTGATGCCGATACGAATGCACATGCCCTTTCTTCTATCCTAGCATCCCCTTTTATAGATCAAGGGGAGGCCTGAGAGTACAGAGGTCCTAGACTGAGAGGCATGGGAGAGATGTCCGCGGCGCGATGGGACGTCGATCGCTGTAGCGGCGTGGCCTTCCCGTACTTCCGGTGTTCAAGGCATGGTGATAGCAGACTGGACGTTGCCGAACATCATGGCGCAGTATGGTTGACCTCCTGTAGATGGGTGCAGGCTCCACAGTTGAAGCGGGACAGAGCGGATAGGACGGGTCCCATGCTGGAGTGGTTGGAGACGGGGGTCGAGCGCCCTGGTCGAGGGGGTTCGAGGCCAGCGTGACCCTGTCGTATCCCTGAAGACACAGTCGAGGGCCGTCCTGTTCATGGCTCGAGGAGGTGCCTCTGGATTCCGTACCTGCGACGTGGCTACAGCGGCCGCACGGTTGACGGAGGTCCCGGGCATGGGCGGAGAGTTGATGGATTTGACTGTGGTAGTGGGCGCCCATGGCGTTAGGCGGGGGCAGGTAGGCGCATTGGATCCCCTTTACCCCATACTGGGAGCAGGTAAGTCGATCGAGCTTCCTTCTCAGGGGTCGTTCGTTCGACCCCTGTCCATCAGTCGAGGTAGAGACGGAGGGGGATTCCTCCTACTGTTTTTCTAGTATTGGGCCGGCCCATGACTGGTCGTTGTTGCCAGTGAGGGAGGCCTTTGCGTGATGGGCCTTTTCTCCATTGACTTGAACAGCTAATCGGATCCTGCCTTAAAAATGGTTGCTATGTTAAGCATTAGATTATCACACGTTTAGGGTACCCCTTACCTTTGTACCCGACAATGGGTGAACCATGTCTAAACAAGAATGTGTTCATTGTATCGGACCAAAAATAGGAGGCTGCTATCATCATATTCTCGTTCTTGGCCATATCGGCGATTGACAATCTGATGCATTGGTCTATGTTGCGTGCCGACCAAAGATCCTGTTGGGTCCTAGATAGCCTAAGGTACCAATTTTTGCACCCCTTGGTGGATTTGGGCCATGAACGAAACGCATCTTTCCACAACTCTAGACTGAAACACTCGAATCTGAAAGGAATGCGATTGGTCTCTGCATTGATCAAATTGGTGGGATCTGCGTTTCCCATTGGACCCAGACAATGGAAATGTGATTGTTGACACCGTTTTTCGGCATGTGTCAAATGGGCTAAATCTCGCAGTGATCGGTAGTTGTTTTCTATCGGCTTCGGCAGGTTAAGATAAGTTTGTTACCGATAGAAGTTGAACAACAGAAGTGGTTGCCGATGGGAGTTGGGCGATTCTTGCTGATAGGGGTTAATTGGTGACAAGTAACCGGAAGTGCAAGGTTGCTGATGGAAAGTATTGCCAATGCCTGCATGGAGTGATGATGCCGATGGGCACAAGGTAACGTGGCAGTTGACGTCAGCAAAGGATTGCCGACGGCAATAGATGGAAGTTGCGGATTAAAGTCTGCCGATGGAAAGTTTCATCGAAGAGAACATATAAGGAAACTGGTGATCTCATACCAGTATTGTTATAGAAGTTTGAGTCCGACTCTTGCATGAGTCGTTTGTTTTCCTTTAAAATAGAAGTATCTGTTTAGGAAAATAATATTGTTATTTGGGTCCGACTCCTGCGCGGGTCAGTTATTTCCTTAAAATAGAGTTTTGTTTAGGAAAGGTACGAGTCGTGTCTTTGTACAACTCTCCATGCGGGAGTATAAATATGTGCCCAAGGGCTGCGTGAACAAGGAATCAATACATCAAACAAATCAATTACTCTTATTCTACTTTTTGCATTAGTTTTAGTTTATCTACGAGTTCTTCAAGCTTCGACGGGCTGCATCACCTTGATCTCCGTCAAACTCTTGCAAGTTCCGCGTGGGAGTAACCTGAGCCTTGACATCTGGGCGCATCGCTGTTGTCTCGTTCAGCTCTGCTTTAGTTATCCTGAAACAAGTCTGAGTCTTGGCATCCGGGCATATCGCCGTTGTCTTGGTCAGATTTTGTTCTAGTTATCGTCCTTGTCAATTAACTGGTCAAATCGACTGGCACACCTTTGGATATTGAATTTCGGGTAATAGCCCGAGGTGTTTGCTGATCCTGACGCTTTTTTTGTCAACACCTCTTTCGGCACACCCGGTGGGACCATTATACATCTATCATGGGTGACAGCTCCGACGTCAACCAAAGGAACGTCATCGAAGTCTCCGAGGCCGATCTGAAAGATGATCAAAGGATAGCTATGGAGCGGGCTATGGAGGAGTACAAGCAATTATATCTAAAGTCCTTAAGCCTAAGCAGGAGCGGCGAAGCCATCCAGAAGCAAGATCCGTCGTTGCCGCGGCAGGTCACGTATGATGCCAATCCTGGTAAGTTACAAGAGATGGTTAATTCTGCTTTAAACCAAGCATTAATTAGCCACTCCAGTGTGTTGTCCAATACTGTGTACAATGCTGTTATGCAATCTTTCAAAGAAGGACATGCACCTCAATATGTTGGTCCAGCGTATCATCAACCTAGATCGGCATCTATAAACCCATCGGCAGCCCCAATGGCGTCTTCCACTCCTGTGGATCCGTCTGCCGATGTGGCTACACCGCCAAGACCAAGTCCCGAAAGCGTCACCAAGCTTAGTGCAGATCCAGTGGCATCGTCAATGTCGGGACCTGCTGTCCAGAATCATCCAGCGCCTGCCAACTGGTGGGGTTACGGTATGCCTTCAAATCCATCCGCTGGTTCTAATCTGGTGCAGGGAGACAGTTCAGCTTGGAAGGGCTCCATGACATCGGCAATGCAATCACAGCCGGTGATCCCTATGATGCATTACTCTACGTCCTCTCCAATTGTACAAGTGTCATCAGAAGATTTTCATGCAATTCCTAAAATACCTCTGATGCCACCATCGGCAAGCTCTGTGCCGATGCAACACAGTATAGCAACTGGAAGTCAACCTATGGTCGCAAATCCTCAAGCCGGAATACTAGCACATCAAGGTAACCAATTCGTTGATTACTCTAAGTTGCAGGAGCAGCAGGTGCCAGTTAGCTATCAGCCATCGGTAAGTCATATGCCGATGATTTATAATCTTGGATGGGCCAATCAGCCGCCGGTTCAACAACCTGGCGCACTAATGTATCAGTATGGAAGTCCAGCAAACACTCAGAGTGGACCATCGGTACAGCAACCAATGAATATGATGCCACAATATAATCCAGTGAATGTGCAAAACTACCCATCGGTAAGTCAGTCGATGCATAACGTCCAGATGACTGGTGCTGCGCCCATGCCAACTACCCCGAACCATTTTCTACCAAGACCTGAAGGGGCGCATCAGCCGACTCAACCAGTCAACAACCAGCCAATGAGTCGGCAAGAGCAGGATGCATATTGGACCGATAAGATTGCCGAAGTAATGAAAGAACAATTCGGCATTAAACCCAAGGTTAATACATATTCTTATCGGACACCGTATCCTCCAGCATATGACTTAATTCCTCTCCCAAATCGGTACAAGGTGCCTGATTTTACCAAATTCTCCGGCCAAGATGACACATCAATGATGGAGCACATTAACCGCTTCATTATCCAGTGCGGAGAAGCTGCCAGCAGAGAGGAACTGAGGGTGAGATTGTTCTCATCGTCATTGTCTGGATCGGCATTCACATGGTTTATATCATTGCCTCCAAACTCTGTAATTACATGGGCCGATCTAGAGAGGCAGTTTCATAAATACTTCTTCGTTGGTATACATGAGAAGAAGATTACCGATTTGGTTAAGCTGAGGCAATGCAATGACGAATCGGTAGAAAACTTTGTTCAGAGGTTGCGAGACGTAAAAAACAAGTGCTACAGCCTGATACTTGATGATCAGCAACTGGCAGATTTGGCTTTCCAAGGACTACTACCGCATATCAAAGATAAGTATGCGTCTCAAGAATTTGAAAGCCTAAGTCATCTGGTGCAAAGGATTGCCGATCAAGATATCAAAACCTTTGAACCCAAGAAGACTTGGAATAAGAAGGTGACCTTCGTTGAGCAAGAAGAGGGTTTCGATGAGGAGCTAGACATTAGCGCGGCCAAATGGGTGAAGGATAAGAAATTTGTGTCTTGTCCATTTGGCCAGAAGGAAGCTGAAAGGTTCACCTTTGACATCACCAAGGCCGATAGGATGTTTGACTTGTTACTTCAAGAAGGGAGAATCAAGTTAGCGCCTAACCAAGTAATTCCATCGGCCGAAGAGCTCAGAAAGATTAGGTATTGCAAGTGGCACAATGCGACTTTGCACAGTACCAATGACTGCAAGATATTCAGGCAGCAGTTCCAGTCAGAAATTGAATCTGGACGAATCAAGTTTGAAAATTCTAAAGTCCAGAAACCGATGAAGATTGATCAGCACCCGTTTCCAAATAATATGGTGGAAACTAGCGGAAAAATTAAAGTGCTGACAACGGGAGCTGCCAGGAAGAATGCATCGGTAGATCCTGGTCATCAAGTAGTTGAACGTGATGAAAGGAGGTTTGCCGATGACAGAAAAGGTAAGAGAGTTGCCGATGAGGGTAGCAGTGCCAAGAGGGCTCCTGGTGTTGTAATCACGCATAAGCAGCCAAGGCGAGAATATCGGCAATCGCAAAAGGAACGATATTGGCAGGAAGAAGAAGAAGAGCATCAAGAATGGCTTCGGCATAAGGACCACTGGAAGTGTCCATTCTTCGTTCATTGCTGGGAAGAAGGCATCAAGCTGCCTACTGCCGATAATTGACCCGAATGCAATGGATATTACACTTCTGATCGGCCAGGAAAGAAGCCTTGTTTTGACGATCGAGCATCCAGGTATGCCAGACCGCTCAGAGAAAAGAAGTCGGCACATGACTGACTGAGGGGCAAGCTCAGCGCGCATGACAGGCTTGGTAGGCGTGTTGATCAGGACAAGTTTGAGGAGATGGCCAATGCAAGAGTGCCTGATGAAGAAATATTCTCCAAAGATCCAAACATCAGGAGTGGCGCCAATGCAAGCAGTGTGAGGCAGCACCAGCCTGTTTGGAAAACCAAGCTTCCTCAATGGTGCCCTAAGGGTCTGACAAAGACTCAAAAAAGGAGAATCCAGCGCGAACGCCAAGGCAACTTATATGACGGTGAAAATCCTTCAAGGGAAAAGCAATGGAGGCCAAAGCGCAAGGATAGAGATCCATCGGCGGAAATTAATATGGTCGTCATATTGTCGATGGAGTTCATGGCGCCTGTCAGCGATGATGAAGAAACTGCTGAAATGGCGCAGTTGGTGTTGGATCCTATGGTGGCTGTCTTTGAAAAACCTATCGATAGTGAAAGGAAGCATCTAAGGGCTCTGTTTGTTAAAGGCAAAGTGGATGGATAGCCTGTAACGAAAATGCTGGTAGACAGTGGGGCATCGATTAACATAATGCCATATGTCATGTTCAGGAAGCTTGGAAAAGGCGACCAAGACTTAGTCAAAATGGACATGAAGCTCAAGGACTTTGAAGGCAATGTGTCACCAGCCATGGGAGCCGTATGTGTTGAATTGACCATCGGCAGCAAGACTTTGCCAACGACGTTTTTCGTGATTAGTGGCAAAGGCACCTACAACTTGCTCCTAGGAAGGGATTGGATCCATGCCAATTGTTGTATTCCTTCTACTATGCATCAGAGCCTTGTGCAGTGGGTTGGAGACAAGATTGAAGTCGTCCGGAGTGAAACTCCGTCCATTGTTGCATCAGCAGAATCGGAAACTTATGAGCAAACTAGGTGTATATCAGGTGAAGCTTGGGACACGGAGTTCCTCAAAGTTGCCGATTACCGCATTACACCGATCCAAGCAGTCGGTCCTGAAGAAGAGTTCTAATGGATCAATTCACCGATGATGGAAAATTGGGACAGGGGTTCACATCGGCTGATGATTTATTAGAAGTAGATATCAGCGATGGCAATAAGCCCAGACCTACTTTTATTAGTGCTAAGTTAGATTCCCAATGTAAACAGAAGTTAACCGATTTGTTAAAGGAATATAAAGATTGCTTTGCTTGGGATTATATGGAAATGCCTGGTTTAGACCGATCGATAGTTTAACATCGGTTACCTATTAAGTCTGGTTTCCAACCACATCGGCAACCTGCGCGTCGATGCAATCCTACTATTCTACCCGACATTAAGGCTGAGATTACAAAGTTAATCGAAGCTGGATTTATTCGGCAATGCCGATATGTCAAATGGATTTCTAATGTGGTTCCTGTGTATAAGAAAAATGGAAAACTTCGTGTTTGCATTGATTTCAGGAATCTCAACAAGGCTACGCCGATGGATGGTTACCCGATGCCCGTTGCCGATCTACTGATTGATGCTGCTGCTGGACATCAAATCATTAGCTTTATGGATGGTAATGCTGGATATAATTAGATATTCATGGCTGAGGAAGACATATCCAGGACTGCTTTCAGGTGTCCAGGTCACGTCGGTTTGTTCGAGTGGGTCGTCATGACTTTTGGCTTGAAGAATGTCGGTGCTACTTATTAGAGAGCAATGAATTTTATCTTTCATAAGTATATCGGCACGATAGTCGAAATCTATATCGATGATGTGGTGGTTAAATCCGGGAATTTTGAGAAGCATCTTGCCGATTTGCGAAAAATCCTGGAATGCACAAGGGAACATGGGCTGAAGATGAATCCTAACAAGTGTGTATTTGGTGTATCGGCAGGTTAGTTTCTGGGTTTTATGGTGCATCAAAGAGGCATAGAGATCGGCAGAAAATCTATTGATGCAATTAACAAAGTGGTTGCTCCTACAAACAAGACTGAGCTGCAATCCTTGATCGACAAGATTAATTTTATTAGAAGATTTATATCCAACTTATCTGGTAAGATTAAATCTTTTAGTCCATTGTTGAAGCTGAGAGCCAATCAAGAGTTTACATGGAAAGAAGAACAACAGTTAGCTTTGGAGGAGATCAAAAAATATTTGGTAAACCCTCCAGTCTTGGTTCCACCTCAACACAGGAAGCCTTTCAGGTTGTATTTGTCTGCCGATGACGGTGTTATCGGATCAGCCTTAATTCAAGAATTTGAAGGGAAAGAACATGTGATATATTATTTGAGCAGAAGACTGGTAGATGTTGAAACAAGGTATTCGGCCATAGAAAGATTATGCTTATGTTTATATTTCTCTTGCATAAAATTGAGGCATTATTTATTGTCGGCTGAATGCACTGTTATCTGCAAAGATGTTGTGGTTAAGTATATGTTGTCGATGCCAATATTAAGTGGGAGAATCGGCAAATGGATTTTAGCGCTTTCAGAGTTTGATCTGAAGTATGAATCGGCTAAGGCAGTTAAGGGTCAGGTGATGGCCGATTTCGTTACTCAGCATTGCCATGTGGTAAGTTCTGTCGAGATTGCTCCTTGGACTTTGTTCTTTGATGGGTCTACATGCAAGGAAGGAGCAGGTGTCGGCATTGTTTTAATCTCACCCCGTGGACGGAAATACGAAATTTCACTACCGATTGTTGCTACTTCAACAAACAATCAGGCTGAGTACCAGGCTCTACTAAAGGGATTGGAATTACTCAGGGAGGTACGTGCCGACGCTGTTGAGATCTTCGGTGATTCTATGTTGGTAATTAACCAATTGATTGGGACGTATGAATGCCGAAGTGAGGCTTTAATTGCAACCCATGAAAGGTGTTTGCAGTTATTAAAAGAATTCAAAGAGTATCGCATAATGAAGAGGTCAATCGGTTAGCATAGAATGCTTCAGGATATCAGCTGATTCAAGAAGTCATGACATCGGTAATGGTTGCCGATGACTGGAAAAAGGAAATTGCCGATTACTTAAGAGATCCATCTAAGAAAGTTAAAAGGCGTCTAAGGTTCCAAGCCACCAAATATGTGCTCCTTGACAATGAATTGTATTATCAGACGATTGATGGAGTTTTGCTCAGATGCCTTAGTAAAGAGGAATCAAAGGAGTTGATGGGCGAAATCCATGAAGGTGTGTGTGGAGCACATCAATCGGCATTCAAGATGAAATGGATCACTAGGCGGAATGGGTATTATTGGCCGACAATTCTTGAAGACTGCTTCAGCTATTTTAAAGGGTGCCAAGATTGTCAGAAGTTTGGTAATGTCCAGTGGGCACCTGCGTCGGTAATGAATCCTATAATCAAGCCTTGGCCGTTTAGAGGATGGGCTATTGATCTCATCGGCCAGATTTATCCACCATCAAGCAAGGGGCATAAGTTTATACTTGTTGCTACCGATTACTTCACGAAATGGGTTGAGGCGATTCCTTTGAAGAAGGTGACATCGGCAAACATGGTGGATTTTGTAAAAGAACACATTGTTTACCGATTCGGTATTCCTCAAACTATTACTACCGATCAAGGGACCATGTTCACATCAGGAGAGTTTGATGAATTTGCTGCTAGTATGGGGTTCAAGGTATTGAATTCTTCTCCTTATTATGCCCAAGCTAACGGTCAGGCCAAAGCAACTAATAAAGAAGTTATCAAGCTTATCAAACACAAGATTGAAGAGAACCCTAGAAGGTGGCATATAGTGTTAAATGAAGCCCTATGGTCGTATCGGATGGCTTGTCATGGTGCAACCAAAGTTTCGCCATATCAGTTGGTCTATGGACACGATGTTATCCTGCCTTGGAAATTAAAACTGGTTCTAGGCAATTGTTTTCTCATGATCAATTAACAGCCGATGAGTATGATACTCTTATGAAGGATGAATTAGAAGACTTAGCAGGTCATCGGTTGAGGGCTCTGATCAGCATTGAGGAAAACAAGAAAAGGGTTGCCAGATGGTATGGAAATTGATTTTACCTATTGGGACTAAGAGTTCTAAGTTTGGAAAATGGTCCCCTAATTGGGAAGGTCCTTATTGGATAAAACAGGCTGCTCCTGGTAATTCTTATATTTTAGAAACTCTCGAAGGAGTTGCATTCTCCAGAGCAATCAACGGTAAATACTTGAAGAAATATTACCCTAGTATTTGGGTAGACGCATGGAGTACCCGTTCGAATGCCGATGAGAATAAGTTATGTGACATCGGTAAAAGTGTACTAGCGTTATATTACGAAGCAAAATCAAGTATTACTGTTACATTTGCCGATATGATGAACTGTAGCAAATTACAACAAAGATTGGATGGCTGATATCGCACGCAGGCGAATTTGCTCTATTTCTTCCATCTCCCTAGTGTCATCATCGGCAGACCCTTTAGTTGGTTTGATCTTCTTCTTCAGTAAGATAGCTTGTCGGGCGTTTCTGTCCCTTTCTTGTCGTAGAGCCTTAATGGTGTTGGGCAGTTGGGCTTTCTTTTGGCTAGCTGCGCTCAAGGCTTCTTCCACCCTTCTTAGTTCGACCTGCAGCTCTTCCCTCCTTGCCGATAGGTGAACTATCTCTTGCTCAAGATTGGTGCCGGAAGCTTCTACTTGGCCGATGTCCTTATGCTTCTCATCGGCAATTTGCTTGAATTTGAACATTTCTTCTTCAAGCTTTGATCGAGCAGTCCTATCGCCTATGCGACGGGAAAGCCTTTGATACTGAAGTTGCTTGCTCTCAAGAAACGCTGCCTGGAAGAGTGTTTCTTCTATATCGGCAAATAGGTGGCCTTGGATGTCCTTGAAAGCTATCTTTACTGCAGTGGAGTCTTGGAAGAGAAGGGATGTATCTTGTTGCAGTAGAGATAGCAGTGTTTCAAGCTTGAGTTTGACATCTGCCGATAAAGCTGGAGTGGAGCTTTCTTCGTCTTCGTCTTCATTGAGAAGGTTGACGGCGAAGGAAAACAAGCTGTTTGTTGGAGCAAAGCCTTCTTGGTCTTCATCTTCATTAGGGAGGTTGACGCCGAAGGAGAACAAACTATCGGGGGAATCTTGGGCCTGAAAAGGAGAGAGTTAAAATTTGCCGATCAGAAATTTGTACTGCAAGTTTTTAGATAATCGGCTTACCATCTTGAAGCGGATCTCTTGCCTGGGACTTGGAGAGGCAGTTGGTGCAGCATCCTCTTGGAAATCGGCAGCGGTTGCCGATGAACTTGCTTCCATAGGGGGAGCAGTTGGCGCTGGTGGTGCTATTGTTGATGCTGCTTCTGCTGTGGTGGCTGGCTCCTGTGGCGGTGATGCCGTTCTCTGATCGGGGGTTTCGGCTGGTGCCGATGCCGATGTCGCCTCCGCTGTCATAGTAGGTGGTGGTGTTGTCTCCTGGTCAGAGATGTCGTTGAATGGGTGTTCAGGAATAGATGCCGATGATGGTTCTGTCATTGGTACATCGGCGGGGGTTGGCGATGCAACTGGGATAGCCTGCCTCAGGCGTTTCTTCTTTGGAGCAGCGGTTGGTGAACCGGCCCGTTTTGGTGAAGCCTGGGGGGATCGGCAGCGGGAGTAGGAGAAACTTGTACGTCTAGAGCAGCTGCCGATGACCTCGCTGCCTAAAAATGTTTGGTACAAGTTACATGGAATAAATATTGTCGATGAGTAGTTTGTGATCGGTATAGGTAAAAGTGAAACTTACTGCGAAAGCTCGCGCCAAGATGGCAGCGGCGGCCGATGGAGTGGCACTGGTCGTTGCCGGCGTCGACCTTGGCTTCAGAGTGACCTTAGGTATCCTCTGAGGAGTGAAGACAGCCAATGTAGGAGCATTGTTGCCGATAATCGACACAGGGCTCATCACTCGAAGGCGGGAGGGAATGCCACTCTTGCTTATTTTGGGGATTGGGTCGTCAACCTGTTAAACGAAAGAAGGTCAGATGCCGATGACAGAGGTAGGTAATAAAAATGCATTGGAGTGAAGACTTACTGCATCATCGGGAACAGTGTAATCGGCATCGATTAAGTGCCGATAGAAGTGCGATGACTTGGCAAACAGTTGGCTTCTCCATTCTTGCCACCAAAATTTATATTCCTCCGTGATGAAAGATGTTGGTGCCCAGGAGGATAGGTCAATGTCCGCTGTATCGGCATCGGGAGGGAGATTGACAACCTTGTTCCAGTCCATGGCGCTGGAGAGGATTTCTCTTGGTTTTATCACCTTGCCATAGCTGAGCTTGATCAGTAATTGGCCGAATGCCAGTTGTCTTGCTGCTACCGATGGGTAATAGAACTCAAAGGATGGAGGAGCATTCTTCCTAGTACCAAAAATGTTGACTGGAATAGCTCGGGGAACAATGCTGGCCTTCATGATAACTTCATTCTGAGGCACATTCCCATCGGTAAGATTAAACAGTAGAGGGAATTGGTTGTTTTCATAGATGTAAGGCCACCAAAGCCGTTCTGCAGCAGGGATTCTGTTGTAGAGCTTTTGAAAGAATCTGCCGAACTGGTCTGCATTAGCATCGGTTCCTGGCAGCACTATGATGGCCTCCCCGAAATTGAGTGGGGGACGAGTTGCTGATTCATCTTCCTCAAATACATAGTCTTCCGATATATCCCTTGGAAATTGCTAAGCGAATAAGTCAAACTGAAGAACCTTATACATGTGTGCATTTAACCACATGTTTATGAACCACCAAGGACCCCCGAGGTTGCCGATGGACTCACCCAGCAATAGCTTCTTGTATACCTGGTGTAGGAGGCGGTATACCGATCCAAGGAGGTATCGGCCGAGAGGGAGTCTTGTTCCATCGGCTAGGAGTTCTGCTGCTGGGAGGTACATTGTGGTAGGTCCGACGGTTTTTCCACAGAAAATAATTTTTTCTAGCCACATGTTCAAGAAGGTGGCGTGTTCCCTCTGACCTACCGATCCAGTCTTCTGGTATTCCTGGATGTAACCAGTCCAGCCACTGATATTGCGTGTGTTCACCTTATACTCAGCCTTCCTATTGAACAGGGCAGGGGTATCCGCAGAGGAGACATCTAGGCCGGTAAGCATATGCACATCGGCAAGGGTGGGGGTGGCAGGTCCATGTCTAAATAAAAAGGAGTTCATGGTATCGGACCAGAAGTAAGAGGCCGGCATCATCATGTTCTCATTCTTCTCCATATCGGCAATGGAGAGCCTAATGCACTGGTCCAGGTTGCGCTCTGACCAATAAACTTGCTGTGTTCTGATTACTCTGAGGTACCAGTTCTTCCATCCCTTGGTGGGTCTAGGCCATGAACGGAAGGCATCTTTCCATAACCCTAGGCTAAAGCACTCGGATTTGAAAGGGATGCGGTTGGTCTCCGCGTTAATCAGATTGATGGGGTCAGGATTGCCCATTGGACCTAGGCAGTTGAAATTGGATTGCTCGATTGGGATTACTACTTTGTTGTACAGTTCCTAGGTTTCGGAAAAAATCAAAGAAAGAAAGGGGAAAAGACGATTATAAAATTGATACGGAGGAGGAACTTGTGGAAGATGAAGTGAGAAGGGGACAGATTTACCTTGGGGACGTCGAAATGGATCGCCATTGGTGCTGTTCATGTTCTACTGGAAGAGGATGCCGCCGCTTGAGTTCACGGGACTGTTCTTCGGAGTCGCCGCTGGAGTTGCCGCCGAGGTTGAAGACGAGGGCAGGTGAAAGTGAAAGTAGGCTCAGGGTAAAGAACAGATTGGATGATGGTAACTTTTATAAGCCTGGTCAGGGGTATTTTGGAATTTTCTTCGCACTGAGCAGGAATGTGGAAGGGTATGCAATAGGTATGTGCGGCAATCAAGGAGATATGATTGGGCTTACAACTGTTTGCGTTGTGGTCGTGGGATTTTATTAATAAATTACGGTTTTGCGCGCGGTAATCGAGGAGGTCGTGCGAGTATCTTGGAAGGAGAGGTTACAGTAGAGAAAATTTCGGCGTGTAAAATATTCTACACTCCGAAATTGGGGGGCATGTGTTGACACTGTTTTTCGGCATGTGTCAAATGGGCTAAATCTCGCAGTGATCGGTAGTTGTTTTCTATCGGCATCGGCAGGTTAAGATAAGTTTGTTACCGATAGAAGTTGAACAACAGAAGTGGTTGCCGATGGGAGTTGGGCGATTCTTGCTGATAGGGGTTAATTGGTGACAAGTAACCGGAAGTGCAAGGTTGCTGATGGAAAGTATTGCCAATGCCGGCATGGAGTGATGATGCCGATGGGCACAAGGTAACGTGGCAGTTGACGTCAGCAAAGGATTGCCGACGACAATAGATGGAAGTTGCGGATTAAAGTCTGCCGATGGAAAGTTTCATCGAAGAGAACATATAAGGAAACTGGTGATCTCATACCAGTATTGTTATAGAAGTTTGAGTCCGACTCTTGCATGAGTCGTTTGTTTTCCTTTAAAATAGAAGTATCTGTTTAGGAAAATATTATTGTTATTTGGGTCCGACTCCTGCGCGGGTCAGTTATTTCCTTAAAATAGAGTTTTGTTTAGGAAAGGTACGAGTCGTGTCTTTGTACAACTCTCCATGCGGGAGTATAAATATGTGCCCAAGGGCTGCGTGAACAAGGAATCAATACATCTAACAAATCAATTACTCTTATTCTACTTTTACTGCAATTTACCCTTTTGCATTAGTTTTAGTTTATCTACGAGTTCTTCAAGCTTCGACGGGCTGCATCACCTTGATCTTCGTCAAACTCTTGCAAGTTCCGCGTTTGAGCAACTTGAGCCTTGACGTCCGGGCGCATCACTGTCGTCTCGTTCAGCTCTACTCTAGTTATCCTGATCAAGTTTGAGCCTTGACATCCGGGCGCATCGCCGTTGTCTCGTTCAGGTCTTGTTCTAGTTATCGTCCTTGTCGATTAACTGGTCAAATCGACTGGCACACCTTTGGACATCAAATTCGGGTATAAGCCCGAGGTGTTCGCAGATCCTGACGCTTTTTGTGTCAACAACATGTATTATAACTAGCCGGTCAACCAGCGCCATTGGTCACATATTTGTCCGGCCCGCTTTGCTACATAATCTGGTGACTTACCCTAGCCTCTTCGCACTGACCAGACGTGTCCGGACAAAAGGGCATTAACGATCAGGTCGAAGGAAAATCACTCTATTCACCTCCAAATCAAATTTTCTTATGGACAACTTGTCCGAAAGCTTCATATTACTAAGCTTGGATGACCTAGCTCAGTTTGTGAGTGGTTGTGGGCGATTCACCATGTTGGAGTGGCAAAGAATCAGCCAATAGAGAGCACTTGATCCCCGCGCAGATCAAGAGGGAGCAATACCCTTATGCGGATGCTCCAATGAAGACTAGGGGAATATTGACTCCTCGATACCTTGGCAAAATATCATCGTGTTCCTTGCCTCTCTTTACATTAAGTATTTACTTTGATCAATTCAATACTTGTATTTACATTCATAGGATTGCCCTGCTACATTAGGACTAGAACCTAGGTTGCTAAACTTTTGTGCGGTAGAACTACTAGAAACACTGTTAGACACAAAGGATGACTGGGCTAAGTTGAGGACTTAATTGTTGCAAGAATTTTTTAGAAAAATCCCAATTCACCCCCTCTTGGACATCTTGATCATTTCAGATACATCCTTGTGATCTAAGTCAAACCTCTCCACTCAATATCTTTCTTGCTTGTGCATCCAAGTGAGTTGGAAGTGATCCATAGTGCATTTGCTTGAGTGATTACATCTAGTGGCACTTGGGGATCGATTTGCTACAGTTTTCTTGTTACTCTTGGTGGTTGCCGCAACATCAAGATAGCTTGGAGCAGTGGTGGAGGTTCTTCACCTATTGGGGATTGTTCATGACCGACTCTGGTGATCTTGTGAGGGATTCTTGCACCTATTCCCAATGGGTGATCACGAATTGTGACTCTAGTGGATTGCTTGTGACTTGTGTACCCTTACCATGTGTTGGTTGTGCGACTCCATTGTGTTGGGTTAAGAGTGTGATGCCTATAAGCGCATGAACCTCCAAGCGAGTGAGTCATCACAATAGGGATTAGCTTGCCTACAAGCAAGTGAACTTTGGGAGAAAATCTTTGTGTCAGTTGACTCTCTTGGTATTCATATTGTTTTACACATCACTTGTCCTGCTTGGAATCACATACTTCCACTTGTATTTACTTTCCAATACTTGTGTAGGGTACCTCTAGTTACTAGTGGAAATTTGTTTTAGTTTATCTTTAGCTAGCTCATGTTGGTATTTCTTAACGTATGCAGGATAAATCCGCAAGCGCACAGATTTACCGTTGTAGCACTTCACCCGGTGGTATTAAGGCTATCGAATTTCTTAGGGAACAAAAGCTAATAAATCTCTTCTAGTAGTTCTCCTAATGAAAAGAAGAAAGATTACTTAGGATAGCAAGGTTACTTAAGGATTAGATTACTAAGCAAAGATAGCTTTGGCACTATAGACTCACTTCGGGCACCGAAGCGCACTTGGTCAGTCAAGTGATACTAGCATGTAGCTCTATACCAAACCCGGACATGGGGAATGCAAAGGACAAACATGGTTGTTATGACTTACTGCCTACCCCTCAACCGTATGGAATGAGGCAAACGAAGGTAACCTCTAGTTTAAACACCATGTCTACGCTATAGAGTACTATGATCTAGTGGTGGTAGGAACTTCCATCTTTATCAGGAGCCCTCTTAATAGAATTACCATCACTAGGACGAACAACGATCCTGCAAGCAGTGGCGGAGGGTGAACTAAAAGATTGGGGGACTATTTTTACCAATGCTAATTGTAATTACACTAATGCTATAGTAATTTGTTTTTTAAGAAACAAAAAAGAATACAGCCTGTATCGTTAGTGGCCACTAGTTAGCTGATGAGGACCATAGACCATAGTAGAGCTCTATAGTCACTAGTACACAAATAAACTTAGGAGACACTGGATTTATGGATTGGAGGCGGGCAGTTTTTTGGCCCGCCTCCATTATTGGTTGCTAGGCCAGCGCCCGGTCGACGCTTAAACGCCCGCCTCCGTTAATAATTAATGGAGGCGAGCTTTATAATTTGTCCGCCTCCATTAATCATTATTAACAGAGACGACATGTTATAATGTCCGCCTCCATTAATCATTATTAATGGAGGTGGGCAAATTACAAAGCCCACGTCCATTAATATTTAACGGAGGTGGGCATTATACCTTGCCCGCCTCCGTAAATCTCTGAAGCCCAACAAAAGCCCGCACACATCCCTCTCGCACCCCAAATCTGTCACTCCTCCCTCTCGCTCGCGGGCAACGCCGTCTCCTCTTCCCCAGCCATCACCTCCACACGCGGCTACCTCTCCTCTTCCTCCGCCATCTCCTCCATGCGCGGCCACCTCTCCTCCACGCACGACTCCCTCTCCTCTTCCCTCTACTGGATGGAGGCAGTGTGTGCGGTGGGGTGTAGGATGGAGGATCCCAACAATGTTGTGTCTCACGAGGGAGGCAAGGTGCATTGCCAGGTCTTGGGGTGACTTGCAAGGTTGACACCAGAAGTGGCAAACGGGATAAAAGACCACAAGCGTACAGTTGTCAAGTGTAGCTTTCACCGGAGTATTCCAGGTATCGTATTTTCCACAGGGAACGAGAAGTGAGTTAACTAGGATTATGGATATGTCCTATGATGAATCAAGGGAGACTATGATAACTGGGTTGAGATGTTCGATATAGCAAAGATATCTAACAAGGTATAGCTGGTTATACTGGCTTTATCAGCCCTTCTCTTGCAGGAGGCGATGAGATAGATCAGTAAGAGGACAAAACTCTAACCGGACCGCGCCACCATGTTGTATTGAGGCCCTACCTTTTAAGAACTTATCTTACACACGGGGTGGAATATGAAGACTAGATAGGGTTGTCACTTCCTACTAGCATTCAGTGACATTCCGTGCGATAAGCGGTTTACAAAGGCAAGATCTAGTCTAGACACCACGTCTACACTATTCTTACTACTTTAACCCAACGTTAAAGGGTAAAGCACTCTACTCAAAGTAAAGCGATGAACAAGCGTGAAAAGATGTATAATAGCTAAACCAGATTTAGAATATTGAATGCTATAAAGAACTCGTAGGAATCACTTACAAGTGCTGAACTTACAAGAGAATCACATCCATTGAGGTACAACTCGGAGAAGACGCCACACATGCCCGACTCTCCTCAATCTCTTCCAACTAGCATAGTACTATTGCAGAGCTACGCTAAGCTAAGTAGTTTCTCCAATGAGGCATGAGTGAGAGTGAAGGTCTAGGGGGGTATTTATAGCTAGAGGTGGAGTAGGGGCTACTCCGGTGCCACATCAACGATCCACGCCACCTCCATCAGCCACCGTAGGATCAAACCGTCATTGTAACCGTCTTAAACCAATGGTGGAGATCGAATTGATGCGGTGGAGAGCTCAAGGAAGAATTTGGGCACATGGAGGAGGTCGGCCGACCTGCCTATGGTAGGTGGGGCCTACCCCTTTCTTCTAGAAGCTGACCCACTGGGCAAGGAGTCTGTGGTTGGCCTCTGGGCCCACCTAGGAGGTCGGCCGACCTCCTTTAGAGAGCTCTCGGCCTCCCCTTCGGCGTGGAACCTCCTTGATAGGTGTGGATTCTACTGTCCAAAATTGGGCCCAAAGTGAGGTCGGCCGATCGTGTTTTGTGGCCAAATAAGCTCATCTTTTGCAGGTAGCTTCTAGAGGTAATGTCCATCATGATGGTGTATTGGATTTGCACATTTGCCATACATGGAAATATGTCATGTTGGGCCCCGAATCATGACGTTTTGTGCCTACATTCAAATAGAGGATATATACATGTGGAACCAAGTTATTTGAACCAAATCATTTTTTCTTTGCTTATTCGGTTCTTGAAATGGTCCCTTATTGACGGTTTTGAGTATGTAAAAGTATGTCATTCTTACCATCAACAGACGACAGTGCTGGGCCATGGAGTCCTCCAGCGTGGCGCCAGACGGTACCAGTCGGGAATCCCTCCGCCGCGGAACTCGGTGGTGGTAGCGGGCGCTCGCTCCGATGGAGGTACACACTTATGGCTCGATCTGCGGTGAATCCATAGGAGGAACGCGCTGACAGCTCAATCTATGGTAAATCTGGCTAGGAGGTGCACGGATCCGGTAGCAGGGCCGCCTTCTATACTCCCCGGCGGCGGATACGAAGATGCGGTGCCGTGGTGCACCCAGATCCGCCGGATCGAGCTTCCCCTGACGCGGATCTAGCTTCCACCGATGTAGATCCGGTGAGGAGGAGGTCAGTTGCGCCCGGATCTGGCAATGGCGGCAACTTGCGTCCCTGGTCTTGCATGCGGCAGGCGGTGCTAGATCCGGGTAACGGGCTGAGAACGGGCTCCTCGGTGGGCTCCAGAACGTGATCGCCGACGGGCTCATGGATTTGTTTTTTCTTTTTTCGATCAATTAACCGAGGTGGGCGTTCTAATGTGCTCGCCTCCATAAATGAAATAATAGAGGCGGGCAAAACGACCGCCTTGGTTAATCGCCAATTAACCGGTTTCGTTGGAGGCGGTCGCGTTTGCCCGCCTCCATTAAGATCTATGTACTAGTGAGTGTACTTCATGTATGATTTACTTATTGGGCTATTGTGCTAGCTTGTTTTAATAGAAAAGAGTATATTGGTTCCTTCGGAGACTAGTTAGCTAGCAGTCATCATACTAGATGCTTCATGGGCCTTCGAATTTTTGCTACAGGCAAGGGGGTCGGAAGCCCAGTTTCACATCCACTGGGCTCCATCCCTACCCGCAAGTATATAATGAACAAAGATAATTTGATTAAAAATTGAGTACCAAACGATAACACAAACTTATTACTCCAATTAGCAAGAAGCATGTAGAGGTATAAGCATAGAGGAGTCCATAGGCTCTGGCAATACTTCCGCTAAGCTAGAGTAGGTAACCGACAACTTCGATACTTCTTCAGACTCTTCTCTCTTAGACGTCCTATTCTAATAGCTAGAAGCTAAATATATGAATGTGGCTCTGCTTCTTCTTCTCTTGTGTAGTGAATGAATATCAATGACTACATTGATGGAGCTTCTCCCTTGTTTAAATAACTCTCCAAGGTCGGTGTATTGAAGGATATTCCTCGCGATATCTATGGAATTGACCTCAGGAACCACGATGCATCTAACTGGAGAAAGGAGCTAGGGCCCCAAAGGTGGTGAGCCAGGTGTGGCTGTATGTTAGATAACCCTGGGAAAATTTTACCGAGAACCGAATACCGAACCGAAGTAACCGAGAACCGAATCGAAGTAACCGAGAATCGAACCAAAGTAACCGAGAACTGAAGTTTCAGATCCCTATTTGGTTCTCATTTCTTAGGAACCGAACTTTATTCGGTAAAATAGGTTCTATGCCTCGGTTAACCGAAGTTACCGAAGTACCAAACTTATGTCGGGGCAGTTAGCTTGTCCGTAAAAAAATCCTCACCTGCAGCCGCTCGAGTCCTAGCTCCCAACCCATACCTCCCGCCTCCTGGAGTCCCAGGCTCCCAACGCGGCAGTGCCCCCTCCCGCCGCCCCGTGCCGCGTCCCCTGGCTCCCACCTCGGCCTACCGCCCGCCCACGCTCAATTTTCTGCACCATTCAAAATTTTAGTTATAATCGGAATCGAATCGAAAGAACAGGAACCAAACTTACTGGTTCTTAGTTCTAAAAGAACAAAACGGTTCCTGTTTTCTGAGAACTAAACTTGTTTAGAAACCGAGGAATCGAACCGATTGATTCGGTTAGAACCGAATGCACAAGGTGAATGCTAGGTGCGCCTGCACCCTGGGTGGCGCCTCCCGCCCCGACTTTACTTGGTCGGTTGTAGAGTGGGCTTAGGCTTCAATGTAGGTTTCGCTCCCAGAATACAAACTATAGTAGCCTTTCTCTTGTTTTGGTCAAATATGCTTCATGGATGGCGTACTTTTAGTCAAATTTGTTTTGGTCAAATATGCTTCAACCACTCACTAGAATAGAATTAACAACTTAGCTCTTGTGTGACATAGTGATCATATATAACTAGTCTTGTGGATAGGTGGCTTGCAAGATATTCACTAGAGCTAGTGCAACATTTCCCTTATTGCCATTTAGTTATCTAACCCTTTATTTTAGTGTTTTTGTAGGAATTGTTATACGATTTTCACTTCTCTCAAACCATTTAGGATATATCAGCAGCTTAGCTCCGAGCTAATTTCCCCCCTCCTCTCCTGTTCCTCGTGCTAGATGTGGTGCAGACGAGCGCCACACGCGGAACTATCGCCACCACCCACATCACAACGCCGTGGCTAGGAGGCTGCCTCCGCTGTCTGCACCCATGTCTCGCCCGCCCTCTCTTCGGACACGGCTCCATGCTACCCGGGCAGCCTAGCAGAAGGATGCATGAACCGCCTTGGTGCCTAGACGCCAACGGTCCGGAATCCGACATCGAACAACCTGCCATCTAGCTTGACATCGCTCATTCAACTGTGATAGGGTCCCAACCGTGTGCACCTTTAATCATGATTTTGGGCAGTGGCGAAGCGGAGGGGAGCTGACAGGGTCCTGGGAGAAGGTGAGGGAAACATAGTTGGCTGCGCCCACAATGGTGTGCGGCCAGCCAACTCGGCTGTCGATCGTCGCGGATGTGTCTCCGCCACCAATGTCCATAAGTGGCGAGAGATCCTCCCTTGGCAGGAGGCACGACATGCGACCACCTCCGCTTAGCCTTGCCACGACACAAAGCTACCTCTGTAGAACCCAAGTCATACCCATGGAGCTTCATGCTAGATGTTTCATATGTCTTTCCTACTCGCACCGGGTAGAGACTTGCCGGTTGTCATAGTTTCCGTCTCCACGCCAAGGACTGCAAGCGGCCTAGGCATGTTGCAGCGTTTGCAGTGAAGGATGGCGACCAACCTCAACAGCCCTCTCATGGAGGCAACCCGTCTACCTACCAGCATGCGTGGCGATGCTAGAGTAAGCTAGTGAGGGATGTTAGCTTGGGCACGTGAGCCGACTACGATGACAACGCCACTACCGCTACCTCAACTTCTCCGCCACCGAGTCAAATTTTCTAGCATTGGAGTTGTCCGTGTGCTTGAGGTCGCCTACGTTTGTCGACCCAGTACTAGAGGAGGTTGTCGCCTCGCTTGTCATGTGTCCTGAGCTAGAGCACTAGTGTCTAGGTGCTCGATTGCTCTAGCAGTCGCATCTCATGAAGTAGACGCATTGTTGGTGGATATTCGTTCTCCAGCGAAGACTGAACAGTGGATGACGGACTCGCTTGTGTCGTCGCATGTTCATGGTCCACCACAGGTCATGTTGCCTCGAAGGGGGGAGGGCAGGAGCCCCCATTGTCGATTCCATGGCGTGCCTTGACCCAGCTCAAGTCAGGGCTGCCACCCAGGAAGACCCGACGGTCGTAGCTGCCATGGATGACGTCAACCGCTCTCCATCCCTGACGAGCTCTGCCGATATATGCCTCCAGCGCTTCACCAACTGAGTCACAAAGGCGAGGTTAACCGCCACTCCTGATGCGGCCCAAACATGATATGGCCTAAGGCGGACATGCACCATCTGCGCTCTCAAAAGGAGAAAGTAGATAGCGGCGCACACATATCTCGGTTTTCAAGCGAGATGCATGCTTTCTCTTAGAGTGTCTGGGACTAACCAACGGGATGTCTTTTCCATCCACGTTGGTCATTGGGGCATATGACAAAATCTTTAGCACGGAGCCCGATACTATATGCATGCGCTTCGTGGGTTGTTCCTACGAGACGGTGACATGAGTGCGCACAGTTAGCGCCGCTGCTACTCGGCAGTCCGAGCATAGGCCTCATAGCTGGTGACTGGTGCTGCAGTTTGGGTTGATCAGTGTCCAAAGTAACAATACAATATATTAGGGTAGGTCTAAGCATCCATGTACAACTCTTCTAACCTCGTAGTGCACCGCTAATGACTCTACTAACATTTTAGTGTACTGCTAAGGCGTGTTGTGTTAAACTTTTTTATAGTTTAATAAAGATGCGTAAGGACATAAAAACATTTTGCGTGGTCAAAAAAAAAATATGATATGCAGCAAATTCTCTTCTTAATTGACCATATGTGTATCTCCGGTTTCGAGACCCCCTCTGTTTTTGAAAATTCTCTGAAAACAAGAAGCTAGAAACTCTGAGGTTGAAATTGCATCGTTTTAAATAGCAAAAGGCTACAAACAACAACGGGCACGTTTTAGCCAACCATTGGTTATGAAATGACTGATCCTAGATTCTACAAATCTTTGCAAATCCAAAAAAAGGAAAGAGGAGGCAACAAATCTCTGTTCTCTAGCTACTACGAGCAGGCACAGGCACCTTAGCCTGAACAACAGAGACACCACGAACATGACAAATACACAGCAGCAAATGGAAACCCCTAGAAATATGGAAAGAGATCCAGAAATACACAGCAGCATCTTCTCCGCAGCTCAATCGACGGGGAAGTCAATACCCGAACCATCCCCCCTTGCATAGTGGTGACGCCTTCTATTTCTTAACGAACTGAATTTTCGCTTGCAGTATGAGCACCACATGGCAAGGAGAGTCTGAGGTGCGTTCTTGACTCCCTACTAACATTTCCCCAAAACCTTGCTGCCCCCCTCCTACAAAACATTTAAACTGTTCAAAGTTTATTTTTGACTGGAAGGATATATATGGATGGCTATATATATAGGACTGATCGAGTCCGAGTGGCATGTACATCATGTACCTCGAGATGATATGGATGCGAGCGAGGCTACTGTGGGTTGCCTTCCGCGCAGACGGCAGCCTTGATGCGCTCCACGGTGCAGGCGATGAGGCTGTTGACAGTGGCTACGGAGCCCAGGGAGAGCTTGGCAGTGGGCACGGAGTCCACCAGGATCTGGAATGCCACCGTCAAGAGGGAACCGCTGCCAGCCTCCACCAAGGCGGCGCCCTGATCTCCATGGGGAGCCATGCCCGGTGGTCCGTCAGAGAGGATAGCGAAGCCCGATGGCAGCAGGGCCACGTAGTCCGGGTCCCCGCCGTTGAGCACCACGTTCATTGCCACCACGTCCACTGGCGCGTACACCACATACGAGCCCGATGCGTCGGTGCAGCTCTCCTGGAGGATCAGCATGTTGCTCTGGTTCGAGTTTGCACTCTGCATATATAATACGGCAATAATTGATGGATCCAATTGTCATTGAAAACATGATGACCATGAATAGTTCACGATTCAGCTTCATGTGACCCCTAGCTTCAGCGACATTTGAACTTGTTTCAAAGAAATTTAGTGGATTAAAGTCTTATATATGAGCACTTATTTTTTTGAAACAAAAGGCACGAATGGTCACTTACATTGACACGAAGAAGGGAGACACAGTTGCCATGGTCCCGGCCATTGGCAATATGAGCCATTTCTTGAACAGCACCGCCGTTGGATAGGATGTCCCACTGCAAATTCAAATTTTTGCCAGGAAAATACTTAGCCCGGCAATCACAGCATGTCGTATGGAGAAAGTGTCAGTAGTGATGTGAAATGCGTGCGTTTGGCATACCTCGCTGCGAGAGGTCTCATCGCGGAGGAAGTCGAAGACCCTCTTGGGAGGGACAGGTAGCCAGAAGGAGGTGGCGGCATTGAGGACGATGCCCGGCGGCCTGCCCGGGTCGTCCACGCTCTTCCTGGTCATAACCCGGACGTCCTCCGCACCACTGCCTGACAATGTTGTCCACTGATGCGCGGCAGATGCCGTCACGCCACCGCAGAAGCTCGCCACCATCCTCTCTGCTAGCTTCAGCATGCTCTTCCTCCCCTCTATGCTTGTGATCACTGCAATTCCATGGATGCACAATATTGATGAATATATTTATAGTTCTATATATACTTTCCTATATCATGTATCAAATCTAGCTCAATAATCGTTGCTTTTTCATTAGAATTCATATGGGTGTGCTTAGTACTTACCACCGAGGTCGCCGTTGGGGATGTTACTTGCCATGGCACTGGCAAGGCGCTCGCACTGTCGGTCCAGTGTGCCAACCCACCTCTTTGCACCAAATGCGAGCCCTGAATTGACCAAAGGCCTGTAGAGAATGTGCACTGATCTGTCATCAACTTCAACGTGTTCCACCCAAGTCACCTGCAAGCACAAGAACCCATGGTGATGAGTTTCCTGAGAGGAATCACAATTGCTTGGAGCCCGGGAGACAAATATATGTTGAATATGTGCACTTTCAATTCATTGTAATACATACACGCAGTGAAAGACAAATTTCAAGGAGCTAGCTTTACTGACCTTTGAGTAGCCATTGGGCATTTCTTGGATAAGGCATCCTGATGGCCTGCGCCGGCACTTCATAACAGGGCTAGGGCGGAGGCTGTCGAGTGAGACATCGACAACAGCCCACGTTCCATCGGCATTGTTCTTGCAGTACCTCACAAAGTAGCTCTCCCGTGTCGGCACCAGCGGTGACGGCACCTGGAACTCCATTGACATCTGCATGTTGATAACCAACCAATATTGTCAGCTACATAATATATATACTGGTCATCATCAGTCTTCACACTTTGACTGCTGATCAATCAAAGAATAATGCACCATGAACAGAAATGTGTAAGATACACACCACTTGTAATGCACCATTATAGCTTCCTGCCACACCAGTTGACAACACCTCGTGTGTAGAAGCCCTTGACACAATGCTTGAGAACACTGCAGCGAATCGGTTCTGCATGCATGCAGAAGATTGATGAATCACATATATGGATCAAAAAGCTAGCAGAGATCAAGGAAATGCATTGTTCAGATGAAAACCGAACAATATAATCAGTTTATTTGTGACTGACCGCGTCCATGAGTATCTCGACAAGGCTGTCACGCGTCATGATCACCACGGCATTGTCTCGAGATGCCTCCGGACGGAGCCCGTACTGCCTTGGCCCAAGCCCACCGGGGAACATCCGGCCATACTCCTCCTCATCCAGCTGCACCCCAGCCACGCCCGCACCCCACAGAGGCGCATCAAGCCGTGCCATTCGAAGGAGCTCGTCCATGGCAGCGACGGCCAGCTCTACAATCATGGGCTTGTCAGCGTCGAGCTGACCGGTTGACACGCTTCTGAGCAGATCGCCGGCACCACCGAATAGGTGGTCAGACTGGACGCCATAGGCACCAGCAAGGTCAAGTGGGGATCTGGCGGCAGCGGCAGCTAGCGGGCTGGAGAGCACCGGGAAGGAGACCATGGGCTTGCCGACGTGCTTGGCAGCGATGCCCGAGATCCGGTCGATCTCGTCACGAAGGCGAGCGTTCTCGAGACGGAGGTGGTGCTCGTCAAAGGACATCTCACCCAGGGCGGCAGGGCCTCCACAGCTGGGGCAGGAGGCTGTGCCCAGCGCCTCCTTGTACCGCATATTCTCAGCTCGCAGCTTGTCATTCTCTGCGCGCAGCTGCGCGTTCTCATGCCGCTCGTGCTGGTTCTGCACATACATTTGCATTATAAGCGAGACTGACATATATACTTGCACATATGATGGAATTCAAAATGCATCATCATGACATAGAATCGGGAACAATATATGTATAGTGTTATAAAGAGCTTGCCTTCATCTGTGTGCGCTTGTTCTGGAACCAAAACTTGACTTGCAGTGGCTCGAGGTTGAGCTCCCGACTCAGTTCCTTTCGCTGCTTGTCATCCGGGTGCGGGCACTCCTTGAAGAAGCTGATCAATCACAATTCACACAATACCCCAAACAATCAGATCGACATGATTTTTAATGAATACAATTACCTATCAACAAATGATGAAGCCTTTTATATATAAAGAAAGAAGAGTTGAAGTCATTGTTCTTACGCCTCCATCTCTTGGATCTGGTGCTGGGTGTGGCGGTGATACCGCTTCTTCTTGTTTGGCCGCTGGTTGGGGTCTTCCTGGCCATCATCGCCAGAAGTGCCATCGGGATTCTCGCTACAGGACTTGCTCTCAAATTCATCTACCAGCGTGTCGGAGCGACCATGGATGATGTTGTCGTTGCTATCCACTGCGGTGGCTGGGATCTGATCAAAGAGTTGCTGTTGGAACGCTTGCTGCAGGTGATGGCTGTCTAGGAGGTCAGCCTGCAATTTCAGTCCAAAAAATTTGTAGGAGTCACAATTTAAGCTGAGGACGATTCATAAGCAATCGATCGTGGAGATCTGGGGATTATACAAATTTAATGGAACATATTAAAGATGCCACAAGTTTGTTTTTAACACTTTTTGGAGTAGTAGTACTACTCCATAAAGACTTTGAATGCAGAATCATGCTGAATTAATGCACGAACAGTTGATTGAAGCAACACTTTATTTGTCGTTAATTTTGTTGTTCTGTATGCATGACAAAGGGAAGCCTTCCATTAAAAACACTCCCTGGGAAGGTGCTTCCATTAATTCAAAGTGAGAAGACAAGAATTTTGCTGCTATGCATGAGGGCTAGTAAATTTAAAAAGTATGAAAATTAAGCACAAAAATCATGTAGTATAGTAGACCGCATATTTTCTTCTTACTTTTATATTAGGAGCAAAATAGGATCAAGAACGAGATGACCAACTGCGTATAGACGTACACAATATGGTCAATATATACTATACACTCGATGAGTTTTTTTTTTAAAAAAAAAACAGTCGATGAGATCAAGCAACTTGTTGTCTCTTCTTCCTCCTACCGGCCGGTACTACTCAGTTTACATTAAATAGCAGATTAGTGGCCAGTATCTTTGAATGTCGCGCCCATAAATACATGCATATATGTACAGCGGCTGCCTATAGTTAGCTCACGGGAAAATAATCAACAAGACAAAGATATGCACAAGCAGGAACATTAATTAAGAACACGACACGAAAATATATACTAGCGAGGAGAGAGAAAAAAACTCAAACAAGAGAAGAATCTTCCCTCGCTTTAATTTCTATTTATTAAAAAAAGAGGGTGGGCGTCATCTCAAATGAAGCCCAACAAAAAAAAGGTCTTTCTTTGCTTTATTTCCCCCACAGAAAGTTAAACTAGTAGAGTAGTAGCTAGCTACTCAGAGACGACGACGACTGATCCTGATGCAGACTCCAAAAGATTTCTCACTGGAATATATATTGAATAATCACCTGGCTTAAAGACAGCGCCGACGAGGACCCAAACGCCATGCCATTCCGGCCGATCATCGCCGGCATGCGCCTCGCCGGCGTCATGAACAATGGCAGCACGGTCTATCTAGCGCCTCCCGAACCCTAGCTCTTGCTCTCTATCATCAGCTTTCATCCTGCAAAAAGGGAGAGAGAGATGCATGTTACATATACATATATGTCTGTGTGAGCCCAAGCAAGTCAACCAAGAGAGGAAAAAAAAGGTAAGCGTTAGCCTAAAAATGTCCACGGATAGATCACTGGCTTACACGCCACGTAACAGCTAGCACGGCCATCAGCTAGCAGATCTAGGGCACGCACACGCAAGAACTCACAGGCCAAGGAAGAAGCCGGCTAGGCTGCGAGATCTGAGACAGGCGATTTGTACCTCTGATCCCGGCCTGTGATGCCTTCTTCCAAAGATTGTCGGTGATATCGCATGCAGGAAGCTGCGGAAACGAGCGCTCCGTGCACGCACGCAGCTGGGTATAGCTAGCAGAAGGCGGGAGGAGGAGCACGGCGAGATCTCGGGGAGGAAGAACACGCCATGGATGGAGGGGAACGGCCGATGGGAGAATGTGGAGATGGGGAGGAAGGAGTTATTGCGAGCTGGGGAGTGGAGAGCGGATGGATGCAAACGCATTTATTGAGAGAGGGTGCAGCGTTATTGCTCAGGCAGCAGCGAGGAGTCAGAGCGAGCTAGGAGAGAGAGAGATAGATAGAGATAGAGAGAGAAAGGGAGTAAAACATTTTGGATCGATCATGGTAGTAGTAGTAGTAACGTACGTACTCGATCGGTGACAGCTTACTAGTACGACTTCCATGTATGACCTGTTATTTCTGCTGCTGCCAAATTTTTACAGTGCTGCATCTTAGCTGTGTGCTATAAAAAAATAGATGTGAGTATTCAAAGTTTGGACCTGCTGAGTGCTGACACTGGTCATGTTGTTCATGTGAAGGCAGGCATGCCTCTGGTGCCCTATCAGGATGTCAAATGCTAGTATATATATAAAATATTTTCTACAAGGAAAAGTATATACTCCTTCCTGATTCAACTCGTTTTGTTCAAAACTTCCGTCAAACATAAGCAAAATAAATCTTGAATAACTTTTAAATTTTTTAGTTTGGAAATATGAAAATAATATAAATAGATTAGTCTTGAAAAAAAATAATATAAATAGATTTATCTTGAAAACTAATTTTGTCAAAATATACATATATATCACTTTATGATAAATATTTTTATAAAATAAAAAGTCAAATTTATGTTATGAAGACCGTGTTGCTATCCAAAATAACTTAAGTTACTAGTATGGAGTATATAATATTAACAACAGTTCTTTGGATATATTTTTAACCAAATAACCCAGTAGTTTGTAACGTACTCACGCATTGGCTGTCAAATTGGGTGCTTATACTAATAATATCCCACTAAGAAGAAACTTAACCTTTGTTCGCTTGAATTTACCCGCTATAATCAGCCCTACCTTTTAACTATGGAATAATATATTTCTCTCGCAACAAATTAGCCGCAGCCGCAACTGCAGGTAAGTAGAGCCGAACAGAACGTTAATTGCATTTAGTCATTGTTTTATACTTTTCTTACTATAATATAAACCTTATTATTAATCAACATACGTTTTATCACTGTTATAGGTTTAGGCAACATTTATTCCTTGGAGCAACCTAGACCTGTAGCCCAAAAAGTACTTCAAGACTCAATCGGCGGTTGACCATGGACAGTATATAATGATTCATGAGCTAGACAACATTATTGTCGTCCCCACCCATACAAACTGTTCCACTTTCCACTCCTTAAAAGATTTTAACTAAACAAAACTACCAAGGTGGTTATGCAATTTCTGATGATTTTTTCTATTCGGAAATATTTTTGTACAAATAATTTTATTTTTTCTTTGTAGCATTCGTCCTTCGTCCATGCACCTTGTATTAATTGCATCCATCGGGATGAACTCCATGTAGTTATCATTGATCACTTGCTTGAATTATGTCCTCTATTATTTTCGAAGTTTTTTCACACTTCTATCTTATCTTGTGGTTATGCAATTTTTGCTGATTCGAAGTCAAATTTGCCTTCAGTTTCCTTTTGACTAGCTTCCATGTTCCTCACAGATTTTCTAGTTCATTGGCTCTCTTCTAAATATATATGAAGTTTTCATTTGGATCATCTTGTACGTTCTATTGCAGATTCATAGATACCATTTCCCCCTAAATCATTACGCCATAGTACTCCTCATATCTGTTGGATTCATGACTACCTCATGCAGTTGCTGGTCAAGCTCCCGTTCTCGATGTCAATGCTGCTGCAAAAAAACTTTGTTGGATCAAAAAACATGGGTAAAGAGCGACTCCGTGAGCTTAAATCTATGGTGATCGTGTGAGGACACATGTTGAGAGACACTACTACAGAACACACCTTTGGCTCATTTTCAAAATCGTCTTTAACTCCGGTCAAAATTACGCCCCCCCGGTTGGTAACACCAACCGGGACTAAAAGTCTCCGTTGGTCAGACATTATCATGGGGGACTTTTAGTCCCGGTTGCTATTACCATCTGGGGCTAAAGGTCCACCTTTAACCGCAGTTGGTAACACCAACCGGGGTTAGACCTTTAACCCGGGTTTAAGGCACAAACCGAGGCTAATTCTGGGCCTTTAGTCCCGGCTGGTTCTATGGACCAGGACTAAAGGTCCCCCCTATTTGAACTCTCTTCCTCCCCCTGTCCGAGCCCGAGAGCTCATTTCTTTCCCTCTCTGTTCTTGCTCTTGTTCTTGGTGTTCTTCATTGTTCTTCATCTCCTCTTCGGTCATTGCTTCATTTGATCACTTCTACGCCTCCATCGACTCGTTGAAAGGTTACTATCTTCATCCTCTCATGTTTTAGCGGCAACATATATTGTTTCTTCTTCTATATGTGATTTTTCTTTATGATTTTCTCTTTTTTGCCATTTTAAGTTTCATTCACTTGACATTTGTTGACACCGTTTTTTGTACGTGTCAATGTGAACCGGATGCACTGATCGGTAAAGGGATAGTTGCTTTTCCTTATCGGCATCAGGATACTGCCAATCAGATTGCCGATAGAAGCAGGAGATTGAAGAAACGTCAAAGATAAAAAGAAGGATATTTGTTGATAGGAAGGTGCTGCTGATGGAAACAGGAGGACATTGCCGATCGGAAATGTCGCCGATGGATGCGGGATGATGTGACCAACGTGAGCAGAAAGCTGCCGATAGTAATAGGAGAAGGTTGCGGATTAAAGGAATCTACCGATGGAAGGTTTCATCATAAGGAAGATAGATAAGGAAACTAGTAGTTTTATTATAGTATTATTATTATTATAATTGGAGTTCGACTCTTGCACGAGTCGTTTATTTCCTTAAAAATAGAAGTTTTGTTTAGGTATGAGTCGTGTCTGTTTACGATTACTCCTACTGGGGGTATAAATATGTATCGAAGGGTGGTGTAAAAAAAGACAATCAATCAAATACATCTATTATTTTCGTCTACTTTTTTAGCAAATATACTTTTATCGCATTAGTTCTAGTTCATCTACGAGTTCTTACGAAGACTCGACGGGCTGCATCTACAAGACCTCCACCGACTTTGCGAGTTCCGTGTTTTGAACAATTTGAGCCTTGACGTCCGGGCGCATCGTCGTCGTCTCGTTCAATCTTGTTCTAGTTATCATCCTTGTCGATTAATTGGTCAAATCGACTGGCACACCTTGGTATCGAATTCGGGTATAAGCCCGAGGTGTTCACAGATCCGATGCTTTTTGTGTCAACACCTCTTTTGGCACACCCGGTGGGACCCTAGATTCATCTTTTGATCACGATCATGGGTGATTCTACTGATGTCAATCCAAAGAACGTCATCGAGGTCTCTGAAGCAGATCTGAAAGACAATCAAAAGCAGATTATGGAGCAGGCTATGGAGGAATACAAGCAATTGTATCTAAAGTCCTTCAACCTAAGTAGGAGCGGCGAAGCTATCCAGAAGCACGATCCGCCATTGCCGCGACAGGTCACTTTCGACGCCAATCCTGGTAAATTACAAGAGATGGTTAATTCTGCATTAAATCAAGCATTAATTAGCCACTCTACTGTGTTATCCAATACTGTATACAATGTTGTTATGCAATCTTTCAAAGAAGGGCAGACCCCCCATTATGTTGGCCCAGCATATCATCAACCTGGATCGGCATCTACTACGACTCCATTGACAGTCCAAGCGGCATCTTCCCAACCTGTGAAGCCGTCTGCCGGTGAAGTTACTCCACCAAGATCAAGCCCTGTAAGCGTTGTTCGGCTGAATACAGATCCGATAACATCAGGGATGTCAGGACCTATAATCTAGAGTCAACCACTTCCTGCTAGCTGGTGGGGATACGGCATGCCTCCAGATCCATCTGCCGACGCTAAATTGATCCAAGGTGACAATGCAGCAGGGAAAGCCCCTGTGGAATCGGCAATATCGGCACAGCCGATGAGCCCGATGATACATTATGCTACGTCTTCTCCGAACGTGCAGTTGCCGCCAGTGAATCTTTAGATGGTGGTACCCAAGGTGCCTTACGGGCAGCCATCGGCAAGTTCTTTGTTGATGCAACAAGACATGGCAGTTGTGAACTATCCCATGATGATGGCAAATCCTCAGACGGGGACATCAATGCACTAAGGAGGCCAATTTGTTAATTACTCCAGGGTACAGGAGCAGCAAGCGCCAGGTAGCTATCAATTATCGGCAAGTCACATGCCGATGACTTATAATCCTGAGTGGGCTAGTCAGACATCGATTCAACAACAAATGGTGCAACCTGAACATCAAGTAGCAGGAGTACAACAATACCATTACCCGGCGAACGCCCAGAATGAGACATCGGCTCATCGACCGATGACTATAATACCGCAGTATACTCCAGTGGGTGTTCAAGGTTATACATCGGTAAGTCAACCGATGCATAATATTCAGCAAGGTGGTGCTGCGCCTACGCCAATTAGACCAGCTTATTTGCCACAAAGGCAAGAAGGGGCGTATCAACCAGTCCAGCCAATCAATATCCAGCCAGTACATCAGCAGGATCAAGATGCATACTGGACCGATAAAATCGCCGAAGTGATGAAAGAACAATTCGGCATCAAGCCTAAGGTCAATACGTACTCGTATCGGATGTCGTACCGACCCTCAGGCATATGACTTGATTCCTCTCCCAAATCGGTACAAGGTGCCGGATTTTACAAAGTTTTCTGGCCAAGATGATACATCAACGATGGAGCACATCAACCGCTTCATTATCCAATGTGGAGAGGCAGCTAGCAGAGATGAGCTGAGGGTAAGATTGTTCTCGTCGTCTTTGTTTGGATCAGCGTTTACTTGGTTCATCTTACTTCCTCCAAATTCTGTGATTACTTGGGCCAATCTGGAGAAGCAGTTTCACAAATATTTCTTCTCTGGCGTACATGAAAAGAGGATTACCGATTTAGTCAAATTGAAGCAACGTAATGATGAATCGGTAGAAAGTTTCGTCCAAAGACTACGAGACGTGAAAAACAAGTGCTATAGCTTGGTGCTTGATGATCGGCAATTGGCAGATTTGGCTTTCCAGGGGTTGTTGCCACACATCAAGGACAAATATGCATCTCAAGAGTTTGAGAGTTTGAGCCATCTCGTGCAAAGAGTTGCCGATCAGGAAATCAAAGTTTTCGAACCTAGAAAGACTTAGAACAAGAAAGTATCCTTCGTAGAACAGGAAGAAGACTTGGAATCAGATGAAGGGACGGATATTGGCGTTGCTGAATGGGTGAAAGATAAGAAGTCAATATCCTGTCCGTTTGGCTAGAAGGAAGCTGAGAGGTTCACCTTTGACACTACTAAAGCCGATAGGATATTTGATCTGTTGCTTCAAGAGGGACGGATTAAGCTTGCGCCTAATCAAGTGATTCCATCGGCTGAGGAACTTAGAAGGATTAGGTATTGCAAGTGGCATGACGCAACTTCGCATACTACCAATGATTGCAAAGTCTTTAGGCAGCAATTGCAGTCAGAAATGGGATCTGGACGAATTAAGTTTGAAAATTCTAAAACCCAGAAGCCGATGAATATCGATCAGCACCCGTTTCCGAATAATATAGTGAAAACTAGTGAAAAAATCAAAGTACTGACATCGGAGGCGGCCAAGAAGAATGCATCGGTAGATCCTAAACACCAAATAGTTGTGCATGATGTGAAGGGAAAAAGGTTTGCCGATGACAGGAAGGGCAAGAGGATTGCTGACGAAGGTAACAGCGCCGGAAGGTCTCGTGGACATGATCCATATGGTGTCGTAATCACGCACAGATCACCGTGACAAGAATATCGACGCTCGCAGGAGGAGCAATATCGGCAACAAGGGGAAGAAAGGAGCCAAGAGTGGCATCGGCATAAAAATCATTGGAATTGTCCTTTCTTCATTCATTGTTGGGAGGAGGGCATCAAGCTACCTACTGCCGATAATTGTCATGAGTGCAACGGGTACTATCCTTCTGATCGGTCGGGAAAGAGACCCTGTTCTGACAATCGAGAAGCAAGCTATGGCAGACTGATCAGAGAGAAAGGATCGGTGCATGATCAGCTTGGGGGCAAGCTCAGCGTACGTGATAGGCTTGGCAAGCGCGACCGTCAAGAAAAACTTGAAGAGATGGCTGATGCAAGGGTGCTCGATGAAGAAATATTCTCTAGGGATCCGAATATAAGGAGTGATGCAAGCCACCACGGTGAGAAACAGTACCAGCCTGTTTGGAAAACTAAGCTTCCTCAATGGTGTCCCAAGGGCCTGACGAAGACTCAGAGAAGAAGGATCGAACGTGAACGCCAGAGCGATCTGTGTCACAATCAGACTCCTTCAAGAGAGGAATCTCCAGTTTGGCAATGGAGGCCGAAACACAAGAGTGGGAATCCATCGTCAGAAGTCAATATTGTTGTTATGTTGCCAATGGAATTCATGACACCTACCTATGCTGAAGAAGAAGTTGCTGAGATGGCGCAGTTAGTTCTGGACCTGATGGCAGCTGTCTTTGAAAAGCCTACCGATGATGAAACGCAGCATTTGAGAGCTTTGTTTGTTAAAGGTAAAGTTGATAGGCAGCCGATATCAAAGATGCTGGTAGATGGAGGGACGTCAATCAATATAATGCCATATGTCATGTTCAGAAAGCTTGGGAAAGGTGACCAAGACTTAGTCAAGACAAACATGAAGTTGAAAGATTTTGAAGGCAATGTGTCACCAGCTATGGGGGCCGTATGTGTCGAGTTGACCATCGGCAGCAAAACTTTGCCGACAACGTTTTTCGTAATCAGTGGCAAGGGTACCTACAACTTGCTCCTGGGGAGGGATTGGATCCATGCTAATTGTTGTGTTCCTTCCACATTGCACCAAAGCCTCGTGCAATGGGTTGAGGATAAAATTGATATAGTCCAAAGTGAAGCCCCGTCGATTGTTGCATCAGCAGAATCGAAAACTTATGAGCAGACCAAATGCATATCAGGTGAGGCTTGGGATACAGAGTTTCTCAAAGTTGCCGATTACCGAATTACACCGATCCAAGCAGTCGGTTCTGAAGAAGAGTTTTAATGGATCAACTCGCTGACGACGGAAAACTTGGGCAGGGGTTCATGTCAGCCGATGATTTACTAGAAATAGATATCAACAATGGTAGTAAGCCTAGGCCAACTTTTATTAGTGCTAAGTTAGATTCCCAATGTAAGCAACAGTTGAGTGATTTATTAAAAGAATATAAAGATTGTTTTGCTTGGGATTATACGGAGATGCCTGATTTAGACCGATCAATAGTTGAACATCGGTTGCCTGTTAAATCTGGGTTCCAAGCACATCGGTAACCATCGCGCCGATGTAATCCTAATGTATTGCTCGATATTAAGGCTGAAATTATGAAGTTAATTGAAGCTAGTTTTATTCAGCAGTGTCGATACGCCGAATGAATTTCTAATGTGGTTCCTGTATATAAGAAAAATGGAAAACTTCGTGTTTGTATTGATTTCAGGAATCTTAATAAAGCTACGCCGATGGATGGTTACCCGATGCCCATTGCTGATCTACTGGTTGACGCTGCAGCTGGTCATCAGATCATTAGTTTTATGGATGGTAACGCTGGGTATAATCAGATATTCATGGCTGAAGAAGATATATCCAAGACTGCTTTCAGATGTCCAGGTCATGTTGGTTTATTTGAATGGGTCGTGATGACTTTTGGCCTAAAAATGCTGGTACTACTTATCAGAGGGCGATGAATTTTATTTTTCATAAGTACATCAGCACGTTGGTTGAAATCTATATTGATGATGTGGTGGTCAAATCTAGGGATTTTGAGAGGCATCTTGCTGATTTACGGAAAATTCTGGAGTGCATGAGGGAGCATGGGTTGAAGATGAATCCAAACAAGTGTGCATTTGGCGTATCAGCAGGCCAATTTCTAGGTTTTATGGTACATCGGAGGGGTATCGAAATCGGCAAAAAATCTATTGATGCAATTAATAAAGTGGTTGCTCCTACAAACAAGACTGAGTTGCAGTCCTTGATCGGCAAGGTTAATTTTATTTGGAAGTTTATATCTAATTTGTCTGGGAAGATTAAATCCTTTAGCCCTTTGCTAAAGCTAAAAGCCGATCAAGAATTTACATGGAGGGAAGAACAACAATCGGCCTTGGAAGTAATTAAGGAGTATTTGGTAAATCCTCCAGTGTTAGTTCCACCTCAGCACGGAAAGCCTTTCAGGTTATACTTATCTACCAATGACAGCGTTATCGGATCAGCCTTAATCCAAGAATTTGAAGGGAAAGAACGTGTAATTTATTACTTGAGTAGAAGGCTGGTGGATGCTGAAACCAGGTATTCAGCCATTGAAAGATTGTGTTTATGTCTGTACTTCTCTTGCATGAAGTTGAGACATTACTTGCTATCAACTGAATGCACTGTCGTATGCAAGGACGATGTGGTTAAGTATATGCTATCAATGCCGATATTGAGTGGAAGGATCGGCAAATGGATCCTGACATTGTGAGAGTTTGATTTGAGATATGAATCGACTAAGGTGATTAAGGGTTAGGTGATGGCCGATTTTGTTACTCAGCATTGTGGTACAGTGTGTTCTATAGAGATTGCTCCTTGGATATTATTCTTTGATGGATCCACATGTAAGGAAGGAGCAGGTATCAGTGTTGTCTTGATTTCACCTCGAGGACCGAAGTATGAAATCTCCTTACCGATCGTTGCTACTTCAACAAACAATCAAGCTGAGTATCAGGCTTTGTTAAAAGGGTTGAAATTACTCAAGGAAGTATGTGCCGATGCCGTTGAAGTCTTTGGTGATTCTATGTTGGTGATCAATCAGTTGGCTCGAATATATGAATACTGAAGTGAAATTTTGATTGCACACCATGAAAAGTGTTGGCAATTATTAAAAGGGTTTAAAGAATACCGCCTCGAACATATTCCTCGGTTGCATAATGAAGAGGCTAATCGGCTAGCGCAACACGCTTCAGGATATCAGCTGATTCAAGCGGTAACAACATTGGTAATGGCTGCCGATGACTGGAGAAAAGAGATTATCGATTACTTGAGGGATCCATCTAAAAAGGTCGAAAGGCGTCTAAGGTTTCAGGCTACCAAATACGTGCTCCTTGACGATGAATTATATTATCGGACGATTGATGGAATTTTGCTCAAGTGCCTTAGTAAAGAGGAATCGAAGAGGCTGATGGGTGAGATTCATGAAGGAGTGTATGGAGCGCATCAATTAGCATTCAAAATGAAGTGGATGATCAGACGGAACGGTTATTTTTGGCCAACGATTCTTGAGGATGGTTTTGGGTACTTCGAAGGGTGTCAAGATTGTCAGAGGTTTTGGCCAACGATCCTATCATCAAGCCTTGGCCGTTTAGAGGATGGGCCATCGATCTCATCAGTCAAATTTATCCACCGTCGAGTAAAGGGAGCAAATTTATACTTGTTGTCACCGATTATTTCACAATGTGGGTTGAAGCTATTCCTTTGAAGAAGGTGACATCGGCAAATATGATAGATTTTGTAAAAGAGCATATTGTTTACCGATTTGGTATTCCTCAAACTATCACAACTGATCAGGGGCTCATGTTCACATCAGGGTAGTTTGATGAATTTGCTATCAGTATGGGGTTCAAGGTATTAAATTCTTCTCCTTATTATGCTCAAGCTAATGGTCAGGCCGAGGCAACTAATAAGGTAGTGATCAAGCTTATCAAGCGCAAGATTGAAGAGAACCCTAGAAGGTGGCATACAGTGTTGAATGAGGCTTTGTGGTTGTATAGGATGGCTTGTCATGGTGCAACCAAAGTTTCGCCGTACCAGTTAGTCTATGGGCATGATGTTGTCCTGCCTTGGGAAGTTAAAACTGGTTCTAGACGATTGTTTTCCCAGGACCAGTTAACAACCGATGAGTATGATATACTTATGAAAGATGAATTAGAGGATCTAGCGGGTCATCGGCTAAGAGCTCTAATCAGTATTGAAGAGAACAAGAAGAGGGTTACCAGGTGGTACAACAAGAAAGTAAAAACGAAAGAGTTTGCCGATGGTGATCTGGTATGGAAATTGATTTTACCGATTGGGACTAAGAGTTCAAAGTTTGGAAAATGGTCTCCTAATTGGGAGAGTCCTTTTTGGATAAATCAGTCTGTTCCTGGTAATGCATATATTTTGGAGACCCTCAAAGGGGTTGCGTTTTCCAGAGGAATCAATGGTAAATATTTAAAGAAATATTACCCTAGTATCTGGATGGATGCATAAAAGCGATATAAATATGCCGACGGCAGAGTTATCATACAAAAACGTCGGTAGAAAAAGCATTAAAGTTATATTACAGGAGGATTGGTCATCAAGTTCATGATTGCCAATTACAACAAGATTGAATAGATGAAATCGCGCGAAGGAGAATTTGATCAGCTTCTCTTATCTCCTTGGCATCGTCATCGGCGGTACCCTCAATCGGCCTAATTTTCTTCTTCAGCAGAAGGGCGTGGCAAGCATCAACATTCCTCTCTTGTTGTAGGGCTTTGGTGGCATCGGGAAGTTGAATCTTCTTATGGTTAGCTGAGTTTAAAGCTTCATCTACTTTCTTCAATTCGGCTAGCAATTCTTCTTTTCGTGCCGATAGACGGACGATTTCTTGTTCAAGTTCGATGCTGGAAGCTTCTAGACGGCCGATGTCTTTATGCTTTTCCTCAGCAGTTTGCTTGAACTTGAGTATTTCCTCATCAAGTTTTGCTTGAGCGGCTCTATCGGCGATACGACGTGAGGCCTTTTGATACTGTAGCTACCACCTCTCAAGGAATGCCGCTTGGAAGAGTGTTTCTTCAATGTCGGTAGGCAGTTGGTATTGAATTTCTCTGAAAGCTACCCTTACTGCACTAGAGTCTTGGACTAGTTCGGATGTGTTTTGTTGCAGTAGGAGTAGCAATGCTTCAAGTTCAGATTTTACTTCTGCCGATATGACAGTAGAAGCTTGAGCAAAACTTTCTTCTTCTTCATCATCATCTGGAATGTTGACAGCGAAGGAGAATAAAATGTTGGGAGAGTCTTGGGCCTAAAGAGAAAAGGAATTAAAGTTTGTCAGTTAAGAACTTGTATCTTGCAAAATTTAATAGATAGCTGGTTTACCTGCTTTAGATCAATTTCTCATCTTAGACTTGGCAGGGTGGCTGGCGTAGGTGTATCCTGAGGATCGGTAATAGTTGCCGATGAACTTGCCTTTATAGGAGGAATAGTTGGTGCTGGTGCTGAAGCTGATGCCGATGTTGTTTCTGCTGTTGTAGCTGGCCCCTGCGGTGATGGTACCGTCTCTTGGTTCACTACTACATAATAGATTAACCGTGGCGGTTGTTTTGGATTAACCGTGGAGGTTTTTCCAACCGCCACGGATCAATGGTCATGGTTAATCGGACCAACCGCCACGGTTAATGCCATTAACCGTGGCGGTTATGTAAGGATAACCGCCACGATTAATAGCATTAACCGTGGCGGTTGCTTATGTAAACCACCACTGTTAATTAGTATTAACCATGGCGGTTTCTTATAGCAACCGCCACGGTTAATATTTTCCAAAAAAACAAAAAAATGTTTTTTTAATTTTAAAAATGATTTCCACGGTAGTCTTCATAGTCATCTGATGAGGTTGATAAAGCAAGGGTGAGCTCTTAAAGTACTCAGCAAGAGTAACACAGGGTTATGAAGCTCAAAAGCTGACACTGTCTTTACTGCGGTTGCTTTTAACTTTGTCAAGTTTTGCCAATACTTAGCTTTAGTAATGCATACCCAGTTGATAACCACATAATAAGAATATTAATCAACATTAATAATTAAACAACATGATCATCTAACACTGTGAGTTTTCCAGGCCGCTCGTGACCGTGAGCACGACTATCATGATAGATTTACACTCTGCAGAGGTTATGCACTTTACCCACAAACCGTGTAGCCCATATGTCGGGGTTTATAACTCCCAAAACACTGCCAAGGTGAGCGGGCAGGGTACACTATGAAGTCTTTCAGAAGTCTTCCCAACATGTTGCCAGACCCAACGGACCCAAGGGCAAAGGGTATGTAAAGCCCCTACTCGATGGTACCCTTGGAAGCGGTAACCACCCTAGGCCATGCCCTACAACCAGCTCGGCATTAGTGCCTTTCACGAACTGCCAACATGCCAGTACGAATCTTTATACTTGACTAAAGCCAGAGCCATATAGCATTCATGGTTGCATTTAAATCCCAGCTTTTGCCCTATAACGTGGTCCTATTCCATGTTGCTATAAAAGCCAGTTTTAATCATCATTGCATATCTCATGATTAGGTAAAGCATAGCATAACTACCCAAATGCACAACTCCCATTGGTGACAAGGAAATGGGTAACAAGCTATGGTAAAGATCTAGATAGGAGTCAATTAAGACACATGCAATCATGACTAAATGTAATTAGGGTGAATGGGTAACAAGGAAGATCCCATGTTAAATTTGCCTTGATCACAAAGCTCCTAGAGGTCCTGATCTGCTTCAAAGAACTCGGGATCACCGTAAATCTCACCGGTTGTACTCGATCAACATCACCACGCAATCATCCGAACAATCATACACGAAGCAACATAGATATAATTAGAACATTACACCAAAAAAAAGGTTTTGAAAAGATTATAAAACAGATCTATACTATACTATGATCACAAAGACGCAAAATTCACGCTAAATGGATCTAGAACGAATAAACTATAGATTAAGTAAGATTTTACTATACAAGATTAAAGCATTAAAATAATTAATCTAAACTTTTATTTTCAAAGGTGATTATCATAGATGAAATCTATACTAATGGATAGAGCATAAAATTATGAATCTAATGCAACTTGAATGGGTCGATTTGGATCTAAAACGAGCAAGTTATAGGTATTTGAAAAACAGTGGCAATTCTGTAAATTAATGGATCTATTTTGAATTAAAACAAATCGAGAAAATCGGATTTACCGAGTCAGCAAGGGATGGCGGGTTGATTAGATGAAAACCGGGGGCCTCTTTAGGAAAAGGACCCGCGAAGGGGTATGGATGGATCAGATCCATCCGATCCAATCTGGACGAATCAGATTAGAATGGGGAGAGAGGGGGAGGTGCTCCGCCGGAGCAGAGGGTAGAGGCGGTGGCGCCATGGCTGCTCAGAGCCCGAGCTCGCCGGCGCAAGGGGTTCCTGAGGCTCTAGTGCTCGGTTTCACACGGGAACTGGTCAGGGAGCAAGAGGAGGCAAAGGCGAACTCACCAGGGTGTTCAGCGGGGCTCGGGCATGACGATGGATGGCCGGCGGCGGGGTCCCGCAGCTCGGCTCTTCCTGCAGTACGACAGCGGGGTCAGTCGGTGCGCAAAACGAAGGGAGAAGGGATGGGGAAGTTTTCTCGCGACTTCACGAAGCCGATGCGATGCTCGACGAGGGCTTACAGCGGCAGGAAACGCCCGACGGCTCGGCGGCGGACGCGGCGCGAGGCGGCGCTGCTGCTAGCTTGAGGCGAGGGCTCGGCTGCCTAGATGAGATCGACAGCGTGAGGGCGACGCTATTTAAAGGGGCCAGGGAGAGGGTTTGGGCGTGGCACGCACGCCAAGAGAGACGCGGACGCGGGCTCCTCTGCTCGGCAGAGTCTAAGCCAGAGAAGAGAGGGAGAAGGCAGCTGACACGTGGGCCTAGCGCGTCAGTGGAAGAAGGGAGAGGGAGAGCTCTGCGCCGCGCGCTGGACCGGCCTGGAGACTGGGCCGAGGCCAGGGGAGGGAAGGGAGGAGAGGGGCACTGTGGGCTGGGCCAAACAGAGAAAAGGGAGAAGGGGGAAATTTCTTCTTTTCTTTTCCTTTGATTTTACAAATCCTTTTTCCAAATGTTTTTGAAAACCTTTTTAGTTCTTGCAACAAGAAATACAAAAGAGAGTGCAGTAGCATGAGATGCACAACCATGTTATTAACCCTAACATGTGACATTAGTTTTAGTTTTATTTATTTAATTCTATGCTCACAACAATTGGTACAAATAAAGTCAAATTCACCAAATTAATTCAAATTGAAATCAAATTCAAGCCTAATTGGGTTATTCAAATTTTAGGGTGTTACAAATCTACCCCCCTTAAAAGAATCTTGACCCGAGATTCCCAGATTTTACTTACTTAAAGAGTTGAGGGTAGGTTTTTCTTAGATCTTCCTCTCTTTCCCAAGTGGCCTCTTTCTCAGTATATCGATTCCACTGCACCTTGCACATCTTGATGACCTTACTCCTTGTAATTCTTTTAGCTGTTTCCAAAATCTTAACCGGATATTCCTCATATGTCAAATCTTCCTTAACTGTGAGTTCCTCCAACGGTATCTGTTCTTCTGGTACTCGCAAACACTTCTTAAGCTGAGATACGTGAAACACATCATAAAATCCTTACAAACTTTCTGGTAACTCTAACCGATAAGCAACTTCTCCACGTCTCTCAAGAATCTTGAACGGACCAATATATCTAGGTGCTAGCTTTCCTTTCATATTGAACCGTTTCACACTTCTCCTAGGTGACACTTTCAAGTAAACATAATCACCTACCTTAAAAGACAAATTTCTTCTTCGGTTATCAGCGTTACTCTTCTGTCGAGACTATGCTATCTTCAGATTATCTCTGATTACTCGGACTTGTTCTTCTGCATCTCTCAGAACATCTGGTCCAAATACTGGAGTTTCTCCCGTTTGATTCCAGAACAATGGAGTTCTACACTTCCGTCCATACAAAGCTTCAAACGGCGCCATCTTAAGACTATCTTGATAACTGTTATTATATGAAAACTCAGCATAGGGCAAACTCTTGTCCCAACTCGTACCATACTGCAAAGCACAAGCTCTCAACATATCTTCTAGCACTTGATTAGTTCTTTCTATTTGTCCATCTGTCTGAGGGTGATAGGCTGAGCTAAAATTCAACACTGTTCCGAGGGACTCATGCACCTTCTTCCAAAAATGCGAGGTGAACTGGGTCCCTCTATCTGACACAATCTTCTTTGGAACTCCATGCTGGCATACTATCCTTTCCATGTACAACTCAGCTAATTGTGCTCCTGTATAAGTGGTTCGAACTAGCAAGAAGTGAGCTTCCTTAGTCAAGCGATCAACTATGACCCAGATTGAATCATAACCTTTTCGAGTAAGCGGTAACCCAACTATGAAATCCATACCAACCTCGTCCCACTTCCATTCAGGTATCTTCATCGGTTGCAACAGTCCTGCAGGTCTCTGATGTTCTGCTTTAACCCTCTGACTTGTATCACATATTGCTACGTATTCTGCCACATCACATTTCAATCCAACCCACCAATATTTCTCTTTAAGATCTAAGTACATCTTAGTGCTTCCCGGATGTATTGAGTAGGTTGACTCATGAGCTTCTCGCAGAATCGTCTATCGAATAGACTTGATGTCGGGGACACAGATCCTCTTTCCATACCACAACGTGCCATTATCATCTAACCGGAAACCGGGTGACCTTCCTTCCTTCATATTCTCGATTATTACCTGAAGATTCTTATCCTGCAACTGACCTTCACGAATCTCCTTCTCTAGTGTAGGCTCCACTACCATCTCCATAGCATTAGCAACAATGCTCAAGTTGAGATGCTCAAGTTCAGCACACAACTCTTCAGGCATAGGTATTGTCCGAATCTCATTAGCATAACTTTTTCTGCTAAGAGCATCGGCCACAACATTGGCTTTACCAGGATGATAGTGAACATCTAAGTCATAATCCTTAATCAGCTCCAACCAACGACGTTGCCTCAAATTCAAATCTGATTGAGTAAAGATGTATTTCAAGCTCTTATGGTCAGTGAAGATAATGTCTCCATATCTTCAATGCCTGAACCACAACTGCTAGCTCCAAATCATGAGTCGGATAATTCAACTCATGCTTCCTCAGTTGTCATGAAGCATACGCAACAACTCTTCCTTCTTGCATAAGCACACAACCCAAACCAAGATGAGAGGCATCACAATAAATAGAGAACTTCTGACTTAAGTCTGGCAGGGTCAACACAGGAGCTGTAGTCAATCTCTTTTTCAATTCTTCAAAGTTAGTTTGACACTTCTGTAACCAAACAAACTTGGCATCCTTCTCAAGCAACGCGGTCATAGGTTTAGCTAGCTTAGAGAATCCTTCAATGAACCTTCTATAGTATCCAGCTAAGCCAAGAAAACTGCGAATCTCACTGACATTTGTTGGGGGTTTCCAATTTAGTACATCTTCCACCTTACTAGGATCAACTGATATACCTCCATTAGACACAACATGGCCAAGAAAGGAAACTTCTTTCAACCAAAATTCACACTTACTTCTTTTAGCATACAATTGGTGCTCTCGAAGCTTCTGTAATACCAATCTCAAGTGTTCAGCATGCTCATCATCATTCTTGGAGTAGATCAGAATATCATCAATAAATACCACCACAAACTTATCCAGATATTCCATAAAGACCTTGTTCATCAAATACATGAAGTATGCAGGTGCATTGGTAAGACCGAAAGACATCACCGTATATTCATACAACCCATACCTCGTAGTGAACGCTGTCTTGGGAACATCTGAAGCACGGATCTTCAACTGATGATAACCAGACCGAAGATCAATCTTGGAGAACACATAGGCACCCTTCAACTGATCAAACAAATCATCGATTCTGGGCAAAGGATACTTGTTCTTGATAGTTACCTCATTGAGTGACCGATAATCAACACACATCCTCTCACTGCCATCTTTCTTGTCAACAAAAATAACTGGTGCACCCCAAGGTGAAGAGCTAGGATGAATAAAACCTTTATCCAACAACTCTTTAATTTGTTTCTTAAGTTCTTCTAGTTCTTTTACTCCCATTCTATATGGTCTTTTAGCTATAGGTGCAGTTCCAGGTAATAACTCAATTATAAATTCAATGTCACAATCGGGAGGCATACCTGGCAAATCTTCGGGGAACACATCTGGAAATTCATCAACAACTCGCTCTGCTGGGTTGTCATTCTCCTCAAGTTGATTGACGGCGGCTGTCGGTGGAGGTTGCATAACCACATCAACACTGATCCCGCCCCCTGTAGGTGTAGACAGCTCAACTATCTTCTTATCACACCTGATCACTGCACTATGTGTCTTCATCCAATCTAACCCAAAATGACATCAATTCCATCGGTTCTCAGCACGGTAAGTCTGACTTTGAAGTCTACCCACCTTAGAGCAACAATAACCGATGGACAATAACAATTGGTTCTCATAACCCCTCCCGATGAATTTACTATTATAGAATTTTGCATTGCTAATAATGATATTCCATGCATTCTAACAAAAGTTTGTGAAATGAAAGAGTGTGATGCTCCAGAATCAAAAAGAACAGTAGCAGGGATGAAGTTGACTTGGAACGTACCCATCATCACTTCCGGCGCTTCCTGAGCTGCTTCCGCGGAGACATGGTTCACACTCCTTCCATGTGGTGATAGTTGGCTCCTCCCCCTTTGATTATTGTTACCTTGGCTTGGAGGGTTCAACTGATTCTGCTTCTTGGGGCAGGTGTAAGAGATATGCCCAGGTTCACCACAGATATAGCACTTACTAGGAGTACTAGGTGCATTAGCCTTTGCTGGGGTGTTGCTGGATGAGCCGTGACAAGGTCCTGAGTAACCACTCTCCTGTTGGAATGGCGGACGTTGCTGGTTCGGGTTACGGTTCCCATAGTTAGATGAGCCTTGGTACCTCTGCTGGTAACCCTACTGAGGATAGTTGGGACGCTGGCGAGTGTTGCTCCCAGAAGCTTGTCCCCTAAGCTTCCTCTTCTTATCCATTTCCCTGCGTTCATTGTCCAGGATGATGGCATGGTTCACCAGGGATTGGAAATTCGGGTAAGTATTACCCTTTAGCTGCAACCGGAGTTCATAATAGATCCCCTTCAAGAAGAGATGCTGCTTATCAGCATCATCCCTTACTTCATTGGGAGCATAGCGAGCTAGCTGCGAGAACTTATCATGGTACTCACTGATTGACATCTGTCCCAATCGGAGGTTCCTGAATTCTTCCTGCTTAAGCTCTATAATTCCTTCTGGAATGTGACATGCCTTGAAGTCCCTGGAAAACTCTTCCCAGGTGATAGCAGGTGCGTTGCCGGGGCGAGCATCTTGATATGTCTCCCACCACGTCTGAGCTGCTCCTTGAAGCTGACCAGAAGCATATAGCACTTTCTCCTGGTCGTTGCACTGTGTGATGTTGAGTTATTTCTCCACCGCACACAACCAATCATCCGCCTCCAACGGATCACTACCATGAGAGAAAACGGGAGGGTGTCCTTGCAGAAATTCCCTCCGCTTGTTGACAGGGGGAGCTCCAGCAGGTGGATGGGGTTGGTTCTGCATGAACTGCATCATAGCTTGCATTGTCTGCATCATGTGAGCCTGCATGTGCTCTGGAGTCATCGCAGGTGGTGGAGGTAGTGGGTGCTGGTTGTTGTTGTTGTTGCCATCCTGAGCTCCATTGGTGTTGGATCTGGAGTTGGTCCTTGTGCGAGGCATTTGTCGTAAGGAACATAAGAACAAATTTAAAACCTGACATGAGATGAGTGTGCAACTTTTCTAGATTTTCAGCACAACAGCAGTCTATAAAAACAGTCATATCTGAAGTTCCCGAACTCAAACAGAGGCAAAGCTTACATGGTTGGAAACATGACGAAATTAGCTACAACTTTTGCAACACCGACTTTTTCTGATTATGATATTAACTTAACCATAACTTACGTTTAAACAGATCTGTCCAGAATACCGAACTGCGCAGAAACATTAACTTGCAAGAATTGTTTCTCTTAACTCCGAACAGATATGAAGGTGCTTCTTGCGGCCACGGAAGTCTACTGTTTCCAGTTAAATTTTTGTGATTTTAGGACGTGCAGAATTAATTAGGCAAAAATAACAAGACAGAGAGGTCTGAAAAGACAGCTTAACGAAAACTGCAACTTTATTTATTATTCAACTTTCAAATAACCCAAACTAAGCTATGAGTGTTGCGGACAGGCCCACAACCTCAACCAATCATCACAAAGAACCAACTCACACACTAGCATAAGCACAAGCAACTAAACACATAGGAAACACTAGCGTACACGACTCACGATCTAGCGAAAGACGATAAAAGGGACTCCTAGTCCTAATTCTTCTTGATCTTCTTGAAGTTCATTGGCAGCCCAAACTCTTCATGAAGCTCATCTTGCTGTTGGTAACTGCGCTTGAGCTCCTTGCGCAGCCCCCTTACTTCTACTATGAGATGACCATACATGCTCATCATCTCTTGAACGAAGTTGACGAGCTCATTCAGGACGGGGCCGCCTTCCCCGTTAGGTTCGGTGATTATCCAACCTTGCTCTGCATCGAAACGAGGGATGTAACGGTGCCGGGTGTTGGCGATCCTTTCCCTGAATTTGTTGTGAATGGCCACATATGCAGAGAACGCGACGTCCTTCATGTTTGCTTCCATGGTAGGATGAGCAACACAGCTATGGAAGGTATAATCCACACGTTCAGCTGCTTGCCCATTAACACTTCCATAGATATAGATCTTCGCCTTCCCGTAGGTGTTGGCGATGGGATGTTTGAATTCCTTGCAAGTGTACATTGTTGCAATCACGGGCCTTGGGTAGCATTCCAGCACAAGGTCCACTAGCTGGGAGTGAGCGTAGCTGCTGTGCGCTCCTCCTCGGATATGCTTAGTGCGGATCCACCCTGTCTCTTCTGGCAGGTCTTCTCTGGCAACATCAAGAGTAGGAGGATTAACGTCAGCACTTGGGGCATGGGGGCTCCCTACCCCATGGTACTCTTCGCCACTGGAGATTTCCTGGACCTCCTCCTCTAGTTCTTCCTGAGATTCCACCATTGGCGCTTGAGGTTTAGGAGGGGCAATCTGGCGGCGAGGGCACGTCCTCTGGTGTTGATGCGAGCTGACCGACGAAGGTTAGGCATCTTGACAAAGATAGAGATAGATTAGAAAAACATTTTCATAAAAGAATAAGTCAAGTGTAGCATAAACAGTTTGAGAAAATATATATACAAGAATGTAAGCATGAAAAGAGAAGGTAAAGACAAGACAAGAAGACCATTCTAACTAGGCTTGCGTCCTACAGTCAACATTTGCTTTGATACCAATTTGTCACACCCAATTTTAAAAATAAAATTCAATGCGGATAACTCATGTGTGCCTAGAGATCAATCACACACATAAGCCGACAAGTCTTTAAATAGTACCATCACTGAGTGCTTATTACATAACGAATAATATTCATAAACAAAACAACGGAAATATAAAGATAACTCTTGCAACGAAGCTCCACTTCACAGGGAACGCCGACTGGTTGACCACTAGCCTAGTACTCTTCACGGTAGTCTTCATAGTCATCTGATGAGGTTGATAAAGCAAGGGTGAGCTCTTAAAGTACTCAGCAAGAGTAACACGGGGTTATGAAGCTCAAAAGCTGACACTGTCTTTACTGCGGTTGCTTTTAACTTTGTCAAGTTTTGCCAATACTTAGCTTTAGTAATGCATACCCAGTTGATAACCACATAATAAGAATATTAATCAACATTAATAATTAAACAACATGATCATCTAACACTGTGAGTTTTCCAGGCCGCTCGTGACCGTGAGCACGACTATCATGATAGATTTACACTCTGCAGAGGTTATGCACTTTACCCACAAACCGTGTAGCCCATATGTCGGGGTTTATAACTCCCAAAACACTGCCAAGGTGAGCGGGCAGGGTACACTATGAAGTCTTTCAGAAGTCTTCCCAACATGTTGCCAGACCCAACGGACCCAAGGGCAAAGGGTATGTAAAGCCCCTACTCGATGGTACCCTTGGAAGCGGTAACCACCCTAGGCCATGCCCTACAACCAGCTCGGCATTAGTGCCTTTCACGAACTGCCAACATGCCAGTACGAATCTTTATACTTGACTAAAGCCAGAGCCATATAGCAGTCATGGTTGCATTTAAATCCCAGCTTTTGCCCTATAACGTGGTCCTATTCCATGTTGCTATAAAAGCCAGTTTTAATCATCATTGCATATCTCATGATTAGGTAAAGCATAGCATAACTACCCGAATGCACAACTCCCATTGGTGACAAGGAAACGGATAACAAGCTATGGTAAAGATCTAGATAGGAGTCAATTAAGACACATGCAATCATGACTAAATGTAATTAGGGTGAATGGGTAACAAGGAAGATCCCATGTTAAACTTGCCTTGATCACAAAGCTCCTAGAGGTCCTGATCTGCTGCAAAGAACTCGGGATCACCGTAAATCTCACCGGTTGTACTCGATCAACATCACCACGCAATCATCCGAACAATCATACACGAAGCAACATAGATATAATTAGAACATTTCACCAAAACAATAAAGAGGTTTTGAAAATATTATAAAATAGATCTATACTATACTACGATCACAAAGACGCGAAATTCACGCTAAACGGATCTAGAACGAATAAACTATAGATTAAGTAAGATTTTACTATACAAGATTTAAACATTAAAACAATTAATCTAAACTTTTATTTTCAAAAGTGATTAACATAGATGAAATCTATACTAATGGATAGAGCATAAAATTACGAATCTAACACAACTTGAACGGGTTGATTTGGATCTAAAACGAGCAAGTTATAGGTATTCGAAAAACAGTGGCAATTCTATAAATTGATGGATCTATTCTGAATTAAAACAAATCGAGAAAATCGGATTTACTGAGTCAGCAAGGGATGGCGGGTTGATTAGATGAAAACCGGGGGCCTCTTTAGGAAAAGGACCCACGAAGAGGTATGGATGGATCAGATCCATCCGATCCAATCTGGACGAATCAGATTAGAATGGGGAGAGAGGGGGAGGTGCTCCGCCGGAGCAGAGGGCAGAGGCGGCGGCGCCATGGCTGCTCAGAGCCCGAGCTCGCTGGCGCAAGGGGTTCTCAAGGCTCTGGTGCTCGGTTTCGCACGGGAACAAGTCAGGAGCAAGAGGAGGCGAAGGCGAACTCACCAGGGTTTTCAGCGGGGCTCGGGGATGACGATGGATGGCCGGCGGCGGGGTCCCGCGGCTTGGCTCTTCCTGTAGTACGACGACGGGGTCAGCCGGTGCGCAAAACGAAGGTAGAAGGGATGGGGAAGTTTTCTAGCGACTTCACGAAGCCAATGCGATGCTCGACGAGGGCTTACGGCGGCAGGAAACGCCCGACGGCTCGGCGGCGGACGCGGTGCGAGGCGCCGCTGCTGCTAGCTTGAGGCGAGGGCTCGGCTTCTTAGATCAAATCGACAGCGCGAGGGCGGCGCTATTTAAAGGGGCCAGGGAGAGGGTTTGGGCATGGCATTCATGCCAAGACAGATGTGGACGCGGGCTCCTCTGCTCGGCAGAGTCCGATCCGGAGAAGAGAGGGAGAAGGCAGCTGACACGCGGGCCTGGCGCATCAGTGGAAGAAGGGAGAGGGAGATCTCTGCGCCATGCGCTGGGCCGGCCTGGAGACTGGGCCGAGGCCAGGGGAGGGAAGGGAGGAGAGGGGCACTGTGGGCTGGGCCAAACAGAGAAAAGGGAGAAGGGGGAAATTTCTTCTTTTCTTTTCCTTTGATTTTCCAAATCCTTTTTCCAAATGTTTTTGAAAACCTTTTTAGTTTTTGCAACAAGCAATACAAAAGAGAGTGCAGTAGCATGAGATGCACAACCATGTTATTAACTCTAACATGTGATATTAGTTTTAGTTTTATTTATTTAATTCTATGCTCACAACAATTGGTAGAAATAAAGTCAAATTAACCAAATTAATTCAAATTGAAATCAAATTCAAGCCTAATTGGGTTATTCAAATTTTAGGGTGTTACAAATGTGTTGTCTTCTTCCAAGAGAACCGATATCACAAAGTTCATTATATATACATGTTCATTATGGAAAATCATTTGCAGCAGTTCATTACAACAAGTTCATCTAATCAATGTCCAACAACTTGTAGTCAGTCATATCCAAACCACTAGTTCTGCAATTGGCTAACGCACAATACTGAGGTAATGCCGCTAGCGCGTTGCCCGTGTAGAAGAATTTCCCACTCATTTCAGCACATTCATCAGTGACAAACTTACAAATGTCAGCTTGAGGAGATGTGGCTAGTGATGTAACTGGAGCTGACGGCTTTGGGCGTTTCGGTCGGCGAGCGGTACTTGATGAGCCTCGGCGTTTTGACTGTTGCACTTGGGGGCATCGGCAGGCTGAGCCGAAGAAGTTTGCACGTTTGGGATGGCTGCCGATGAACTTGTCTGCTGCAGAGGAGAATTTGGTGCAGATTGAATAAAAATTATCGATAAAAAATATTGTTGTTATCAGCACAAATAAGTGAAGACTTGTTACTGTAAAAGCTTGCGTCAAGACAGCGGCAGCGGTGACAGCATCATCGTTTGGCAATGGTTTGGACCTAATGGTAACCTTGGGAGCTTCCTTTCGATGTATGAGGGTAGCAAATGAAGGGGCCTTGCTGCTGATTATCGATGTAGGGTTCATCGGTCGTAAGTTAAAATATTTGCCGCTCTTGCTCTTTTTGGGGATCAAATCGTTAACCTGTTGACAGAAGATTAGTTACTGATGCATTTGAAGAGATAACGAAAAAATAGTATCGGAAATAAACTCACCATGTCATCAGGCATAATATGATCAACGTCAATCAGGTGCCGATAGTAGTGTGATGATGCAGCAAATAGTTGATCCTTCCACTCTTGCCACCAGGATCTATATGACTCAGTGACGAAGGATGTCGGTGCTCAAGAAGATAAGTTGATGTTGACTACATCCGCCTGAGGGGGGAGAGTGACAATCTTATTCCAATCCATAGCACTAGAGATAACTTCTCTTGGTTTTATCACATTGGCATAGCTGAGTTTGATCGGCAATTGACCAAACGCTAACTGTCTTGCTGCTGCCGATGGATAATAGAATTCATAAGATGGATGAGTGTTCTTCCTGGTCCCAAAGATGTTGACTGGAATAGCTCGGGGAGTGAGGGTAGACTTCATAATTCCTTCATTCTGTGGTATATTCCCATCGGTAAGGTTGAAGGAGAGTGGAAATCGGTTATCTTCATCAATATAAGGCCACTAGACTCGTTCTACAGCAGGAATTCCACAATAGAGTCTCTGAAAGAACATGCCGAATTGATCTTCGTTGGCATCAGTTCCTGGTAGCACTATTATGGCTTCCCCAAAATTGAGAGGGGAACGGGTTGCCGATTCATCCTTAGCAAATACATAGTCTTCAGATAAATCTCTTGGGAATTGCTGGCTAAACAGATCAAATTGAAGACATTTATGCATATGGGCGTTTAGCCATAAGTTGATGAACCACCAAGAACCTCCAAGTTTGCCGATGGGCTCGCCTAGCAGTAATTTTCCCGATACCTGGTGCAGGAGGTGGTAAACTGAGCTAAGCAGGTATCGGCCAAGGGGAAAACCTCCGTTAGCCAAAAGTTCTGCTGCAGGAAGATACATGTTGGTGGGTCCAACTGTCCTGCCACAGAAAATAAACTTCTCCAACCACATATTTAGGAAGGTGGCGTGCTCCCTCTGGCCTATCGATCCAGTATTCTGATATTCTTGAATATATCCGGTCCAACCGCCGATATTGCGTGTGTCCACTCGACGTTTAGACTTCCTACGGAAAAGGGTAGCAGGATCGGTAGAAGAGATATCGAGGCCGGTAAGCTTATGCATATCGACAAGTGTGGGAGTGGCTGGTCCTTGTCTGAATAGAAACGCGTTCATTGTATCAGACCAGAAGTAGGAAGCAGCAATCATCATGTTTTCATTCTTGGCCATATCGGCAAGTGACAATCTGATGCATTGGTCGATATTGCGCTCTGACCAATAGACCTGTTGTGACTTAGCCATTCTGAGGTACCAGTTCTTCCACCCTTTGGTGGGTTTGGGCCACGAGCAGAAAGTATCTGTCCATAACCCTAGGTTGAAATGTTCTGATCTAAAAGGGATACGGTTGGTTTCCGCGTTGATAAGGTCGGTTGGATCGGTATTCCCATTGGTCCCAAACAGTAAAGGTGTGCTTGGTCGATAGGGATTACTATTTTGCTGTGCATTTCCTAGATTCAGAAAGCAAAAGAAGAAAGAAATCACGAAACCAGATAGAGAGAAATTGCGGAATGTAAGGCGAGGGAAGAAGAAATTACCGCGGAAACATTGAAGTTGATTGCCATCGAGACCGGATCACCGGAGAGTTCTTGCAGGAGGTGCGCCCTCTGATAGAAGAAGAAACCGCCGTTGGGATGATGCTGGATTCAGGAATACCGGTGGATTGAGGGATGAAAGTATGAACTCAGGGTGAAAAAGATGGCGGACATTGGTCTTTATAGGCCTAGGTCAAAGGGCGTTTTCGAGTTTTCCTTTTTGACCGAACAGGAATATGGAAGAATATCGCGATGAATTTGCACGGTGATCGAGGAATTATAACTGTTGGCGCTACAGTTGCGGGACTTGTTGGTAATTTACAATGATGGCGCGCGGTAATCGAAATGATGGCATAGGCATTTTGGAGGAAACGATTATAGTAGAGGAAATTCCAGCACATGATATATTTCATACTCCGAAATTTGGGGGGCATGTGTTGACACCGTTTTTTGTACGTGTCAATGTGAACCGGATGCACTGATCGGTAAAGGGATAGTTGCTTTTCCTTATCGGCATCAGGATACTGCCAATCAGATTGCCGATAGAAGCAGGAGATTGAAGAAACATCAAAGATAAAAAGAAGGATATTTGCCGATGGGAAGGTGCTGCCGATGAAAACAGGAGGACATTATTGATCGGAAATGTCGCCGATGGATGCGGGATGATGTGGCCAACGTCAGCAGAAAGCTGCCGATAGCAATAGGAGAAGGTTGCGGATTAAAGGAATCTGCCGATGGAAGGTTTCATCGTAAGGAAGATAGATAAGGAAACTAATAGTTTTATTATAGTATTATTATTATAATTGGAGTTCAACTCTTGCACGAGTCATTTATTTCCTTAAAAATAGAAGTTTTGTTTAGGTATGAGTTGTGTCTGTTTACGATTACTCCTACTGAGGGTATAAATATGTATCGAAGGGTGGTGTAAAAAAAGACAATCAATCAAATACATCTATTATTTTCGTCTACTTTTTCAGCAAATCTACTTTTATCGCATTAGTTCTAGTTCATCTACGAGTTCTTACGAAGACTCGACGGGTTGCATCTACAAGACCTCCGCCGACTTCGCGAGTTCCGCGTTTTGAACAATTTGAGCCTTGACGTTCGGGCGCATCGCCGTTGTCTCGTTCAATCTTGTTCTAGTTATCATCCTTGTCGATTAATTGGTCAAATCGACTGGCACACCTTGGATATCGAATTCGGGTATAAGCCCGAGGTGTTCGCAGATCCGACGCTTTTTGTGTCAACAACATTGTTTGAATATTTTGAAAAAGGCAACTAATATTAGTATTCTATGTATACACCTTTCATTTCTAGGGTATTATATGTTCCACATTTCAAGATTAGTTTAGCTTAGTTTGAGAAATATAGATTCTTATTAGGATATTATTAAATGATGAATTTATGGTGGATTGTTCTTGATTTATATATATGCCACTCGAGCTCAAAATAATTATATATTTAGATGAAGAAGGTAGCTACCTATAATACTTTAGTTGTATACATGGCACATTTGATGATTTTAGAGAAATGTAAATTTTAGTTGTTTTATTTTCTTTGTTTAGAATATAAGGAATTTATAATATCTAGTTTGAAAAATGAGTATAGAGAGTAGATGACAACTGCTTCGGGACACTCGGCCTCTGATCGGGTTCCAAAGCGACTAAGGCCAGACCTCCCTCTCATTACCTGTGGCAGGTGTATGCAAAAGACTGTGAAGGAGTACCGAGTGGGGAAGCCGGGTCCCAACAATGGTTGGATCTTCTATAAGTGTCGAGATCGCAATGTGAGTTATATATTTTGTCACATTTGATGGTTATGGTTAATTTGTACCTATATTTTCTAATGATTTTGATTAAAGTGTTGATTTTTTATTTCTATTTTCAGTAGAATGACACTCGATGTCGCGGCTGGTACTAGGAGGAAGAGTATGTTACACACGTCGCGAAGGCTACGAAGGCTGATGAGGCAGTGAACTAGCTCAAGAAGTCTGTCAATGCTGAGCAGATGAATAATGATTTGTCTGCTTTAGTTGGGATTGGTCGGGAGATCATTATGCTACTGAAGTGTATTTTAGGTTTTCTGTGTATAGTGTTAGTGGTCTTAGCATACACTATGTTGAGGCTTTCATAGAGCAGAGGTCCTAGACCTCCCTTTTGCCCCGGTTCTAATTTTAAAAATGGACTAAATATAATTTTCTGCAATCGACAAAAGATCATTCCTCTATGTGTACTCATGTCCAGTGTGTAAGGATGGTTCGACGGTTCGTGGATTTTATGAAGAACTATATATTCTTATAGAAAAAGAAGAAGACAGTGATACTATATTCTCTACTATAGACGGAGATTAAACATATTAACATTGAAAAGATTTGCAACAATGACATGTCCAGTTGAGCTATTTGTGCAGGTCACCATGCATCAAAAGGAAAAAAAAATATGTTCACTGAACGGACCTAGATTTTATTAGATTAATAAAAAAACCTACACCATTTATGGCTTAGCTTAAACAAAAACATATATCTAATATATTAATAAATAGAAATTTGAAATAAATAATTAATGAAAAATGACCAAATTATTATACAAGGTGGAAATAAAAAAATACTCGAAATAAAAAGCCAAATGAATCCATCCATGATCTTCATACAAAAAGATGAATGGGTTAATTTTTAAGATTGAATTTGGAAAGACATATGATTAGGTAAATAGGAATTTTTACATCATACTCTTCGAATAAAAGGTTTTCCTCAAATTTGGTGTAGTTGGATTCAAACCTTCATCCAAGGTGGAATTGATTTTGGTCCTTACTCCCAAACATAGAAAGATCTTTGGCCAGGTGATCGACTATCTCTCATACTATGTAATATAATTGCAGACATGTTAGTTATCCATTACTATTACCACAGCCAAAGAAGATGAACAAATAAAAGAGGTAGTTCGTAATATGATATAGCATGGTTTATCTATCTTGCAATATACATATGACATGGTGTTATTGCGAACACATGGTGGATAAGTACCCATGTATGTTCAGCTTTGATGATGAGTAATTGATCAACACGTGACTGTTTCAGTTTGAGTGGCTTATCCTAACCTCTGCGAAAGCAGAAACATGTGTTTGTCTATCGGCTTGTGGTGTGCAGGTGCTATGCCTAGTGACAGTGGTCAATGGCGTGGAGAAGGTCGAGTAGAGGCTTGCCGTGCCGATGGACTGAGAGCGGTGAAGGGCGGAAGCGGGACTCGGACTGAGGGACCACGGGCGCCGGCGGACTAGCTGTGGTGGCTGGTACTTGGCACCGGCGAGTGCGAGAAGACATGGAGGTAGACCGAGTCGACCAAGTCAAGACAGTGGACGCGCGAGTCGAGCGGAGGCTCAGGGGACTCGCAGTCTGAACGGGCGAAGACAAGGTGGCTCGCGTCGAGTGGTTTGGGCCTCAAAACCATCCGCGCCGGTTTCCGAGTTTGGGCCGCAAAACTCGGGGTTCGGTAGTTGAGCCCAAAGCTACCGGTGGCGGGTTTCTTGGGTTTGGGCCTCAAAACCTAGGCGGAGCTTCCGAGGAAGCGGGGATGGCACCTGGGCCTCAAAAGTTCTTGCATTACTCTCTCTCCCACCTATTCCTAGGTTTTCCCTTCCCTAGCTTCTTCTTGCTTGAGATCCACCGTGTCACCGGTGTAAGAACTTGTGATTGTTGCGAGGAATCGGAGGTCGTAACCTCCGTAAGCCATGGTGGCTTCGATTTCGTGATTGTGTCCCCAGTTTGCTTGTGTTCTTCCCGTTTTGCTTTTGCTCTCTCTTTTTCCCGAGATGATTTCTCTTTGTTGAGAGTAGCTTTGCAAAATCGTCTTGAACCAAGTTGTTCGTAATCGTGAGGAGCTTCTTTGCACCGAAAGATTTCTCCTCAAACCTCACAAGTGCGTAGATCGGGCGATTTCTTTGTGGTGTTCTTCGTTTTCCTCCTTCTCCCCCAAATCCGAGTGTTCTCGTTTATCCTCTCCAAAGTGAGCGATGATTTCTTCGGGATAGCTCCCCAACTGCACTAGGATCATGCCTACAAAGTTTGGTTGCAGTTGGTGATCATTTGGTTGAGTTTTGAAAAGATTTTGCGGAGTGAAAACAATTTTTGCGAGGAACAATTTTTCCCCTGTGAGCGTCGAACCACTTTGCCTTAAGCTCCGGACCATAGCAAGTGGTCCGGTGGTCTTGACCTTTCTCGTGTCAAGTAGCAAGAGGCATCGGACCACCCTCCGGACCTCCCGGTTTTTGAGCACCGGACCTTTGACGAGTGGTCCAGTGGCTCTGCTGAGAAACACTAGCACGCGTCGGACCACTCTCCTTGGTCCGACGGGCTAGTCTAGTGGTCTGGTTCGGAGGTCGGTACCTTACTAGATTGTCTGGCGAGTGAGCACCGGACCACCTTCCTTGGTCCGGAGGTGGCGTCGGACTAGTCTGGAGCTAGGGTGCTCACTGTGTTCTTCTGTCTCGGCGGGTAAAAGCGTCGGACCTGAGCTCCGGACTACTCGCTATAGTCTGGTGGCTCAGCTCCATCTGGTCCGGAGCCTCTGTTTGGTTGCAATTTTCGCCTATTTTGCCTAGGATCTTGCCTCTTTTCCCTAGGGGTTGAGAACCTGTGTTTTGGGGTTTCCGGTGATTTTCCTCCACTACCGGTGAGCTCCCTTTTCTCCGTTTTCGTCTGAATCCCCGCTCGCGTTGCTCGTGGGAGGTTGTGCACCCAGCAACTGGGTTTGGTTTTTGGGAAGAGTGGCCCGAACATTTCGAGAGAAATTTGAGGCTCCCATTCACCACCCCCCTCTGGTCGCCGTTCTCGGTCCTTCAATTGGTATCAGAGCCGGTTAAGGATCAATCCACCTTACACGGTTCTTGATCTGCGAAGGCGACATGGAGCGAGGTGCTGGTAAACCTCCCTACTTCGATGAAACCAACTTTGCCTATTGGATGGTGCGCATGTCAGCTTACCTCCAAGGACTTGACACAAAGTTTTGGGAGATTTGTGAGAACGAGAACTACGTGGTTCTTGAGGCTCGGATCACTGATGCCCAAGTTATGCAGCATGCATCTAATGCAAGAGCCCGTAGCATTCTCTTCTCTTGTTTGTCTCTTTCAGAGTTTGAGCGGGTTTCGAGTCTCACTACGGCATGGGAGATCTGGCAAACACTCTTGAGATATCATGAGGGCAACCCTCAGATCAAGTCCAGACTCCTTGACACGTACTGTAGAGAGTACGAGAACTTTGCTCAGTTGGCCGGCGAATCTGTTGACGGGATGTTCACTCGCTTCCAATCTATCGTCAACAAGATGCGTGCCAATCGAGCCAACTTGCCTTATGATGATCATGAGATGGCTATCAAGCTTTTGCATGCTCTTGATCGGAAGGTGTGGGAGATGAAGGTGACTGACATTCAGGAGTCATCGGGCTATGATGCCCTGATCGTGGACGAGCTGTTCAGCAAGCTCAAGTCCTCGGAGATTGACTACCCGACCCGAGCCAAGCTTGAGAACCCGTCGAAACCTTCTATGGCGTTGGTTTCTGGCCCCGACGGTACGTCTTCTTCCTCCTCTGACCCTTCACACTCCTTGTTTGCTTTGTCTTTGATTTCTATGACAGAGGAGCAAGTGGAGGCTCTTGGAGATGATGACCTGGCTTTGGTCATCAGCAAGTTCTCACGGTTTCACAACAACCGTTTGAATCGTCGGTGTGGTGGCTCAGCCAAGGGGTGCTACCGTTGCGGTGATGAGGATCACTTCATCGCAAACTGCCCCAAGAAAGCTACGGGCGACTTCACCAAGCGCAAGGACAAGCACGAGCATCACTTCGAGGACAATCACAAGCCCAAGGGTGGTTACCACAGAAGGTCCTCCAAGAAGTTGATCAACAAGGTGAAGGCCAAGCACCGAGCCTTCCTCGCCTCCCTCAGTGACATCGATGCCTCCTCCGACGGAGATGCTTCTTCGAGCGATGATGAGTCCAAGGGAAAGGTTGAGGACAAGCTCAATGGCCTATGCTTCTATGCCGACGCCAAGCACGGTGGCTTTCGCACCATGGCGATTGAAGAAGGCAAGGTCGGCAAGCGCAAGGATGGCCCCGACTACGACTATGACTCCGACACACCCGAGGTACCACCCACCGTCGAGTCCCTCTCTCTTGAGATTGAGTCTCTGAACGATGCCTTGATGAGTCAAGATGCGTTGCTCAAGCGTGCTGCTGTCGAGAGGAACGACTTTAAGGCGAAGTACCTTAGCGCGCTTCATGAGCTAGATTTTTCTAAGGCGTCAGTGGTGGTTACCGAGGAGGTAGAGTGTGATGCTTGCGCCATTCACATGTATGATCTTGTCACTCTCCAGGACAAGTATGGCACTCTACTTGAGGAGGTCAGTGAGCTGAAGGCTAGGCCTCGCTTACTTGGTGCGTGCAAGTCTTGCTTAGGCTTGCATTCTGAGCTAGCACAAAGAGATGCTAGGATTTCTGTGCTAGAGAAGGTCACCTCAGATAGCACTAGAGAGTTGGAACGCTTTGAGGTTTTGGAGCTCAAGATCGCGTCGTGCAAACATGACAAGATGCGTACTGAGGAAGAAAACACATACCTTCGGTCCATCTTGAGCTGGGTGTCTTGCCAAGAGCCACAGCTGGGGATGATGCTCAGCCAATGCAAAAGGGCTGGCAGCACGGGAGTAGGCTTTGCTATAGGTGGGAAGGACGATAGTAGTTTTGGTAAGATCGGTGAGTGCAGTGGTTTGAGCAAGAATGAGAAATCCACCACAACTCCCAAGCTTACCAAGATCACTCCACCTAAGCCTACCGACCCCTCTGAGTTTCCTATGAGTGATGGTGTATTTGAAGAGCCACCCAAAACCACTCCACAGAAGCAAGTGTGGATTGCAAAACCGAACCATCTTCGCAACCCACTTGACACACTGCCAGACATATCTAGTGATCCCCTTCCTAAGAAAGCTAGAGCCACCCAACCCAACAAGAGAGTGCCTACCAAGAGTGTGGTGAGGTACCATTGTGAGTATTGTGAGCGGGATGGGCACTTGGCTGAGTTTTGCTTTAGGAGGAAGAGATATGATCGGAGGCAGGTTGAGTTGAACAACCGGGACATGTATCACCCACGAGTTGGGGTGCGTGAACCGGAAGTTCACAGGCGCACTACTAGGCCTAGAGGTACAATGCCTCAAGGTGCTAGGCCTCATGAGGTGAGATCACGCGGTGGTCGTTCCCGGCGGGGTACCAGTCGTGACGGTGGCTTTACTCCACCCTTCTCTAGCGGACCACGTTTTCCCTATCGTGGTGATCGCTATCCCTCCGTGGGGCAGGAGATGTTTGGTTTTTCTCCTAACCCATTCTTTGGGCAAATGTGACAACACTGGTATCCTTCACAGTTTACTAACCCCAGTGTTGGTCCATTTGCTCACCCTATGTCTTTTTATTGATGTAGGAAGGAGGACTGGAGGAGACTTGGCTTGTGGATTCTGGATGTTCACGCCATATGACCGAAAGTGCCAAGTTGTTCTCCAGCCTCGACCCCGTGCGCCACACCGAGTACATTACATTTGGGGATAAGAGTAAAGGTAAGGTTGTCTCCCGAGGGTCGATCCGAGTGAACTCTTCTTTTGTCCTCAAGGATGTTGCTTTGGTTGCGAATTTGCATTTTAACCTTCTCTTGGTTTCGCAACTCCTTGATGACAGTTTTGAAGTGAGTTTTAAGTCTAATCTTTCTCGGATTTTGGACTCTCGGGGTGATCTTGTTTACCGGATTTTACCCTTCGGGAAGGTTTTTCGTGCAGATTTTTCTATCTCTTCCGGACCTTCTCGTTGTCTTCTTGCCGGTTCTTCTTCCGAGCTTTGGAAGTGACATAGGAGATTGGGACATCTGAGTTTTGACTTGCTTGCAAGGCTTAACTCAATGGACCTTATCCAAGGATTGCCAAAGCTGAAGTTCGAGAAGGAATTGGTTTGCCATCCTTGCAAGCATGGCAAGATGGTTGCTGCTTCCCATCGTCCTGTGACTGAGATCATGACCACTCGACCCAGCGAGCTCTTACACATGGACACAGTTGGTCCAGCTCGGGTCAGGTCGGAAGGAGGGAAGTGGTATGTTGTTGTAGTCGTTGATGACTACTCGAGGTACTCTTGGGTGTTCTTTTTGGAAAGTAAGGATGAGGCTTTTCCACTTGTTTGAAATCTGATTTTGAGATTGCAAAATGAGCTACCTAAGAATGCCATGAGAGCTATCCGCAGTGACAATGGCACAGAATTCAAGAATGCTCACTTTGCAACTCTTTGCTCTTCTTTGGGTCTCGATCACCAGTTTTCCTCACCTCACACTCCCCAGCAAAACGGTGTTGTTGAGCGCAAGAATCGGACCCTTGTTGAGATGACCAGGACGATGCTCGATGAGCATAGGACTCCTAGGCGGTATTCGGCCGAAGCACTCAGTTTTGCTTGCTATGTTTCCAATCGCATCTTTCTCCGAGCTTTCAAGAAAAAGACCTCTTATGAGCTGCAATTTGGGAGACCACCTAAGGTAAGTCACCTATGGGTGTTTGGGTGTAGGTGTTTCATCCTCAAAAAGGGCGGTAAGTTGGATAAATTTGAATCACGGTCTTTTGACGGTATCTTTCTTGGTTATTCTACTCACTCTCGTGCTTACCGTGCACTTAACCATGAGACTCACCAAGTGATGGAGACTTGTGAAATTACTTTCGATGAGACTATGCCCTGTATTTCCACCGCTTTTGAGCTTGCAGGTGATGATGAGGTGAACACCAGCATTTTTGTGGAGGAGGAGCAGGACGACGCCGATTGTGGTGATCCCGAGCCGACACCACTGGCTGCCCCCGTCGACCCTGCGACGTCCACTTTGGCTCATGGTCCCGACCCGACTACTTCCTCTACATGGGGGCCGTTCGAGCAGCTTCCTCGGTCGGTGCCCGTTGCACCTGAGGGAGCTCCCGCTGCTGTCGAGGGGGAGGCCACTTCGTCCAGGCAGGCTCCCCGGTACATCCAGCGGCAGCACCCGCCGGAGAACATCATCGACGACATTAACCGTCGAGTCACGTGGTCCAGGTCCTATGTCTCTCACTTTGCTCATTCGGCTTTTGTCGCTTCTTTTGAGCCCCGAGATGTTGGACACGCTTTGATGGATCCGGATTGGGTTAATGCCATGCATGAGGAGTTAGAAAACTTTGAGCGAAACCACGTTTGGATCTTAGTTCCTCCACCATCTAGTTTCCACCCCATAGGTACCAAATGGGTTTTCAAAAATAAACAAAGTGAAGATGGGGTGGTAGTGCGCAACAAGGCTAGGTTGGTAGCTCAAGGCTTTTGTCAAAAGGAGGGAATAGACTATGAGGAAACCTTTTCTCCCGTAGCTCGTTTAGAAGCCATTAGAATCCTTCTAGCTTTTGCGGCTTCTAAGGGTTTTAAACTTTTTCAAATGGACGTTAAAAGTGCTTTCTTAAACGGCTACATAGAGGAGGAAGTTTATGTTAAACAACCTCCCGGTTTCGAAAATCCCATGTTTCCAAACCATGTTTTTAAACTTCACAAAGCTTTGTATGGTTTGAAACAAGCACCTAGAGCATGGTATGATAGGCTAAAGACCTTTTTGCTTGCTGAGGTCCTTAAAATGGGATCAGTAGATAATATGTTGTTTCTCCTCAAGCAAGGCAAAGACACTCTCCTTGTCCAAATATAGGTGGATGATATCATCTTTAGTGTTTCTTCTCATGCTCTTGTTGCCAAGTTTGTAGATCTTATAAGCAGGGAATTTGAGATGAGCATGATGGGAGAGTTGTCTTTCTTTCTCGGGTTGCAAATCAAGCAAACCCGGGAAGGGACGTTCGTGCACCAAGGCAAGTACACTAAGGATATCTTGAAGAAGTTTGACATGGGTGAGGCAAAGACTCTTTCGACGTCCATGTTGACTACGACTGCCTTGGATGCGGACGAGGAAGGAGAGGCAGTGGATTAGACGGAGTACCGAAGCATGATTGGGTCGCTTCTGTACTTGACAGCGACTCGACCGGACATTCAGTTTGCCGTCTGCCTATGTGCTCGTTTTCAGGCGTCCCCACGGACTTCGCACAAGCAGGTGGTGAAACGCATCATGAGGTACTTGCGCTTCACTCCCGAATTTGGTCTTTGGTTTTTCACCTCTTCCTCTCTTGTGCTTTGTGGTTATTCTGACGCCGACTTTGTCGGTTGCCGACTTGATCGGAAGTCCACTTCTGGGACTTGCCTGTTTCTTGGGTCTTTTTTGGTTTCTTGGTCTTCTCGTAAGCAATCTAGCGTGGCATAGTCGACGTGCGAAGCTGAGTACGTTGCCGCAGCTAGTTGTTGCTCTCAGTTGCTCTGGATGATTGCCACTTTGAGAGATTTTGGTCTTGAGCTTACTAAGGTGCCTCTGCTTTGTCATAGCACGAGTGCAATTAGTGTGGCTAAAATTCCCGTGCTACATTCGAAGACCAAGCACATTGAGGTCCGCTTTCACTTTTTGCGTGATCACTACAAGAAGGGCGACATTGACCTCCGGCATGTCAAGACCTAAAACCAGCTTGCAGATATTCTCACTAAGCCATTGGATCAAGTTGCGTTTTCTCGCCTTCGGGGCGAGTTGGGTGTTTGCTTTCCTTTTTAGAGGAGGAAAGTTTTGTGTATCATAGTTCTTTTTGATTATTTTAGTCTTTTCCTTGTCCTTCTTCTCTTTTGGTGTCTTGTTAGTGTTAGTAGTGTCATTGCATTTTGCATCTCATTTGTATTTGTGACATAGTTCATTTTAAGCTTTATATCTATAGCTGATATAATGAATCTATGCTTTGTTTGAGGTGTTTTATGTGTCTATGGTGTTGTCTAACTTAGACGTTTTTTGATCTTTATGATATGCAATAGAGCTAAGTTAGAAAAGCTTTAAAACTGAGTTTAAATTCCCCATGTCACCTCTAAAATGGCACTAGCATGTGTAGGCTTTTGAAGATCCTTCTTGGCTGCCTTGTATATAGCTTGTAACTATGGCTCTTCATTCATTCATTCACTACCTTTGAGCACCATGATTAATATCTAAAATGAAATTGCTCTCTGTTTTGTGAATTGGAAAGATCGAGTTGGGTCTGCATTGTGAGCACTTCACCGTGTGTTCGAGACTGCTTCCCATATGGGTCGATACTTGAGCGGTGTCGTGTATGACCAAAACCGGTGTGTCAAGTCCTTTGACTTCGCCCGGTTGGTAAGCAGTGGCATCACTTTGCTTACAACCACTCGCATACAACTTAAATGTGCCTAAAACTGAAAACTGGCTGCAAAACTCTGAAATTTAGAGAATTCATTCAGTTGGGTCTTTAGCTTGTTGTATGAACTTTGCTAAGGGATAGTTTTACTTGCTATACATGAGATTGCTTTGAGATAGATTCTATCTTGCTTGCCATGTCTAGTTGTCTCTAGGAGGTGATACCCTTTCTCTGCTCTCACATGATATGCTCTCTAAAATAGCTTCTAAAGTGATCTTAAGCTCAACTTGAGTCTTTGTTGGGCACATAGAGCTTTTCCTATTATCACAGGATCACATCACTTAGAGCATCTATTCATTGTCTTATCTCTAAGTATGAAGCTTTTGCACTCATTTTGCACTTCATGGCATTTGTAGCCGGATCTTGAGTTGTTGATGTTTGATGAGCTACATGTGTCAACAAGGGGGAGAGATGTGCATTTCATTCCATTTTCAGCCATCTACTTCCAAGGGGGAGCAAATGTGCTTTTTGAGCTTAATTGGTATCTTTTTGACTTAGCTCTTTTCACCCCTTCTTGGTATCTGGAGAGTGCTTCTCTTAGTTTTCCAATTGGTATCTTGCTCAGGGGGAGTTTTTGCTAGATGTGTTGAGCCTTTGCCTCTTCTGGAGGGTCTAGTTTGCTTTGTTGGCTCTGACAGGTTTCGATTGTTTCTTGAGCAATTAAGGGACGTGAGTGGTTTCAATTGGTATCTTTTGAGCTCCCTTAGTGCTTAAATTGGTTTTCTGAGCTTTGAGAGTTTGTGATTGGTATCTTGGACTTGCTAGCGGTGTTGAGCCCGTTTCTGCCTCTTCTTGAGGGCTAGTTTTGTTTTGCTTGGTTGCGTCGAGCCGCTGCCCATATGCTTTTGTTTGGCATCAGTAAGTGGTTTTGTCATGAGGTGTTTTGAAGCATGCTTTTAATTGGTATCATTTTTTGCCTCTCTCTTTTAATTGGTATCGTGTTTGCTTCTCTCAAGTGACCCCGTTTTGGCTTTGGTAGCTTTTTGGTCATTTGGAGAGCTTTACCTTGTGGCTCAAATCTGAAATGCACTTGTGTTGACAATGCACTCATCAAGGGGGAGATTGCGAACACATGGTGGATAAGTACCCATGTATGTTCAGCTTTGATGATGAGTAATTGATCAACACGTGAGTGTTTCAGTTTGAGTGGCTTATCCTAACCTCTACGAAAGCAGAAACATGTGCTTGTCTATCAGCTTGTGGTGTGCAGGTGTTATGCCTATTGACAGTGGTCAATGACGTGGAGAAGGTCGAGTAGAGGCTTGCCGTGCCGATGGACTGAGAGCGGTGAAGGGCGGAAGCGGGGCTCGGACTGAGGGACCATGGGCGCAACGGACTAGCTGTGGTGGCTGGTACTTGGCACCGGCGAGTGCGAGAAGACATGGAGGTAGACCAATTCGACCAAGTCTAGACGGTGGACGCGCGAGTCGAGCGGAGGCTCAGGGGACTCGGAGTCCGACCGGGTAAAGACAAGGTGGCTCGCGTCGAGTGGTTTGGTGGTTTGGGCCTCAAAACCATCCGCGTCGGTTTCCGAGTTTGGGCCGCAAAACTCAGGGTTCGGTAGTTGAGCCCAAAGCTACCGGTGGCGGGTTTCCTGGGTTTGGGCCTCAAAACCTTGGCGGAGCTTCCGAGGAAGCGGGGATGGCACGTGGCGGAATCTTGGAGGTTGCGTCGAGGCGACGACAACTCCCGGCAAGAAGCGGGGCCATCCATTCAAATCGAGGAAGATATTTTCCGGAGCTTGGACTGCAATGCTTAGGCTAGGTAGTTCACTCATGTATCTAGGCGGGTCTTTGGGAAATAGCCAAAGCCCCGTTAAATAGAGGATGAAGGGGTATCCTCATTCTTATCTCTTGCATTACTCTCTCTCCCACCTATTCCTAGGTTTTCCCTTCCCTAGCATCTTCTTGCTTGAGATCCACCGTGGCACCGGTGTAAGAACTTGTGATTGTTGCGAGGAATTGGAGGCCGTAACCTTCGTAAGCCATGGTGGCTTCGATTTCGTGATTGTGTCCCCGGTTTGCTTGTGTTCTTCCCATTTTGCTTTTGCTCTCTCTTTTTCCCGAGATGATTTCTCTTTGTTGAGAGTAGCTTTGCAAAATCATCTTGAACCAAGTTGTTCGTAATCGTGAGGAGCTTCTTTGCACCGAAGGATTTCTCCTCAAACCTCACGAGTGCGTAGATCGAGCGATTTCTTTGTGGTGTCCTTCGTTTTCCTCCTTCTCCCCCAAATCCGAGTGTTCTCGTTTATCCTCTCCAAATTGAGCGATGATTTCTTCAGGATAGCTCCCCAACTGCACTAGGATCATTACTACAAAGTTTGGTTGCAGTTGGTGATCATTTGGTTGAGTTTTGAGAAGATTTGGTGGAGTGAAAACGATTTTCGCGAGGAACAATTTTTCCCCTGTGAGCGTCGGACCACTTTGCCGTAAGCTCCGGACCATAGCAAGTGGTCCAGTGGTCTTGACCTTTCTCGTGTCAAGTAGCAAGAGGCGTCGGACCACCCTCCGGATCTCCTGGTTTTTTGAGCACCAGACCTTTGACGAGTGGTCCGGTGGCTCTGCCGAGAAACACTACCACGCATCGGACCACTCTCCTTGGTCCGACGGGCTAGTCCGGTGGTCTGGTCCAGTGGTCTGGGGAGGTTGAGCACCCAGCAAATGGGTTTGATTTTTGGGAAGACTGGCCAAAACATTTCGAGAAAAATTTTAGGCTCCCATTCACCCCCCCTCTGGTCGCCGTTCTCGGTCCTTCAGTTATTTCTAGACCATGATATTGAACAAGCAAGAGAACATGAAATTGCTTCTATGCACTTTTGAACAAGTATCCGGGTTATTCACTTCCACAAGAGTGAAATCTTTTGTTTCAGAGAGGCAAAACGTAGTAAAGATATTTACTGACATATTTTTGGTTGCAAGATAGGATCTTAACTTTTTGTTATTTACCTATTAAATAACAAAGATTGGAAGAAGGTGGAGGAGCGTATAGAGAAAAAGCTTAGCAGTTTGAAAGGAAAACATTCGTCTATTGGGGTTAGACTGGTGTTGATTAACTCAGTCCTGTCAAACCTACCTATGTTTATTTTCTCATTCTTTGAAATCCCTAAAGGAGTTTTGAAGAAAATAGAGTATTACAGATATATTTTTTTTGGAAAAATGACCAACACAAAATGAAATATAGACTAGTTAAATGGACTTTATGTCAGCCTACAGAACAAGAGGGTTTAGGTATTCTAAAATGGAACTACAAAATAAATGCCTATTGAGTAAATGCCTCTTTAAACTTTGTAATGAGCAGGGAGTTTGGCAAGATTTATCAATCAACAAATATATTAATAACAATATGTTATAACAAGTTGTAAAAAAAGGTGACTCGCATTTTTGGATGAGTCTTATGGGTGTAAAGGACACCTTCTTGAGTTTGGGTAATTTTAGGTTACATAATGGTAACCAAATCAGGTTTCGGGAAGATACTTGCTGGCTACATGGTTCGATATAGCTGCTAAAAAACCAATACCAAAACTTTTCAATATTGTATAAAGGAAGTATACAAATATTATAGAGGTCTTAGGCTCGACTCCATTTAATGTTGAATTTAGAAGAACATAAGTGGGAAACCAACTTCTAGAATGGAATAATCTAGTAGCAAGGGTGTCCAACAAATGCAGAAAGGTGATGATGTCTTTGTGTGGCGTTGTTTACTTAAGAATGGGGTTTTATAATGATGTTGATGTAGAGCTTCTTAGTCAGTAATGGGATCAAAGTACGTGCCAGAATTAGTTGGGAAGCTTAAGATTCCTTTAAAGATAAAAAAAAATCTTTGGTTATGTCAAAGAGAGGTTATTCTCACTAAAGATAATTTAGCAAAATGTAATTGGAGATAGGTCATGTTCCTTTTGTAGCAAACCAGACACCATGCAACATCAATTTTTTGAGTATACATGTGTCAATGCAAGTTTCATTGGAGGGCGGTTCATATGGTGCTCGAAATTAATCCATCTTTATTTGATTTGCACTTATTTAATACTTGTATGCTACGCTCGATAATATTTAGATCCTTTTTACTCTAGGTGCAACAACTTTTTGTTTGTCAGTTTGGCTAACAAGGAACAAAGTGTAGACCAAAATCTCTCTTGAAGGTTGTTTTAAGGGGGACACAACAGTGGCTCCGGTTTTGGGTCCAATTACAATGATGTGAATTATGGCAATCAGTCATAAATGAGGCGTGCCATATATGCCAGAGCATGTGACGCTATGTGTTATTCGGGTGGCCTTTTATTACTAGAATCAGGTTTTGAGTTGTTTCAAACTTCATTTGAGCGTTTTGTGTTTTGAGATATCTAATAAGTTGGTATTCCTCTTGTTGGAGGATGAGGCTAGATATTTATTTCTATTATCTAAAAAAAGCTATATAAAACAAATATATATAGTCAATGCAAAACAATTATGTATATATAATTAGTAGTTTGATCTCCTTGTGGCTTCTTATGAGAACACAACTAAATAATAGTCCATATAAAATATAGTTACTAATATGATTTTCAATGCAGTTGTATTACTAATAAGTAAAGTTAAAAAAATATGTTCCACTGCCAAGCTTAAAACAACATATTGATTCTATAGATCTAGATCGAATGGGCACAGAAAGAAATAACAGTGTAGAATTCAATGAATAGTACAATTAGATTTTGGCATCGTGATAGAAAACATGAAAAGCACAGAGAATATCGATGCAAGAGATTACAATTGGATTAAATATAGAGCTAGTTCTTCATTGTGGCTGTCAATCTCATAAGATGGACAATCTAGAGGGCTAGAAATGAACTTATCTTCAACAATAACCAAGTTGTCATCCAGGAATGCAAGAATTATTTCTTCAGAGAAGCAAAGCTAGTCTCCCTAAGGGTTAAAGCAAGTCTGTCAGAAGCTCTTTATCTATGGATTCAAAGTCTATTATTGATCCGAGCCTTATTAGTCTTATTTTTTTTGTCACTTCCTTTGTTTTTTAAATGCTGTCCTCTTTCTTGTCATCTGCTGCTGCTCTTGTATATATGCTACCCCTGATTTGTAATTTGGACTTTTTTTCTGTGTTTTCTATATTCTTTTTTAATAAATCTCTGTAGGGGCCTCACCCCCTCCAGTTCCTAAAAAATAAGAGCTCCCCATGTCGCATCCCAATGTCTTGGCACACTCATAATAAGTAATCTATCTAAGTACTGCATCTCCCTGCACAACTTTTTCGCTTATGTGTTTTATGCCACGCCATCTCACTAGTACACAACCGGCTTTTAACCCCCGTCTGTAAGGGCCTTTAGCCCCGGTGCCTGAATCGGGGCTAAGGATTCGGGACTAAATGTCCCCCTTTAGCCCCGGTTCGCAGGCCCGGGGCTAAAGCTCGACCTGTAGCCCTGGTTGGTAATCTAAAGGGTGCGCCAGGTGGCGCAGGTGGGCCACGCGTGGCAGCACCACCAACCGGGGCTAAAGACCTTTTTTTCTGATTTTGGTATTTCTTATTTTGGTTTTCCAATTAGATTAGGTATTCAAATGTGTGTATTCTATGCTTCTAATACATGTATTCGCTGCTAATACATGTATTCACGCAATTATAAGTTAGTTTCAAGCATTAAACACAAATAAACTATGAAACTCTATAAGTATAATATATATATGTACATAAAATTTACATCATTATCCATTGTTACTTGACTTAAGACACAAACACTCTCATCACTTAAATATCATACAGATGTTCATCTTGATTTGGCTTGAGTGGTTCGTCCGGGTCGTAATAGTACTCGCCTTTAGGGTTGACCACTTTGTCAAGAAAAAATCCAGCAAATGTCTCTTGAATTCCTTTGAGGCGGTCTTCTTGCAACACTTGTTGCTGCAACCATAGTATCTTCAATTTGCATTATAAAGAAACAAGTGTTAATATACATAAGATTTAGTTAATAGCAACAAATATATAAATGGATGTATTATATATACATATCACATACTCCTAGATTCTCTTTAAGATTTCTTATTGCATACACCGTGAGAAACTCGCAAACGTAGTATCCACACAGATTGTTGCCTTGTGGCTGCCTTAGAATCCACTGTACGATATGAAAAGATTACTATCGTCATCATACGCATATGTTAATGCATGATAAGGTAACAGATTATGAGAGCTAGCAGAACTTACAGGTAACATACGAGGACCGTTTAGTGCCTCTTCTAGTTCCGGACGGTGTTTCGGAATGAACCAAGCCCAAATCCTTCTTAATAATTGGATCATTAGTTAATTAACTCTTGCAGTATAGTTAAAGAGTAGGAATCCATATTTAAAGATCAAAGTTACCCATTGATAATGTCTATCATATCTTGGTAATCTCCTACTAGTTTTCTCAATGAGTCAAAGATTATCCATTGACTTCTTCTCATATCGATGACTATGAGTATCCAGTGAAAACTGCATTTGTTTATAGAGTCAACATATATATCTTTATGTTTAATTGAGTAATAAGTAAGACAAACTATGCAAACGATAACAAATCTCACTCAAAGTTGTAGGGGAAGAGTATATATTGTCTGGTCTTTTGGTTGATCAAGAACCTCCGTAAATTCCTCTCCGTTTGAGGTATCCATTGATCACGGGGAGTGTTTGGATCCGAGAATATGATTGATGGATCAATGAAACCAATTTCCGTGTCTCCCTTACGTTTGAGCAATAACATCAAGAATCTGCATATATATGTTTGAGGATAGTTAGTTACTATACATATACATATGCTATAGTCCGATTACTAAAAGAAATGATCACTTACATACAGTAGCAGCTCATCAGAGATTTGTCTAGAGTGTCCATGTAGCATAGTTGGTGGAGCTCACTATACGGAACAAATATAAGGTCATCGCCCCGAAAGTAATGTCCTTGTCTAATTCTGACGCAAATGCAGTCGTCATCTGGGTTTTTGGTACATGCCTCCATGTACCACGAGTTTAACCTGTGCATTTGCGTACCAAGATCCCTGAGCGCCGATGGGTTGTACAGACTTCTGCCATGTACATAAGTGCTCTTCCACTCATCGACTACAGTGGCATTTGCGACTAGTGCATTTTCGTAAAATTGAGTCGCGGATATGCGAGCTCCTTTCAAGAACTCTTCCAATCCATCATAATTGTCCTTGGGGCCACTGTAGTCTTCTAGCACGCTCATGTTTGAACCATATTCATTCCCAACAACGAGCGGGGGCACTGATTGCTTCGATTGTTCCCCGAGCTGTGGGACACCCTTCCCTGATCTTTTCTTCTCGTTAATTTCCTTTTCGAGAGTGCAGTCATAGTCCGATATTGGAGAACTCTTTTGAGCATCACGTTGCTTTCTCTTTTTTGCTTCCACCGCTTGCCTTAGAGCTAATTGATGTAAGTAGAACGGCTGTTTAGATTCTTTCTTTGCTTTACGGGCGTCTTCCATTTTCTGGAAATGTGCTTGCACATAGGACTTTACTGAAGCGTCTATTTCTTCGTCAGTCTTCTCATACGGAAGTTTTTGAGGAATCCTAACTTTCCTTGTAGCTTGCCTCTTTGCTTGCGGTTTTGCAGCCGACAACTTTGCTTTTGTTGCGGTCCTCTTCTTTGGCGATGGGGCGACTGGTGTTGGCATTGGAGACCGCTGTGGAGGCGATCGGGCATGTGTCGGCGTTGGAGACCGTCATGGAGGCGATGGGGCCGGTTTTGGCGTTGGAGAACGTCGTGGAGGCGATGGGGCCGGTTTCAGAGATGGAGAGCGCCTTGGAGGTTCTGGGGAGGAAGCTGTGTCATGAATTTCACCATCATCTTCCCTTGCAACACTATGAACAGCAGGTGATGAATGGTGACCTAGGTCTCCGGGTGACGTCCTACAGTGAAAACAACGAGTGTGAATAAAGTATCGCTATTTAAGCCAATACAAAGTTAGTGAAAAAGAGATAGGTATGATTCACTTTCATTCGCACCTAGGCTGAGGAGGAGGAGGCGGTGACGGTACAATAGGAGGTGCTGCCCTAGGAATAATGATATAGCGCTTGCGCCAACAAATAAATGGCTTCTCTGCTTGTCCTAAAGTCGTCTCCCCATCACCTCCTTCAATGTCAAGCTTAACATCGCGATGACCTTTTCCACTCTATCCACCGAGACGCGAGCATATCCAGCTGGTACTTTTTACCCGTGGCATATTGGTGTCTTTGTAGGGTCGATAGGAGATACAATACCGGTAGACACCATGATTGTGGTAGCCCCCTCTGGAATGTGCAGCTCACATGGTGTATTCGGTTTTGTGATGTCATCCACGGGGAAGAGTAGCTTTGCGTCATCACCAGGTTGAGGCACTTCCGTGGAAGCACAACTGCTTTTCCACTGAGCTGATGGGCTGATTTTGACTTGCGGTACTGATCCAGTACTTTGCATTCGGCTGATTGCTAACTCCACTTGCCTTTTGATTTCCTCACTCATTCTCGCTTCAAGTTTCTCTTCTCGCTCTTTTGCTTGAATAGCTGCTTCGTGTGCTTCACTAAGCATTTGCGACATGCTAAGTTTCATAGCTTCCTCCTCTTTCTTCTTTCTCTGGCAGCTTCTATATGTATCTTTGTCTTGAGGGAAGGCATGCTTCCACGGCACCGCGCCATCACCTCTCGTTCGGCCACCATGTTCCGCAGTCCCCAGGGCATATGTCATCTCATCTTTATCTCTATCTTGTGACCATACTCCTTGTTCCCTCATAGATTGAGCATAAACCAGTTTCCTTGTTGCTTGACGTAGTCCTTATTGTTGAAATCTGGAGTAAGGTTCTTCTTGATAAATTCGTTGTGCAATTTCTTCTTCCAGGCCTAGAATTGTGTTGCCATCTTCTTCATAGCCCAATCCCTAACTCTCACCTTCAAAGCTTCATCTTCTGTATCGAGCGAGAAATGTTGAAGGATTTCTTGCCAAATTAGTTCCTTGTCACGATCAGAGACAAAAGTAATGTCAGGACGTCCTTTCCTTTGCCGCCATTCACGAGCACTGATCGGAAGCCTATCCCTTACAAAGGTAACCACAGTTGCTGGCAAATCTATGTGCATGTGGACCAAGTACTGCCCATGTTTCCTCATCGAATTCCGTGATAATGTACCAACCCTCCAATGGCTTCTTCGGGCCTCGTACATTTTTACTCTTCCCCGTAGTTGTCGTTGATGCAGTCGGCTATGTATGTAGACACACAAAACTTATAAATATAATTATACAACTGTAATTATTTTTATTTTCATGTATACACAAGATATTGTAGACATATATATACCTCGGCAACATTGTCTTGCGTGATATTTTCTTGCTCAACATCTTGCACAAAGTACTGAATTCCGTCATCTACTTGATTGGCGCCATCTACTACTTGATTAGTACCATCATTGATCATTGAAAACAATAAAGCCTCCATGTTGTCATTCGAGTCGTCCATATCTATATCAAATCATATATATACATGTTTACTAGCAATAATGGAAAGGTCAATATTTCTCTAGAGTAGACACTTGGGGTAGACACTTAGTCTTAGAGTAACCAAAAGGGTAGACACATCACTTAGGGTTTAGGGTATAGGGTAGACACTTAGGATGTATATCTAGACACTAAGAGTGTGTGTGTGTGTAATAAACGTGTTTAGGGTTTAGGTAGACACTTAGGATGTATATCTATAGGGTTTAGAAACTTAGGGGTTTAGGGTAGACACTAAGTGTGTGTGTGTGTAATAAAAGTGTTTAGGGTTTAGGGTAGACACTTATGATGTATATCTATAGGGTTTAAAAACTTAGGGGTTTAGGGTAGACACTAAGTGTGTGTGTGTGTGTAATAAAAGTGTTTATGGTTTAGGGTAGACACTTATGATGTATATCTATAGGGTTTAGACACTTAGGGGTTTAGGGTAGACACTAAGTAGTGTGTGTGTGTGATAAAAGTGTTTAGGGTTTAGGGTAGACACTTATGATGTATACCTATAAAAACATATATAAAATGTTAGTGTGTGAAAACATATATAAACATATATATAATGTTAGTGTTTGAAAACAAGAAACTAATTAATAACATAGAATATTATCAATTTTCCTATTTTTTTAACAAATCCATTTACAAATTTATAAAAGCATTTACTATTTTTTTTTTCTTTTTTCCTTTTTCCTTTCTTTCTTTCTTCTACTCTCCCTACCTTCTTTCTTCTTCCTGCTTCTTCCTTCAATCCTCTTCTCCTTCTTTCTTCTTTCTTCTTTCTTTTTCCCTTTCTTTCTTTCTTTCTTCTTTTTCTCCTTCAATGGAAGGCCGGCGGCCGGCTCGGGCGCGATGCAGGGCTCGGACACGGCGGCGACCGGGAAGGGCGCGCGAGCGCGACGGGAGGCCGGCTGACGGCGGCAGTGGCGCTGAACCGAGAGGTTGGCGCGGCGGCGGCGATGGAGAGGCCGGAGCTCGGAGCGGCGCCGAGGATGGTCGTGCGGGCACGAGCCGAGGCGAGGCGAGGAGGGGCCGTGTAGGGCCGGTGCGGAGGAGGAGGTGGCGCCCCGCGGTGGCGCAGGTACGGTGGCGAACAGCGGCGACGGAGCTCTCGATTGGCGTCGGTTGAAGCAAAGAAGACAGATGAGGAAGGAGAGAGGCAGCCGCGGCTTATATAGGAAGTTACCCTTTAGCCGCGGTTGGTATTACCAACCGGAGCTAAAGGACCTTTAGCCCCGATTGTTAATATCAACCACGGCTAAAGGCTTGTTTAGACACCAAATAAAATTTTAGTGTGTTGTTTTAGATGTTTTGGTAATGCCAGGACGAAATCTCCAGAGTGACTTCGACCGGATAGGCGATGTTCCGGTATACCCAACCCCGAGCGCCAACCTCGCCGCGGCAACATGCGAGCTGTCCAAACTCCTCCCTACACCCGAGATAGAGAAAATAAGAGCTCAACTCAAAGCAGCAGTGCTCCAGGTGAATAAGGCGGATCACCCGTCTGAATTTTCTGATCAGTCACACAGCAGAAACCACCCCAGAAGCCCCCTGCGGGAGTACAGGCAAAGATCCCCGCCATGTGATGGTGAAGCACGCGACGACGCTCCGCGTGAGCAAACACCGGAGCAGGTACGCCATAGCCCTCTGAGGGATTACAGGCGAAGATCTCTGCCACGAGATGGGGATGAACGCGGCTACCCGCGACGCAGACGAACACCAGAGCTGGTGTGACGAACCCCTCCGAGGGAGTACCAAGGCAGATCCCCGCGGCGGGACGGCAATCCACGACGCGACCTAACACCACCATCCGTTGGAAATTTGCGACCTCTTTCCCCTCGCCCGCACGCTGTCCGGTGGCCAACGAATTTCAGGGTAAAATCGGTAGACAAATACGACGGCAAGATAAACCCAGAGCAATGGACCTCCACCTACGAGATCGCCATATATGTTTCGGGAGGAAATCAAGATGTGATGGCCAACTACCTCCCCGTGATGCTGTCGACCATGACCAACAATTGGCTCCAGAAGATCCCCGAAGGCACGATCGATAGCTGGGAACAACTCAAAGGAATCTTCATTAAAACATACAAAGCCATGTGTGTCCAGCGGGGAACGTGTTATTACCTGGAAAACGTTCGCCAGAAGAGCAACGAGAGTCTCCGCGAATACATTAGGCATTTCTCCGATAAGAGATTAAGCATCACGGATATCTCCGACCCAGAGGCCATTGCCATCTTCTCCAATGATCTACGCGCCGACGAACTCAGAAACAAGCTGGCACGAAAGATACCAACGACCATAGAAGAGCTCATGACGATTGCGAATCCTTACGCCAACCAAGACGACGCCGCCCGAAGCAGGGAGCCCAGGTGATAATACTCCCGCTCCCCGGAGCGCGAAAAGGATAGGGATCGCCGATCAGACTACCGCAACGATGGAAGACCTGGTGATTATCGGGACTACAGATCGAGCAACTCCGGGCGCTACCCGTAGAAGTACGATTACAGACGAGATGATCGTTACGTCGCTAATACAAACGCCAGACCAAGAAAGAACTACGACAAAAGCTACGACAAGATCCTTAGTGGCCCATGCCCCATACACAAGAACGCCAAGCACTCCATGCATAATTGCGACCTCCTCGAGCAGGCGGTGAAAGGAAGAGGAGACAAGAGGGCAAAGAAGGACGATCCCGAAAAGGGCAGAGATCAAGAGCCACCAGCACCGGAGTTCTGGACACCGTCAACAACATACTCCATCTTTGGAGGCGCTGTGGTCGTTGAAGCAGAAAAGAGACGTCGCTAGGTACGTAAGGATGTCTACTCGGTAGCAGCAATAGGCGAGGGTGCGGACAACACATGCCACCTAGACAGGTCAGAACAACCCATCAGCTTCTCCAGAGAAGATGAGTGGACAGACTTCAGGTACCCTAGTTGCTTCCTGCTCATCGTTGATCCGACCATCTCCACGTGCCGCTTCAGGAAAGTACTGGTCGACGTCGGCAGCGCCCTCAACATCATATTCGCCGATGCCTTCCGCCAGCTCGAGTACTCCAAAAAGGACCTCATGCCTGCGAACTTCTCCTTCTGGGGGATCATCCCCAACAAGGCGTCAACACCGGTAGGCCGGATCACCCTACCTGTGCAGTTCGGTAATCAAGACGACTTAAGGGTGGAACACATCACCTTCATCGTCGCCGACTTTGAAACACCCTACCACGCAATATTGGGCCGACCAGCACTTGCCAAGCTCATGGCGGTTCCGCACTACACCTACATGGTGCTCAAGATCCCGACGCAACAAGGCATCCTCAGCCTCCGAACCAACCTCAAGATCGCATATGAGTGCGAACAACAAACGATAAACGCCGTCGAAAAGCCTTGTCTCCCGAACGCATATAGCCCAGAGAGCAGCGACAGCCCGCCTGCGAAAAAACAGAAGGAAGCAGAAGAAGCAGCGATCACTCCCAACTCCGGCGGCGAATGAGCATAGAGGTCGATAGCTCCGGGCAATGCAAGACGCCCTAATATAATCCTAATTCAATAAAGTTTGTACTGTTCTACCTCCAAACAATGAATAAAGGTGCTTTATCTCCAATGTATCTCATCTAACCAAACCTTTTACGAAACGCTCACGGCGTACGACAATCTTCACAAAGCGCCCACGGGGCACAAAGACCTTCGTGATGCGCTCATGGCGTAGATTAACCATTCCAAAGACACTTACAACTACCCTCACCGCAACAATGCTGATAACACACGACGACCACGACAGTGTGACTACTAACGATCGACGATCTGTCCAAAACACTCCCATAGTGTTCGACGACCTCCCCAAAACGCAACACAGCGTTTCTCCAAACAGCCTGGCCATAACCAAAAAGCTCCCGAAGCTGGTCTATCAATGTGTCATAGTGAATAGAAGCAGCTACCCTAATCACTACGACCACGTTGACAGACCTCCTAAGTGACACTTCCTCATAAACCGGGTGGTGTCATGTAGGTCGGGAGCCATGAGGCTATGCGCCCAGAATCTGTATACGACCACGGTACGGTCGACGACTCTACAAGCAGCATGGCTATTCGCCCAGCGTCTGCAGAAACGGTCACCACAGGCCACAGTCACGCCATGATTAGTCCTCTCGGAAAAAAGGACCTGACCCTGGTATTATCCAAAGCGTGCATGAGTTGTTCGCCCTCTGCGTCGTGGGTTGCCAGCAGCATCCTGCCTTGGGAGTCCTTATGCATCCTACGTGTGAAGTGGCGCTAGCCCTACGATCTGGAGCATTTGAGACCCAAGGCAGAACGACTCATCGCGACAGATCACGACTAGTGGGCACGACAGGACATACAAGTGAAACAAAAGCTCACCGCCCGGATATATTACAACTTTTTAGTTTTCACTTAGACGTCCGACCACTCATATCCGAGATACAAGTCACCGTTGTCTCGCAGCAAACCAGAGCATGATAACAAAATCGACATTGGAAAGACAACTTCTACAGAAAAGTTTTTCTAGCAAAATTACAATTTCATCCTACTGATGCGATAAGTGACCACCTCACTGATGTTTCTAGTCCAGAGATCAAACTGATGTTGAATCTGACATTCCAAGCTACAGCACATGATAATCCAAGGCGCATTATCACCCCAGCGGCGACACTCGCTCCAGGAACCCTGATGAGGCGCGATGACCACGACTAAATCAGGAACATCCTCCGGCGCACGAATGCCCAAACACTGCCTGATCCTGTGCATATCATCACGAGAGCGGTCCCGAAGACGACGCAAGAAACGGTCGCCAAAACGACCATCTTGCAAGGCACCCCCACCGATAGAACCAAGGATAGCACGCGCTTCCAGATTCGCTGAGTCGGCATAAAACAACATTATAGCCTTGAAGTACATAGCAACATCATCTCCAGCGACCACCGCCCTACCGATAAGATCCCGCCCGACAGGATCTTGCCCGAGCACCATCAACCGCTCCAGCCACGGAAGAACAAAGCCTCACGATGGTCGACATCAAGAAAACGCTGCACGAGGGTCGACTCCAGGAAGGGGAAGTAGGGCCGACAGTAGTCCTGAGCGTGTCGAATCGTCGAAGCATCATCGCAAAAGCGGCAAAAGACATGGCAGAGCGGGTGAATATTCACATACTCACACACATTGTCGCCGTCGCCGATCACAAGAAGAAGAATCCGAAAGACCAAGTCCTCCGGCAAAGCCAGCAAGGAGGAGGGACCCACTGCAAGGCGTGCACCACCACCCTCGATCTCCACCGACCAAACCCTAGCGTTGATGAAACCCTCTCAAGAGCTTGCAACTAGGCAATGCAAAGGAAATCAACACAACAGGAATCGATACTTACCCGAAACTTCACAGGGAGATATAGACAAATCTCCACCCTGATCGAACAACCCAGGCAAGGAAGCCGCGACTCTTCGAATCCTACACACCTTTGGATAAAAGACCAAAAGACGTGACTGTTCCCCTTTCCGCCGCGGATTTCATCCTTTATACAATCGGCGTGGCGCTTCGACTTCCAGGGTTTTTGGGAAACCGCAACGATCGAATACAGAACCGCCACGCCAACCACCTTTGGCGCCGCACAAATGGGCCGATAGAACCAGACACAAAATTATGGACCATTTAACCCTGTTTACTTTTCACCTTATGCTTTGTGGATAATCATTCCTTTTGAACAGTGCTAAAATCCCGGGGACTGGACGCGCATCTTTGTTATTTTTCAGGAAGAAGATATAACTACAACAACCTGGCCGACATGGTCGACAGATCTAAACACACAAACACGCTCGGGGACTCCGTCAACATCGACTACTACCCTCAGTATCAGTTGCAGTCCCGACTAGACTCGGGGACTTCGTCCAGTTCCACATCGAGCAAGGCTCGGGGACTGCGACCAGGGCACCAGAGAACAACGCTTGGAAAGACAACACCCAGGGACTGATGCCCGGGGACTGCGAATAAAAACCAAAAGACCCCGATACAAGAATCTCTCCGAGCTCCTTCCATCCGGCTCGGGGACTATGGGTATTCGCAGTTGTTTTTTGCAAGTTTATGCTCCAATCTCTATTTAGTTACTTTATGCACTACTTTATAAAGCATGGCACCATGTGCATACTTCACCTGCTACCATGTTTGCGGACTAAGTGGGTACACTTCACCTTACGGTGAATGTACTGATCTTTTTCACAAGCAATTCTCTGCTATTTTAATGTGCGGTTTTTGCAGAACCTAAGTGGGTACACTTCACCAAGAAAAGACCTTTCAAAAGTTTTTTCTTCTTCAGCACATCACATTCTTCCAACAAGCAGCCGCAGCATCAGGCAAGGCGACCAGCTCGCACGCCAAGTTACGACATTCTCGACCAGATCGGCCCGGTCGAGAGACCCCTCCGAACAGCACCTCGACCAGCCATTCTGGTCGGGGCTCTATGACCAGACCATCCCGCATGATGGCAAACAGCTGGACGCCTCTCAGGATGACGCCATAGGCTCACCACAAGAATATAACATGCTCGGGGACTTGTTGGGGATATAACCTCGGCATATCCCCAGGGACCTTCTTGGGCCTGCCGAACAGGAGACGGCCCAACCCACGAGGCCTTGCGGCACGCGATCAGTCCATCATGCTCGCTAAGGACTCCTAATAAGACTTGCTCGCCAAGGAAGATTCTAGTAGATAGACTCGGATCCCTTGCCATAAGGGACCGATCGTAATCTATTAGGATATGAAAATTGTAACCCTGCTCCCCGGCTATATAAGGCGAGCAGGGACCCCCCTCGAAAAACCCCAAACAACCTCTCTCAGACCATCTACAGATCTTGTAACTTGATATACGAGATCAATCTAGCCACCAGAATACAGGACGTAGGGTATTACGGCGGTTTGCCGGCCTGAACCTGTCTAAATCGCCGTGTCTACGCTCTCTATCTTATGCTTGATCGCCGTCGCCACACCTCCGCCTAACAATCTATTACCGTGGGATACTCCCTAGGTAGACTGCGACGCATATTTCGTCGACAAGCATTGCCCACATAGAACCCGCATTCGTTGTTCCCCATTGGTTGATCTAGGGTCCTCAACCACTCCATGTACTCCATGCTCTCCATTTCTTTTTCATCCTATGCTCCACATTTCTCCAATCAGGTAACCTTTCATTCTATGTGACAATGTAAATGAAGTGTGAAGGCTGAGGACATTAATTACAATATCATATGTGATTGAAAATTGTTGTGATATTGGGTTCACTTACTTATTTAGCACTGTGACAAGGGGGTCGATAAGCTTAAGTGGCTTCTTCCTTGAGTCCCATACCTCGATAGTTGAATCTTTAAGACTTATATCTCACTACTACAGGACCCACCTTTGGCTGATTTCCAAAATCGGCTTTAGCCCCGGTGGAAATTCCGCCCGGGGCTAAAGGGACCTTTAGCCCCGGTTGGTAACACCAACCGGGACTAAAAGTCCCCTCCCAACGGCTCCTTGGTCAGACATTGTCAGTGGGACTTTTAGTCCTGGTTGGTGTTACCAACTGGGGCTAAAAGTTTAACCTCGGTTTGTGGCACCAAGCGGGGCTATTTCTAGGCCTTTAGTCCCGGCTGGTTCTATGGACCGGGACTAAAGGTCCCCCCTATTTGAACTCTCCTTCCTCCCCTACCCGAGCCCGAGAGCTCATTTCTTTGTCTCTGTTCTTGCTTGTTCTTGGTGTGTTCTTCATCTCTTCTTCGGCCATTGCTTCATTTGATCACTTCTACGCCTCCATCGACTCGTTGAAAGGTTACTATCTTCAACCTCTCACTTCTACGCCTCCATAGAGCTGGTCTATATGTGATTTTTTATGATTATTACTCTTTTTTGCCATTTTAAGCTTCATTCACTTGACATTGTTTGAATAGTTTGAACAAGGCAACTAAAACTAGTATTCTAAGTAATACCTTTCATTTCTAGGATATTATATGTTCCACATTTCAAGATTAGTTTAGCTTAGTTTGAGAAATATAGATTCTTAGGATTTTATTAAATGATGAATTTATGGTGGATTGTTCTTGCTTTATATATACGCCACTTGAGGTCAAAATAATTATATATTTAGATGAATAAGGTAGATACATAGAATACTTTAGTTGTATACATGGCACATTTGATGATTTTAGAGAAATGTAAATTTTAGTTGTTTTATTTTCTTTGTTTAGAATATAAGGAATTTATAATATCTAGTTTGAAAAATGAGTATAGAGAGTAGATGACAACTGCTTCAGGACACTCGACCTCTCATCGGGTTCCAAAGCGACTAAGGCCAGACCTCCCTCTCATTACCTGTGGGACGTGTATGCAAAAGACTGTGAAAGAGTACCGAGTGGGGAAGCCGGGTCTCAACAACGATCGGATCTTCTATAAGTGTTCAGATCACAATGTGAGTTATATAGTTTGTCACATTTGATGGTTATGGTTAATTTGTACCTATATTTCCTGATGATTTTGATTAAAGTGTTGATTTTTTTTTCTATTTTCAATGGGATGGTACTGGATGCTGCGGCTGGTACTAGGAGGAAGAGTACGTTACACACGTCGCGAAGGCTACGAAGGCTGATGAGGCACTGAGCCAGCTCAAGAAGTCTGTCGATGCTGAGCAGACGAATGATGATTTGTCTGCTTTAGTTTGGATTGGTCGGGAGATCATTATGCTACTAAAGTGCATTTTAGGTTTTCTGTGTATAGTGCTAGTGGTCTTAGCATACTATCGGTGTCTAAAATGGCGGGGTCTAGACGGCCAACAAGTAAATTTCTAAGCGTGTCGGAGTTCGGATGGTTGCGCTCGGAGAACACGGAGGTTTATACTGGTTCGGGCACGAACGCCCTACGTCCAGTGTGTTGCGGAGTTGTATTACCGAGCGCGGAGAGCTCGTAGAGGGTCGCTACAAGCTTTTGGTGAGAGAGGAAAGGGGGTTCCCAGGTCTTGTGCGTATGAGGTTCTTGGTTCTAGTGAGTGCTCGCGTGTGTGCGAGTTTGAGTGTGTGTGAATGAGAGTTGGAATGTCGAGTCCCCCTGAGATTGGGGGTCCATTCCCTCCCTTTATACGTAGGGAGAGATGGAGGAGTACAGTAGAGAGAGAGGGAGTGAACATGGGCCCGGCTTGGGCTGCTGCCGAAGGAAGCCTTTGTCTTCATCCTGTCTTCCTTCCTGAGGAAGATTGCGCCAGTGGACGCATGTCCGAGTCCTGTTCGCCCCTGACGAGCTGTAGCCATGCGCCCTACGACCAGGAACCCTGTTGTTCCCCCTTTCCGGGTATGGGCGGGGGTTGGTCGCACAGGACCAGGCACCCCCGCGTTCCGTCGTACAGTGCTTGATGACGCCCTAATCCCTATTGGAGTATCCTTCGGAGCCATGGCGTGGATATCACGCGCGGAAGTCATCGGTTAGGCAGCACAGGACCTTGTACTGCAGGGTGAACAGGGGTCGACATGGTGGCTCATGCTCCGAACCCCATCCCTGAGGACGGAGGGTACTGTGGACCTTTTGACTATGTGGGCTAGAGCGCCTTGGGCCGCGGTGTGGCGGCGAAGTCTCCAAGGGCGAGGGTCGTCACGAATGACGTTTGCCGAGCTCGGACGGGGCAGAAGGGCCCCCGAGGGTAGATGACATCACGGGCGACTCCACTTAGACTCGGACGAGGCGGAAGAGACCCCGAGGGTAGATGTCGTCACGGGCGGTGCCACCTAGGCTTGGACGAGGCGGAAGAGCTTCCGAGGGTTGATGACGTCTCGAGCGACGCCACCTTGGCTCGGGCGAGGCGAAAGAGCCCTCGAGGGTCGATGACGTCACGGGCAACGCTGTCTTGGCTCGGGCGAGCAGGAGGAGCCCCCGAGGGTCGATGACGTCATGGGCGACGCCATCTTGGCTCGGGCGAGGCGGAAGAGCCCCCGAGGGTTGATGACGTCTTGGGCGACGCCACCTTGGCTCGGGCGAGGCGGAAGAGCCCCTGATGGTGATTTTTGTTTTTGTGGAGTCCGGTAATTTGGGTACCCTATTTCTAGGTATCCGACAGTAGCCCCCGAGCCTTCGATGTAGTGAAGGACTACACCGGAGGCTTCCGAGAGCGTTTATGGGGGTTTGGTCCGATTCTATGTATTCCGGTGGGTGCGCGCGAGCGCACCCGCCGGGTGTAGCCCCCGAGGCCTTAGGAGGGAGATTTTTCTTCCTAAGGGCTTATTCGGAAGACTTCTACAGTGCTTGACCCTTCGCTTCCCCCACGAGGCGGGGAGGGAGAGAGAGTGGGCTGCTCCGCACGTCAGGGCCAGACCTCCGGTCGCATGCCAGCCCTGGCATGGGCTGTGCTTTTGGCCTCGGGCTGACGCCCCATGAGGTGACTAGTCGGCTATGCGCGCTGCTGTTTTTCGACCTGTACGGTCGATTGACCGGTCGGAGATATGTTTGTCGGATTCCGGGGTCTAATTGCGCCCCCTTTCCTGTAGCCCAAAAGCGGGAATGTCGTGTCTTTCACGTTCGAGGAGTGGTGCCAGAGCATTGCTCGCTCTGCGGTCCAGACTCTAAACGGCATGCCCTGAGTCCGGAATCTGCTTGGCCATTTATAACCTCGCTGGACGGCTGTGCCCCCTTAAAGTGGGTGCGTCGCACAGTGCAATGTGGTTGGGAGGCAAAGCTGTAGCTTCATGGACCGGCTGTCACGTGAGTGCCCTGGTGGGCTATAAATAGGGGTGGCCGGCTGTGGGGAAGCACACATCCTCACAGTATGGCTTGCCCTAAGTTCTTCCTCCGAGGTCCCGTCGGAGAGCCCTCCGAGCCGCCCTGGCGGACGACCTTTTGAGAGCAAAACTGGATTCAAAGGAAGTTCTACGTAGGTGTGGGCTCATTTCCTTTCGCCCCGTGGTAGGATTTAGAGGAAGCTCTGCGAGATATGCGTTGCTTCCCTTTATCCTAACCACTGGTGGAGCGAAAGTTTGTGAACACCCCCTGCACGAATCGCTCCCTAGGATGAAGGGCGTAGGATCCATCCCTTTTGCGGAATGGCCTCTGCCCTCTGTCCTGGGGGAATCGATGTCGTGCGATCTCTCTCCAGAGTCCTTGATCATGGAGCAGCTGGGCGACTGAGCTATAAAGTGCCCAACTAACTCTGGAGGAGGGGCGCGACCTGGGGCTTTCTGAAGGCGGGGCGACGGCCGCTCTCCTGCTGCCGCCACCCACCCGATCGAAGTGGCCCATGGGTCGTGATGCCGCCGTCTGACGCGGTCTCGTATGTCAAGCAGATATTTCCCGGGCCTTGCAACTGGGTTACCTGACTTTGATATACGGCCGCGTCCATCAGTGGTGTGATGACTAACGGGGACGCCCCGCGGGCGCCCCTAGTTTTTGGCCTCTTGGCCTGGGATTTCCCTTCAGTCCACCCCCTTTCTTTTTTTTGTTTTTGGTGTCTGATGATTGGGTTGCTCCCTTATGGCTCTTAGAGAGCATGTAATCCCTGCAATGGTCAGTTTCTTAAATTTACCAGAAAAGAGAGGTTTCTTGTGTTTACCTGTACGGGCCTCCAACGCATGAGGCTTGCCCCGTGGTGCGATGCCAGCCCCCGAGTCTTTACTCAGTGTAAAGAAAATCATCTCGGTTCTGTGTCGTCTTTTTGGGTTTGTTCCCCACGCATCTCTCCGTGAGAAGGGGGAATATGAGCCGAACCATGCTATCCTTGAAGCGGACGAACCATGGCTGCTCGTTGAGTTACTATTGGGCAAATCTGAGTGGGGTGCTCGGTTCCCGTTCGCTAGGGTCCCGGCTGGTGGCCCATGTCATGGCTCACCCCACCTGTTGCCTTCCTTCGGTAGGAATACCATGAACCAATCATCCGTAAGACGGACTCAAGTACGAAATCGGGGAATGACCTCGGCATCCGATTGCTAGGTTAATGACAACTAGCGTGTCCATTCCCTATTCGCCCCTCGCTCTGTTGTCCTGAGACGGCCGTTTCGAACCCCGCTGGGCCGGCCCTCGTAACTCTGGACCGTAGTGGGCCGTTGGGGCGGCTATAGCCCTTATCCCTTTGGCTTACCTGGGCCCATGGGCCGTCGCCACTTGTTGTGACACGTGCGTGCCTCTCCGACCTTCACGTGAGTCGGCCGAGCTCGGACGAGTCGGGGGCTCTCCGAGATGCTCTCGCGCTCGGAAGGCTCATGCCCTGGTCGGGGACGCGTGGGTGAAGTCTGTGCGCGTGGCACAATGGGTCCAAGGTGGATCCTGCAATGATGAATGCGGGATACGAATCGGAACGAGGGAAGAAGTGAGTGGTGTCAGTTACCTGCCGCAGTGTGTACGGTTCCCGATATTCTTGCGAATGGCGGAAGCGACATGGCCGAGCGACCGCATTTAACGCGGCTCGATTGGTGGGACCAAGACGTGGCGTGGAGGATTGATGGAGTGACAGTTCGTCTTTTGGGTTCCTACAAATATCCTGGTGCCGCGTCATTACCCCCTCCCTCGCGTTCGTGCTGCTTGCCGTCTTCGTATTCTGCCCCTTCCCGAGTCGTTCCTCTTGCGCGTAGGGTTTGCACCGCCACACTTCTGCCCTAAACGCGCCTTTCCCCACGACGCGAGTCCTTCTCTGAGTACTCCCCCCCATGGCTGGAGAGCATCCTCCGAGAAGTTGGGAGCGGTGCTCGCTCGTTCGGGAGCGGGAGCTTGAGCTGGTGCGAGAGGGGCTGCTGCGCCCCGAGCGCTCCGCGGGCGATGTCGTCGAGTGGATCGTCGCCACCGGCGCCGACGTCCCGGCGCCTCCTGAGGGGTACGTGGTCTCCTTCCTCCCGTTCGACGAACGGGGGTTCGGGACCCCGCCGTCTCGCTTTCTTCGGGGGGTGCTTAACCATTACGGGATCGAGCTTCAAAACCTCAATCCCAACTCCGTCCTCCACCTTGCGGCCTTCGCGGCCATGTCGGAGGGAATGCTGGGAGTGGAGCCGGATTTTGTGCTGTGGATGCACTTCTTCAAGGCGACGGTGTTTCTCCTCAACACTGGCAGCATAAGGTCGGTGGCGTCCTGCGGGGGGTGTGCGCTCAGCCTCCGCTCCTCCAACTTGGCATCCTATATGCCGACGCGGATGACCTCATCCAACCAGGGGTGGCACTCGCAGTGGTTCGACATCCGGAACCACCCCGAGGCGCTGCTCCCAGTTTTCATGGGCCGGCGCTATGGGGAGGAGCCTCCCTGTTGGCATCACGGTCCGACCCCGCGCGAGCTTGTCAGGATACAGCCCTACCTCCAATGCCTGGTTGAGCTCCGGGACCACGGGCTGAACCTTGCGGGGGTCATCACGCAGTTCCTCCGGCGCCGGGTCCTCCCGCTCATGGTGCGGGCGCTCCTGCTGAACGACATGGTTCCCGGAGCACCACGCCGGGGGACCACCATGGCGGCCAAAGAGCTGAGCTTCGACCGCACAGTCTCGATCTTGGGGAGACTGTTGGGGATCAAGTTTACCCCTGATGACATCAGGCGCTGCCCTCCGATGCGCCCAGATCCTGCGTCCGTCGATCTAGTGAGTGTCGAGGCCTTGTTGTTTGTTTTCTCCTTCGCGTTGCCTTCTCTTGCTAGTGACATCCCAGGACTCCTCGGTCATCTCCCCGCAGGGGCCCCGCTCATCAGCTCGTCACGTGGCTGCTCCTCTTCCTGTTCTGCCGACACAGCGGTTGGCGAATAGGGAGCGGAACGCGCGATAGCAGGCGGATACCGTCGAGAGGAAGAAGAGGAAGGCCGAAAGGGTGCTGAGGCGCACGGCACTGGAACAACAGCGCCGAGACAGCGCCGTGCTGGGGAAACAGAAGAGGAGTCCCCACCGAGTCGGACGAAGGCAGCGGTGGTCCCAGTGCGGACGGCGGAGATGATGATGATGATGACGAGGGTGGGACTCCTCAACCGGTGGTAGCGTCGGCTTCCCTGGCAGTCGGAACGCTACGCTACCCCACGGGGGTTGCGCCGGCATCGGAGGTTGTTGACACAAAAAGCATCAGGATCTGCGAACACCTCGGGCTTATACCCGAAATTCGATATCCGGAGGCGTGCCAGTCGATTTGACCAGTTAATCGACAAGGACGATAACTAGAACAAGATCCAATCTAGACAACAGCGATGCGCCCGGATGCTGGGATTGAGGTTTGATCAGGATAACTAGAGCAGAGCTGAACGAGGCAACAGCGATACGCCTGGATGCCAAAGCTCAGAGGTACTCCCACGCGGAACTTACAAGGATTTGACGGAGATCAAGGTGATGCAGCCCGTCGAAGCTTGAAGAACTCGTTGATAATCTATAACTAATGCAATAAAGATAAATTGCGATAAAAAGTAGAATAAGAATAAAATTGGTTTATTTGATATTGGATTGATATTTTACACGTAGCCCTGGGGCACATATTTATACTCCCGCATGGAGAGTTGTACAGAGATACGACTCGTACCTTTCCTAAAACAAACTCCTAACTTTAAGGAAACTAACTCGCGCAGGAGTCGGATCTAAATTAGCAATATTATTTTCCTAAACAAACACACCTATTTTAAAGGAAAAGAAATGACTCATGCAAGAGTCGGACTCAAACTACTATAATAATACTGGCACAATATCACCAGTTTCCTTATATCTTTCCTTCGATGGAAACTTTCCATCAGCAGATCCCTTCAATCCGCGACTTCCTACTTTGGCCACCTGTAGTCTTCTATTGACATCAAGCGCCAAGTCACCCTGTACTCATCGACACTCCATGCCTATCGGCAACGGCAATACTTCTCAATCGGCAATCGGCAACATCCCTACATCGGCAATCGGTACACCTCCCTTCATCGGCAATCGGTACACCTCCTCATCCGCAATCGGCAACAACAACTTTACAGCCCATACGACTTGACTTCACCAATTAACCTTATTAGCAATCGGCATTGGCAACATCCGAAACCTCCAGCTTCCATCGGCAACAGACTTAATCTTCTCACAGCATGTTCCCATCGGCAATACTGATCTATGTCTTCCCGATGCCGATGGAAAACGGCTGCTGACCAACACAAGTCTTAGCTCATTTGATAGGTGCCGAAAAACAGTGTCAACACATGCCCCCCAGTTTCAGAGTGTATAATACTTTACGCGCCGAAATTCTCTCTACTGTAGCCGTTACTGTAGCCGTTACCTTCGAGATAACTGCACAACTTCCTCGATCCTCGCGCATGGAACCGCAATTTAATAATAAAATCCCTCGATTGTAGCACAAATAGTTGTAAATCTCCTTGATTATCGCGCGCATCCACCGCAGGCCTCTCCACATTCCTGCACAGTGTGAACCGAAACCCCAAAATACCCCTGAGTAAGCTTATAAAAGTTACCAGGATCCAATCTACCTTTTTATCCTGAGTGCACTTTCACTTTCACACTCCGCCTTCATCTTCAACCTCCGGCAGCGCCTCCGAAGATCACCTGTTCGAGCCCAAGCAACAGTGCTCTCCCCAATCCAAGGATGAACCGCAAGAACTCCGCAAGAACTCCTTAGCTCCAATGGTGATCCAAGTTGACATCCCTAAGGTAAGATCTACTTTCCTCCTCATTCAACCTCCTGCTAATCTTTTTCCCGTACGAATCCATAATTTTCCCCTTTCCTTTTCTGATTCTTTCTTTTCTTTTCTTTTCAAACCCTAGGAACTGTACAACAAGGTTTTAATTCCTCTCGATCAGTCCAGTTTCACCTGCTTAGGCCCCATGGGGAACCCTGATCCTAGCTATATAATCAACGCAGAAGCCAATCGTATCCCATTTAGATTTGAATGCTTCGGTTTAGGATTATGGAAGGATGCCTTCAGGTCATGGCCCAAGCCTACCAAGGGCTGGAAAAACTGGTACCTTAGGGTCGCTAGGACGCAGCAAGTCTATTAGCAAGAGCGCAATTTGGATCAGTGCATCAGACTCTCCAATGCTGATATGGAGAAAAACGAGAAATGCTAATGGCTGCCTCCTATTTCTGGTCTGACACCATGAATGCTTTCCTTTTCCGACACGGACCAGCCAACCCTACCCTTGCCGATGTCCATATGTTGACCGGCTTATACGTCTCTTCTGTCGATACCTTCACCTTATTCAATAGGAAAGCCGAGTACAAAGTAAATACTCGGAACATCGGTGGCTGGACAGGCTACATTCATGGATACCAGAAGATAGGATCGGTAAACCAGAGGAAGCATGCCACTTTCCTGAACATGTGGTTGGAGAAATTTATCTTCTGTGGCAGAGCAGTCGGACCCACCATTATGCACCTTCCGGCAGCTGAACTCCTTGCCGATGGAACAAGGCTTCCCTTAGGCAGGTACCTTCTCGGGTCGGTTATACCGTCTTCTACATCAAGTATCCTAGAAGTTACTACTAGGTGAGCACATCGGCAACCTTGGAGGTCCCTGGTGGTTTATCAACATGTGGCTGAACGCACACATGCACAAGGCCCTTTAGTTTGACCTGTTCGCCCAACAATTCCCAAGAGAAGTATTGGAAAATCACCAATACAGGGATGATGAATCGGCAACTCGTCCTCTACTCAACTTCGGAGAGGTCATCATAGTGTTGCCCGGGACCGATGCCAATGCAGAGCAATTTGGCCTGTTCTTTCAGAAATTCTACAATGGAATTCCTGCCACAGAGCGGCTCTGGTGGCCATATGTCGATGAGAACAATCAGTTTCCACTGCTGTTCAATCTTACTGATGGGAATGTGCCTGAGAACCAAATAATCATGAAGACCAGCATCACTCCCCGAGCTATTCTAGTGAACATCTTCGGATCCGGGAAGAATGCCCCTCCATCGTTTGAATTCTACTACCCAACGGTAGCGGCAAGACAACTGGTGTTTGGCCAACTGCCGATCAAGCTTTGCTACTCCAAGGTGGCGAAGCCCAAGCAAACTATCTCCAGTGCTATAGACTGGAACAAGGTCGTCAATCTTCCTCCCAGTGCTGATATGTCAGATATTGATCTGTCTTCCTGGTCACCAACCTCCTTCATCACGAATGAGTACAAGTCCTGGTGGCAAGAATGGAGAAATCAACTATTTGCTAAGTCATCGCACCACTATCGGCATATGATTGACGCCAACCACATCATCCCTGACGACGCAGTAAGTTTTTATCCCGATGCATTCCTTATTACTTTACTTTTATCATCGGCATCTGAACCTCTTCTACTTAACAGGTTGATGATCCGATCCCCACGATGAGCAACAGTGGCAAGCTCTTCAACCTTCGGATGATGAATCCCGTATCACTCATCGGCAACAAGGCCCCCACGCTAGCTGCCTTCACTCCTCAGCAGGTACCTACACCGACGCCTGCAAAAACCAAGGCTACATCGGCCGTTGCTGCTGCGCTGACGCGGGTTTTTGCAGTAAACTCATCTTCACTCATACCGATTACATATTGTTTTATCAGCAACATTTTATTTTGAATAACTTGCACTATATTTTCAGGCAATGAGGTCATCGGCAGCTGCTCCAAGCACACGAGCATCTCCAAGCTCTGCTGCCGATGCCGCCCAGTCTTCGTCGAAACGGGCTGGCCCTTCCACTGCCGAACCAAGGAAGAAAAGGCGCCTGAGATTAGCTACTCCATCTTCGCCATCAACTCCGGTCGCATCACCAACCACCGATGCACCATCAGCAGGACCGTCAACGGCTCCAATTCCCGATCACCCACTAGACAACGTCCCCGATCAGGAGACAACTCTACCCGCTGCAGCAGCGGAGGCGACATCGGCATCGGCACCACCAGCCGAAATCCCCGACGAAGGAACGGCGTCGCCACCAGAGGAGCCAGCCACCACAGCGGAAGCGACACCATCAACAACGCCACCAGTACCAACGACGTCAACTACTTCCCCAGCAGAGGCTCAGTCATCAGCAACTGCTGCCGATCTCCAGGGTGAGGCTGGACCATCTACCATGCCAAGTCCTAGGCAGGAGATTCGCTTCAAGATGGAAAGTCAGTTACCTAAAAAAATAGTATAATTATAGGATCGACACATTTTAACTTCTTCATTTTCAGGCCCAAGACTCCCTAGACAGCCTATTCTACTTCAGCCTTAACCTCCAGGACAAAGATGAACACCAAGAGGGCTCCGTTCGAGCAGATGATGATGAAGATGAAGAAAGCTCTGCTCCAACTCTATCGGCAGAGGTCAAGCTCAAGCTGGAAGCATTGCTCTCCTTGTTGCAACAAGACACGTCCCAGCTCATCCAGGATTCAACCGCAGCAAGGATAGCTTTCAAAGATATCCAAGGCCACCTCCCTGCCGATATGGAAGAAACTCTTTTCCAAGCAACCTTCCTCGACAGCAAGCAGATCCAATATTAGAGGCTCTCCCGTCGCATTGCCGATAGGGCCGCCCAATTTCAGGTTGAGGAAGAGAAGTTCAAATTCAAGAGTAGTGCCAATGAAAAGCATAAGAGCATCGGTCAAGCAGAAGTCTCCAGCGCCAACCTTGATCAAGAAATTACTCAGCTATCGGCAAAGAAAGAAGAGCTGTTGGCTGAGCTAAAAAGGGTCGAGGAAGCTCTGAATGCAGCCAACCAGCAGAAAGCCCAACTGTCCGACACCATCAGGGTTCTACAGCAAGAAAGAGACCAGAATGCCCGATAAGCTATTCTAATGAAGAAGAAGATCAAGCCAGTCGAGGGCTCTGCCGATGCCGATGCCAAGGAAATGGATGAGATAGAGCAAATTCGCCTGCGTGCGATATCAGCCATCCACTCCTTGTTGTAATTTATTTATTGTATCGGAAAATGCAACACTGATACTTGATTTTGGCTCTTGTAATATAATGTCAGTACATTTTTACCGATGCTTATATAACTTTTCTTTCATTGGCATTCAACTGAGCACTATGCGTCTACCCATATGCTAGGGTAATATTTCTTTAAGTATTTGCCGTTGATCGCTCTAGAGAATGCAACTCCTTCGAGAGTTTCCAAAATATAGGCATTACCAGGAGCAGACTGTTTTATCCGATAAGGACCTTCCCAATTAGGAGACCACTTTCCAAATTTAGAACTCTTAGTCCCGATCGGTAAAATCAACTTCCAAACCAAATCACCATCGGCAAATTCCTTTACCTTCACTTTCTTGTCATACCATCTGGCAACCCTCTTCTTATTCTCCTCGATGCTGATCAATGCCCTCAATCGATGACCTGCTAAGTCCTCTAACTCATCTTTCATCAGAGTAGCATAATCATCGGTCGTCAACTGATCTTGAAAAGATAATCGCCTAGAACCAGTTTTAATTTCCCAAGGCAGGACAGCATCGTGTCCATAGACCAACTGATATGGTGAGACTTTGGTTGCACCATGACAAGCCATCCGATATGACCATAAGGCCTCATTTAACACCACATGCCACCTTCTAGGGTTTTCTTCAATCTTGCGCTTTATAAGCTTAATAACTCCCTTATTAGTCGCTTTAGCCTGACCGTTGGCTTGAGCATAATAAGGAGAAGAGTTTAACACCTTCAACCCCATACTAGGAGCAAACTCATCAAACTCTCCCGATATGAACATGGTTCCCTGATCGGTAGTAATAGTTTGAGGAATACCAAATCGGTAAACAATGTGTTCTTTAACAAAATCCACCATGTTTGCCGATGTCACCTTCTTCAAAGGAATCACCTCAACCCATTTAGTGAAGTAATCGGTAGCGACCAGTATAAACTTATGCCCTTTACTCGATGGCGGATAAATCTGGCCGATGAGATCAATAGCCCATCCTCTGAACGGCCAAGGCTTGATTATAGAATTCATTGCCGATGCAGGTGCCCTCTGTATGTTACCAAACTTCTGACAATCTTGGCACCCTTTGAAATAGTTGAAGCAGTCTTCAAGGATTGTCGGCCAATAATATCCATTCCGCCTAATCATCCACTTCATCTTGAATGCCGATTGATGTGCTCCACACACACCTTCATGGATCTCACCCATCAACTCCTTTGATTCCTCTTTACCAAGGCACCTGAGTAAAACTCCATCAATCATCCGATAATACAGTTCATCGTCGAGGAGCACATACTTAGTAGCTTGGAACCTTAGACGCCTTTCAACTTTCTTAGACGGATCCCTTAAGTAATCGGCAATCTCTTTTTTCCAGCCATCAGCAACTGTTACCGATGTCATGACTTCTTGAATCGGCTGATACCCTGAGGCATTCTGTGCTAACCGATTGGCCTCTTCATTATGCAATCTAGAAATATGCTCAAGGCGGTACTCTTTGAACTCTTTCAATAATTGCAAACACTTTCCATGGGCTGCAATTAAAGCTTCACTTCAGCATTCATACGTCCCAATCAACTGGTTGATCACCAACATAGAATCACCAAAGATTTCAACAGCATCGGCATGTACCTCCCTGAGTAATTCTAACCCCTTAAGTAAAGCCTGGTACTCAGCCTGATTGTTCGTTGAAGTAGCAACAATCGGCAATGAAATTTCATACTTCCGTCCCTGGGGTGAAATTAAGAGAATACCGATGCCTGCTCCATCCTTGCATGTAGACCCATCAAAGAATAAAGTCCAAGGAGCAATTTCTACAGAGCTTAATATATTGCAATGCTGAGTAACAAAATCGGCCATTACCTGACCTTTAACTGCCTTAACCGATTCATACCTTAGGTCAAACTCTGAAAGTGCCAAAATCCACTTACCGATTTGTCCACTTAATATCGACATTGACAGCATGTACTTAACCACATCATCTTTGCAGATAACAGTGCATTCAGCCGACAATAAATAATGCCTCAATTTTATGCAAGAGAAATATAAACATAAGCATAATCTCTCTATGGCCGAATACCTAGTTTCAGCATCCACCAACCTTCTGCTCAGATAATATATTACACGTTCCTTCCCTTCAAATTCTTGAATTAAGGCTGACCCGATAACACCGTCATCGGCAGACAAATATAACCTGAAAGGCCTCCCGTGTTGAGGTGGAACCAAGACTGGAGGGTTCACCAGATACCTTTTGATCTCCTCCAAGGCTAACTGTTGTTCTTCTTTCCATGTAAACTCTTGATCGGCCTTCAATTTTAACAATGGGCTAAAGGATTTAATCTTACTAGACAAGTTGGATATAAATCTTCTGATGAAATTAATCTTGCCGATCAAGGACTGCAGCTCAGTCCTGTTTGTAGGAGCAACCACCTTGTTAATTGCATCAATAGATTTTCTGCTGATCTCGATGCCTCTCTGATGCACCATAAAGCCCAAAAACTGCCCTGCCGATACACCAAATGCACACTTGTTAGGATTCATCTTCAACCCATGCTCCCTTGTGCATTCCAATATTTTTCGCAAATTGGCAAGATGCTTCTCGAAGTCTTCGGACTTAACCACCACATCATGCCGATGTACTTATGAAAGATGAAATTCTTTGCTCTTTGATAAGTAGCACCACATCATGACTACCCATTCAAATAAGCCGACGTGACCTGGACATCTGAAAGCAGTCTTGGATATGTCCTCTTCAGCCATGAATATTTGATTATACCCAGCATTACCATCCATGAAGCTAATAATTTGATGTCTAGCAGCAGCATCGATCAACAGATCAGCAACGGGCATCGGATGGCCATCCATCGGCGTAGCCTTGTTGAGATTTCTGAAATCAATACAAACACGAAGTTTTCCATTTTTCTTGTACACAGGAACCACATTAGAAATCCAATCGGCATATCGGCATTGCCGAATAAATCCAGCTTCGATTAACTTTGTAATCTCAGCCTTGATGTCGGGTAAAATAGTAGGATTGCATCGGCGCGCAGGTTGCTGATGCGGCTGGAAACCAGACTTGATGGGTAACCGATGTTCAACTATCGATCGGTCTAAACCAGGCCTCTCTGTATAATCCCAAGCAAAACAATCTTTATATTCCTTTAATAAAACAGTTAACTGCTGCTTACATTGGGAATCTAACTTAGCACTAATAAAAGTAGGCCTAGGTTTACTACCATTGCCGATGTCGACTTCGAGTAATTCATCGGCGGACGTGAAGCCCTGCCCCAACTTTCCATCATCGGCAAACCGATCCATTAAAACTCTTCTTCGGGACCGACTGCTTGGATCGATTTAATGCGGTAATCGGCAACTTTGAGGATCTCCTTGTCGCAAGCTTCACCGGATATGCATCTGGTCTGCTCTTAAGTTTCCGATTCTGCCGACGCAACAGTAGATGGGGCTTCACTTCGGACGACTTCAATTATGTCCCCGATCCACTGCACAAGACTCTGATGCATAGTAGAAGGAATACAACAATTAGCGTGGATCCAATCCCTTCCTAGGAGCAAGTTATAGGTGCCTTTGCCACTGATTACAAAAAATGTTGTCGGTAAAGTTTTGCTGCCGATGGTCAATTCAACACATACGGCTCCCATGGCTGTCGACACGTTGCCTTCAAAATCCTTGAGCTTCATGTCGGTCTTGACTAAGTCTTGGTCGCCCTTCCCAAGCTTTCTGAACACGATGTATGGCATTATATTGATTGACGCACCGCCATCCACCAGCATCTTTGTCATAGGTTGACCATCCACTTTAGCTTTAACGAACAAAGCCTTTAGGTGCTGCCTTTCATCATCGGCAGTTTCTTCATCGTCACTGACAGGCGCCATGAACTCCATCGGCAACATGACGACCATATTGATATCTGCCGATGGATCCCTGTCCTTGCGCTTTGGCCTCCACTGCTTCTCCCTTGAAGGTTCTTAATCGTCACACAAGTCATTGCGGCGTTCGCGCTGAATCCTCCTCTTCTGAGTCTTGGTTAGACCCTTAGGGCACCACTAAGGAAGCTTGGTTTTCCAGACAGGCTGGCGCTGCTTCCCACTGCTCACATCGACACTTGTTCCGATGTTGGGATCTCTGGAGAATATGTCCTCGTCAGGCACTCTTGCATTGGCCATTTCCTCCAGCTCCTCTTGATCAATACACCTGTCAAGCCTGCTATGCGCACTGGGCTTGCCCCCCAGTCGGTCATGCGCTGACCTCTTCTCTCTGAGTGGCTTGGCGTACCTGGATGCCCGATCATCAAAACAAGGTTTCTTACCTGATCGATCGGCAGTGTAATATCCATTGCACTCTGGGCAATTATCGGCAGTAGGCAGCTTGATGCCTTCTTTCCAGCAGTGAACGAAGAAGGGACACCTCCAGTGGTCCTTATGTCGAAGCCATTCCCGATGCTCCTCTTCTTCTAGCCGATATCGCTCTTCGTGTGATTGCCAATAGTCTTGCCTTGGCTGCTTATGCGTGATTACAACACCAGAAGCCCTGTCGGCACTGCTACCTTCATCGGCAACCTTCTTACCCTTTCTGTCATCGGCAAACCTCCTTTCATCACGCTTAGTCACTTGATGGTTAGGATCTACCGATGCCCTCTTCCTGGCAGCTTCCGATGTCAGCACTTTGGTTTTTTCACTGATCTCCACCATATTGTTTGGAAACGGGTGTTGATCTATCTTCATCGGTTTCTGGACTCTGGAATTTTCGAACTTGATGCGTCCCGATTCAATCTCTGACTGCAACTGCTGCCTAAATACCTTGCAGTCATTGGTACTGTGGGAAGTTGCATTATGCCATTTACAGTACCTGATCTTCTTAAGCTCTTCGGCCGATGGAATTACTTGGTTGGGCGCCAATTTGATTCGCCCTTCTTGAAGTAATAAGTCAAACATCCTGTCGGCCTTGGTGATGTCAAAGGTGAACCTTTCGGTTTCTTTCTGGCCGAACGGACAAGACACAGGCCTCTTATCTTTCACCCATTTGGCCGCATCGATGCTCAGCTCTTCATCTGACCCAGAGTCTTCTTCTTGCCTGATGAAGGTCACCTTCTTGTTCCAAGTCTTTCTGGGTTCAAAGGTTTTAGTATCTTGATCGGCAATCCTTTGCACCAGATGACTTAGGCTTTCAAACTCTTGGGACGCGTACTTATCCTTGATGTGCGACAATAACCCCTGAAAGGCCAAATCTGCCAGTTGCCGATCATCAAGCACCAGACTGTAACACTTGTTCTTCATGTCCTGCAGCCTCTGAACAAAGTTTTCTACCGATTCGTCATTGCGCTGCCTCATCTTGACCAAATCGGTAAGCTTCTTCTCATGTATGCCAGCGAAGAAGTATTTATGAAATTGCCTCTCTAGATCGGCCCATGTGATTACAGAATTTGGAGGCAGTGATATGAACCATGTGAATGCCGATCCAGACAACGATGAAGAGAACAATCTCACCCTGAGTTCCTCCCTACTGGCAGCTTCTCCGCACTGGATAATGAAGCGGTTGATGTGCTCCATTGTTGATGTGTCATCTTGGCCGGAGAACTTGGTAAAATCAGGCACTTTGTACCGATTTGGCAGAGGAATCAAGTCATATGCAGGAGGATACGGAGTCCGATAAGAGTATGTATTGACTTTGGGTTTGATGCCGAACTATTCTTTCATAACTTTGGCGATCTTATCGACCCAATATGCATCCTGCTCCTGCCGACTCATTGGCTGGTTGTTGACTAGTGGAGCCGGCTGATGCGCCTCTTGAAGATGATGCGGAGTAGTCACGGGCGCAGCACCAGTCATCTGAGCACTATGCATCGGTTGATGCACCGATGGATAGTTCTGCACACTTAGCAGATTAGGTTGATTCATTGTATTCATCGGTTGCTGTACCGATGGTCCGCTCTGAGTGTATGTTGGGCCTCCATAATGATGCATTGATACGCCAGGCAGTTGAGCTGGCGGCTGGTTGACCCATCTAGGATTATAAGTCATCGGCATATGACTTATCGATGGCTGATAGCTGACTGGAGCGTGTGGCTCTTGTATTCTAGAGCAATCAATCACCAGATTACCTTAGGGAACTAGCACTCCAGCTTGAGGATTTGCCACCAGAGGTTGACTGTCAGCTGCTATAATGTGTTGCATCGGCACAGAACTCGCCGATGGCGGCATCAGAGGTATCTTGGGAACTACTTGAAGGTCTTCTGATGGCACTCGTACATTTGGAGAAGGCGCAGAGTAATGCATCATGGGGGCCACCGGCTGCGATTGCGTTGCTGATGCCATAGAGCCCTTCCAAGCTGAGCTGTCTCCCTGCACCAGATTAGAACTAGGAGATAGGTTTGAAGGCATACCATATCCCCACCAGTTGACGGGAACTGGCTGACTCTGGACAGCAGGCCCTGAATTTGCCGACGCCACTGAATCTATATTGAGCCTAATGACACTTTCAGGGTTCGGCCTTAGCGGTATAGTCACATCGGCAGACGGCTCCACGGGAGTAGAGGACGTCAGCGGGGCTGCCGATGGACCGTCCTTCTTTGAATGATTGCATGACAGCATTGTAGATAGTATTGGACAGCACGCCAGAGTGGCTAATTAATGCTTGACTTAGAGCAGAATTAACCATCTCTTGTAGCTTACCAGGATTGGCGTCGTATGTGACCTGCCGTGGCAACGACGGATCTTGCTTCTAGATTGCCTCGCCGCTCCTACTTAGGCTGAAGGATTTCAGATACAATTGCTTGTACTCCTCCACAGCCCGCTCCATGGCCAGCTTCTGATCATCTTTTAGATCGACCTCAGAGACTTCAATGATGTTCTTCTGGTTAACGTTGGCGTGATCACCCATGATAGATGTGTAATTTATATAATCGAGTCCCGCCGGGTGTGCCAAAAGAGGTGTTGACACAAAAAGCGTCAAGATCTGCGAACACCTCGAGCTTATACCCGAAATTCGATATCCAGAGGCGTGTCAATCGATTTGACCAGTTAATCGACAAGGACGATAACTAGAACAAGATCCAATCCAGACAACAGCGATGGGCCCGGATGCTGGGATTGAGGCTTGATCAGGATAACTAGAGCAGAGCTGAACGAGGCAACAGCGATACGCCTGGATGCCAAAGCTTAGAGGTACTCCCACGCGGAACTTACAAGGATTTGACGGAGATCAAGGTGATGCAGCTCGTCGAAGCTTGAAGAACTCGTTGATAATCTATAACTAATGCAATAAAGATAAATTGCGATAAAAAGTAGAATAAGAATAAAATTGGTTTGTTTGATGTTGGATTGATATTTTACACATAGCCCTTGGGCACATATTTATACTCCCGCATGGAGAGTTGTACAGAGATACGACTCGTACCTTTCCTAAAACAAACTTCTAACTTTAAGGAAACTGACTCACGCAGGAGTCGGATCTAAATTAGCAATATTATTTTCCTAAACAAACACACCTATTTTAAAGGAAAACAAACGACTCATGCAAGAGTCGGACTCAAACTATTATAATAATACTGGCACAAAATCATCAGTTTCCTTATATCTTTCCTTCGATGGAAACTTTCCATCGGCAGATCCCTTCAATCCGCGACTTCCTTCTTTGGCCACCTGTAGTCTTCTATTGACATCAAGCGCCAAGTCACCCTGTACTCATCGGCACTCCATGCCCATCGGCATCGGCAATACTTCCCAATCGGCAATCGGCAACATCTCTTCATCGGCAATCGGTACACCTCCCTTCATCGGCAATCGGTACACCTCCTCATCCGCAATCGGCAACAACAACTTTACAGCCCATACGACTTGACTTCACCAATTAACCTTATCAGCAATCGGCATCGGTAACATCCGAAACCTCTAGCTTCCATCGGCAACAGACTTAATCTTCTCACAACATGTTCCCATCGGCAATACTGATCTATGTCTTCCCGATGCCGATGGAAAACGGTTGCTGACAAACACAAGTCTTAGCTCATTTGACACGTGCCGAAAAACGGTGTCAACAGAGGTGCCCCTGGTCAGGACACTCGGCGCGCACCTGGCACCAGGGGGTTCCGGGAGTGGTGTTGCCATGGATGTTCCGGTGACTCGCCGTTCCGCCTCGTCCGATGGGGTTGGGCAGAGCGGGTGTTCGGGCGCCGGCGACGGGGCAGAGGTGAAGCGGAAGCGCATCTTCTCCGCTAGGTGAGTTTGCTAGCCTTGACCTCTTCCTCTACCCTATCAGTGGGGACAAGCCTGCCCGTGATTTGTGATGATTGTGTCGAAAGTTTCAGGATCGCCGACGGCTCTGCGTACGTGGGATGGGAAAAGCTTTGACGGAGAGCGCCGTCGGTCGAGGGGGGCCGGTCCGGCGCCTCCCCGATTGCGGATTTGGCGAACGCCGCCGAGGTCGGGATCCGGGTGGACCGAACCCTCGTGGTCGTTAGGAGCCGCACCGGTCGTGGGGCCGGCGCTGAGCCCGCGTCTTCGCGAAGAGGAGCTCTCGGCCTGTTGCTCTGCGGCCCGCTCTAGGAGGGTCTTTAGCTCGTCGTGGGCGAGCTTGCCGTCAGGAGCATCCGGAATGGGGAGGTTGCAGAGCAACATCCTCGCTGCCGTGATGTTCTGGCTTGCTCGCTTGAACTACGGCGTGCCATGTTCATCATTAATGATGCGGTGGTATACTGCCCGGGCCTCCCTGCGAGCGCGGGGCTCCGCGGCATCCCTGGTGGCTTCACGTTCAAGCTTCTCACGCTCAAACGTTACCTTTCGCTAGTGCTCTGCGAGCTGTTGCTCTATGTCGCGGAGGTCGCGAAGCTACTGCTGCCAGGCCTCCGAGGACTGCGGGTCGGGCCGCTGGTTAGGTGCCGGAACACCTGTCTGGTCCACGGGCGTGCGGTTGCCGTCACCATCTTCGTCCTCCTCATTGACGTGGGTGGGGTCGACCGTGATTGCGGGTGGCGATGCATCGCACATGAAGCACTCGCGGTCGTCATCTTCGCTGGGTCCGCTCGAGTCGGTGTCGAGCAGATAATCGTTGGCCTGGAGGAAGCCGCGTAACGCCTCTTGATCCTCAAGGTCGTCGAAGTCCAGGGGGTTGTCGCTCCAGAGGCTAGAGCCGGCGTACGATGCGGCCTCAGGGCTCGTGAGGAGATCGGAGGTGGATCGAGAATGGTGGGACGCGAGTCCCACGCGTTTCCCTTCCGCTGGGTCTTCATGAAACCATGCGCCCACCTCCTCCGCGTATGACGTGGCGGCATTCTTCATGCCGAAAGGCTGCGCTTCGGAGGCAGGCACTTCGATGCGTCCGGGAGAGAGCAGCTGCCCTCCTGCGAGCTGCGCCGTCACGTTGGCGAACCAGAAGTAGAGGTTGTGCAGGGACTCCCGAGTCGCCCGGGGTCCCATGAGCGTGTCGAGCTGGTGCTCGAACTGTGGGTAGTCGGCCCGCGGGACGACCACCACGCGTGCGGCTTGTTCCCCGGAGGGAGAGAGATGGAGGTGGGCCATGGAAGCGGCGATGGCATCCATGGCTACCTCGGGAGATGCCGTGGGGCGACGGAGAGCCAGGTCAGCGTCCTGCCCGTGGCACTGGAAGTCCAGGCTACCAAAATGAATGACGGTGCCCGGAGCCAAGAGAATGTGGCGATCAGAAATCCGAAACTCGAAAATACGGGTGACACGCAAAGGTCCCCTACCTGGCGCGCCAACTGTCAGTGTCTAAAATGGCGGGGTCTAGACGGCCAACGAGTAAATTTATAGCTGCGCGTCTAGGCTCGGATGGTTGCACAGAGGGGACACAAGGATGTATACTGGTTCGGGCACGAACGCCCTACGTCCAGTGGATTTGCGAGTCTCATGTTACTCTCTGCACATGCGTGCTCGTAGTAGGGGGTACACGCACACCTGCTGCGGCGAGGTTGGCGCTCGGGGTTGGGTATACCGGAACATCGCCTATCCGGTCGAAGTCATTCTAGAGATTTCATCCTGGCATTACCAAAACATCTAAAACAACCCACTAAAATTTTATTTGGCGCCTAAAAGGACCTTTAGCACCGGTTGGTAAGGTTGGCTCCCTATATAACCCGCGACCGATTTCTCCTTCCTCCGTCATCTTCAATCTCGATCTAGCGGAGTACTTTGTGGAACGCCTCCTCCTCTGCCCATCGCGCCGCCGTCGTTCATCCTCTGCACGCCGCGCCGCCGTCCTCCTCCTCTGCACAGCCGCACCGCGCCGCCTCGCACAGCCGCGCCGCGCCGCCTCCTCTGCCCGCCAAGCCGCGCCGCCTCCTTTGCCCGCTGCGCCGCCGTCGCGTCGTTCCTCCTCTGCACGCCGGGCCACCGGCGTCCTCCTCTGCACAGCCGCGTCGCACTGCCGTGCCTCACTCCTTCCTCTGCACGCCTCGGTGCCATCGGCCTCGCTGCACAGCCAGCCGCCGCCACCTCGATCATCGGCTCGATCTGCGCCACCTCCGCCGCTGTCGGCCGCCTCCCGTACGTCGTGCCCTCGCGCCCTTCCTGGCCGCCCGAGCCCGGCCACACCGCGCCCGAGCCGGCCGCCGGCTTTGAAAAAGAAAAAGAGGAAAGAAGAAAGAAATTAAAGGAAAAAGAAAGAAAAATTACAAGGAAGAAAGGAAGAAGAGGAAAGGAGGAGAGAAGGAAGAAGGTAGGGAGAAGAAAGAAAGAAAGGAAAAAGAAAAAAAATTACTTAATGATTTTATTAATTTGTATGTTATTAGTTTCTTGTTTTCACACACTAACATTTTATGTATGTTTTTCTTGGTGAAGAGGAGATCGAGAAGAAGAAGAAGATAGAAGAAAGGAAGAAGAAGAAGGTGAATTGTATGTAATAAAATAGAAATAGATTTTAGCACTTAGAGAAATATAGACCTTCCATTATTGCTATATATGATTTGATATATATGTATCTTCATTATATTGCTAGTTTTAGAAATATAGACCTTCCATTAGTTTTAGAAATAGATTTTAGCACTTAGAGAAATATAGACCTTCCATTAGTTATAGAATTAGATACCTTTCATTATATATATTGCTATATGGATTTGTTAGAGAAATATTGACCTTAATTCCATTATTAGTTTTAGGAAATTGATTTTGTTTGTATTTTAGTTTTAGGAAATTGATTTAGTTTTAGTAATGTATGTTATGTGTGGACCACATTCATGCTTTTGATATATGTATTGTTAGAGAAATTGATCTATGTTTAGGGTTTACACACACTAAGTGTATCTCTTCATTATATTGCTAATAAAATATGTATAGAGCCCTCTTATTTGTTAGAGAAATAGATACCTTTCATTATTTGTAGTTAATTGTATAGATCTTTCATTTGTTAGAGTGCAAACCCTAATAACTCTAAGTGTCTACCCCAAACCCTAATTGTATAGATCTTTCATTTGTTAGACCTTTCATTTGTTTAGGGTTTACACAAACTCTAAGTGCCTACCCTAAACCCTAAACCCTTTTATTAGTCACACAAAGACTAAGTGTCTACCCCAAGTGTGCCTAACTCTAAGTGTCTACCCTAGCTAAACCCTTTTGGTTACTCTAAGTGTTACACACTTAGCTTGTTTATGATGTACACACACACACTAAGTGTGTACCCCTAGTGTGCCTACACTAAGTGCCTAAACCCTTTTACTATATATAGATGCAGAAACATGAAGCGAGAAAGGGTGCTGCCATGAGTAGCCCGCCTGCGCCACCTGGCGCACCCTTTAGCCCGAGGCCTGCGAACCGGGGCTAAAGGGGGGGCACATTTAGTCCCAAATCCTTAGCCCCGGTTCAGGCATCGGGGCTAAAGGCCCTTACAGACCGGGGTTAAAAACCGGTTTTGTACTAGTGTCTACGAGGACGTAATGGTTGCTGCAATCACAAAGTCCATGTTATTGAATGACATATCAAGAAAAAAACACTTAAGTAAGGGTCGAGAACACATACTCGCAGTTGTAGGTTAGCAGTGTGTTTGTTTTTTGGACTGAGAAAATTCTTTCAAACTCAATCTTCAAACTTTTTGATACATAGGGATCTGTGAGACCGGCTTTGCATGTTGTCTCATTTACGAAGATGGGGTCCAAGAAGTCAAAATGGCTCTTTCGCTGTTTAAGGCATAATTTTTCCATACACCTGCAAAATAAACATGGATATATTCAAATGAAGATCACATAGTTTATTATAACGTTGTTAGGTTATTGTACTTATAGAGTCCATAACATCATAATCTGCGCATCCAGCGAGCGTCGTTGAATGAGTTGAAAGAGGTCTTTATAATAAATAGTATGCACAACTTCTTCAGGATGATTAAATTCAGACAGGAAGGGATACATAATTCAAAGGTTGCATTCTTGTCTTTGCTGCTGTTACTATCTATGATATAATAATCATGCAACTACAGCATGTTTGTTGGGAAATTTCTATACTCTTATTGGCTGGCGACCATAGGCTTGCCTAGTTGAAACTTGTATACAACTGTGGCATTTTGAAATTCGGTTTTTCCGTAATATAGAGATTTTCGGCCTCCTCCATGCTTATGTTCATTTCGATGGCCAAGTTCTGTATCTTGCTCTAGCTCTAAGGTGTGTATTTCTCTAGCTCTTTCTTGAATACCTGAAATTTTGCTTTGCCTTTCAAATTGGCTTTGTGATAAGAGCTCAGGTATATAAGCCAATCGTTCAAACAAGGCAAGTTGGGCGGCCTTTTCTGCAATCTGAGCTCGTAGAATATCGTCCTTAGTCGGCACTGGCTTCCACCTTTTACTAGTCATCTTGGGATCTTTACCAACCGAAGTTGATGACCTCTTTCTTGCGAAGTCGAACCTGATCTAGCGCTAGGCCGTCGAGATCCCAGTCCTGAGGATTTTGAAGCTGGTGGTGGTGGAGGAGGAGGAGGAGGAGGAGGAGTCTTCTCCTTTGGCGGTGGAGAAGGTGTCTTCTCCTTTGACGGTGGAGGAGGTGTCGATGGATCTTGATGAGGAGAGAAACCTCTTGGCGGAGGCGACCGAGATGATTCACTTTCATCCTCATCATCCGAAGACGACATGAGTGTCTAAGTTGTGAACTAGACGCGGCCTATCTTCCTCCATTGGGAAATCAATATGTATCTTATTGTACTTCTTGTCCAAGATCTTATCAATGCTGACCCTGGCATACTCGAGTAGCACTGGCTTGCCATGAATGACAGTCTCTCCTCTAGGATATGCTTGTCCGACCGTCACCATGTCTTTGGTCCACTGCTGACGGATGTACAACCTGACATTCACATGTTCTTTGATGTCGTCCACCCGATGAGGAGCATTGACCTCTTCATCGTCAGGCATAGGGGTTGAGCCATAGCTACTGTGGCCCTTGCCGGACACTGGTCTATTCAAAGCAGGGATTGCCTACGGCCCTTGACTTGAACACATGGTTTGCATAGCGCTCACCACTTGAGCAGTTATCTGTGCTTCCAAGCTCTGTTCTAGCTCGTCTCGCATCCTTTGGAACTCCTCTTCTCTTTGCGTTCTAGCCCTCACCCGGCTCCTATAGGAAGCGGATTCACCTTCAAATGCTTTCTCCCAAGGAATTACCCCGGCTCCTCTAGTGCGACCGGGGTGCTCCTTGGTTCCAAGTGCTTGTGTGAGCACGTCATTTTCTCTATCAAACTTGTGGGCCCCTCTATGCACTTCCTCGGTGATCGTGGAAATCTTCTGGAGGAGATCGGTGATGGGTTCAGCGTTGGCGGAAAGGCTCTCGTCAAGATTGTATCGTGCCCCCCTTGCGAGTAGGTAGTTCACTGATCTAGGCTGCCAATCGCTTGTCTGAGGCGTAACGCCGCTCCGCTCTAGTGCTTCGACTTGGGCATCCCAATCCAGAATCTTCCTTACATACCCACGCGATCCTAGGCGGTGAGGATTATTTGACCTAAGCGAGTTTGCTTTGTTTCTTTCGCTTGATGTCTTGGCCTCTTCGAACTGAGAGATGTGTCAGCGTCTAGTTGTCTGAGGGAGCTTTGTTTCACCACGCTTAGTCCTTCTGGAACTCTCACTAGTACTTGGACCTTCCAGCGGAACCTGCTTCAAAATTTATGAATAAGTCCCCATCAAACTTTTCTGGCTATATCTACCGTGTTTTTAGGTATGACCTAAGTTATCACCTTGTCTCCTTGGCCCTCTTCTAGGTTTAGCATATGGATAGGGCTCCAAGGTTTTTGATCCCCTTGCTGCTTGTCATCACTAGTTCCTTGGTCATCGGCTTCGGTCGCAGGGCGACGGGTGGTGAATCGGTGCTTAATTGTCATGTTTCTGGACATGAATTTCGATTATATAGATAAGTATATGGATAAGTCATGCATATATCTTTCTCTATACAAGCATAAGTGTATCATATATACAAGCATATGTGAATCATATATACAAGCATATGTGAATCATATATACAAGCATAGGATGACATAGATCTTCCTCTATCTCTCAAAATCAATATATAGCATAGGATGACATATATATCTCTTTCTATCTCTATCTATATAATCTCTAATCTCTCTCTAACTCTCTAATGTCTAATCTCTATATATCTATCTCTCTATCTCATATATACAAGCATCTATCTCTCTCTAACTCTCTAAATCTCTAACTCTCTAAACTCTCTAACTCTCTAACTCTCTAACTCTCTAACTCTCTAAACTCTCTAACTCTCTAACTCTCTATATCTCTAACTCTCTAAAGCCATGTAGTATATATGATATTAAATTTTCCATCTAACTCTCTATCTCTCTATATCTCTCTCTCTATCTCTCAAGCATAAGTGAATCATCATATATACAAGCATAAGTGAATCATATATACAAGCATAAGAAAGATATATATCTATCTCTCTCTCTATCTTTCTCTCTATATTGATCTAAGCTATTTTTCTCTATATCTCTCTATATCTATATAGACAAGTAACAAGATTAGTCATGAAATTTTCCATCTCTCTCTCTATCTCTCTATCTATCTTACTATACATCTATCTATCTATCTATCTATCTATCTATCTATCTATCTATCTATCTCTATCTCTCCCTCCTATCCTCTTCTATCTCTCTCTATCTCTCCCTCCTTGCCTTTCTCTCCCTCCATCCTCTCGCTCCTTCCCTTTCTCACCCTCTACACTCCACTCATCTATCTCCATGCCAAGCAAGCAAGAAAAAACACTCTGAATCCATTTTGACATTTCATCAAACACCTTTGGTGCGTGGACATGGAGCTCACCACTTGGAGGTTCGGGCTGGATTCCAAGCTCCTCCACGCGTGCTCCTGCGCTCCGGGCGGCGTGTGCTCCTGCTCCTGTGCTCTCCTGCGGCGTGGATGTGGCGGCCGACGATGTAGTGGCGTGGCCGGCGTCGAGCGGCGGCGTCGGGCAGTGGCGAGCATCGGGCTGGTGGCGGCCGGTGATGTCGTGGGCGCGGAGCTCCTGCTGCGGCCGGCTGAAGCGGCGGCGAGCTCGCGCTGTGTCAGACTGGAGCGGCGGTGGGATGGAGCGGCGACGGGGAGAGCCTCCTGTGGCGTCGAGCGGCGGCGTCGGGTAGTGCCGAGAGTCTGAAACGGTTAAGTGTGGAAGGGCGCGAGTCTGAAAATTTCAGACCGCGCCCTTTTCTTATATAGTCCGCCTCATCACTGTTGGTTCCAATTACAAACCGGCAGTGATGTCCCTTATCACTGCCGGTTTGTACTAGGAACCGACAATGATGAGGGCACATCAGTGCCGGTTTCTGTAAACCGTCAGTGATTGGGGAGGCTTCACTGTCGGTTGGTAGATAGAACCGGCAGTGATAGAGGCACATCAATGTTGGTTCCTCTATAACCGGCAGTGATGTGTGTATTTTTTTAAATCTGCCTTTTTCTTTAAAATTCAAATTACTTCTGATTTTTGACTAGAACTTGAAAAACTCCAAACATAGAAGTTGCATAATTTTTAATTCTCTACAACTTTTTCTAAAGAAGCATATTCAAATTCTTTCTAGCTTTTGAATTCCATTTTAAATTTGAATAAGAGTTTAAAATTCAATTACCCCCTTTGTAATTACTCCAAAAATTTGAATAGAAGTTGAAAATCTTCCAACATAGATTTTGCTAGTTTTGAGGAGCTCTACATTATTGCTTATACACTCAAGGTCTAATTCTTTATAGTTTTTGAATTCCATTTTGAATTTGAATAAGGGTTTAAAATTCAATTACCCCCTTTGTAATTACTCCAAAAATTTGAATAGAAGTTGAAAATCTTCCAACATAGCTTTTGCTAGTTTTGAGGAGCTCTACATTAATGCTTATACACTCAAGGTCTAATTATTTATAGTTTTTGTATTCCTTTTGACATGGCATACATCAATCAACAACGTGGTACAACTCATCAATCTACAACTTCATATGATCTCAAATTCGATGCAAATTACTAAAACAACATTTCATTAAGGATTACATAGTTTATGATACTCTAACAATTCACGGTGCAGACACAATGATGGCCTCATCGTGATCACTCCAGAGGTAAGCAGGTTCGTCACCCTCTTCAAGGACATGTAGGGTAACGTCCGCCCAAAAGGAGCCATTTCTTCATAACCTTTGTAGTCTTCTTCGCCTGTCACTGAGTCGACACCGACAATCTTCCTTTTGCCTTGAAATACTACATGTTGTCTTCCATTTGTATTGTTATCCCTTGCATAGAAGATTTGCAAAACATCCTTTGCAAGGACAAAGGGGTCATCTCTATATGCGGTCTTGGATAGATCAACGGTAGTGAACCCATCCTTGTCGGTGTTGATTTCATTCAGCCGGACCCACAGACAATGGAAAAGAGCAACTTTCAACTGGTGTCCATAGTCTAGCTCCCATATCTCATCTATGAAACCATAGTATGTTGCCACCACCGTGCCGTACTCATCGTGGGCGTCAAAACGAACACCACTATTTTGGTTGGTGCTCTTTCCGTCCTGTTTTTTTGTGTAAAATGTAAAACCATTTATTTGATATCCTTGGTACATCATTAGCGTAGTTGAAGGTCCGGGCGCTAAGAGATCTAGCTGACATCCCGTCACCATTCCTGGCCTTTGGCGTCGAAACCAGTCACCGAATTCCTCCTTATGTTTTTTCTCAAGCCAAGCCTGTGACCTACCGATGTGCTTCCTTTGCAGTAACTGTTTGTGCTCATCAATGTATGCCATCACACCGTCGGCGTGCTAGAGAACAGCGAAGTGTTCTTGTCTGAAGGAGACCACTTTGTCTATTTTGACAGCTTTCTCACCTATTTTTCCTTTGCCCCCTAGTCTTCCATCATGATGAGATACTGGAACTCCGACCCGCTTGATGTCCAGATAATATGTGGACAACTCAATAGCCTCCTCTGTTGACCATCCTTCTACCATGCTCCCTTCTGGTCTGAATTTATTCCTAACATACCGCCTAAAAACTTTCATGAGCCTCTCGAAAGGAAACATCTGGCGTAGGTAGATTGGGCCAAGTGCTTTTATTTGATCCATAAGATGAACAAGTAGATGCACTGAAATGTCGAAGTAAGTCAGTGGGAAATGCATCTCAAGCCTGCATATAATCTTGGCTATCTCCTGCTTCAGGCGGTCTAGCCTGCCCACTTCAATGACCTTTTCAGAGATCGCGTTGAAGAACGAACACAACTTTATGATTGGAGCGTGGACCTTGTCAGGGAGGATACCTCGCAGGGCAACTGGGAGCAGCTGAGTCAATATGACATGACAGTTATGGGCCTTCATAGAACCATAGTTAAACTTAAGTTCTCTCATGTTAACTAGCCTCTTCGGGTTCCCACAGTAGCCACTCGGTACTTTGAGATCGTTGAAGAAAGAAATAAGCATTTCTTTTTCCTCCTTTTTCAGTGTCCATGATGCCACCGGAAGTTTCAAGTGGCCATTCTCAAGAGTTACTGGGTGCAACTCCTTCTTGAGGCCCAGGTGTTGCATGTCCAAGCGTGTCGCGAGAGAATCCTTGCTTGTTCCCCGGTGTTCATCAACGTGTTAAGTGTGTTACCGCTCATGTTTTTAGTTATGTGCATTGGATCAAGACAGTGACGTACACTCAAAAGTGGTCAGTAAGGTAGTTTCCAGAAGATTGATTTTTTCTTCCAGATACTATCGGTTGGCGCTGCTACTCCCGGTCCCCCTTCCCAAGGACAACATTTGTGAGTTTGCTTAATTGTTGAAGCATCTGTTTCCCATCTCGATACTTTGGAGGTCCACGTTTCTCAGTAGTCCCATTAAAATATTTTGTATTCCTACGGTAAGGGTGATCACGACGTAGGAACCTACGGTGTCCCATGTAGACCATCTTCCTGTTTTCTGGTAGATGTGTAGCATCAGTCTCGTCCAAGCACTCGACACACCCAGTGTATCCTTTTGTCTTCTCTCTAGACAAGGAACCTTGCCCTGGTAGGTCGGTGATTGTAGCGATAAGTACAACCTTTACCGTGACATGTTGTTTTTTGTACTCATCCCAGACATCCTTCACACCCGTCTCCCACATCTGTAGTAGTTCATCGATCACTAGTTCTAAAAGCACATCAATATCATTACTAGGTTGTCTTGGTCCTTGGATTAGTAATGGCATCTGGACATATGTCTGTTTCATAAAAAGACAGGGTGGAAGGTTGTATATACATATCGTCACTGGCCAAGTGCTATGATTGGTTCTCACCTGGTCAAACGGGTTCATCCCATTCGTGCTCAAAGCTAACCAAAGATGCCTTACCTCTCCACTGATGTTCTTATAGAACATAGTGTTGATAGTCCTCCAGTCCGGCCCATCGGCGGGGTGTCTCATCATTGAATCTTTCTTTCGCTCTTCGCCATGCCAACGCAACAGCTTGTCTGACTTCTCATTTGCAAACAACCTATGCACTCGTGGAGCTATAGGAAAATACCACACGGACTTTACTGGCCCTCCTCTGGTCTTGCTAACATCATTTGATGGCCCTTGCTTGTATCGGGGAGTTTTACACTTCGGACATGCACCCAAGTCTTTGTATTTCTCTCCACGATACAATCTGCAGTCGTTGAAACACGCGTGGATTTTCTCAACCTCGAGGCCAATTGGGAAAATCATTGCTTCGCAAGGTAAGTCTTTTCTGCTAACTCGGTACCCTCCGGGAACAGTTTATGTAGTATAACTAACAATTTATCGAAGCCTTTATCACTCAACCCATTCGTTGATTTGAACTTCAATAGCATGATGTTGGCTTCCAGTTTGCTTATTGGGCAGCCCGAATACACTGGTGTTTTTGCATCCTTTATCATCATCTCCAGTTTTTTCAACTGTGAAGCACTAAGGAATCCCCCATGCACATCATGTAGAAGCTATGAAATTCCATCAATTTCCTCAGAGTCGTCAGCTAATGTATTCATAAACACATCATCATTGATAGGCACATGTTCTGTGTACTCATGAACAGGCAATAATGCATTCAGGGATACACTAGGCATGGGCACATCATCATTAACATTTTGACCAACCTCCCCATGCAAAGTCCAAATCGTGTAGTTTCTCATGAACCCCCTTTGATCAAGTGCAAACGTATATGCTCCACGTCGCCCCCATTTTCTGGTATTCTTACAGTCTTTGCATGGACAAAATACAAGATGTGAGTCCCCAGCATTGGCTCTAACTCGTTTGATGAAATCGTCGATGCCCGTCAAGTACCGTGGGTCTGTACGTGACAGATCGTACATCAACCCTCGAGTCATGTCTGCACTGATAAAATGGGCAGAGCAGAGAAAACATAGCAATATATTAATAGGAGCATTTTTGAACAATATTATTCGATATTATTTAAATTTGGTCGCGCTATAAAAAGTGAGACAACAAATAGATAATAATGGATGCATGAAGTATTAAATGTAAGTAATAAATACCGAATCTATTCCACATCCCATTAAATCTTTCATGCATGCATGGAGTATTAAATGTAAGTAATAAATATAACTAATCAATCAATGATTGGACAATAATTACCCAATAGAAACAAAGTGCTACAATTTTTCTAAATAATTTTGGATCTAAAAGCTAAAAAAATGGACACAAATTGCAACATCCCTCTTCTTATCATGAAATGAAGTATAGCTCTAAACTATGAATTTACTCACAAAAGCAATATAAACCTACAATTCTATAGAAATATGCTTGTTACTAACCAAGAGATATAAGATGTGAGCATCCAAGAGTGAAGAGGAGCCAACAATGGAGTTCAAAAAATCCACCAGTCACAACAATGGAGAGAGGAGCTCCTGTTCACGCACTGTTGGGGCAGAGGAGGGAGAGGAGATCGAAGCTTTATACTGCAGACAACATCACTGCCGGTTCCAGCCACGAACCGGCAGTGAAACACCACATCACTGCCGGTTGGTGGCTTGAACCGGCAGTGATAGGGCCAAGAGGCATCCCTGCCGGTTCAAACCACGAACCGGCAGTGATGTGGTGTTTCACTGCCGGTTCAGCCCCTGCCCCCAATAATTGGGGGTCTGTCAGAGTCTGAACTGGCAGTGAAGAGACATCACTGCCGGCCCAAACAAAACCGACAGTAATGGACCGACGGTGATTGCCGTTTTTGTAGTAGTGATGGGGATAAAACTTTCACAGTCTCTCTCTTTGTCAATACGTTGCAACATCAATATATTTAGTGTCCATAAAACTCAGATGAAACCCCAATGAGACTGACCTAAGTAGTAGCTAGAACATTACCACCGGTCCTAACACATGATAATCCGCGATAGGAGACATTTATAGTAGAAAAAATCTTATACTACATATTGAATGCTAAACATTGAGAACACCTCATCACTAGGACAAGATGCATATTAGCGTGTGGATAAAAACGGTGAGCTGCGGTACGCGCGTCAACCTTCCATCGGACATGCACACATATATTAGCAAAAAAAGGTGTTAATTTTTATAAGTTATTCCCATTCATATTTTCATGCCATAAGCTAGCTAATTTATATTTCAGTAGCCGAACACGGGCCAGTGACTATTTCATTAATTCAATATCCACCTATATATATAATTGACATTGATGTGATTTGGCAACTCAATGATATGATGTCGTATGACCATCAGTTTGGTGGTTGACAATATTTATGAAGCAAAAGGGACTTGAAGGGCTAAAGTCCAAAATTTTTGAGGCTTCATTTCCCCCCTGCGTGGAGTTAATATTTGATGCTTGTGTCCTGGGTTTCATTTAAATTGAGTGTACCTTGATCCGTACCGCAGACTGTAGATTCAATATACGGAGTACACATGTGAGACAAACGCTTGAAAGTGCTCTAGTATATGCAAATATAATTTATTCATGGAGAATACTGTCAAATTCACAGTGCTTTTCTTTACTGGAAAAATTTGTCGAAACAATTGAAGTACTAATGCCCATTTTCAATTCTGCCCTTGTTTAGATTTAATTGAGAACACCTGATACGATTAAAAATATTTTAAGGTGAGAACACAATATGGAAGGATCAGCTTAATTATTTGACCGCTAATAATAGAGTACTATTTTCTCAGTCGACTCACCAAGTCATCATCGAGCGTCCAGAAGTACGTTGAGTTTAGTCATTACTTCATGTCAACATAGTCTTGTTGTTTTCTTTAATTATTACATGCAGCTGACTTCTTCAAGATGACTATAAATAAAGACTTCCTGAACTTTGAGGTGGTCAACGAAATAATGCTTCTAGATAACACGAGCCATAACATTTTTCACTTCTTAATAAACAAATTAAGTATTCATTTTCTCTTGCTTTTTTTATATAATATATATACGTTTTGTGGCTGCCTATGAGTTTTGGCATTAATGCGGTCTATTCAAAAAGCAATTTTGACCTCTAATAATAATCTCTTTGTCCTTGAATAAATATATTTATAGAGTCGCCTTAAGTCAAACTTTTGAACTTCAGCTAAATTTCTAGAAAAAAAATATTAAGATTTATGGTATAAAATTAGTATCATTAGATTTGTTATAAAATATATTTTCACATAGTGTTTATTTTATGTTATGGATGTTATTTTTTTCTATAAAGTTACTCAAAGTTAAATTTTTTTGACTCGCACAGATTTTAGAAATTAATTTATTTGGGATTGGAGGAGGGAGTACTTCCCCGCATGTGTGTGTGTGGGTGTTTTAAATCATTGAATATACCACCAGCCAATGCAAAGTTCAAAGATTCTCCGAGAATTATATATAGCAGTGGTACAAGAGTAATAACATGCTGTAAAGAACTACTAACACATACTAGCTACTACAGTAGTAGTGTTCTTCTGTCTGACTTATCATCCCATTATTCCCAAGTACATTGAATATAGTCAATACTGTGTCAACTTCTGATAGTAATGTAACATATCTAGTCTTTTTGTTTTCTTTGTTTTTGACTTCATCAAGATGACGACCTTATTAAGACTTTTGTGAACTTTTTTTTGAAGTATTCCAATGCTACTATACTATAGTTAGACCTTTTCTTGGACTCAAATTTATTATTTTATTAGGGAATAGGTAAACTCCACGGTTGGGTAAACTTTACTTTGACTAATCATAAATGAATTCGAGAGGTGACATGGGCACTATGTAAAATTTTTTTGGTACAAACCCACGTTGAGGGAAATTGCAGACGTGCATTGGCGCGTCTATTAATAAGGGTCTGTAATACACTAGTACACAGACCTACTATAGTGGCGGTTGTAAACGTATTTCTACATGCGTTTTTCCAAACCACGCGGTTTTCTTAAGCAACCGTCTGTAAAAATATTTGTCCAGAAATCGGTTTTTAAAAATGAAAAAAAAGAAATAAATTCTGGGAGGGGCTGAGAAGTAGCGGCGGTTGTAAACTTATTTCTACAGGCGTTTTTCCGAACCGCGAGGTTTTCTTAAGCAACCGCCTGTAAAAATAATTGTCCAGAAATCGGTTTTTAAAAATGAAAAAAAAGAAATAAATTCTGGGAGGGGCTGAGAAGTGAGCCGCCCGCTCGTCTCCGTCGCCCATTTTTTCACGTACGCGCTCCCCGGAAGGAATTCGAACCCTCGACCTCAGCCTCGCGCGATATCTTCTCTACCACTCCACCCATGACTCACTTGTATCTAGATTCTGTTTTACTTCCTCATATTCTATATTAAACCGAGTGTAAATTGATTGTTTTTACCATTAAACGAATTCAAATGAAAACGTTGTAAACTATAAAGTTTCATAACTTTTCAGGATCTACAACTTTCATATAGCAAGTTGTTTCATCCGAGGTCGTTTACAAAAATTTGAATTTTAAATTTGACACATTCGAACGTATTTTACGTTGACAAGATGATTTCAAATGAAAACGTTGTGAACTACAAAGTTTCATAACTTTTTGAGATCTACAAATTTCATGTAGAAAGTTTTTCCATCCGATGTCGTTTACAAAAATAAAAAAATCAGTGTCCAGGCATTTTTAGTGGCGGATTTCTTAAGGAACCGCCTGTAGAGAAATCGATTTCTACAGGCGGTTCCTTAAGAAATCCGCCACTAAAATTTTTAGTGGCGTTTTTTTCTAAGAATACCGCATGTAAAAATCAATTTCCAGCGGTGGTTCGTAACTGTTTTATTTCTTCAAACCGCCTGTGCTATTTTTTTGGGCCGCAGGCAAAAACTGTTTTGTATTAGTGATAAGGCCTTATTACAGGCACGCAAAAGTAATGTAGAAAAGCTGCAGATGCGTGTTGGTAACAAGCTAGTGCCTGTGATAGATGCAAACACTCGTATGTGATTTCTACAAACATAGACCAGTGGGCGCCGACACGCTAATGTGGTGATACATATTACATATGCGCCTATGAAAAACACTCGTCTGTGATCAATTATTACCGAAAGAAAAGGCTACCGAAAGATTTGTATTTAAAAAAGAGAAGTGTACACTTTATTTATTTGAACTTTGAAATGCTGTATAAGGCATTTAAGAGAAATAATTAGGTTGAATTAAGTCAAAGTTATATTTGGATTTGAAAGCTAAAGTGGAAACCAGTCATATTTTATTTATAAATCAAGCTGCATAATCTTTATTCAAGTTAGGGTTTAAACCACAAAATTCCAAAGCTCCTGACATAGGCAACATTGATACTATTGCATAGTTCATGTCGTTATGAATCTAACACAACTTGAACGGGGCGATTGGGATCTATAACGAAGATTTTATGACTAAAACACTATTAGTGGCAAATATAATATGTGTTTTGTTGGAACTATTTTTGTAATTTAAATCAATTAAACAATGTATTTTATAAAATCTTGGACCTCTGGTATAAAATCCGATGGTTTAAGGGGCTAAAGCATTAAAAGGAGGACCTAAATCTAATTACTTTAGAACTGCGATGGATGACAGGTTGACTACATAAAAGGTTAGGGGGTTTCTGAAAACATCTAGGGCTGATAGGGTGCTCGTGTTGACTGGACACATCATGGCGTGCAGGGACAGGGCCATGGTGGTGCACGGGCCTACGTGTCGTGGACTGAACCGGTATCTAGGGAATTTGGATCTAATATTCCATGTTGTTTCCCAGATGGATGGCTGGGAAGGGGGTACTCAGGGTCATCAGTAGGGTTCCTCCAGGCGGCGGAGCCATGGGTGGGGGCTTAGACCTCATCTGAGTTCATCGGAAGGCACCTGGGGCTCGGATGGACTTGTGAAGGTCACAGGGTGTGGAGCGTAACCTCGCGAACACAGCAGGAGAAACCACGACGATGGCTGGTAGCAAAAAATGGCCTCGAACATAGCGTGACAGCTCGGCTCGGGTGGCGTTATGACGGAGGCCACATGTGCTCGAAATAGAGAGAGGGGGACGAAATAGACACTGACAGGCTTCTCACCTTGGCTCTGAGTTTAGGAGGCAGTTCTTGCTTACTAGTACAGAACGACCGCAAAAATGAATGGCGGTGGGTCGAGCTCAGTGGCGATGGCTATGGCGGTGGTGCTGCGGTTAGGTAGGGAGAGGCAGCATCGTAGGGTACGGGTGGATCCAAAAATGGCGGCGACAGTCTTGGCTTCCTTTTAAAAAGGCCGAGGCACAGTGTGAAATGCCCACAATGCAAGTATGGCAGCAGTAGTTGCCGGCTCGGCACTACCTATGCGTTGGAGTGGGAGGCAGAGGAAGGATCTGACAAAGGGGACCGGCTTGTCAGTGAGGGAGAGGAGGGAAGTGACACTTGTTTCTTCCGATGCTGTGGCTGGGCTGGCTTGTGGGGGAGAAGGGGAAAGGGACTGGGCCTGTAGGGCGCTATCGGCCTAGGCGGGGAAGAGGGCAGGGGCAACCATAGCGGGCTAGAAGGGAGAACAAAGGATAGAAAGTGACCTACATGGCCCATCCATAGGGAGGATGGGAAGGAGAGGGAGTGGGTCGAGTAGGCCAAAAGGGAGAGAGAGAGAGAAGATCTGTCTTTTTCTTCTTTTTTCCAATAGATTTTCAAAAGCATTTTTAAAAAGGTTTTGAATTCTTATTGAGTTTTTGTCAAAACAACACATGTCAATAAACCAAACACAGTGGCATGAATGCTCAAACAGGGTTCTAACTCCTATGATAAGTTTTAATTTAAAGAAAATTATAATTTTCTTATGTTTTTGGGAGGAAAAATTCATAATTAAAATAGTCTAACTCTATTTTAAAAGAAGCAAATTTTAGGGTGTAACAATTCTACCCACCTTAAGATGAATCTCGTCCTGAGATTTGAAGAGATTGGCAAGAGGGATACAAATGTTGTTTAGGAAACAAAGATCACAGCTGACTTGGAAACAAAAATTGATCTAGAGAGCATAATTGAACTTCATGTGGCACCTTGAGTGTTCTGACCCTGCTCGGATGGATAATCTACATAGATATGATCATCTATTGCATTGATCTATTCCAAAGGTGTCAGTTACTCAACATTGACATCCGAGAACTCACATTCCACTTCACTATCCTCCGTGTTCACACCTTCTAGTAGGTTATCCTCATATTCCTCAAGCACAAGTTGACAATCCTCATACTCAATTCTTTCTCTCATCATAGTCGTTAGAAGCATTGAACGTTGGACATAATTAATCACTCCATTACAAGCAAAGATCCATCTCATTCCAAGGATAACATCAGTATTCATGAATTCCAAGAAAATAAAGTTTGCCCCAAAGATGACCCCTTTTATGTCAAGTCTAACTTTTGTGTCTATGTAGTTTGCCTTCACTTGACCTCCAAGATAATTATTTGTCATTGGTTTCCTCATTGGAAGCATAATATTCTTATGAGCTTGTACATATGCGCTAGAGATAAACAAATGTGAAGCTTTGGGTCAAACAACGCTACGGTAGGGGATGAGTTTACTGTAATGAATCAATACACAATAATGGGGATGTGTTTCCTAATCTTCCATCAAGTTCAAAATAACTCTCGATTTGGTTAGAAAGCGACACACCGATCTGGCTTCAGATCACAAAGATCCAAATCCTGCAATTTTAGCACCAGGTCTCCTCTGATTATCAACTGTGTCACAATCGTTGACCTCACCATAATGGCTAATCCTTGCTGTGAATTGAAGAACATGTAACTCAAGTATAGTGACAATTACAAGTATATGATTAAGATCTTGAATGTGAGGTTTCACAAATTGATAATGAAAGATTGATCTAAAGCAAAACCCAAACCTAACAAAGGCGATGGCTACTGAATATATAGAGTAAGGGACGTGCAAGGACCCCTATTCATGTCTTCAAGGTGTCCCAACACGTTACAAAGCCCAGCGGGCCAAAGGATGGTGACGCAACCCCTTGACAATTTATGGACATCATCTTATTTTGATTATTTTTGATTATTCTGAAGTAATTTTGATGTGTGACCACATCCATTGGTTTCCTTATCAAATTATCTTTCCATCCATATGTGTTTGGTTGAAAATGGAGTTCGTATGCAATCTGAGCGTCCATTTTATTACAGACTGGTCCTAGAGTCCGAGATGGACTCGAACTTTACATGGATTGGGCATCCAACTCATCTTGGACACCCTTGCTGACCTCCTAAGGTGCTGTCCATTGGGGAGGACGTCCAAGGGCTTCCTTGGTGTGCTTTACTTGGGGCGTGCTCCAACTTGGGCCAGGATCTCAAGGGTGAATAACAAGCCCATGACTACAACATAGGTCTCTATAGAAACAATGATAGAATATCTTGATGATTTTGAGGTCTTCCCAATGTGATAACAAGATGGGGACAAACTTTCCACCAAGTCTTTATTGACCTTAATCACACTCCAGATGTATGAGTTATGGCCTTCCTAATGAAGCATTGTCGGACTACCCACGAATCGAATGTTGGACTTTGAACTTGCACTTTGAGACATATTCTTACCTACAAACGAATAATAACATGAACATGTGGAACCAAGTGAATTATACCAAAAATCTCTATATAAATGTAGGAACAAGCTCATATTATAATCAGAGGTCATACTCGATGGTGTTATGTCCTCATCATCCTCCCCTTCTTGACAACAAACCGTCCACTTTGAGATATGTTGTAGGTAGTAACCAAGAATGTTGTCGTTCTTGTGACTTAACCTATTTCTCTAAAATAAAACTAGGGAAACTTGACATGACAAGATTACTATTTGTTGGATACCTGAGAATAGGCTACCCAAACAACGCACTTCGCGAAAACAAAAATCATCTCCGAGGACTCTCCGCCTCGCCCGAGCTAGACTGACGTCATCACCCTCGGGGGCTTTCTATCCCAAAACTGGCTAAGGCAACGACACCCCCTCGAAGGATCTACCACCTCGTCCGAGCAAGGATGACGTCATCCGTGACGCCACCTATCCTCGGGGGCTCTTTCGCCTCGTCCGAGCTATGGTGACGTCACCCACAACGCCATTTACCCTCGGGGGCTCCCCCGCCTCATCCAAGCTAAGGAGACGTCACCCGTGATGCCACTCGTCCTCGGAGGCTTCATCGACCCGTGGCGCACTTTAGCCCATAGTCAAAAGGTCCACAATACTGGTTCGTCCTTAGGGATGGGGGTTAAAGGCAAGGAGCTCCATGCCTACCCCTGTTGAGTCCCTACAGTACAAGCTCCTGTACCAATCAGACTACCGATTGACGCTCGCCATCCCTTCGACGGACATCTAAACAAGGATTAGAGCATACTCGCCCCTGTATGACGGAACGCAGGGGTGCCTAGCCCTGTTCTGCCAACTTCCGCCCATACCCAAATATGGCAACAGGGACGTCACCAATTACAAGGCGCGTGGCTATAGTTGCACCAAGGACGAACATGACCCGGGCGGCGTGCCAACAGGCGCAGTCTTCCTTGGGAAGGAAGGCGTATAGAATCCCAAGGCGTCCCCAGGTCAACAGCCGATATCGGGCCCAGTTATCTCTCTCTCCACTGTACTCCTCCATCTCTCCCTACGTATAAAGGGGGAGAATGGACCTCCAGTCTCTCTCTGAACTCTTTCGACTCATTCCAACACCTACACACTCGCATTCACGCGAGCTCTCACCAGAACCACGAACCTCATACGCACGAGACCTGGGAACCCACTTCCCTCTCTCACCATTGCTTGCAGCTCCCCTCTATGAGCTCTCCATGCTCGGTAATACGACTCCGCAACAAACTGGACGTAGGGCGTTCATGCCTGAACCAGTATAATCCTTGTGTTCTCCGAGCGTAACCATTCGATCTCTAACACGCTTAGAAATTTACTCGTTGGCTGTCTAGACCCTACCATTTTAGACACCGACAGTTGGCACGCCAAGTAGGGGGACTTTGCGTGTCACCCGTATTTTCGAGTATCGGATGGCATGTCGCCACATTGATTTTGCTTCGGGATCCATTGTTCGTTTTGGTAGCCTGGACTTCCAGTGCCACGGGTAGGGGGCCGACCTAGTCCTCTGTCGCCCCACGGCATCCTCCGAGGTAGCCGAGGACGCCATCTCGGCATCCATGGCCCGCCTTGGCCTGCTTCCCTCCGGGGGGCAGAACGCTCAAGGGACAGCCATCCCACGAGCGGATTACCCTGAGCTCAAGCGCTTGCTCGACACCTTGATGGGTCCCCAGCCGACTGAGGGGTCCCTGCACAACCTCTACTTCGTGTTCACCAACGTGACGACGCAACTCGCTGGAGACAGTCGCTCTCTCCCGGGCTCGTCAACGCGCCCGTCCCGAAGGTACTACCGCATGGCATGCGGAATGCCGTCGTTTCCTATTCAGAAACGGTGGTCATGGGTTTCCATGCTGACCCCGCAGAGGGGGCGTGCATCGGGCTCGCCTCCCACCACGTTCTGTCCGTCTCAGACCTCCTGACGAGCTCGGAGGCCACCTCTTGCGCTGACTCCAGCCGCGGGAGCGTCGATCCCTAGGAGCCCCTGGACTTCGAAGGTCTGGGGGATAAGGAGGCCTTCTACATTTCCTACACGCCAGTGATTACCTACTCGACTCCGGCTCGAGCGACCGTAGTGCCGGCCGCGGTCGCGAGTGCTTCATGTGCGACACACCCCCGCCCAGAGTGGCTGTCGATGCCACTCTCCTCGAGGACGGAGAGGAAGACGGCGTCCACACACCCGTTGTTGATATTTGTTAACGCAAACAGAGAAATCACTAGGAAGTAATCCGCAAGCTCACGGATACCGGTGAGCACTTCACCCGGGAGATTATCCAGAGTATCGTACTTATTTATCCACAGGGAGAAAGGGTGCATCTGACTAACCAAATCTATTCTATTAACCCTTAGGCTACAAACAAGGTGATCTTGATATGAGCGATTAGAGAAGACTGCGACTGTAGTCTCGTTCTAGTCTATATAAGATATGAGATATTATTCTATTGGGGAGAACCGTCGTGATAAGAGACACCTCATAGAATGCTTACCACGCGGCCTATAAACCCTACTAGTCCTTCTAATGGGATTGTGGGTTCCAAAGGTATCTACGGAATTGTCACGTTCCGAGCTACTACCACAGATCCGGCTAGACAGGGGATATCTATGAGGATCTTAGCCCAAACACCACGTTTACGCTAAAGATGATTACCCTACTCTCAATGCAAAGAGAATAAAGTAAACTCATAAACCAAAGAATAATAAAACGGGGAACTTACTAGAATTAGAAGTCGAAATACCGAAGAAATCCTAGGAGCAGGTCTCGGGTTAGGAGACTTGATCCCGTCGATGCAAAGTGGAGAAGAGACAACGACAGGCCGGGCTTCCTCCAATCCACACCTCCACTCTAACTCTCTCAATCTAGAAGAGTAAACTCTAATCTCACATAGAAACTAAGGATAATTTCTCTTGAATGCTAAGCCCTAGAGAATAGATCCATAAGGGATCCTCTCTGGAAAATATGTAAATGAATAATAGATTGCCTTTTGCCAGGGGGGCAGGGTCCTCCTTAAATAGCCCCCTCAAATGAACGTCAGCCGTCAGATCAAACCGACCTTGATGGAGGGGTTAGATTTATCCTCAAAGGCGGTGGAACCCTAATCCGCGAGGCGTACTGTGATTGGCTCTTTGGCCAGGGCGGGCACCCTAGAGGGTAGGGCTGGCGCCCTGCCTTTGGGTCCGCTTTCCCTCTCGTTCCTTCCCGCGCCTTCTTGACCCTTCTGAATTTTTTGTTCTTTTTCCTATGAATGATAATTATCTCTATGTAATCCTTACATGTGGGCCTTTCCTCCATATTTCCTGGTAACCCCCTGCAGAAACATACATTCACCGAAACTCGTGGAATTCTGTCAGTATAAACCCTATGTCTAGGTGGTATGTTGCAAATATATCCTTTCTAATGCTTAGTTGACGGTTAAAATTGATACCTAAGGACCGTCAACAACTCCCCCAAGCTTAGCTTTTGCTCGTCCCTGAGAAAAGATGAACTCAAAGATGGATCAGGAGTTGCTACAATGCTTTCACGCCTTAAAGATACACATGCGTTCAAACAAGAATTCTCCTCTGGATTAGAGTAACCTATTCTAACTTTCAAACTTACCCATATTACCTTTAACCATGGGGCTTATAGACATCACTTGGGTCTTGAGCAATGGAAAAGTAGAATGATCAAGCCAAGCACTATGTATCAAGCTCTTCACTTTACCTTCATTCTGTAGTTTTGCAAAGTTTTTGAAATAAAACTCAAAGTTTCTTTTGTATGACCCTCTCAAGTCTCTCAATATGTGGTATTTTGGATCCTCACCAAGGCGATAATGGTGTTATGCCTTCTCTCACTCACCCTAAAACTAATAGGCAATATATGGAGTTCATAGGTGGGGAGAAACAACGCATACATACTTGCAAAGCATATATTGTAAAGTCAAACAATGGATCCAGAGAAACAGGGCATACAATCAAATCAAGATGTGCATGTGTATGAGATATATGGTGGATGTATGAGGGTGGATATGTGGTGGATATATATAATGGTGTATGGTGGATATATATAATGGTGTATGGTGGATATATGAGGGTGTATGGTGGTGACCTAATTCTACTCTGCTCCTTGAATACAAATATACATACATCTCTCTTTTGGAACTTGGAACTTGGAATTTTTGAGAGAACTTGGGCTTGCTTTCTTTGTTTTTTTTGTTTTTGGTTTTTTAAGAGAGGCAGACATCTAAGTACCCATTGTTTTGATAGGACACTTGTCCATGTTTTACTCTCTTTGTTTTTTTACAACCCCATGTCTCTTTCTATAATAACACTTTTGAGAGATGATAACAAGGAAATCTTTGGAAAAGTTACATTTTTGGTAATGGAATATATGGATGGGTGGAGAACTGGGATATTTTTGGTTGCTTACTCCCAAGGTAGGAGTAGAGCAATTTTCTGGTGGATCTGGATGACATATATGTGGATGCGTACTTTCAGGATAGAAGTATCATATATGTGGATGCGTACTTCCAGGATAGAAGTAGCATATATGTGGATGTGTACTTCCAGGATAGGAGCAGCATATATGTGTGGAGTGTACGTCCAAGATAGAAGTGGAATATATGAGGGAAGTGTACGTGATCTTGATTTTAAAAGCATGACAAGTCTCTAAGGGTCAACAAAGCTTGACAAAACTCAATGCAAATACTAGTAAATATGATAGTGAATGTTTTCCTAATCTACCAGTCATGTATATATGGCTGTGGTAGGCATTCAAGCTCTTGTCATACAGAAACTTATCATGTAACATTTTCAATTTTCAAAAGACAAATTCTCTAGAACTCTGGTATTGCTAGGAACAAGATAAATAGTGGCTCGGACTTTTTCATACCATACCTATCAACTACCTAGACTTAGCTCAAGCATTCGCAACCCACAAGTTTCAGGTTCAGAGTAAATCTTATGTCAAAACAATTATATCTAAAACTCGGGAGAATTCAAGGCTAAAAACTAGGTACTTGAAAGGAATTACGGTTGAGCAACTATTCATCATTTCCAAGACGAAATTATTGTTCATGGTTTTATTGACTCTAAACAAATTAAACACACACCCTAACTATATATATATATATATCTTTATCTTTATTTAGGACGCTTAAGACTCGACAGACATGGACCTTCATGTGCCCATATGTTTTTAGCAATTTTAGATTTTCTTATGATACTATGGTGAACCTTCATGTGTTCACATATTTTTGATATTTTTATGAATATAAAATAGACTCTATAATCACATAGATATACTTACATGATAACTGGGGGATGCCCTCCCCCGAGATGGATGTTTGCTATAGTTGCTTTGAATGGTCTTTGGAAGTAGCCTCTTGGTTGGGCTCACTCCTCTTTGATGCTTTCAATCGTGCATGGTGATACTCCGACAAGAACAAACAAAACTCGAGGCTCCATTATGACAATGGGTTAGCGGTCAGTCAAAAGAGTAATTGAATATTCTTATGAGCTAATTTAAACTTTAATATGTTCTAGCAGGAGTTCAATATCTCATATATATATATTTTTTAGAATTTTCTATTTTATGATGCAAGCGACAAATAAAAATTATTTTTGTGCCACCACAGTAAATTCCCTTATGGTATTACCATAAGTTCTCTCACATGAGGCTTAAAGATTTTCTTTTTGTAAAGCAGAAATGTAGGTATGTCATGGTAAAGATGATTATGCAATGGAGGATATGATGAATGAGAATAAAGCTAGGAATATCTATAAGTGATATGCAAGAATTCAATTAAGTATTTTAATAGATTGGCGCTAAGGATTTGTTTAAGTTTATGAAAGTGATTATGCAATGGATGATAGTAGAGCAAAACAACACTAGAAATTTCGAGTGTGTAAGCTAAACTAATTGTTGACACAAAAAGCGTCGGATCTGCGAACACGTCGGGCTTATACCCAAATTCAATATCCGAGGTGTGCCAGTCGATTTGACCAGTTAATCGACAAAAGGACAATAACTAGAACAACGTTGAACGAGACGACGGCGATGTGCCCGGACGTCAAAGCTCTGATTGCTCAAAACGCGGAACTAACAAAGCTGATGGAGATCTTGTAGATGCCGCCCGTCGAGACCTCGTAAGAACTCGTGGATAAACTAGAACTAGTGCAATAAAAGTAGATTTGCTGGAAAAAGTAGATGAAAATAATTGAGTTGTTTGATTGATTGATATATCTTTTTACACCACCCCTCGGTACATATTTATACTCCGGCAAGAGGAGTTGTAAACAGACACGACTCATACCTAAACAAAACTCCTATTTTTAAGGAAATAAACGACTCGTGCAAGAGTCGGACTCAAACTATAATAATAATACTAGCATAAAATCACCAGTTTCCTTATCCGTCTTCCTTACGATGAAACCTTCCATCGGGAAACTCTTTCCAATCTGCAACCCTCTTCTATTGCCATCGACAGCTTTCTGCTGACGTAAGCCACGTCATCCTGCATCCATCGGCAATACCCTCTTATCGGCAAGTAGCCTTCTTCCTCCCTTGATGTTTTCTTCAATCGAAGTTACTACCGGCAACTTTCTTTGCTTCCATCGTGAATCTACCCGATAGTATCTTGATGCCGATATGGAACAGTGACCATTTCCTTGCCGACCAGCATACTTGGTTCATATTGACACATACCAAAAACGGTGTCAACACATGCCCCCCAATTTCGGAGTATAAAATATCTTATGCGCTGAAATTTTCTCTAATGTAATCTTCTCCTCTGAGATACCTGTGCCATTACCTCGATCATTGCGCGCAATCACTGCAACTTACCAATAACCCCCGCAACTGTAGCGCCAATGGTCACAATCCCTAGATTTTTGCGTAAATTTACCACCTCATCCTTCCATAACTCTACTTAGTTAAAAGGAAAACTCGAAAACGCCCTTGACGCCTCAGGTCTAAAAAGACCACCGCCCAATCTTCTTTCCACCCTGAGTTCATTCATTCCCTCATTTCACCGGCGCTCCCGAAGAACACTCCAGCAACATTCAACCGACGGCTTTTTCTTCCATCGGCAAGGTGCAACCTGCAAGAACCCTCTTGACCTAATGGCGATCAGCTTCAATGTTCCTGCGGTTAATTTCTCCTCTTCTTGCTTCATCCCTTGCAAATTTTCCTTTTTACACTGTTTCGTGATCTCTTTTCCCCTTTCCTTTTCGCCTTCTGAATCTAGGAGACGCGTGGCAGAATAGTAATCCCTATTGATCAACCACAACTTTGTTGTTTGGGTCCGATGGGGGACACTGATCTGACTGAAATCATTAATGTGGAAATCAACCGAGATCCTTTCAGAGCTGCACATTTTGACCTAGGGCTATGGACAGGCATTTTTCCTTCTTGGCCCAAACCTACCAAAGGGTGGAAAGATTGGTACCTTAGGATGGCCAGGTCACAACAAGTCTATTGGGCAGAACGCAACTTAGACCACTGTATTAGATTATCCCTTGCTGATATGGCTAAGAACGAGAACATGATGATTGTCGCTTCTTATTTCTGGTCCAATACAATGAACACCTTTCTATTCAGACATGGACTAGCCACTCCTACACTTGCCGATGTGCATATGCTTACCGGCCTTGACATCTCATCTGCAGATGATGCCACCCTCTTCCACAGGAAGCCTGATCATCGGGTAAGTACCCGCAACATCGGCGGTTGGACTGGATACATTCAAGAATACCAAAAGACCGGATCGGTAAGTCAGAGGGAGCACACCACTTTCCTGAATATGTGGCTAGAGAAGTTCATCTTCTATGGCAGAACAATTGGACCCACCAATATGTATCTCCCTCCAGCAGAGCTTTTGGCTAATGGAGCAAGACTTCCCTTTGGCCGATACCTCCTTAGCTCAGTATATCACCTCCTGCACCAGGTATCCGAAAAGTTATTGCTAGGCGAGCCTATCGGCAACCTTGGAGGTCCTTGGTGGTTCATTAACATGCGGCTAAACGCCCATATGCACAAGTGCCTTCAATTTGACTTGTTCAGCCAGCAATTCCCAAGAGACCTGGCTGAGAACCATGTACTTGCCGATGGTGAATTACCAACCAGATCTGCACTTAACTTTGGAGAAGCTATAATAGTCCTACCAGGAACTGATATCAATGAAGATCAATTCGGCAGATTCTTTCAGAGATTCTACTGCGGAGCTTCCGCTGCAGAACGGGCTTGGTGGCCCTATGTCGATAAAGACAACCAATTCCCACTCTCCTTCAACCTTACCGATGAAGATATATAGAAGGATGAAGGAATTCTGAGGGCCATCCTTACTCCCTGGGCCATACTAGTTAATATTTTTGGAAGTGGGAAGAATACTCACGCATCTTATGAATTCTACTAACCATCGGCAGCGGCAAGACAGTTAGCGTTTGGTCAAATGCCGATCAATCTTAGTTATGCCGACGTGGTGAAGCCAAGAGAAGTTATCACTAGCGTTATGGACTGGAACAAGGTCGTCAATCTCCTTCCTCATGCCGACACAACCAACATTGACTTATCCACTTGGGCGCCAGTATCCTTCATACCGAGTCATACAAGCTCTGGTGGCAAGAGTGGAAAGATCAACTGTTCGCTGCATCATCACACTACTATCGGCACTTGATCGATGTTGATCATATTATTCCCGATGACGCAGTAAGCTTATCTTCAATGCTATATTTTTATATATTTCCTTTCAAATGTATCGGCAACTGACTTTCCGTCAACAGGTCGATGACTTAATTCCAAAAAAGAGCAGAAGTGGCAAAGCCTTCAACTTGCGACCGATTAATCCCACATCGGTAATCGGCAGTAGGGCCCCTTCGTTGGCCACCCTCATGCATCGAAAGGCATTCCCCAAGGTCACCCTCAAGCCTAAGTCAATACCAGTTGGGGCTGGTGTTACTCCATCGGTTGCTGCTGCCATCTTGGCCCAAGCTTTTATGGTAACAGATCTCCACTTTATTCATGCCGATCACAAAACTTTCATCGGCAACTCTCACATAATTTTTTGCACCAAATGTTTTTTCTCTTGTATCAGACAAGTTCATCGGCAGTTGCTCCAAGTGTACAAGCTCTTCCAACTCAGTCTGCCAATGCCCCCAAGCGCAACAGTTGAAACGCCAAGGTTCATCAAGTACCACTCCTCGACCAAAACTCCCAAGGCTATCAACCTCAGTCATGCCACCGGCAACATCCTCTCAACCTTCCACCGATGTGCTAACACAAGAACCAGCATCGGCATCTATCCTTGATCAAACAACGGCTGAAGCCTCTATCCAAGGGACAGTATCGTCGCCGCAGGAGTCGGCCACCACAAACATCAGAAGCGCCACCGGCATCGGCATTAGCACCGGCACTAACCATAGCAAGCTCATCGACCACCATTGCCGATTCTCAAGACATCGTTGTGTCAGCTGCTCTGCTGTATTGACAACTTAATGACTGACTCATCTGTATTATAATGTCAATGTCTTTTCTGCCGATGCTTTGTATAATAACCCTGTCATCGGCATCTATACTTGTATTACTTTATGCATCCACCCAGATACTAGGATAATATTTCTTTAAATATTTACCATTGAGCGCTCTAGAAAACGCATCCCCTTCGAGGGTTTCCAAAATATAAGCATTACTAGGAACAGACTGACTTATCCGAAAAGGACCCTCCCAATTAGGAGACCACTTTCCAAACTTTGAACTCTTAGTTCCAATTTGTAAAATCTGTTTCCACACCAGATCACCATTAGCAAACTCTTTCACTTTCACTTTCTTGTCATACCACCTGACAACCCTTTTCTTGTTTTCTTCTATGCTGATTAAAGCTCTCAGCCGATGACTTACTATATCCTCCAATTCATCCTTCATAAGGATATCATATTCATCGACCGTTAATTGGTCCTGGGAGAACAATCGTCTAGAACCAACCTTAACTTCCCAAGGTAGGACAACATCATGTCCATAGACCAACTGGTATGTCGAAACCTTAGTTGCACCATGACATGCCATCTGATACGACCATAACGCTTCATTCAACACCATATGCCACCTTCTAGGGTTTTCATCAATCTTGCGCTTGATAACCCCTTTATTAGTTGCTTTGGCTTGACCATTAGCTTGAGCATAATAAGGAGAAAAGTTTAAAACCTTAAACCCCATACCGATAGCAAATTCATCAAACTCCCCCGAGGTGAACATGGTCCCTTGATCAGTTGTAATGGTTTGAGGAATACCAAATTGGTAAACAATATGCTCCTTCACAAAGTCTATCATGTTTGCCGATGTCACCTTCTTCAAAGGAATAGCTTCAACCCACTTCGTGAAATAATCGGTGGCAACAAGTATAAATTTATGCCCTTTACTCGATGGCGGGTAAATTTGACTGATGAGATCGATAGCCCATCCTCTAAACGGCCAAGGCTTGATTATAGGATTCATTGTCGATGCGGGTGCTCTCTGGACATTACCAAACCTCTGACAATCTTGACATCCTTCGAAGTATCTAAAACAATCCTCTAGAATTGTCGGCCAATAATACCCATTCCGCCTGATCATCCACTTCATTTTGAATGCCGATTGATGTGCGCCACATACTCCCTTATGAATTTCACCCATCAACATTTTTTATTCTTCTTTGCTAAGGCACTTGAGCAAAACTCCATCAATCGTTCGATAATATAATTCATCATCAAGGAGCACGTATTTGGTAGCTTGAAATCTTAGACGCCTTCCAACCCTTTTAGACAGATCCTTTAAATAATCGACAATCTCTTTTCTCCAGTCGTCGGCAACCATTACCGATGTCATTATTTCTTGAATCGGCTGATACCCTGAAGCGTACTATGCTAACCGATTAGCCTCTTCATTATGCAACCTGGGAACATGTTCAAGGCAGTATTCTTTAAATTTTTTCAATAATTGCGAACACTTTTCATGGTGCACAATTAAAATTTCACTTCGGCATTCATATATCTCAATCAATTGATTGATCACTAACATAGAGTTGCCAAAGATTTCAACGACATCGGCACGCACTTCCCTGAGTAATTCCAACCCGTTTAGCAAAGCCTGGTATTCAGCCTGATTGTTTGTCGAAGTAGCAACAATTGGCAATGAGACTTCATACTTCTGTCCTAGGGGTGAAATTAAGACAACACCGATAACTGCTCCCTCTTTACACGTAGACCCATCAAAAAACAAAGTCCAAGGAGCAATCTCTATGGAACTCACTGTACCACAATGCTGAGTAACAAAGTCAGCCATCACCTGACCTTTAACTGCCTTAACCGATTCATACCTCGAATCAAACTCTGACAGCGCCAAAATCCATTTGCCAATTCTTCCACTTAATATTGGCATCGACAACATGTACTTAACCACATCATCTTTGCATATGACAGTACATTCGGCCGATAACAAGTAATGCCTCAATTTAATGCAAGAGAAGTATAGACACAAACATAATTTCTCAATGGCCGAATATCTGGTTTCAGCATCCACCAGCCTTCTACTCAAATAATAAATTACGCGTTCCTTCTCTTCAAATTCTTGGATTAAGGCTGATCCGATAATGTTGTCATCGGCAGACAAATACAATCTGAAAGGCTTCCCGTGTTGAGGTGGAACCAAGACTAGAGGATTTACCAAATATCTCTTAATTACTTCTAAGGCTGATTGTTGTTCTTCCGCCCATGCAAATTCTTGACTGGCCTTCAGTTTTAGCAACGGGCTAAAAGACTTAATCTTCCCAGACAAATTAGATATAAATCTTCTAATAAAATTAATCTTGCCGATCAAGGATTGCAACTCAGTCTTGTTTGTAGGAGCAACCACCTTATTAATTGCATCAATGGATTTCCTGCCAATCTGGATACTTATGAAAATCTCTAGAATTTTCCGCAAATCGGCAAGATGCTTCTCAAAATCTCTAGATTTAACCACCACATCGTCAATATATTTTGACTATCGTGCCGATGTACTTATGAAAAATGAAATTCATCGCTCTCTGATAAGTAGCACCGGCGTTCTTCAAACCAAAAGTCATCACGACCCACTCAAATAAACCGACATGACCTGGACATCTAAAAGCAGTCTTGGATATGTCTTCTTCAGCCATGAATATTTGATTATATATAGCATTACCATCCATAAAACTAATGATTTGATATCCAGCAGCAGCATCAATCAGCAGATCAGCAATGGACATCGGGTAACCATCCATTGGCGTAGCCTTATTGAGATTCCTGAAATCAATACAAACACGAAGTTTTCCGTTTTTTCTTATACACAGGAACTACGTTAGAAATCCATTCGGCATATCGACATTGCTGAATAAACCCAACTTCAATTAATTTTGTAATTTCAGCTTTAATATCGGGTAATACAAGAGGATTGCATCGACGCGCTGGCTGCCGATTTGGCTGGAAACCAAATTTAATAGTTAACCGATGTTCAACTATTGATTGGTCTAGACCAGGCATCTCACTGCGATACAGATCTTCTTGGCGTTCACGCTGGATCCTCCTTCTTTGAGTCTTCGTTAGACCTCTGGGGCACCATTGAGGAAGCTTAGTTTTCCAAACAGGTTGGTACTGTTTCTCACCGCTCGTATTTGCACTACTCCTTATGTTTGGATCCCTAGAGAATATCTCTTCATCAGTCACTCTTGCATTAGCCATCTCTTCAAGCTCTTCTTGACGACCATGTTTGTCAAGCCTGTCATGTACACTGAGCTTGCCCCCTAGCCGATCATGCACTGATCCCCTTTCTCTGATTGGCCTTCCACAGCTTGATGCTCGATCGTCAAAACAGGGCTTCTTCTCTACCCGATCGGCAGGATAGTACCCGTTGCATTCGGGGCAGTTATCGATAGTGGGTAGCTTGATGCCCTCCTCCCAGCAATGAACGAAGAAGGGGCACCTCCAATGATCTTTATGTCGATGCCACTCTTGGCGCCTTTCTTCCTTCTGCTGCCGATATTGCTCCTCTTGCGAGCGACAATATTCTTGTCATGGCTGCCTGTGCGTGATTACAACGCCATATGGTGCACGTCCATGAGGCCTCCTGGCACTGCTGCTCTCATTGGTAATTCTCTTGCCCTTTCTATCATCAGCAAACTTTTCCCTTTCACATCATGCATAGTTATTTGATGTTTAGGATCTACCGATGCACTTTTCTTAGCAGCTTCCGACGTCAGTACTTTAGTCTTCCCATTAGTTTCCACCGTATTATTCGGAAACGGGTGTTAGTCGATCTTCATTTGCTTCTAAGCTTTAGAATTTTCAAATTTAATTCGCCTAGACTCAATTTCTGACTGCAACTGCTGCCTAAAGACTTTGCAATCATTGGTATTGTGCGAGGTTGCAACATGCCACTTGCAATACCTTATCCTTTTAAGCTCTTCTGCCGACAGAATTACCTGATTAGGCGACAGTTTAATCCGCCCTTCTTGAAGTAACAGGTCAAATATCCTATCAGCCTTGGTAATATCAAAGGTGAATCTTTCAGCTTCTTTCTGGCCAAATGGATAGGATACCGTCTTCTTGTCTTTTACCCATTCAGCAACGCCGATGCTTGGTTCCTCATCCGATTCAATATCTTCTTCTTGCTCAACGAAGGATACCTTTTTATTCCAAGTTTTCCTAGGTTCTAAGGCTTTAATGTCTTGATCAACAACTCTCTGCATGAGATGGCTTAAACTTTCAAATTCTTGGGATGCATATTTGTCCTTGACATGTGACAGTAATCCCTGGAAGGCCAAATCTGCCAATTGTCGATCATCAAGCACCAAACTGTAGCACTTGTTTTTTATATCTCCAGCCTTTGGACGAAGCTTTCTACCGATTCATCATTATGCTGTCTCAATTTGACCAAATCGGTAATCTTCTTCTCATGAGGGTCAGCGAAGAAGTACTTGTGAAACTACTTCTCTAGATCGGCCCAAGTGATCATAGAATTTGGAGGCAGTGATATGAACCATATAAATGTCGATCCTGATAATGATGACGAGAACAATCTCACCCTCAATTCATCTATGCTGGCCGCCTCGCCACATTGGATAATGAAGCGGTTGATATGCTCCATCGTTGACGTGTCATCTTGGCCAGAAAACTTTGTGAAATCCGGCACTTTATACCGATTTGGAAGAGGAATCAAATCATACGCCGGAGGGTACGGCGTCCGATAAGAGTATGTATTAACCTTAGGTTTGATGCCGAATTGTTCTTTCATCACTTCGGTGATCTTATCGGCCCAGTATGCATCTTGATCTTGCCGATGCAATGGATGGATGTTGATTGGATGAGCTGGTTGATACGCCTCTCCATATTTTTGTGGTAAATAAGCCAGAACTATTGGCGTACGCACAACACCCGCTCGCTGAATATTATGCATCGGCTGATTTGCCGATGGACAACCTTGACCGCCCATTGGGATGTACTGTGGCATTACATTCATCAATTGGTATGTCGATGCCTCATTCTGAATGCTCACCGGGTACTATGGCAAGGTAAGATTCACCGACTGTCATGCCGATGCATCATTATGGAGACCCGATGGTAAGTAGCCTTGTTGAACTCCTGCAATCTGACACCCAGGTTGTATCATCTGTTGCTGAATCGGTGCATGACTAGTCCATCCAGGATTACGAGTCATCAGCATATAATTCGTCGATGGCTGATAGCTAACCGGCGCCTGTCGCTCCTTAACTCTGGAGTAGTCAACCAACTGGCCACCTTGGTGCGCTGGTACTCCAGTTTGAGGATTTGCCAATACCATGGGCTGACTTACAGTTGTCGTGTCTTGTTGCATCGGCAAAGAACCTGTCGATTGTTGTGCATAAGGCACTTTAGGTATCGCCATCTGAAGATTCTCTGACGGCAGCTACACAGTTGGAGAGGATGTAGCATAATGTGTCATTGGGATCATCGGTTGTGCAGATATTGCCGATGCCATGGGGACCTTCCATATTGCATTGTTATCTTGGATTGATCTAGAATCAACAGATGGACTTGGAGGCATACCGTATCCCCACCGGCTGGTAGGAGTTATTTGATTCTTCATTACAGGTACCGACATCGCCGATGCCACTGGATCTGTGTTCAATTGAGTGACGCTTATAGGGCTTGATCTTGGCGGCGTAACCTCATCGGCAGACGGATTCACAGGTTGGGGAGATGCCCTTGGAACCGCTGATGGAGTTGTAGCAGATGCCGATCCAGTTTGATGATACGCTGGACCAACATACTGGGGTGCATGTCCCTCTTTGAAAGTTTGCATAACAGCATTGTACACAGTATTGGACAGCACATTGGAGTGGCTAATTAATGCATGATTTAGTGCAGAATTAACCATCTCTTGTAATTTATCAGGATTGGCGTCGAAAGTGACCTGTCGTGGCAACGGTGGATCTTGCTTCTGGATAGCATCACCGCTCTTGTTTAGGTTGAAAGACTTCAGATATAACTGCTTGTACTCCTCCATAGCCTGCTTTTGATAATCTTTCAGATCTGCTTCGGAGACATCAATGACATTGCCCGGATTCATATCAGCAGTTTTGTCCATAATAAGCTTCTAATGGGTCCCACCGGGTGTGCCAAAAGACGTGTTGACACAAAAAGCATCGGATCTGCGAACATGTCGGGCTTATACCCAAATTCGATATCCGAGGTGTGCCAGTCGATTTGACCAGTTAATCGACAAGGACGATAACTAGAACAACATTGAATGAGACAACGACGATGCGTCCGGACGTCAAAGCTCTGATTGCTCAAAACGTGGAACTAACAAAGCAGACGGAGATCTTGTAGATGCAGCCCATCGAGACCTCCTAAGAACTCGTGGATAAACTAGAACTAGTGCGATAAAAGTAGATTTGTTGGAAAAAGTAGATGAAAATAATTGAGTTGTTTGATTGATTGATATATCTTTTTACACCACCCCTCGGTACATATTTATACTCCGGCAAGAGGAGTTGTAAACAGACACGACTCATACCTAAACAAAGCTCCTATTTTTAAGGAAATAAACGACTCATCCAAGAATCGGACTCAAACTATAATAATAATACTGGCATAAAATCACCAGTTTCCTTATTCGTCTTCCTTACGATGAAACCTTCCATCGGCAAACTCTTTCCAATCTGCAACCCTCTTCTATTGCCATCGGCAGCTTTCTGCTGATGCAATCCACGTCATCCTGCATCCATCGGCAATACCCTCTTATCGGCAAGTAGCCTTCTTCCTCCCTTGATGTTTTCTTCAATCGAAGTTACTACCGGCAACTTTCTTTGCTTCCATCGGTAATCTAACCGATAGTATCTTGATGCCGATATGGAACAGTGACCATTTCCTTGCCGACCAACATACTTGGTTCATATTGACACGTACCAAAAACGGTGTCAACACTAATGTAGTGTGAAAATTAAATATGCAAATTCAATTTATGTTGGTTAATAGCGCCAGGATTAATTATGGTGGTGGAATGCAGAATTAAATATGCAGATAACTTACCGAGATTACCTTTCAACCATGGTTCGGAGATTTAGGTCCGTCGATCCGGACATCTCTTCAGGTTAAAATATCTTTAGGAGTGTTATCCAATCCTGATGAGGACTTGGATGTTTGTTCACCTTGTGTTAATGTTTTGATGAAGTCTCTTCTTCCACCCTTTCTTAGTCTGAGGATTCACTTGCTGCGATTCACTGTTTTGAGGTCCTACTTCTTCTTTGCTCTCTATAGCTTGTGATACATCCTCCGTTGGTGGTACAACTTTCTTACTCAGGAGATCTTCATTATTGGATTGGTCTTCATATCTTGACTTTCTCTTGGATAATTTGTCCATCCATCCTTGGTGGCTTGTTTCATTTGGCATTTAGACCGATGCTTCCTTGTCTTCTCATAAGTGGTATGACTATTGAAGTAGCAATACGTCTTCTCTTCAGGAAATTGGAAGTAGTCCTCTTTTGATATGAAGATGATTGTGCTGGTGGTGTTGAGGAAAAATCTTCCTTGAATTAGGTGGACTCCATCTTTATCTCCCATGAAACCATGAAGTCGGCGGGAACATAGTGATCTTTGATTATGATGTCTTTTGTTATTCCCTCCGGAAATCGGAATGATTGGTCTGCTAGCTGAAGCTGTACATATGTCTGAATAGTGGTCTACTGTCATATAAATGTTGATTGGCTACCACAGACACTGTGTTGCCACTTGATCCAATGTTGTAGAATGTCTTGTGGGATGTACTTTCCTTTATCTTGAAATCAATGGTAGGTACACCTGGATCATCTAGCTTAGTGAGGTATTTGATAGAAGGAGTTGGCCATACCCTAAATCAAGGGTGTTGATCATCTGGGTCTTCTCTTAGTTGTTGGGCTTTACTCTTCCTCCGTTTATTGTTAATGTTCTACTTCCTTGTAGCAACAGTTGTGTCCTCGTAGATGTAGGCCTCTAAGGATGAGTAGGAGCCTTGAGTGTATGTTTCTTGAAAGTGAATCTCTCCTTCTCATCCTTGATTGGGAAACAGATCTTGGCACTATCCATGTAGATGATGGTATTAGTTGTTCTTCAGAATGGGCACCCAAGATAATGAGGGATTTCTCTTCTCTGTCTGTTTCTCCAATCACAAGGTTTACTGGTACGAACGAGTGCCCAACTTGTATGTTGATATATTAACGAATTGCCTTGGGGTAGCATAGTGTCTGATCTGCATGTTTGGCATGATGTTCACACTTGCTCCAAGGTCACAGACAACTTCTTCAAGGGTGTAAGCTCTAATGGAGATTGGGATGATAGGTCTTGAATCTCCTATCTCTATTGGTGGGGTGTCATCCACCCATGCTTTTGATGGCATGGTGAAGAAGTGTCCTACTCAAATAAACAAGGCAGAGATCAAGTGCATGGGCTCTGTTGGTGGGAAAACACCAACATAACCAAAGTTTTATTCATTCATCTCTAGCCTAAACACATCGAGCAAAATTGAGTATTTTGTTTAACCATAACATGGGTGAAAAATTCAAAAGATAAGTATGAGTGTAGCACTTCAACAACACTTAGCAAATTAAATTGCTTGAGCACATAGAAGGATTTGTCTATGAATAAATTTTATATGATTGAGATTATCATCTTCCAAAGTTGGATGTGCAACAATTCAGCCCATATGGTTAAATTTGTGAGAACAAGAATGTGGTACTAGGAACAAGCTTTAAAGAACTAACATGTTGAGTTTATGAGGTTGGATCAAATAATGTTGTAGCTCAACATGTTTTAGATATCTATTTATGTGAATACCAGAATCAAAGAAATAACTTTTAGAGTGATGATTACTTACTTTTACCTTTGTCATTGAAGAGTGATGGCATTGTAACACCTCATGGAAGCTTCCTTTGATCGGCTGGTTGAGCATTAATAGCTTGTCTCCTTTGTTCCACTCCTCATCCTTGTTCCTCTGATCTTGTTGGTCTTTTCATTGTCTTATCTTGAAGTTTGTTCACCTTCTCTTCCATGGATTGAGTGGTATAAGGTTATCCTTGTCTTCTCCTTGCTCCATGGAATTCATCTATTGATGAATTAGTTGTGTCTCTCTTGTGAAAGTTGTTGAAGTTCATGTGTCTCTCTTCATCTCCAATGTCAGTTTCTCTCAGGACTTTCCCGATTTGATATTGAAGGTTTTCCTACAGGGGTTAGTCCAACAAAATATCCGATATCTACTACATCGTACTATCAGTTCAAAAATCAACCTAGACACCACGTCTAATTTGACTTAGGAAGACATTTTAACCTAAGCACTACGCTTAATTTAAAAGCCTTTCGAAGTAATATCCAAATACCTTTAAACTAAGCACGATGCATAATTTAAAAGATATATGAAAATTCTTCAAAACCTAAACATATACTATAGAAAACAAAGGTAGCATGAAAGTATTATGGAGATTTACTCATGTGAAGATGAAAGAGTAGGATGATTTTTTTAGTAGTTGACCATGCCTTAAAGGTAGGTACAAATAAGATGACGTAGCAACATGGCAAAAGATGTTTGTATGATGGGTTATCCCCCAAGCTTGAATTTTGCAAAAATCAAGATTGGATGAATGTAATTCAATGTTGCATGATGATTGGTTGGATATACCTTATGCTTGTTATTCCTTCATTTTTTCTATTCTATACCTGGAAAGGTTAGTGACAAAAATACCCGAGGGAATATAATCATATATTTCTATGCTCGTTTCACAAGGTAGGCAACAAAAAAGAGTGAATACTCATGTTAAGCTCTGAGAGATGATTGTTTTAGGACATTAAGTTATCCCAGGGAAACCTTTTAAGAAGTGCTTTCAGAAAAATAGTTTCCCTTTCATTACCTATCTCAAGATTTACACAACGAGATCTACAATATTTATGATAGACATATGCATCAAAAACCACCCTTTTAAAGTTTTTGTAAATAGAAAAAGTGAGGGTGTTGAAGATGTCATAAATGGTAATGATAAAGAGACCAATGGGTATGGGAGATGTCTCATATGAGCATGGATTTAAAGAGATAGATATGGAATAGATTCCATGCTCATTGATATCATCCTCCTCTCCAATCTCTATGGTTGATTCTTCATGTAAGTTCAAAATTCCACTTGGATTGGTAACTCTCAAATTGGTCTTGTTTGGGGCCTCCTCTATACTCGGATAATTCATATTTTCAAATGGAGTTAAAACTAAACCAAGACTAGAGAAAGATTTCTCCCAAACCATGGATATACAAGCAGGGCAAAGCTCATAGCCATTTATAAGAATAAGGTGTGAAGATGGTGGAGTCTCTAACAAGTCGCCCTTTGGAGTAGAGTATTTATATATGTGGTAAGAAGAAAATGATAAGGTGATAAAGATGGTAAAAAGGAAAAAAGGAAAAAGGTAAATGGATGAGCATAGTTCAAGACTAGCACAACATTCCATAATGATAGAAAAGGTAAGAAATAAAGAAATTGAAAAAGATAAGAAAAAATAAAATTATAGGTACAAGCTAATAGCAAGATTCACCCTTAGGCTACAAACAAGGTGATCTTGATATGAGCGATTAGAGAAGACTATGACTATAGTCTCGTTCTAGTCTATATAAGATATGAGATATTATTCTATTGGGGAGAACCGTCGTGATAAGAGACACCTGAGAGAATGCTTACCACGCGGCCTATAAATCCTACCAGTCCTTCTAACGGGATTATGGGCTCCAAAGGTATCTACGGAATTGTCACTTTCTGAGCTACTACCACAGATCCGGCTAGACAGGGGATATCTATGAGGATCTTAGCCCCAACACCAAGTTTACGCTAAAGACGATTACCCTAGTCTCAATGCAAAGAGAATAAAGTAAACTCATAAACCAAAGAATAATAAAACAGGGAACTTACTAGAATTAGAAGTCAAAATACCGAAGAAATCCTAGGAGCAAGTCTCGGGTTAGGAGACTTGATCCCATCGATACAAACTGGAGAAGAGACAACGACAGGCCGGGTTTCCTCCAATCTAGACCTCCACTCTAACTCTCTCAATCTAGAAGAGTAAACTCTAATCTCACATAGAAACTAAGGATAGTTTCTCTTGAATGCTAAGCCCTAGAGAATAGATCCATAAGGGATCCTCTCTGGCAAATCCTCTTTGGAAAATATGTAAATGAATAATGGATTGCCTTTTGCTAGGGGAGTAGGGGTCCTCCTTATATATCCCCTCAAATGAACGTCAGCCGTCGGATCAAACCGACCTTAATGGAGGGGTTAGATTTAACCTCAAAGGTGGTGGAACCCTAATCCACGAGGCGGACTGTGATTGGCTCTCTGGCTAGGGTGGGCGCCCTTCCTGTGGGCCTGCTTTCCCTCTCGTTGCTTCCCGCGCCTTCTTGACCCTTTTGGATTGGTCTTTTTCCTACGAATGATAATTATCTCTATGTAATCCTTACATGTGGGCTTTTCCTCCATATTTCCTGGTAACCCCCTGTAGAAACATCTCGTGGAATTCTATCAGTATAAACCCTATGTCTAGGTGGTGTCAAGAAGGACCGTCGACACCCGTACACGAGACGGACGCCCCAGCACCCGTACCACGGGACGATCTGCGACCTTCAGACCCCCGGCAGCTATAGTTGTGCGATCTCCACGACAGCTCGCGGAGTGCCATCGAAAGGTGACGTTCGAGCGCGAACAACTCGAGCGCGAAGCCGCTAGGGCCCCCGAAGAGCCCCACACTCGAAGGGAGGCCCGAGCGGTGCACCAGCGCATCATCAACGACGAGCACGACCCATCGTAGTTCACGTGGGCTAGCCAGAACATCGCGGCAGCAGCAATGCTGCTCCGCAACCTCCCAGTCCTAGAGACCCCCGAAGGGAGGCTCGCTCATGACAACCTCAAATCCCTCCTGGGGCGCGCCACGGTTCAGCAGGCCAAGAGTTCCGCGTCGCGGAGACGCGGGCTCAGCATCGGTCATCAGGCTGCCCGACGCCCAACGACCATGAGGGGTCAGTCCACCAGGGTCCGGCGAAGGGCGAACGCCAACGTCTGACAGTTCAGCTCATGTGGGCAACAAGCGTGATGTGCGCGACATGCGCAAGCACGCCAAGCAAGACGGCGTAAGCAGGGGTTTCCACGTCCGTCGTGGTGGCCTACATTCGCTGCATTCGACGCGCACCTCTACCACAGCGGTTTCGGCAGCCCTCCAACATCGTCCGGTATTATGGGGAAACAAACTCCGGGCTCTAGCTCAATGACTATCGCCTCGACTGCCAGGCCGGCGGCACGGACGATGACGAGTTCATCATCCGCAACCTACCTCTCCACATCTCGGACTCGACTCGCACCTGGCTCGACTACCTACCCCCCAACACCATTGATGGGTGGGACTCCCTGCGATGGGCCTTCATAGGGAACTTCCAGGGCTAATACATGCGCCCGGGGAACCCTTGGGACCTCTGCAGATGCAGGAAGAAGGCTGATGAGTCCCTCTGGGACTACATCCATCGCTTCTCCCTGCAATGCACGAAACTCCCGACCGCAGTCGACGCGGATGTGGTCAGGGTGTTTCTCGCATGCACCACCTGCAAACAGCTGGTCCACGAGCTGGGCCGCAGCAACCCCCGCACCACCGAGCGACTCCTCGACATTGCCACAAGCTACGTGTCGGGCGAAGAGGCCGTCGGCGCAATCTTCCACCCTGACAAGGAGAAGGGCAAGGAAGTGGAGGATGCCGGCGAAGGCGGCTCCAACCGCGCCCAGAACAGGAATAAGAAGAAGGGCAAGCCACAACGCGGCGGTGGCGACAATGTCGTCGCAGCAGCAAACCGCAAGACTCCCAGTCAAGCGGGAAGAAGGGGGCAAGTTCGACAACATGCTCACCAAGCCATGCCCATACCACAACGGGTCGGTCAAGCACACGCACCAGCAGTGTGACATGAGGACCCGATACTTCAAAGCCGTCCCTGACGAGGATGAGCCCAAGCAGTCAGAGGGCCAGGATAGGGATGGGGGTCACAAAGACTCCTACCCCCACCTCAACAAGTGCCTCATGATCTTCGGGGGCTCGGAGGCCTACGGCTGCAAGCGTCGGCAGAAGAAGGAGCTGCGCGAGGTTTTCGCAGTCGCCCCGGCAACTCCGGCTTTCCTCGACTAGTTGGAGTCCGACATCACATTTGGCCGAGACGACCACCCGAGCCACATTCCCTATCCGGGTCATTATCCGCTCATCGTGGACCCGGTCATAGGGAACGTGCGCTTCACCAAGGTGCTGATGGACGGGGGCAGCAGCCTCAACATCATGTAATACAACGCTTTCGAGTCCCTTAGCCTACGTAGGGAGAGGCTCCGGCCCTCGGGGGCTCCCTTCCAGGGAATCGTCCCCGGAAGACAGACGGTACCCCTGGGGCAGATCGACCTACCCGTCACGTTCGGGGCGCCGGACAACTTCCGGCGCAAGGACCTTACCTTCGAGGTCATGGCTTACCCCGCGACTGACCACGCGGTGTTGGGAAGGCCGTGCTACACGAAGTTCATGGCCGTCCCCAACTACACTTACCTCAAGCTCAAGATGCTGGAGCTGTGCGACATCATCACAGTCACCTCCGATCTCAAGGTGGCGTACAAGTGCGAGGTTGACTGCTGCGAGAACGCCATGGCCGAAGTGCGCAGCGAGGAGCTGGTGGCGGCGATCGAGGCCGTAGACAAGATGGACGTCGACCCCTAGAGCGCGAAGAGCTCGGACGCCTAGAGCACCAATAGCTATTTCATTTATCTACTTTTATTAAGTACTCTAGCGTATTGTACATACACATGTAATCTTATTTAAGACAAAAAGTTCGAGGCATAAAAACTAGGGAACTGTCAGACCAAACGCTTAGCCAGGTGCACCCCCGGCGCAGGCCAGAGCACACCTCGCTCGGGGGCTGGAAAGGGGGAACCCCCTGTTTTTCTCTCCAAAAAGCTTTTTTGCACAAAAGACCCACACCCATTTCCGCTGAACGAAAACTCCTCCTTCGCCCGCCAAGAGAGGAAATCTCACTGGACCACGACAACAGGCCGCGAGGTACTCCGACTCCCTGGAGCCGAGCGCTTCCACCCGATTGCTCATCCGAGCAAATCGAATCTTTCACCATGAAAGCCAAAGCAAGTAGATTGAAAGAGAACTTAAAAGTGAAGCTCACTAAGGAGCAATAAAACTTGTCCAAAGCCCTCCAGGGTGCTTCGTGCCAAAGGATAACTTAAGCTGTTTTTTACAAGGGTCCTCGGCCCTGATTACTGACCACGCAGGGTCACTCTTCCGGTGGTGGGAATACTTCGTCATCAAGCTTGGCAGCCAAAATAGCCGCGGCGGCTTCAATCTGGTCCAGCAGCTCCTCCGAGGCGTCCTGAGGGTAGCCGTCGCTGACGAGCGCAGGAATCACTGCGTCGTATAGGCAAGCGACGATCGCCATTGTGTGGTGGATCCCAAGACGCAGTGCCTCCCGGATCCTGGCTTGGCCCCGCTCCCAAAGCAGGTCGACATGGGTCTTGGCCATGACAGGAATATCCCCGACAACTGGCACTCCGAAAAGATCGCACACCCCGTGCACGGCCTCGTGCAGCGCCTGCGACTCCTGCGCATCGGCCTGCAGCTCTGAAGCGACAAGAAGGGGATCTCAACCTCCGAGCGAAAAAGACACACAATACAAAGTCAAACGGGCAGAGGACGGCAACGTACCTGCATTCTCCCCCTCCAGCCCGTGGATTGTCGCGTGGAGCTGCGAGCTGACCGTTGTCAATTCGCCGACCTGGGTGGAGAACGACAGGATCCTCTGATCAGCATCGGCGCCACGCTCACGCGCCCGGTTCGAAAGATCCTCGAGGCGGCCCACGACATCTTCGCGCTCTCGGCGGTTGACGTCATGCTGGTGCCGCATGGTGTTGCGCTCCTCCTCCATGGAGTCCAGCGCCGAGACGGCTCGACGTCGTGCTTCCACCTCAGCATTGCGCTCGGCAGTCAGCCCAACGCGCCGCGCGTTCATCAGCCATCATCTTGCGGACGACCTCGGCGTCGACACGGGCCTCGCCCCGTTCTCGCTCAATCCGCTCGGTGTCGGTGGCGCTCTGGCACGCCAGCGCTTGGGCGTCCGCCATCCTCGATTCCGAGGCGGCCAACTGCTCCTCCACCTTCGCCATGCGACGGCGAGTCGCCATGAGCTCTTCGGCGACGTCGGCTTCCTCGGCGGGACGTCCACAACCCTGGGTCCCAACGACCAAGCTCGCAACGAAGGAATTCGGACTTCCAGGCGCTCATCTCCATCAGGATCTGCGTGGATAGAGACGTCAAGAAGTAGACAACAAAGAACAAGCAACACTTACGATCAGACGGCCTACTGCATTGCCGTGATGCGAGAAGTCATCGTCGAGCGCTATGACTGCCCTCTAGATCAGCTCCACCGCGCGCGCGACGAGATGATCGTGCTCCCAACAGGACGCAGCCACACGTTCCCAGTGCCGGAGCTCGCGCTGGTCGTCTAGCACGAACACCGGCGCCGCCTGGTTCGTCCGGTCAACCCAGGCAATCGGATCGCCGTCCCGAAAGAACGGCGGTCGAGACCGAGCCGACGCAGGGCCCCAGGGGCGACAATCCCCCAGCGCCAGCCAACTCACCCGGTGAGGTCGCGCTGGACTGGGAAAGCACGACCTTCGATGCAAGAGCGGCCGCCACCTCTTCCTCTGTGAACGACCGGGGGCCCACCGTGTCCCGTGCTAGCACGTTGGGAGGAAGGGGACTGCCTAGCAGTCCCTCCTCACTCGCGCAGGTAGCCGCCACCTCGGCCTCAGATGTCACGGCTGCGATGCCCATGACCTCGTCCACAGTGTCAGGGCCGCCCTCATCGGTATCGACCACCTCGGTCATCACCGCTGCGTCTTCCGGCGCTGCGGCCGGCTGGGCCTCCTCGGCGTCCACGGCCGTGGGGTTAACCAAGCTGTCCTCCTCCCTGGAGTCGTCAACGACTACCACCTCTAGGGGAGAGGATTGCGCGACGGCAGCAGGACGAGCATCAGCAGGGATCAGTGGCGCTGCGCCAACAACGGCGGCATCGCTCAGGTTCAGGTCACCCCCGGCCCCGGAGGCGCCCGACGAACTAGGAGTCGGGGCCGCGCCACTCTGCCCTGGGCTGACAGACGGCGTCCCCCGGCGCAGTTTCTTCCACCCCGCGTGCGCGGAGCCTCCGATGATCCTGCGACGTTCATCACGCGCAAGTAAAGTCATAGGCAATCTCTATTTTGCAAAAAATTCAAGAAAAACATCAAATAATGCAAACTCACCGCAGGGAGAAGACGCGGTTACGCTTCCGCTTGGGCTCCCCCTCACCACGGCCGGTGGCGCCCAGACCTGTGCTTTGTTCGCCCGCCCTCGGACGGGGCAGAACGGGGAGTGGCCGGAGTGCCACCGGCAACGCCACTCCCGGAACCCCTAGGGACCAGGTGTGCGCCGAGCGTCCTAACCGGGGGCGTCTCCACCGTCGGCGTCGCTCCGGCAGGGTGACGCAGCGTTTCGGCTGATAGCAGTGCCCGCACCACCTCAGAAAGAGGATGCCTGTCCTGTTCATCATCGTCGTCGTCATCGTCGTCGTCGCCGCTAGGGTTCTCCCAGTCCTCGTCGAACTCCGTGGGAGACTCCTCCTCCGGCTCTCCCGCTTGGCGCTGCCTGGCCCGCAACATGTCCAGTTGCGTGCACCTCCAGGCCCTGTCGGCCTTCTTCCTCCTCCTCTTGGCGGCATCCGCCCGCTGCTACGCATTCCGCTCCCTGTTCCCCAGCTATTGCGCCGGTGGAACGGGAAGGGGAGCGGCCGTGTGGCGAACCAGCGAACGGACCCCTATGGAAAGGAGAATAGGAGACGCACTGGCGGATTAGCACTACCAAAGAAAGGCGACACGGAAAAAGACCAGCGCAGCACAGTCCGAACTCACCAGTGGCACGAACCCGAGATCCGGGCGCATCGGCGGGCAGCGGTCGATGTCGTCCGGGGTCATGGCATCCCCCAGCAACCGTCTCGTGGCGGCCACCGTACGATCGAAGCTCAGCTCCTCCTCCGCCATGGTGGACAATGCGTGCGACGCTTCAGGCACCATCTCATGCAGCAGGTGGTCTCGCTCCATAAGTGGGAGCACCCGGCGCTGCAAGAACTGCGCGACTACCCCCGCGAGGTTTTGCCCTAGTCCCGGAGCCGCGTCAAGCTCCGGAGGTGGGGCTCCATCCTAGCGAGCTCCTCGGGGGTCGGGCCGTAATGCCAACTGGGGAGCTCCCCGGCTAAGCGCCGACTCTTGTAAGCTGGGAGCGGCGTCTCGGGGTGGTTCCGGATATAGAACCAATGCGAGTGCCACCCGCGGTTCGACGAGATCGCCTGCGCCGGCATGTAGAGAGATGAGTTTGTCGTGCGGAGGCTGATGGCGCATCCCCCGCTCGGCACCACCCATCTCGTGCCACCAGAGTAGAGGAGGAAGACCATCACCTTGAACAAGAACTTCTACAAGATGAAGTCCGCCACCGATGCCAGCATCCCCTCCGACATGGCCGCAAAGGCCGCAGGGTGGAGGATAGAGATGGGATTGAGATTGTGGAGCTCAATCCCATAATGGTGGAGGATTCCACGGAAGAAGTGAGACGGTAGTGTCCCAAACCCATGCTCATGGAACGGAAGGAAGGAAACCACATACCCCTCTGGTGGGTCCGTCATGTCGATGTCGATGGGGACGATCCACTCGACGTCGCCATCAGCGGAGAGCTCGGGGCGCAGCAGCCTCGCATCTACCATCTCGAGCGCTCGCTCGTATTCAAGCGAGCACCAGGCCCAGCTCCTCTCCGGATGCTCTCCAGCCATGGGGGATGCGCCTGAGGAACGACACGCAGTGCGGCGGAAGGAGTGGCTAAGGTAGAGACACTGCGGCGCAAACCCTAGATCCGAAGAAAGGCGACGCGAGCAAGACGAGGAGACGAAGAGGGCAAACAGTATGAGCTCACGGGGGATGATGCAGCGGGCAGATACTTATAGGGACCTGGAAGGCGGAGCAGCGCCTTCTTGATTCTCCACGCCACAACCCCACGACCTGAGTCGTTTCCACTGTTCGCGGGAATATCAGGAGCCACGCGCACGATGGTAGGTAACTGACACCACTCGCCTTTTTTCTCACTCCGATCCGCATCCCGTATCTATCATCATTACAGGATCCGACCCGGGCCCACCATGCCGCGCGCATAGATTTTTCTTACGCATCCCCATCCAAGGCACACGCCTCCCGAGCGCAAATGCACCTCGGAAGAACCTCCGACTCGTCCGAGCTCGGCCGATGCATGTGAAGGTCGGAGGGACGCCCACGTAGCGCAACCAGCGGCGACGGCCCATGGACCCAGGTAAGATAAAGGGATAGGGGCTATAGACGCCCCGACGGCCCATTACAGTCCATAGATACGGAGGCCGACCCAGCGGGGTTCGAAACGGCCAACTCAGGACGACAGAGTGAGGGGCGAATAGGGAATGGACACACCAGCGGTCATCAGCCTGGCAATCGGATGCTAAGGTCATTCCCAGATTTCGTATTTGAGTCTGTTTGTTACAGATGATTGGTTCATGGTATTCCCCCGGAGGAATGCCACCGAGCCCTCGAGACCCGTCGAACGGACCCGGGTACTAGATGAAACCGATTTAGGGTGAGCCATGACATGGGCCATGAGTTGGAACCCTATCGAATGGGAACCAACACCCCACTCAGATTTGCCCGCTATTAGACGAGGATCCATGGTTCGTCCGCCTCGAGGATAGCATGGTTCGGCTCATATTTCCCCCTTCTCGCTGAGAGATGCGCGGGGAACGTACAAAAGACGGTACATACCCGAGACAGTTCCTTACACCGAGTAAGGACTCGGGGGCTGCCACCGCACAACGCGCTGAGCCTCACTCGTCAGAGGTCCGCACAGGTAAACACAAACACATTTCATCTCTTAATATATGAGCTTACATTAAACCTTGCAGGAGTTACATGCTCTCTAAGAGTCACAGGGGCTAATCCCAATCATCAGACACTAAAAACACAAAAACATTTGCAAGGTGGACTGAAGGGAAATCCCAGGCCAAGAGGCCGAAAGCTAGGAGTGCCCTCAGGGCACACACACTGAGCATCTCACCGCGGTCCAATGCATCTGCGTATCCAGGTCAGACAACCCAGCCACGTGGCTCGGGAAACATCTGCCTGATGTACAAGATCGCATCGGATGGCGGCGCCATGACCCGAGGGCCACCCTAGCCAGGCGTGCTGCAGCTGTGGGAGAACAGTGGCCACCTTGTCTTCAGGAAACCCAGGGCCGTGTCCCTCCTCCAGAGTTGGTTGGGCACTTTACAGCTAAGTCACCCTAGGTGCTCCGTGATCAAGGACGCCGTCGGTGAGTGACTTCAAGCCCGCCATGCATTGGCAGCCCCGAGACCGCCAATCTCGCCAATGGCGACGTCGCTATCAACCAATAGCCAAGGATGAGCCAACTCCTGATTTCATGCAGGCGAACTGCTATGACTTTCCCAGTGGACACATCCTTGACTACCCTCTAGGGAGGAATAGCACGCTACCGCTCCCCGGGAGCGGGGTGCAGGATGCATCCGGCGAAAGGATGGACTACACACCTTCCACCCCAAGGAACGATCCGTGCAGGGGGCGGTGACAACCTCTCTCCCTATCAATGGTTAGGATAAGCAGAAGCTATGCACACCTCGCAGAGCTTCCGCTGAGTTCTGCCGCTGGGCAAAATGGGACACCTACACCCCTACCGCAGAACTTCCCCTGAGCTCGGTGCACTCTCAAAGGGCCTCCTGCTAGAGCGGCTCAAGGGTATCTCCGACGAGGACTCATAGGAAGAAGGTAGGGCAAGCCATGCTGTGGGATTGTGTGTTCCATCTCGCAGATGGCAGCCCCTATTTATATCTCGTCAGGGCACCCGCACGACAGTCGGCCTGTGAAGCTACAACACTCTGTCTCCCCCAATTAAACCGCATTGCGTGCCAGTGCCTGTTTCTGAGGGGGCGCGGCGGAGCCATAAATGGCCAGGCAGACGGCCGGCCATAAATTTTGACCACACGAGGGCAGTGAGTCCGCAGCGCCCTCAAACAGGAGAACACAGTGCACCCACTTTTGGGTCAAGAGAGGCAGAGTCAGACCAGGCTGATGCTGACCCGATGTCGACCGGTCAGGCAGACGCTCAGACTAAAGGACAACACTGCGCAGTCCCAATTCATCATTTCAGAGTGCGCCCTGTGGTAGGACTGGCGTGCAAGCAAAGCTCTGACTCCGTGCGTACAGGACAGTCCTCTTTCGCTCCTCACCTCTTGAGAGGGGCGAAGGGCCAAACGCTGTAGGCTCCACCGAATAAGCCCTTAGGAGGAAAATCATCCTCCTAAGGCCTCGGGGGCTACACCCGGCGGGTGCGCTCGCGCGCACCCACCAGAATCCAAAAACTTAACCAGACACCATAGGCACTCTCGAAAGCCTCCAGTGTAGTCCATTACTACATCGCAAGCTCGGGGGCTACTGTCGGATACCTGAGAATAGGGTACCCAAACACTGCACTTCGCGAAAACAAAAAATCATCTTCGAGGACTCTCCGCCTCGCCCGAGCCAGGCTAACATCATTACCCTCACGGGCTTTCTGTCCCAAAACTGGCTAAGGAAACGGCACCCCCTCGGAGGATCTACCGCCTCGTTCGAGCAAGGACGACGTCATCCGTGACGCCACCTATCCTCAGGGGCTCTTCCGCCTCGTCCGAGCTATGGTGACGTCACCCATGGCACCATTTACCCTCGAGGGCTCCCCCGCCTCGTCCGAGCTAACGAGACGTCACACGTGACACCACTCACCCTCGGATGCTTCACCGACCCATGGCACACTTTAGCCCATAGTCAAAAGGTCCACAGTACTGGTTCGTCCTTAGGGATGGTGGTTAAAGGCAAGGATCTCTATGCCTACCCATGTTGAGTCCCTGCAGTACAAGCTCATGTACCGATCAAACCACCGATTGACGCTCGCCATCCCTCCGACGAACATCTGAACAGGGATTAGGGCATACTCGCCCCTGTATGACGGAACGCGGGGGTGCCTAGCCCTGTTCTGCCAACCTCCGCCCATGCCCAAATATGGCAACAGGGACGTCACCGATTACAAGGCGCATGGCTACAGTTGCACCAAGGACGAACAGGACCCGGGCGGCATGCCAATAGACGCAGTCTTCCCCGGGAAGGAAGGCGTACAGAAGCCCAAGGCATCCCCAAGTCAACAACCCATACTGGTCCCACGTTATCTCTCTCTACTGTAGTCCTCCATCTCTCCCTACATATAAAGGGGGAGAATGGACCTCCAGTCTCTCTCTCTCTGAACTCTTTCGACTCATTCCAACACCTACGCACTCACATTCACGCGAGCTCTCTCACCATTGCTTGTAGCTCCCCTCTACGAGCTCTCCACGCTCGGTAATACGACTCCGCAACAAATTGGACGTAGGGCGTTCGTGCCTGAACCAGTATAATCCCTGTGTTCTCCGAGCGTAACCATCCAATCTCCGACACGCTTAGAAATTTACTCGTTGGTTGTCTAGACTCTGCCATTTTAGACACCGACACTATCGTGGTCCTAATTGATCATATTTATCCACATTAAAAGGAGATTCCAGATTTGAACAAATATAGACACGATGCACCATATACTCTCCTTTACAATAAAGTGATTTATACATCAATATAACCACGACAATTCAGCACGTAAACTACTTAGAGCACATACAGTATCAAACTCATTATATCCTAAAGTATTTAAAGAAGACAAAAATTTTAGTTCATCCATTTCAGTAGCAATTGGAAGCAATTTCTTATTTTTAGCATAAATATTTGGTTCTAAATTAGAAAGAATCAGTTTCACTATCACACAAGTCTTCTTTATCATAAGGATTAGTAGAACATTCATCTTGTGACAAAGTAGAACATCATTGGTGGGAAAATTCAGCATATCAGGAGAGCTCTTACCTGTCACCTTGTCATTAGGATCCAAAGTGGGTGTGGGAGGTGGTGGTGGTAAAGATGTTGATACGATGGTAGAAGCAGCAACTTGCATGCTTATCGCGGTGTTGATATTCGCAAATTCTTGCTCCACACTTATAATATCTGGTTGGTGAGGTTGTCGCAAATGTTGCTTTGATGCTTTTGCTAATATCCCTACAAATAGTTTTCTACAAGCATTGCAAGCTGGAGCAATTGGTTGACAGTATAAAATTCTTTATGAAAAACAATATCATGTATGTCATGCCTCAAACAACCAAAAAATGAACAATTTTATCTTTCATGTTTCTACTATCCCACAACATATTTCACACTTTTGAAACTCTATATAGTATTTATTTACAAACATATTACCTTGCTCTAAGCACATCAATTTCTTACACAAATTACATTTATAAAAAAAGAATAAAACAATCACACATTTCTACTTTTAGTTTGTCCCTTGATTGAGGTTGTTGATGTAAATTACATATGATAAATTAAAAGTGTGATAAATTCATAAGCACAAATTGTTTATCATAGGATAAATTTTAATGAAAAATATTATTGTCTTATGTTTTCATGAGCACAAATTTCATAATTAAAGTATTCTAACTCTCTTTCAAAAGAATAAAATTTTAGGGTGTTACAATGTGTGCGATAGGTCAGGTCACACGATAGCATTGAACATGATGATGTGAAATAGGGTTCCCGATCTTCTGAAAGGTTCTGGTAACTTCCTCTGGTTATCAACCGGCATTGCACGGTTGAACACGCCAAGAAGGCCAAGTCCTTTGCCTGTGAATCGAAGAACATAAGAAAGAACAAGGAAGAATGCAACCAAATTGCAGATGTATGATTAATCTCACAAGTTGGGGTCTCACAAACCGATGTAACGGCGAAACTATTCTTGACAGAATAATCTAAGCAAAACCCAAAACCTAACGAGAGAGATGGCGGGTGGTATTATAGGTCTAAGGGTCATTGCCACCCCTGGACACGCCCCCCAAGTGGGCTCAACAACGATACACGACCCAACGGACCAAAAACGGTGACGCAGCACCGGAACAGATTCTGGACGCTGACTTGTTTAGACGATTCCCGGTGACTCAAAAGGAATTTGGACCATCGAAAACAGAGTCCGGATGCGTCCTGGGCGTCCGTGTTACTCCTTGCTGGACCTGGACTCCGAAAATGACTCGAAGTCAACTTGGCTTGGGCCTCCAACTTGACTTGGGCGTCCTTGCTGGTCCTCCACACCTGCAAACGTCCTCTCCATGATTCCTAAGTACAATATAATCATTAGGTAGCAATCTATTCTCAAAATTATATAAAGACTTGCTTAGAAACGAGCTCACCTCTAAATTTAATTGTCGCGCGCGAGCTCTTGTGATTGGACCTTGAATGTCCAGCAGAGGATCATCGTGTTCATCCGAAGGAGTGATGTCTCATCATCCTCCCCCTCTTGAATTGGAGGTCATCTTCTTCTCCCAAATATGGCTTCAAATCTGAAATGTTGAAAGGACAAACCCCGAACTCGGGTGGCAATTCAAGTTTGTATGCATTGTCATTTATTTTTTCAATAATTTTATATGGACCAGCAGCTCTTGGCATTAATTTTGACTTATCACTACAAGGATTTTACCCTAAAGCCACGCCTAAGAATGGTTGCAATATGGACATTTTGGTTGCAATACCTAACAAATGCTTCGATGTCGATTTCGTTGTGAGTCGTGGCATTTATTAATGTTGCAATAGTTTATTGCGACTAAATTGTGACGTGATGCAATACTATATCTTTCGCAACGTGTATAAAAAGTAAATGCCATGCAAGATATGGTCGCAATAGAAGAGATTGCAACCAATAGCATCGTTGCATTAGTAATTTTTGCCACAACACATGTTGTGGCAATAGATTATATTGCCACCAAACAGTATGTTGCAAGAGTGAGACAATATTGCAACACTATTGCTTCGTGGGAATAGAACTAATTGCCACACACTATGTTCTGTTGCAGTAAAATCTGTTGCAACTAAAATTATTTGGTAGCTATATCCGGAATTGGGACGCATAATGTTTCATTGCAATAACTTATATTGCAACATAAATTATTTGGTGGCACATAAGTGGAATTGCAACAACACATTGGTTGTGGTTACTAAGTCCTATGGCATCGCACAACCAACATTGCAATATTGTTTATTACGACCAACAAAAATGGACGCATTTTGGTTTATTGTGATGAGGAGATTGTCGTCGTGTGCGTCTATTTCGTTCGATAAAATTATTTTACCAATATAAATATAAAATAAAATAAAAAATTAAATATCAATCATTAACACATATATGTGAATTCAATGCATCAATAACTAGAAAATCATGTCTGAACCATAACAAATAAGTTTGCAATAACAAAAATATCCTCTCAAATTACATCTCTTAAACTATGTTTGCAATAAAAAATGTTATTCATTCACTCGAAGTATTGCTTCACTTATTCATCTTATGAGGTTCCAGCAGCAGAAGTACGCTCACAAACAGATTCCATAGCACTTTAATTATTTTGGCTCTCCATGTTTTCCTGCATTTTATAAGTAGGAACATAATTAGTCAACAATAGGAACATAATGCAACAATGAATAAATAGCATAATTAGTCAATAGTATTGCTTACAACATAGCATAAATCACTGCCCCACTATTTTCAATATGCGTCATAATTTCATTCAAATGAATAAATAGAGTTCACATCTAAGCATTCATACATGTAGCTTTTTCTTTTGAGAGCGAGTTTTTGCAAAAGGTTGTATTTGTTCCCGCGAAGAATTTGAATCTGTTGCAAAGTTGTTTTCTGTTGAAAAAAGATTTCTTGTTACAGTGGTATTAGCAATGGTGCGAGTATGTGGATCAACTTCTTGTACTGTAGTCATCATGCTTGCCGGTTGAATCTGTCAACAAACAAAATAATAACAAGACTATGCATTGATACATATTTGTAGATATGTAAAAAATGATGTTAGATGGCAACTGTATTTTTATTACCTCTTGTTCTTCGTCCTCTATACGTGGTGGTGTGATGTCATTCATACGCACAGTTTTGCTATTTGGAGGTTGTGAACCGGTGGAAGTTCTTTGGTTAGCCTGCACCATATAAAAGGCGATCAACTTTAGGGAAAATTCGACAAAAGACAATCATAAAATATATTTGCTACCTGCAACATTGCAACTTGCAAATGAAGCTCTTCTCTAAGTTCCTGCATTTGTCGGATACTTTCTTCCTTATCTCTTTCCCTTGCAGCAACTTCATTTGCAAATTTTTGTTTTAAATCTTCAACCTCCTCTCGGTGCTGTAGGGCTGCAGCTGAGCTACGGGCTAAATTCTCTTCTCTCTCATTCAATAGAGTCGTTCGTGTCGGATATTTTGCCATATATCCATGACCATGACATCTGTACGTTTTCGTTCCTATGGTTTCTTTGTACTGTTTCTGAAAAAGTGCATTTTCTTCTTCAACCGTAAGACATTGTTTACCTTGTGATAATTCTGTCTCGGCAATTTTCATGATAGCATTTTCCTAAGAGAAACATAATTAACACTTTAGAATGATTAAAATTAGGTGTTCCAAAATTTATGAAGCATGAACAAATTATAAAGTACAAATAGTATATATATTTAGCACTCACATATACTTCCAATGTATCTGGGTTTGACCATTGCCCGCCCTTGCAGTGAGTAACCATCCAAAGGTCCAAATCAGTAGGCTCCTCACCTGTTGTCGGGTTTCTCTAAGATGGAAACACATGTAGTATGAGGTATTGGCTGCTATAAAAAATAACTAGGTCAATAAAGTTTGCCATTACCTGATCATAGCTAATTTGGGAAAATGGTTTAGAGCCCATGAGATGTTGTGTCTTTTGCTTCCTACGATTTTCAGTGTTCTTGGTGCTCTTCTTCTGTAAAAGGTTTACAAACGATGTGATTAAAGCACTGAAGTGATCATTTGTAAAAAGGAAATGATATTTAACCATTTTACAAACCTGAAAGCTCTCACTTCCAAAGTACTGTATCAAGTAGTACCACTCAACATTGTCTAAATCTTCAGGCTTATGTTTCATTCTTTCAGCATCAGTGCGGTAAGCCCGATATGTAGCACTAAATGCAGCACGCCATCCTTTGTACCTCTCCTTGGCAATGGCCCATATCTTTTCTTTAGGTTCGTCAACATTCTGTAAGTCCCAGTTAAGCTGTTCGAAATATGCAAAGAAAAATATGATACAAAATTAGCTAGTGACAAAACAACACATATGGATTAAAAAGATAGCGTCATACCAGTATGTCATCTGCTATTGATATTTTGACTTTTGGATGCACACTTTTCCATGTTTTCACTCCTATAACTGGAGCCTTTTTCCTAGTAAGCGTTACCACGTCATCCACAAACGACCGACGGTTGTCACCAATGGGGCCACCCAGCCTAGTGTTGAATTCAATTTTTAATTTCTAAGTCTGGTTCCTAATTTTCTTGTTGGTTCCTAATTTTTGAGTGGAGCAGTATTGTAAGAATGAAGCCTAGAAATTTATTTTCGATGCCTGAACCACTAGACACTGAAAATGAAGGACAACTTGATATTGACTCACTAGAGGTGGGAGTGGAAGCCGTGAATATATCAAGCCAGGATGAAGATTTGTTAGCTTGGAGGAGGACAGGCCTGGAAGGGGTGAGTGGAGATGCAGCCGTCATTGAAAATGCGATACCGGTGCCTGAACCATGTGATGATGACTTACCTGATGAAGATGATGATACTGATGACACCTACATTGATGATGGATATGTAGCACCTGTCAACTCTTTAGGCACCAGGCTTGATGATGAATTCTTTGTGTAAATATAAATTTAGGAAGCACTACCTTATTTTGTAATAGGATTTAATTATTTGCAGGACAAACAACTATGTGTGACAAACAAAATTTTGTTTTGTATTGAAATGACTTCTTCGATATGTTGTTGCTTGTTCTGCTTCTTGGCTGATGGTACTTGTACTAGTATTCCTGCTTAATGTCCTGCCTGGTGGTACGTGCTAATTACTACAGCTGTTGGACATTGGTTTGTATTTCTTTCTGAATCTAAATAATGTCTTTTTGTCCCTCTTACTAATTTTTTGTTCTTATTTTGCTTTTAATGAACTATGAACTTGTGTCCCTACAACCTGTTGTTAGCAATGGCACAAGAGAGATGGAAACAAGAGTCTGAGGAGAGTTGAGTGCACGCTCCTGAGGGCTTAATTTTTTCCATAAATAATTGTGACTTCTTCGACAGGGCTGTTGCCAATTTCTTAGTTCTACTGCTACTGCTTTTACAGGTATGTACCTATGGTTGCTCCTTGCTATTAAATGAACTAAGATACTTATGCTATACAAATAGTGTAGGAAAACGAGGTTGCTACGCTAGCCGGAAAACAAAACTTTTCGACCTCATAAACCAGGATCTACTGCTAGTTACAGGTTACGGGATTACCACTAGACGCGCAGGTGCAGCGGAAGACGACTTGATGTAGTCGTGCGCGTCGCAGCAGGCAGTGCAGTTGCGTGGTCGTCCGTCTCAACGTCCCCTTCGCGCGGTTCGTCCTTGTGCTCCAGATGCAGCACCTCCGAGGAATCCCACACGTGCAGGGAGGAAGCGTTGCGCCTCCAGACTGCTAGGTCCGCGAGGAGCAAAAGGCGCGAGCGTGGGGAGGCGACGGCGACTACCAAAAGGCGTGGATCAATTCGCCCCGCGCCCACACCCTTGCTTATATAGGCGTCCTGACGAGCTCCCATGGTGGAGGCCCATTAGTAACCCTAAACCTAGTCTAATTCGGGTCCAACCCGAATTAGGCTTCCAGCCCCTTAAGCGTGCGACCCTATGGGCTCACGCATACATAGACATGGCCCAAGTACTCTTACTCGACCAATAGTTGATAGCGGCCTCTAGCAAGGCGTGTCAACTCCTATGCATACGCTATGATCATATCAGACGAACCACTATGACCATGTACAAGTTATTCCCTTTGCCACTCGATATATGGTTTAACTCGTGGGTTAACACTTAACCCAAGCACGGCCATGCATTTGTTGATCCAATCACATGAGTGATCCAGTGATATCTCTCTCACGAAGAGAGGGGCAAATTCCATCTTGATTGTCTATGTCTCATAGCATGTTTCCCAACCACCCAAGGACCACCTTTATAACTACCCAATAACGGAGCAGCGTTTGATAGTCTCTAAGTAGATCGTTTCACATCTTGAGTATATACCACAATCTCAGGTCTAAGGACATAACGTACATGACATGAATAGAGACTTTCTCTTGTTGCGTCAGTCCAGCCTACATGTCTCACATGTGCCCACATTATTAGTTTGACATCTCCATGTCTATGACTTGTGAAACATAGCCATCAACTAATACATGTGCTGGTCTAATATTCAAGTGTGCTCTTACAAGAATGACGACCAGGGACAACTTTCAGAATAACCATTCAGGCAATTGAGTTCCACAAACAATTCACATAATCGTCAATCAATACCAGTTGTCTATAATGGATATTCAAAGAACACTTTATTAATCATGGATACAATCGGAATATAATCATCTACATGATTAGCTCTAGGGCATATTCCTAACAAATAGTTGTGTATGCTCAACTGATTTGCATCTGTTCCTGTCATCGCAGAGCTAGCCGTTCTTTTTTTAAATAGAGTTTGCACTTTGGTGGTTCTAGAGAGGATCATTTAGATTTTGTTGTCCAGCTCATTTGTGGCACAAGTGAGGTGGAGATGCCTCTATTTCATAAGCGCTGGATGGTGTTTTCAAGCAGTTTGGCTATGGGAATTATGAAAAAGTGTTTACAGATGAGTCAGAGGTTAAAATTCATCAGAGATTGGAAAAACTTTACAAATGAGTCAGAAGACATATTTATTATCCCCTTTTCTCTTTACCTTCATTTTAATATGAGTAAACATTGTATCCTTGCTAGGCATTTTCAAAGGGACATTGTTCGAGATGTGGGGGGCTATATAGTCACAGGATCCAAAGAAATCGAAATACTTAGTTCATTCATACTATCTATCAGTTATGGAAGTTTTTTTAATAGTACGTACTTATTGTCATCTGAGTAAAGCTGATCTTAACTGAGAAGCTGTGCAATCTGTATTAGGGAATAAATTGTCTGATCATAGCCAGAAATATGGTATTGAAAACACATGTACAAGGTGTGATACTTATCCGAAGCTGCTACATACTTTTGGAATATGTTGAAAGCATTTAACACATAGGTATGTGTTACTAATGCTGGATTTATGCTTTACCGTGCATAAATAGTTGCTAGCCAATGCTAGTTCTGAAAGCATGAATTACCAAACATGGTCTGTATAATTTTGTATACCATTTGTCATATTCATTCTCTCTTCAATTGTGGACTGCCATTGTGATTTAGTGTCAATTCCTTAAATGAGAATTTTCCCTTTGATTTAAATATAGCATTGCAGCAGTACTTAAACAATTGTGTTTTCCCTATGCAGTACATTCCTGGAACCAAGATGGTATTCCCTAGACTGAAAAAGCCACAGGAACGTGCTGATCTCATTGCATACCTGAAGAATGCCACTGCCTGATGAGGGTGCTGCTGACTGCTGTGGCTCTAAAGATGAAGAGCAGCAATTCTTTTTGCAGTTAAAATAATGATAAAAAATTACTTTAATTTGATAGGTTGGATGAACAAGAAAGTTAAGAACACCAGGTAGTTCTGTAACGGTTTTGTTTATTGTTGGGGAAAAACGCCCCCGAAGAGCTTTTCATTAGGGGTTGAAATGTAACACCACCATAATATTATTGTGTTTTCATGTTTATTTTTCATTTGTTGTTTGCCTATTTCCACATGAGGGAAGTTTACAAGGTAAACAAAGGAAAACAGGCAGAGTATTTTTCAAAACATCATAACTGAATTACTAAAACAAACCTTCTGACAATTCTTTGTTAAGAAGGCTCAAATAATCATGTATTTGCTCCGTAGCACCTGGAACAAACAGGTAAGTAGAGCACGATAAGCAGAGCACCTGGAACAAGCAAGTAGGCTTTAGCCATAGATGAAGAACAAGCAAGATAAGCAGGACTTTGCCTCCGATGGCATTATAAATTTATAATGCCTTTCTAAAAGCATGAATTTATTCTAAATTTGGACATAGTAATTAGTTGATAGCATCTTTTGTGGAGCTTCAACGGTATAATAACTTACTACAAAGCTTTCTCTAAAAATATCTTACTAGTTTCAATAGCACGAATAGCAACCATAGCCTCGCCCTTACAAAGATATCAACAAAACTTGCCATTAGTTCCATTTCTCTGGTAAAAGTTTAGAATGGCAATTGCATAAAGGGAAAAGGGTGGAGAACAGAAAATTGTAACGGAATATGTTGAAAGCATTTAATCTGTCCACTAGCATGTGATGATGAGAATTTCAATGATTTTGCAACTTTGTATTATTAATTGACATGTCTTTTATAAGTTATTCAATATAGTTAATCAACTTTGGATTTGATGTGACCTGTAGCGTTAGCACGGACAATATACTAGGGCACACTTGCTTGGCAGCAAAGGATATTTCAAGGGTAGCGACGACAGGTGCCGATGCTGTTGTAGGGCGGCGGGGATTTGCGGCAATGCATTTTTTTAGTAATGCCAGCACTGTGCCTATTTTTTGTGGTCGCTCAGTGTAGAAATGTTTTGACTTTGGTCCATGCATTCAAAGTCTTTGGCACACGTGTCCGAGTAGTTTGGGCCACCAACAAATTTTTGTAGCAATACGACTAATAATTTGCAACCAAATGTACTACACTATTGCAACATATGTTAGTAGTAGCAATAGAACATTATGCCATGCAACGAACTATATTTTTTTGATGTAATATAGGTAGACCTTTTGCAACGCATGCCAGACTAAGGCAACACAATTATTACGTGGCAATATTGAAAACTACTCGCAACCATCATTCGAATGGTGGCAAAAATGACGTGTTATTGCAACACAAATTTACTATTAACACAACGCAACTTAATTTGTTGCAATATCTAAATAAAGTTGCATCCATAATTTAATCGTGGCCATAACACATACCTATCACAACAAAGGTTAGGACTAACACAACTCAATAATTTAGATGCAATAAGTACCACATATCACAACCAATTATAATCCATGTTGCAATAGAGCATCATATTGCGACTAAATTTGTGGCGTTGCAAAAACAAGTGGTTGGATTAGGGGGAAAACCTTGTAGTGTATGCAGCTCTGGAAACCTATCTTTTCTCAGATGTAACCATACTAAAGTACCCGGTTCAAGTTTAACTTCTTTTCTACCTTTACTACCAGCAATTCTATATTTTTCATTCATCTTTTCAATATTTTATTTAGTGGTTGCATGCAACTTATGAATAAATTCAGCACGTGCAGTAGCATCACTATGTGTTCTTTCATTGGTAGGTAAAGGCAAAAGATCAATTGGAGCGCGACGGTTAAAATCATACACTACCTGAAAAGGACTTACCTTGGTGGTAGAATGTGTTGCCCGATTGTAAGCAAACTCCACATGAGGCAAACATTCTTCCCACATCTTCAATTTTTTCTTCAAAACAGCTCTCAACATGGTGCCCAAAGTACGGTTCACGACCTCTGTTTGTCCATCAGTTTGTGGGTGACAAGTTGTTGAAAACAACAGTCTTGTACCCAACTTATTCCATAGAGTACGCCAAAAGTGACTCAAGAATTTAGCATCGCGATCTGAAACAATAGTAGAAGGCATACCATGCAAGCGAACAATCTCTTTGAAAAAGAGGTCAACAATATAAATGGCATCATCACTTTTATGACATGGTAGAAAATGTGTCATCTTAGAGAATCGATCCACAAGAACAAAAATACTATCCCTCCCCCTCTTAGTCCTAGGTGAAAGTGCAATCAAGCCCTAAAGTGGGTTTTGGTGACATGACAACATAATTAGAAGACTAATGAGACTTTGAGAGTATGACAAGCAGGTTAAACTTAAGGAGGTAGATGAATAGGTTGGCAGACCCCTCCAATTACAAAAGTGCATGGCAACAAGCTCAAAGGAGTTTAATTCTTTTATACTTTGAATTTGAGTTAGGTATGTCGTACTATAAAGAGGGATTCAACAGGCATGCCAACAAGTGAACCAAATGCATATCTATAAATATACATCACACCTTCACATACATAGTGGGCCAATCAGCTAGCTACTTGAAGATCCATACCTTGCTGTTCTGCCCAGGCCGGCAGTGCCGGGTTACAGGCCGGCACTACCGTGACTTGTTCTGCCCGTTGGCAGTGAGGAGGTATTTCTTACCCCCTCACTCCTCCCCAACGGCTAGTTCTGCCATTTCCATTCTTACACTTCGCAAGAACAGAAAGAGAAGCTCCTCTCTTGTTGTCCCTTCTCCCTTGGTGCTCAAACACTCGCCTCCATTCATCTCAAATCATTCTTTGAGAGATTGAGTGTCCAAGCTTTTAGAAAAAGCTTCTCCCTCAGATCTTCACTCCTACAAGCATTTGGTTTGCGTGGTGGCCGGAGGTTTGAGTTCTTTACTCTTGGAGCTTTGCTCCTAGCCGGCTAGTGGTTGCCCTTGAGCTTGCCTCCTTCGTGTGGCACCTTGGGGAGTTTGTATCAACCCATATTGCTAATACATTTCTCTCAACTCAAGGGTTCATCCCCTTGACTTGAGACCGAGGAAAGAGCTAGCCTTGTGTGGTGAGCTTGAGCCTTGTGTGGTGCACCTCAACAACGTGGACGTAGGCAAGCCTTGGTGGCGAGCTGAACCACGGGTCACATCTTGTGTCCCCTTGTGATTGTCTCTATCATTTGATATATATTGTTTGCAAGGTGATTTCTAGGGTTTGGACCTGATCTACTCAGTGGGTGTGTTGCTACCACTTTCAGGTGGTGCTAGAGGTCCTCCACACCTATAGGAAGGTTTCTATTCAAGCACAATTTACATTTAGTATTTACATTTTGAATTGTGCTAGAATCTGTTATGGTGACCAGCACTGCTGCCCTTAGCTAGTAGTGCCGGCCACCCCGACAGTGCCGGCCCCTAGCCTGGTAGTGTCGGCCTGTGACTGACAGCAAGTGTTTAAGTTTTGAAAACAGGCCTATTCACCCCCACCCTCTAGGCCAATCAAATCCTTAAAAGTGGTATCAGAGCTAGGTTACCTCAAGAAGCACTTAACCGTGTGAGGTAATGGCCGAAGAGGGTAAACTTGCGATGGTTGACCCCAAGGATGTGAACTTGCACTCCATGGATAATAGCGAGAGTGCATACTCGGAGGACTACCTAACCACTCCTAGCATGTCCGCTGGAGAAAGAGCAAGAAGAAAAGAAGCTAGAAGATTGAGAAAGGAAGCAAAAAGATTGCAAAAGGAAGAAAATCTCTCAATGAAGACAAGAGCTTGAAGCTTGCCGAGAAGCTTCATAGAAGAGAAGTGAAAGCTCTCAAGAAGGAGCTCAAGAAAAGCAAAGAGCAAGCCTCTCAAGCGGAGGTTGAATCAAGTAGCTCCGACGGTGATGATGATGTATCATACCATGCCTCCAAGATAGAGAACAAGGATGAGAAAAAGAAGAAGAATAAGAAGGAGGATGGCAGCAAGAAATACTCCGCCATATCCTTTGATTATTCATCCATCTCTAAACATGAGCATAAACCTTTATTCCATGTTCCCGCGGGCAAATTGCCTCATTTTGATGGGACTAACTTTGCCAAGTGGAAACACTTGATGAAAGCTTATCTTGTAGGTCTTCACCCCGGTTCTTGGGAGATTGTGCACAAAGGATGTGATCCTTCGGTTGATCCCACAAGCCCCACCACAACCGAGCTCCGGTGCATCCAACTCAATGCACAAGCAACTAGTGTGTTTCTAAGTGCATTGGATGGTGATGAGTACAACAAGGTCATGGGATTGGAAGTGGCCAAGGAAATTTGGGACACCTTGCACCTTGCACATGAAGATGTGAGCAAAGTGAGGCAGTCCAAGATTGATTTGTTGATGGCCAAGCTCAACCGGTTCATGATCAATGAAGGTGAAGGGCCACAAGAAATGTTTGATAGATTGATGACTATGGTTGGCAAGATAAGAGGCCTTGATGGTGAAGAGGTCAATGATCACAAGGTTGTGAAGATCATGCTTGAAGCCTATTCTCCAAGGAATGAGACCGTTGTGACATTGATTAGAGACAAGAAAAGGTTTGAGTACTTCACACCAAGTGATGTGCTTGTAAGGATCATCACCTTTGATCTACAAAGAGAAGAAGCACAAGAAAGGAAGAGGCTTGGAGAGATGCAAGCAAGGTTGGAGGGCTTCAAGATCAAGGATGTGGCTCTCAAGGCAAACAAGAGCACAAGAAAATCAGTCCCTAGTTGTTCCAAAAATAGCAAGCAATCATCTTCAAGCAAAGCTCAAGCAACTAAAGCCATCAAACATGAACTCGAAGCTTCAACATCAAGTGATGATGGAAGTGAAGATGAGCGATAAGAAAGCATAGATGACATGGCCCTATTCATGAGAAGATTTAACAAGGGGATAAAGAGCAATGGGTACAAGCTCACAAGAAGGAAGTTCTCCAACAAGAAATCAAGAACTTGCTTTAGGTGTGGTAGCACCGAACACTTTATTGCCGATTGCCCAAACAAGAAAGAAGACAACAATTTTGGCAAAGACAAGAGAGAATACAAAGGTGACTACAAGAAAGGGAGAAGAAATGTGGGTGAAGCTCACATTGGACATGGTTAGGAGGAATCAACCGATAGCTTAAGTGAAGAAGAGGAGATGACCACCATAGCTATTCACAAGCCATCCACTTTACCAAGGCTCTTCAACAACATGTCCGATGATGAAGGCTTCCCTCACACTTGTCTCATGGCAAAGGGTGAGAAGGTAAAATCAAAACCCAAAGCCAAAGCTCCTCCCCCCAAAGACATCTCTAGTAGCGATTCTAGTGATTGCTCTAGTGATGATGAATCTAGTGATGAAGAGATAAATGAAAATAACTAGTAACATGGATCCTAAGACAAAACTCTTCATTGCTAATATATTGGATGAATTATAGGCAACCAAAGCTGAGCTAGCATCTAGAGAAAAGACTCTTATCAAACAAGAGGATCTTTACATTGCTAGTGAGGAAGCTCTTGAGTTAGAAAGAAGTGAGGTGATCTCTTTGACTAAGGCTTTGGCCAAAGAACAAGAAGCTCATGCTCTCACTAAGGAGTGTGGTGACCTCAAGCAAAAGCATTGTGGCTTAACTGAAAAGCATCAAGAGCTTGAGGCACAATACTCTCTACTTTGGGAGGGCAACTCATATCTCTCTAAAGAAAATGATGTCTCTTCTCCATCCACTAGTCAAGGTTGGGGAAATGCTATAATGTTGATATGAATATCTAGACCACTAACCTTGTCAACATGGAGGCCATGAAGAAAGAAATAGCAAGGCTCAACAATGTCATTTCAGTTTCAAAGAAGAATGACAAAGACAAAGTTGAGCCCAAGAAGATTCAATACAAGGATGGAAGGCATCCACTACTAAATTCTAACCCTTATGCAACGACAAGAAAACGTTGCAATAGGACCAATTTGGTTGCAAAAGCTACATGTTGCAACCGAATTGCGTTCGTTGCCCGTCGTTGCAAAAATCTACGTTGCAAAAAGGTATTGCAACCGATGTTAGATTCACGTTGCACCTGGTAAAGTTTCTTGCAACTATAGTCATTCGTTGCCAAGGGTGGCAATAGACATTTTTTGCAACTTTCATTGTCGTGGCAATATAAGCTCTTGCCACGCCGACATGCGTAGCAAGAGATGATACATGCAACGATGGATAGCGTGGCATTAAAGAAATTTTGCCACGCCAAAATTTTGTTGCATCAAGTGTGATTGCCACGAACGTTATGATGTTGCAAAAGTAGCATTTGCCACACAATTTCATTTGTTGCAAGAGTCGTATGTTGTTGCCACGACTATCATTGCGTGGCATTAATACCATTTGTCACAAGCTTTTGTTCATTGCTAGAGTTATATGATATTGCCACGACTATCCACCGTGGCAATTCTATGAGGTTGCCTCGCATTAGTTTTCGATGCAAAAGTTCAACTGTTATTGCCACAGAATTTTTCCGTTACCATATATCATATTGACACATATAGCACTTGCATCGCTAGTAGCATTTTTTGTTTAATAAATATTCATTGGCATAGCAGAAAACCACACCAAAAGAAGTTGCACTCACGCATATATTAATTAATAACTCAATCATTAAGATTACACAACATTCCAATTGTAGCTAAAATCATAAAAGAGTGTATAGGCAACTCATTATTTAACAACCTTTTTAAACTTTGTATCACAAGGCTTAACATCTATGCAGCACTCAAGGGCCTAGCTGCGCAACATTCCCATCACTTATATCCTCGCTTTATTAGTAGCCTCCACATCAAACCACAACAACCGCCTCGCTGCTAGAAAGCACAACAATAGCCTTCACCAGGTTTATGTAATCTGCAAAAAAAACGCCACAAGTAACGTGTTTCAGTAGGGGAAAAGTAGCACAAATAACTCCACAAGCAAACAGTGAAATATTTCACTACAACAATTGGGTATTTCCAGATTTATAGGGGATTTAGAGTTATGTGCGTGCAGATTCATACATGCCAATATTTCAGTAGGGAGTGCAAGCACATATCAGTGACATATCATAGAAAAGGATTGCAAGCACATATGAGTGACAGGCAGTGCAATTCTCAGTAAAAAAACAATATAAGATTTTAATACTCCCTCATATATATTTAGATACTTTCACGAAAATATGAAAACTGCAGACTGTTCTCATGCTAGTGTAGTTGTTTTAGTGAAATCTCATACTAGCAGATGTTTTATATAAAACTAAAGAAAAACTATTATTTGATCTATTCAATAATTTTGGTCCAGCAGACCAGCAAGAAGGCCAAAGTGGGGGCATCCTTCGAAAAGTTGGTGTTAACATGTGTTAGTCTTATTTTTGGTATGTATGTTCAGGCAACAACTTTGTACACACACAGAACCTACGGAACCATAAAGAGCATGCTGAAATTTTGAGTCTACAAAGAGAACTAGAATGAAGCAAAGGACAACCCATCGAGCACACACAGGATGCAACATGCCCTAGTATTTCTAAATCATTGTAGGATTAATGCACAAATAGTACACCAGCCTACCACCAACATCTTGAAATGCCAAATGTCAAAATCCATGCCACACAGCCTACCACCGAGCATCTACTATCAGCGTCAAGTAAACAGTTTTACAGTACCCCAACATTCAAAAGACAATTTGCTCTTTGTTGCATAAGACTTAGCATCTACAACTTAGCTGGTTACCATTTAGCACTCAACATGCACAATGCAAATAAACATATGATCCGAAATTCATGACCCATTTACTTCTAACAGAGGTCACTGGTTTTTTTACATACGAAAGGAAAAAAATTGTTGTGAGAGCTTTGCTACTGAAGAACCTCACTCTGTATAGTGTTGTGGTATTGATAAAATCTACATGCACCAAGACCCTGACTGCAGCTAAGCTTTGCAATGATACTCTAGCTTGTGGTCGCCTGGCTGGCAAAGAAACTCTTCCAAACAACTTGTTCCTGAAAATAAGACCATGGCTCGAAATATGAAGACAACTATCCAAGTAAAAAATTGTTGTTTGCAAACATAGATCACTTTCACTGTGAAAATATAATCCTTATGAACGGATTAAACTTGTTTGATGACCATAGTACTAAAAGAGTTAATACTGACTATTAGCAACTTTATGCATATGTTTAAAAAAGTTGATACTGAAAGATCACAGTCGGTTGACAAAAGGAAATTAAGACAATATTATGTGCGTGCTGCACAGGACCTCCGCAGAACGCGGCTCCGTGCCTGTTGTTGAGCGCGGCGGCGAAGCGGTTGTTGAGTGTGGCGGCAAAGCAGTTGTACTGCGCGGAGGCGACGCGGCTGTTGAGCGCGGCCCACTGGAGCGCGTGGTAGTCCCGCCATCGGGCTCGGTGACAACAGGGCGGCCCTCCCCTCCACCAGCCACTGCAGCTTCTCCAGATCGCCGTACGCCGCCAAGGTGTACACGTCGTTCTTCAATGACGCGTCCTCCGCCGGCGCCCTCCAGGGCGGGAGGGGTTGTGGATGCGGCCACGACGAGGGAGGTTGAGGAGGTGGTGGTGTCCTCGAGCATGTCGATCTCCGATGCCATGGGTTCGGTGGGATCGGGGTAGGGTCCGGGGAGGCGGCGCTGGTGGGGAGGGAGGGAGCGAGGGGTCGGAGTGTTTGACTGGGAGCTGGTCGGTTTCATAATATCAAGCTCAGATCGGTGGTCGTTGGATCCAGATCAACGACTCACATCAGTTTAGCCATTAGGGATTGGTTTGGGCCACCAGTGGGCTCCCGGAGAGATACTAAATGGGCTTAATTTACTTTATTATTTATTACAGCTTTATTATTTGAGTTTGTGCATCGTTACTTTCTCATAATCAGTTGAAACTTTTTTCTCAACACTACACATCTAAATGATGTGTCCATGTAAGTTTTTAGATTTTTCTAGGTAGCTTAGCTTATTTTACCATTTATCCTTCAGAAAATCAACAAATAACTACAATAATAGATAAACTTGGTCTGAAAATTGCACAGATGCACACAACATCATGATACAGCTACATAATCATCCTAAAAAAGTTTCAAATAGTTTGGATCAAGTTGTACTACACATCTTCAAACGAATGAACATCTCTCGCTTAGTGACAAGGACATGTGTGAGAGATGTATATCTTTATAAGCATATGCATCACCACTTTCTCAAAATTAGTTGAAACTTTTTTCTCAATACGACACACCTAAATGATGTGTTCATGCAAGTTTTTAGATCTTTCTAGGTAGCTTAGGTTATTTTACCATTTATCCTTCAGGAAATTAACAAATAATTACAGTAATAAGTAAATTTAGTCTGAAAATTGTACAAATGCATACAACATCATTATACACCTATATAAACATCCTAAAAAAGTTTTAAATAGTTTGGAGAAAGTTGTACTACACATCCTCAAACAGATGAACATCTCTCACTTAGTGATAAGGACATGTGTGAGAGATGTTTGTCTTTTATAAGCATATACATCACCACTTTCTCAGAATCAGTTGAAACATTTTTCTCAACACTACACACCCAAATGATGTGTCCATGTATGTTTTTAGATTTTTCTAGGTAGCTTAGGTTATTTTACCATTTATCCTTCAGAAAATCAACAAATAATTACAGTAATAGGTAAACTTGGTCTGAAAATTATACAAATACACACAACATCATGATACAGCTACATAAACATCCTAAAAAAGTTTCAAATAGTTTGGAGAAAGTGTTACTACACATTCTCAAATGAATGAATATATCTCACTTAGTGACAAGGACATGTATGAGAGATGTGTGTCTTTATAAGCATGTGCATCACCACTTCCTCAAAATCAGTTGAAACTTTTTTCCCAACACTGCACACCTAAATGATGTGTCCATGCACACCTAAATGGTTTCGAGAAAGTTATACTACACATCCCCAAACAGATAAACATATCTTAGTTAAATAAGTATAACTATTTCTAGTACTATACAACATTATTACTTTATTCTAATTGGTTAAGGCACTAGGGGTTGAACCTATGATCTTGGGTTTGAATCCATAAGGATTGATATTTTTTGCTACGTTTTTAAGCAATATTTTTATAGAATGTATTTGTCTACAATTATGGATTGATTTATTTATATTTTTTTCTATGATGTATTTATAATCATGGAGTAATTTATTTATTAGTTTATATATCTCGACTAAATTTTATTAATGGGCAAACAAATATTTCAAAATCAAGGAAATAGAAAAAATATTTCAAATTATATGAAAAAGGTAGCAAAAATTGTGCATTAACGTGGATTTAAACCAAAGACATTGGTCTCATTTAGAATTCTCTTGACCAATTGAACTATAGTACATATATAGTATATTATAAGAAACAATTATACTTGGTTTATTTGTAGATCGCTTAGGTTATTTTACCATTTATCCTTCCGAAAATCAACAAATAATTACATTAATACCATGTGAAAACTTAAGTAATATATGTAATATATGCCTTATATATATGATCTGATGGCAACTACCTTTTTATTTCTTAGATGGTCTCCCTTGTGAAAACATCTATGATGATGTTTTGTCATCTGTGATGGTATTTAAAATTAATTGGTTACAAAAATAACAAAAAAGAAAATAAAAAAACGCAAAAATCTTCCTTCATTTTAATGTGTAGTTAAAACTGGTAATCAGTTTTTCTCTCTCATACTAACTCCAAATGTGATGGTTATTTTTCCTTTATTTTTATAAAATCAATACATATCATTTGAGTTGGTTCATCTATTAATGTGACTAATTTTAAAAGAATTTAAATTTTGAATTTCAAAAAATGGTAACATGAAATTAGTTTTCGAAACTCTAAATGCTTTCAAATACAAAATTTATGAATAACAAGTTTGTTAAATTAACCAAGATCTACATTTCTTATTTTGGTCAAGATTTCATTTGACAAAATTTGGATGATTCAAATTTGAATTTTAAAAAATGACACCTTCAAACTAGTATTTGAAACTCTAAATGGTTTCAAATATAAAATTTATGAATAACAAGTTTGTTAAACTCATCAGTATCTACATTTGTTGTTTTGGTCAACTTTTCATTTGACAAAGTTTGAATAAGTCAAACTTTGAATTTTAAATTTTGACACCTCTAAATAAGTTTTCAAAACCTTAGACTCTCTTGACTAGAAAAGTTATGAATACCAAGTTTGATCAACTCATCAAGATCTACATTTTTTATATAGGTCATTTTTCCATTTGAGAAAGTGTTAGGAAATTTTAGTTATAAATTCATAAGTCTTTAGTATAATTTCATAAACTCTATGTGAGATTCATGATTTTGTGACTAGTGTTACTAGCCCTTTGTCAAATAGAAAAATGACCTATATAATAATTCATAAGTATGAGGGAGAACGACTAGTTACAAATTTTCGCTATAGATTAAAAAAAACAAATCACGTTTGTTCATGCAAATCACACTTGTTTATCATGAACAAGTGTGATTTCTTTTTTTAATCTGTAGCCAAAATTTGTAACTAGTCGTTCTCTCTCATACTAACTCCAAATATGATGATTTTTTTTCATAAATTTTTCTAAAATCAAGATCTATCTTTTAAATATATTCATGTACAATTTTGACTAACTTTAAAATAATATAAAATTTGAATTTCAAAAAATGAAAGTTTCAAACTATTTTTGAAGCCCTAAATGGTCTCAAATAGAAAAGTTATGAATACCAATTTTGTTAATATCAGCAAGATCTATATTTATTATATTAGCTAACAGTTCTTTTAACAAAGTTTAGACAATCCAATTTTAAATTTTCAAAAATGACAACGTAAATCCAATTTTTGAAATCATAAATGGTCTTAACGTGAAAAGTCATGAATACCAAGTTTGATCAACTCATCAAGATTTACATTAATTGTTTTGGTCAACTTTTCATTTGACAAAGTTTGGATAATTCAAATTTTGAATTTTTAAATTTTGACAGCTCCAAACCAGTTTTTGAAACCCTAGATGGTCTCAAATAGAAAAGTTATGAATACCAAGTTTGGTCAACTCATCAAGGTATACATTTGTTATATTGGTCATTTTTGTATTTGAGAAAGTGTTAGTAAAGTGTAGTTGTAAATTGACTAATCTCACACACTTTGTTTCGTGGCTCAACTTTGTGCTCTTTATAGTTTGAACATCTACATATATTTTTATAAAATGTGTGTGCTGCACACAAACCACATCAGCTTTGGCGGTGTCAGTTTGCTTAGATCACATCTACGTGTATGTTAACAAAAAGAAAAAAGATCCACTTCCATACACAAATATAGAAGTGACATACTAGTAAGAGTTTGTTTTCTCCACTTTCAAGTTGCAGGTTCGATCTGAACTTACGTTAGATATTTTGCTATTTATTTTTTATTTTTAAAAAACACGAATAAATTTGAGCGCGAATGAGTGATGAGGGGAAAGATTTTGCCGCCAGGTTATATGAACTAATTAAACTCCAATAAAAAGATAAAGTTCCCTCCTCCTAACACGTCTAAACTTGTGTCCTACTAGTTAGCCTACCACTTCACACATAAAAACTTGTTGCAACCATCAATAAAGAGTTGCAATATCAACTAAGTATTGCAACGCCAAACAAACTGCATGCAACGCAAACAAACTCGTGGCAACAGTCACAACATATTGCAACCATCGACTAAAGAGTTGTAATATCATTTTAGTATTGCAACGCCAACAAAAACCCCTGCAACAAACAGAAAACCATTGCAATACTGACCTCTTTTTTGCAACCACCAAATAAAAGTGTTGCAATATCAACTTAGTATTTCAACGTCAGTAAAAGTCCCCGCGACGCAAATCAAAGCGTGGCAACAGTGACAATGTATTGCAACCACACTATATTTCGTTGCGATAACAATAACCTGTAGCAACGATTGTCATCTTTTTTGTCACGAAACAATTTTTGTTGCAAAAATTCTATCTATCGCAACCAAAAGGGCAAATGGTTGCGAGAGCACTCCTTGTTGCAACGAAATTGTTGACGTTGCCCCGAAAGAGCGTGGCAAAAGAGTCGGAATCTAGTAGTGATCCATCAATCAAAGATGGGCTTGGACACACTCAAGGAGGTAAAACCAATGGTAGAAAAATGATCAAAGGCATTGAGTGTGTCAAGTTTGAGAAGAAGGGAACCATTGGTGCAGATAAGCCTGCACAGACAGCAGCTCTGCTGGACCAGAGGCCGGCAGTACCGCGCCCCAAGAAAGGGAAGGCTACCATTTCTTGACCTGATCAAGCTAAACCTCAAGCCCATGCCAAGAGGATGCCCCAGCAAAAGCAGGTTTCTCAAAAATCTAAGGACTCAATCTGGGTGGCCAAAAACAAGTTTGCCTATCAACCTAAGACAAGGTCACCTCAAGGGAGTTTGTCCTCATGCTATATCTTGAAATGCAATGATCGTGGTAACGTCATTGCAGAATTTGTGGGTGATGAGAAACATGATAAAAGAAGTATGAACATTTGGGTTCCTAAGATTGTGGTGACTAACATGCAAGGCCCCAAGATTGATTGGGGACCTAAATCTAGGAACTAAACTTGTTTTGTAGGCATACTACTCCGGTGGATCAAGTTGGGTGCTTGATAGTGGATGTACCAATCATATGACCGGAGAGAAGAGTATGTTCTCATCATATTCCCCTACATCAAATGCAAGTGAGAATATCGTCTTCGATGATAACTCCAAAGGGGAAGTGATTGGACTTGGTAAAGTTGCTATTACTATTGAACATTCCATCTGTGATTGGCCCAAGATTGGAAGAAAATGGGCCAGCAATGCTCCCTGGTCGGGGCTTTGCCCCTGTGGCCAGCATTGCCAGGCCAGAGGCCGGCACTGCCGGACCCAGCAGGCAGGCAAGAGCTAGACCATCTTCTGCTACTCCAAGAAACCTACAACCTATCTTTGAATAGTATGAGTATGATGACCAAGCTGATCAACAACAAGCCACAGAACACCCAAGATTGAGGCAAACAATTCAAAAGGATCATCCCATTGATAACATACTTGCGAGTCTCCGAAGGGGGGTAACTACTCGTTCACATTTGGCAAACTTTTGTCAATTTTACTCTTTTGTCTCCTCTTTGGAACCTCTCAAGGTTGAGCAAGCTCTAGATGATGCTGATTGGGTGATGGCTATGCAAGAAGAGCTCAATAGCTTTGAAAGAAACAAAGTTTGGTCATTGGTGGAAAGACCCAACACTAATGTGATTAGAACCAAATGGGTCTTCCGCAACAAGCAAGATGAGCAAGGTGTGGTGACAAGGAACAAGGCAAGATTGGTGGCTCAAGGTTTCACTCAAGTGGAGGGCCTAGACTTTGAAGAGACATATGCACCGGTAGCTAGGCTTGAAGCAATTCGAATGCTTTTGGTCTATGCCGCCCATCATGATTTCAAGCTTCAACAAATGGATGTGAAGACTGCATTCCTCAATGGACCAATCCAAGAGTTGGTCTATGTTGAGCACCACCGGCCTTTGAAGACCCCAAGCTCCCTCATCATGTCTTCAAGCTCCATAAGGCGCTCTATGGACTTAAACAAGCTCCAAGAGCATGGTATGAATGCCTTAAGGACTTTCTACTCAAAAATGGCTTTGAAATAGGCAAAGCGGATCCTACTCTCTTTACTCACAAGCTCAATAATGAAATATTTGTGTGCCAAATATATGTCGATGACATAATATTTGGTAGTACTAACCAATCATTTTGTGATGAGTTTAGTAGGATCATGACTAAAAGATTTGAGATGTCTATGATGGGTGAGCTAAAGTTCTTCCTCGGTTTTCAAATCAAGCAACTCAAGGAAGGGACTTTCTTATGCCAAACCAAGTACACCCATGATATGTTGAGAAAGTTTGACATGGCCAATGCTAAGCCAATCAAGACTCCCATGCCGACTAATGGGCATCTTGATCTTGATGAAGGAGGGAAATCCGTGGACATTAAGGTATATCGTTCCATGATCGGCTCTCTCCTTTACTTATGTGCATCTAGGCCGGACATAATGCTTAGTGTGTGCATGTGTGCTAGATTTCAAGCTAACCCGAAAGAGTGTCATTTAATGGCCGTTAAGAGAATTTTGAGATATCTAGTTTTCACTCCTAACCTTGGCTTATGGTATCCTAAGGGCTCTAAGTTCGATCTACTTGGGTATTCGGATTCCGATTACGCCGGTTGCAAGGTAGACCGAAAAAGCACTTCGGGGACGTGTCAATTCCTTGGACGGTCCCTAGTGTCTTGGAGTTCTAAGAAGCAAAATTGTGTAGCCCTTTCCACCGCCGAGGACGAGTATGTTGCAGCCGGTGCATGTTGTGCTCAACTACATTGGATGAGACAAACCTTAAAAGATTTCGGATGTCAATTCACCAAGATACCTCTCTTGTGTGATAACGAGAGTGCCATCAAACTTGCAAATAACCCAGTTAGTCACTCTAGAACAAAACACATAGACATCCGTCATCACTTCTTGAGAGACCATGAATTAAAAGGAGATATCGCAACTCGCCATGTGAGCACCGTAAAGCAACTAGCCGATATCTTCACCAAGCCTCTCGATGATACAAGGTTTTGTGCTTTGCGTAGTGAGCTGAATATACTTGATTCTCGTAACGTGGTTTGAACTATAGCACACATTTGTTTGTCCACCTAGCGACTTAGGCAAAACTTTGAAAAGTTTCAATTATGTGCTTCAAAACCAATTTTCAAAGAAACTTGAATGTGTTGGTCATTGTATGATTGTTGATTTGCTTACTGATCAACACATGACAAGGGGTATATGTCCACAATTGCATAAATTAATAGTATAAAGATGGCATAGTACCTCACTGCCCGGCCCTTAGGCCAGCAGTGCTGGGCAGGCCGGCAGTGCCGGAACTTAATCGACTAGAGAGGGTCGGGCCCAAGTCCTAGCCCTCAGGTTTTCTTTTATCTCCTACCCCAAACCCGAGGGGACTCTATCCCAATCAGTTTTCCCCCAACATAACACCTCTCCTCTCTTCTCTCAACCCTAAGGAGACACAAGGAGCCCGGAGGTCCCTCTCTTCCCCTGGTAGTGCTACCCCTTTGGAGGTGCTGCCATTGGAGGAGGTGTGGAGGATCTTTCTCCCTGTGTCAAGCTCCATTCAAGCCCGACCTTCTTCATCCTCTTCCCTCTATTTCAAAGGTAATAATGTTGAAACCCTAACTTGGGTCGATCTATGCAATGTATGGTTTTTGAGATGGGATTTAAGTTGTTAGTAGTTGCATTATGTATGGTGATGTATCTCATGTAGTTAGATTTGATCAAAACCTAGTTTCAATGGAGGATTGATGGAGCATGCCATGGTGCTGTCTGCACTAGGCCGGCAGTGCCGGACCCCTGGTGACAGCACCTGTGCATTTGCTCCTACAATCGTCTATTGACCTTTTCTGTATCTACGTGCAGCAACTTAACCTTTTCTCTTTTTTAATGCATAGATGGACGCCGGTGGATCGAGTGGAGGTGCTAGAGGAAAGGGGTCAAGATCAAAGTCTCGCACTCGCTTAGCCAATGATGGCTTGAATCCTAGGCAGAGGATGGCTCAAGAGGAAGAACTGTAGAGGGCAGGGAGAACCGTCAGAGATGATGTTTGCCCAGAGACTCCTCCAGAGTTATCCTAAGGAGGTCCTTGTCAGAGTGCCTCAGGACACTCCTGGCAGAGTCAGAGAAAGCTATTGTCTTCAATGGAGGACTGTCCAAGAGCAGAGGGCCATCAATCCCTATGTTATGCCAAAGGACATGAGTGTGGATTACAGGTTTTGGAATGTTTTTCATTCTGACTATTACACCACTGTCCTCTTTTAAGCTGCCAAACCCAAGATCATCAAGATGAAGTATGTTGATTGGGAGCACTTGGAAATCAAGAAAGATCCTGTGTTTGATAGGGTCATTGATCAGTGTAGGCAGCTAGACATGTATCATTGGATGGGATTTCAGAATGGCTGGAACACTGAGATCATCTACCAGTTCTTCTCCACTTATTATCTTGACATGGAGAACTTGGTGATGCATTGGATGATAGAGGGTTTGCACTACAAGATTGACTATGTGACATTTGCTCGCCTTCTGGGCTTTGGTGAGGAGGACAGAGAGTGCACCAATATTCATGATGAAAGAGGGCTGACCAATGAGGAGATCTCACAGCTCTACATTAATGCTCAGGAGGCATATGGTCTGGTGAAGGGTTTGAGGAGCAAGTACTACATCTTGAACAACCTCTTCAGGATCACTCTCTATCCCAAGGTGGGATCTGCTTCAAACCTCTACAACACATCCAAAAATGTGTTAAGGAGGATGAGAGGTGGATCACCACCTTTCTTAGTTGCTCGTTTCTTATGGGATGAGATATGCATTGCAGTCGGGGATGCAAGAAAGGGGCTTCCCTATGCCCCCTGCTTGATGTGTTGTTATTGAGATGGTGACTGGCCGGATCTTCAACAAGGACGTTGTCCATGAGCCTTATAGAGCAAAGAAGGCCATTCACTCTACAGCAATTCAGGAGGTGAACACTCCTCCCAGAGAGAGCTCCAGGGTAGCAGCCCCAGATCACCCTGAGTCCTCCAGCAGAGCAGCTTCCAGAGGGAGGAAGAAGGGCAAGCTTGGTAGGATGTTGAAGAACATATTTGCTGGCATTTGCTATGCAAATGATCACTCTTACTAGACCAGGCTTGAGATCAGGGAACTCAGAAAGGAGCAAGGGCTCAGACAGATTGACCCTCCTACTCCACCTCTAGTACTCAGGGAGGAGTTCACCTATGATGGTGATGATGATGAGGAGGATGATGAGGAAGAGGAAGAGATTGAGCAGCCCCAGTGTAGATGCAACAAGCGTGGATCAGCTTCTGGTACTTACTTCACAGGCTCTCCAGATGATGATGATGATGATGGTGAAGATGATGATAGAGACGACGACGATGACCACATGGAGGAGGACAGTGAATAGCGTGTATTCTCTTTTATTTTTTGTTCTTTTCTCTTTTTGGTGACTTGTTGCCAAAGGGGGAGAATTACTAAGTGAAGGGGCTACAACAAATCTTCGACGGTCATGGAGGAGCAGCTGCTACTAGTTATCTTTAGCTTTTAGTTTGTGAGATGGGAGAGCAACATAAAACTATTTTATTGTAATATTGCCACTCAAGTAGTTTATTTATGTTAGTTGTGGACATGTACTCTCTCACTTATATCATGCTTGTCTTAGTATGCTTTTATCTTTTTTATATATATCGCTCTGTGGTCATGCTTGAGCTTCCGCAGACTTGCTGTTTGCAGCCAGGCCGGCAATGCCGGGCTCCAGGCCAGCAGTGTCGGACTGCTCAACAGCAGCCCCTCTGATTTGTGTTTGAGACAGGTTCATACGCATCACGTATATATTTGTGACACCTTTTCAGCACTCCATAGCAGCCATGGATGTAGGGAGAGCCCTACTTCACTCCAATGTGTGAATTTTGGCCTGTCATGCCAAATTGGAAATTCAAATTCCTATTCACACATTTAGGGGGAGCTCCTACACCCATGACTTGCATTGTCTCAGATTATTATTCACTTTTGTAAGTTCTAAGTGTGTTGTCATCAATCACCAAAAAGGGGGAGATTGAAAGTGCAATCAAGCCCTAAAGTGGGTTTTGGTGACATGACAACATAATTAGAAGTCTAATGAGACTTTGTGAGTATGACAAGCAGGTTAAACTTAAGGAGGTAGATGAACAGGTTGGCGGACCCCTCCAATTACAAAAGTGCATGGCAACAAGCTCAAAGGAGTTTAATTCTTTTATACTTTGAATTTGAGTTAGGTATGCCATACTATAAAGAGGGATTCAACACGCATGCCAACAAGTGAACCAAATGCATATATACGAATATACATCACACCTCCACATACATAGTGGGAAAATCAGCCAGCTACTTAAAGATCCATACCTTGGTGTTCTGCCCAGGGCGGCAGTGCTGGTGTTGACACCGTTTTTCTGTACGGGTCAATATTAAACCAAGTGTATTGATCGGCAAAGGGGTAAAATGCTGTTCCTCATCGGCATCAAGATGTTGTTGGTTTAATTACAAGATCCCGACGGGCTGCATCTACAAGATCTCCTTCTACCTCGCGAGTTCCGCTTTTTGAGCAATCTGAGCCTTAACGTCCGGGCGCATCGCCGTCGTCTCGTTCATCATTGTTCTAATTATCGTCCTTGTCGATTAACTGGTCAAATCGACTAGCACACCTTTGGAAACCGAGTTCGGGTATAAGTCTTAGGTGTTCGCAGATCTGACGCTTTTTGTGTCAACACCTCTTTTGGCACGCCCAGTGGGACCCTAGATACATCTCTTGATCACGATCATGGGTGATTCTTTTAATGTCCATCCAAGGAACGCCATCGAAGTCTCCGAAGCAGATCTGAAGGATGATCAAAAGCAAACTATGGAGCAGGCTATGGAGGAGTACAAGCAGCTGTATCTGAAATCCTTCAGCCTAAATAGGAGCGGTGACGTAGTCCAGAAGCAAGATCCGCTGTTGCCTCGGTAGGTCACTTTCGATGCCAATCCTGGTAAGTTGCAAGATATGGTTAATTTTGCGTTAAGTCAAGAGTATGTCCAATATGTTGTCCAATACTGTATACAATGTTGTCATGCAATCTTTCAAAGAAGGACAACCACCTAGGTATGTTGGTTCAACGTATCATCAACCTGGATCGGCATCTGCCACAACTCCATCGGCGACTCCAATGGCTTCTACCCAACTTGCAAAGCCGTCTGCCGGTGAAGTTACTCCACCAAGGTCAAGCCCTGTGAGCATTGTTCAGTTGAATACAGATTCAGTTGCATCGGGGATGTCAGGACCGGTGATTCAGAGTCAATCAGATCCTTCTAGCTGGTGGGGATACAGTATGCCCCCAGATCCATCTACCGACGCTAATCTGATCCAAAGTAACAATGCGACCGGAAAGGTCTCTGTGGAATCGGCAATATCGGCACAACCGATAAATCCAGCGACACGTTATGCTACGTCTTCGCCAAATATGCTGCTGCCGCCAGGGAGTCTTCAGATGGTGGTGCCTAAAGTGCCTTACGGGCAACCATCGGCAAGTTCTTTGCCGATGCAACAAGATTTGGCGGTGGTGAACCATCCCATGATGATGCCAAATCCTCACGCTGGGGTATCAGTGCACCAAGGAAGCCAGTTTGTTGATTATTCCAGGGTGCAGGAGTAGCAGGCGCAGGGTAACCATCAATTATCGGCAAATCATATGCCGATGACTTATAATCCTGTATGGACCAGTCCAATTCAATAACAGGCAGTGCAACCTGGATGTCAGATAGCGGGAGTACAACAGTACCATTACCCGACGAGCACTCAGAATGAAACATCGGTGTATCGACCGATGAATATCATGCCGCAGTATACCCCTATGGGTGTCCAAGGTTATACATCGGTAAATCAACCGGTGCATAATATTTAGCAAGGTGGTGTCGCACCTGTGCCAACCGGGCCAGCTTATCCGTCACAAAGGCAAGAAGGGGTGTATCAACCAGTCCAGTCAGTGCATCGGCAGGATCAGGATGCATACTGGGTCGATAAGATCGCCGAAGTGATGAAAGAACAATTCGATATTAAGCCTAAGGTCAATACATACTCTTATCAGACGCCATACCCTCAAGCCTATGACCTGATTCCTCTCCCAAATCGGTACAAAGTGTCGGATCTCACAAAGTTTTCTGGCCAAGATGATACATCGACAATGGAGCACATCAACAGCTTCATTATCCAGTGTGGAGAGGCAGCTAGCCGAGATGAGCTAAGGGTAAGATTATTTTCATCATCCTTATCTGGATCGACGTTTACATGGTTCATCTCGCTTCCTCCAAATTCTGTGATTACTTGGGCCGATCTGGAGAAGCAGTTTCACAAATACTTCTTCTCTGGCGTTCATGAGAAAAGGATTACCGATTTGGTCAAGCTGAAGTAGCGCAATGACAAATCGGTAGAAAGCTTCGTCCAAAGGCTTCGAGATGTGAAGAATCGGTAAATGAAGGAACGAATATCGGCATTGTTGTGTGGGTTAAGGATAAGAAGCCAATATCTTGTCCGTTTGGTCAGAAGGAGGCTGAAAGATTCACTTTTGATATCACTAAAGCCGATAGGATATTTGATCTGTTGCTTCAAGAAGGGCGGATTAAACTGGCGCCTAATCAAGTGATCCCATCGGCTGAAGAACTTAGGATGATGAGGTACTGTAAGTGGCATGATGCAACCTCACACAGTACCAATGATTGCAAAGTCTTCAGGCAGCAGTTGCAGTCAGAAATCGAATCTGGGCGAATCATGTTTGAAAATTCTAAAGTTCAGAGGCCAATGAAAATTGACCAGCATCTATTTCCAAATAATATGGTGGAAACTAGTGGGAAAGTCAAAGTACTGACATCGTAAGTGGCCAAGAAGAATTCATCGGTGGATCCCGAGCATCAAATAGCTATGCAGGATGTAAAGGGAAAAAAGCTTGCTGATGAAAGAGAGGGTAAAAGCACTGCCAATGAAAGCAGTGGCTCTAGGAGGCCTCAGAGACGTTCGTTGTATGGTGTTATGATCACGCACAGAAGACCGCGACCAGAGTATAAGCGTTCGCAAGAAGAACAACATCGGCAGCGGGAAGAAGAGAGACGCCAAGAGTGGTATCGACATAAAGATCATTGGAAGTGCCCCTTCTTTGTCCATTGTTGGGAAGAAAGCATCAAGTTACCTACTACCGATAATTGTCCTGAATGCAATGGGTACTATCCTGCTGATCGATCAAAGAGGGAGTCTCACTTTGAAAATCAAGAATCCAGCTATGCTAAGCCAATCAGGGGAAAGGAATCGGTGCATGATCGGCTTGGGGGCAAACTCAGCGTACATGACAGGCTCAGCAAGCATATTCGTCAAGAGAAGCTTGAAGAGATGGCTGATGTGAAGGTGCCCGATGAAGAGATATTCTCTAGAGATCCAAACATAAGGGGTAGTGCAAGCCGACATAGTGAGAAACAGTATCAGCCTGTTTGGAACACTAAGCTTCCTCAATGGTGTCCCAAGGGTCTGATGAAGACTTAGAGAAGGAGGATCCAGCGTGAACGCCAGAATGATCTGTAGTATGGTGAAAACCCTTTGAAGGGAATATCTCCAGTTTGGGAGTGGAAGCCAAAACACCAGGAAAGGAGTCCATCGGCAAAAGTCAACATGGTTGTTATGTTGCCAATGAAATTCATGGCACCTACTGATGCTAAGGAAGAAACTACTGATATGGCTCAGCTAGTGCTAGATCTGATGGCAACTGTCTTTGAAAAGCCTGCCAACGATGAAAGGCAGCATCTAAGAGCCTTGTTTGTCAAGGGCAAAGTCGATGGGCAACCGGTGTCGAAGATGTTAGTTGATGGCAGAGCGTCGATTAATATAATGTCATATGTCATGTTCAGAAAGCTTGGAAAAGGTGACCAAGACTTAGTCAAGACGGACATGAAGCTGAAAGATTTTGAGGGCAATGTGTCACCGGCTATGGGAGCAATATGCGTAGAATTAACTATCAGCAGCAAAACTTTGCCGACAATGTTTTTTGTGATCAACGGTAAAGGTACCTACAACTTGCTCCTAGGAAGGGATTGGATCCATGCTAATTGTTGTATTCCTTCCACGATGCATCAAAGCCTCATGCAATGGGTTGGGGACAAGATTGAAGTCGTCCGAAGTGAAGCCTTGTCAATTGTTGCATCGGCGGAATCGGAGACCTATGAGCAGACCAAGTGCATATCTGGTGAAGCATGGGATATAGAATTCCTCCAGGTAGCCGATTACCGAATTACACCGATCCAAGCAGTCGGTTCTAAAGAAGTTTAATGGATTAGTTCGCCGATGATGGAAAGCTTGGGCAGGGGTTCACATCGGCCGATGATTTACTGGAAATAGACATCGGTGACGGTAGCAAGCCTAGGCCAACTTTTATTAGTGCTAAGTTAAATTCCCAATGTAAACAACAATTGAGTGATTTGTTAAAAGAATATAAAGATTGTTTTTCTTGGGATTATACCGAGATGCCTGGTTTAGACCGATCAATAGTTGAACATCGGTTGCCTATTAAGTCGGGATTTCAACCATATCGGCAACCAGCACGCCGATGCAATCCTACTGTGTTACCCGATATTAAGGCTGAGATTACAAAATTAATTGAAGCTGGATTTATTCGGCAATGCCGATATGCTGAATGGATTTCTAGTGTGGTTCCTGTATATAAAAAGAATGGAAAACTTCGTGTTTGTATTGATTTGAGGAATGCCCGTTGCTGACCTGCTAGTGGATGCTTCTGCTAGACATCGAGTTATCAGTTTTATGGATGGTAATGTTGGGTATAATCAAGTATTCATGGCTGAAGAAGATATGTCCAAAACTACTTTTAGGTGTCCAGGTCACGTCGGTTTGTTTGAGTGGGTCGTAATGACTTTTGGGTTGAAGAACGCCGGTGCTATTTATGAAAGAGCGATGAATTTTATTTTTCATAAGTACATCGGCACATTGGTCGAAATCTATATTGACGATGTGGTGGTTAAGTCCGGAGACTTTGAGAAGCATCTCGCCGATCTGCGGAAGATTCTAGAATGCACAAGGGAGCATGGCCTGAAGATGAATCCAAATAAGTGCGCGTTTGGCGTATCAGCGGGTCAGTTTCTAGGGTTCATGGTGCATCAAAGGGGCATAGAGATCGGCAGGAAATCCATTGACGCAATTAACAAAGTAGTTGCTCCTACAAACAACACTGAGTTACAATCTTTGATCGGCAAGATTAATTTTATTAGAAGATTTATATCTAACTTGTCTGGGAAGATTAAATCTTTTAGCTCATTGCTGAAGCTAAAGGCCGATCAGGAGTTTGTATGGGGAAAAGAACAACAATCGGCCTTGGAAGAAATTAAGAAGTATCTGGTCAATCCTCCAATTTTGATTCTACCTCGACACGGGAAACCCTTCAGATTATATTTGTCTGCCGATGACAACGTTATCGGGTTAGCCTTGATTCAAGAATTTGAAGGGAAAGAACGTGTGATTTATTATTTGAGCAGAAGGCTGGTGGATGCTGAAACTAGGTATTCGGCCGTTGAAAAATTGTGTTTATGTCTGTACTTCTCTTGTACCAAGTTAAGCCATTATTTGATATTAGCCGAATGTACTGTCATATGCAAAGATGATGTGGTCAAGTATATGCTATCGATGCCAATATTGAGTGGGAGGATCGGCAAATGGATTTTGGCGCTGTCAGAATTTGATCTGAGGTATGAATCAACTAAGGCAGTTAAAGGGCAGGTGATGGCTGATTTTGTTACTCAGCATTGTGGTACGCTAAATTCAGTAGAGATTGCTCCTTGGACTTTGTTCTTTGATGGTTCCACATGCAAGGAGGGAGCAGGTATCGGCGTTATCTTAGTTTCACCCCGAGGGAAAAAATATGAGATCTCATTGCCGATTGTTGCTACTTTGATGAATAATCAGGCTGAGTACCAGGCGTTACTAAAGGGGTTGGAGTTGCTCAGGGATGTGCGTGCCGATGCCGTCGAAGTCTTTGGTGATTCTACGTTAGTGATCAATTAATTGATTGCGACATATGAGTGTCAAAGTGATATTTTAATTGTGTATCATGAGAAGTGTTTGCAGTTATTAAAGGAATTTAAGGAATATCGTCTTCAACACATTCCCAGGTTGCATAATAAAGAATTCAATCGATTAGCACAACATGCTTCGGGGTATCAGCCGATTCAAGAAGTAATGACATCGGTAATAGTTGCCGATGATTGGAGAAAGGAGATTGTCGATTACTTAAGAGATCCGTCTAGGAAAGTTGAAAGACGGTTGTGGTTTCAAGCTACCAAGTATGTGCTTCTTGATGATGAATTGTATTATCGTACAATTGATGCAGTTTTGCTCAGATGCCTTAATGGAGAGGAATCGAAGAGGTTGATGGGTGAAATTCATGAAGGGGTATGTGGAGCGCATCAATCGGCATTCAAGATGAAATGGATGATTAGGTGAAATGGATATTATTGGTCGACAATTCTTGAGGATTGTTTTGAGTACTTCAAAGGGTGTCAAGATTGTCAGAAATTCGGTAATGTTCAGAGAGCACCTACATCGGCAATGAATCCTATAATTAAACCTTTGTCGTTTAGAGGATGGACCATTGATCACATCGGCCAGATTTATCCGCCTTCGAGTAAAGGGCATAAATTCATACTTGTTGCTACCGATTATTTCACAAAGTGGGTTGAAGCTATCCCTTTGAAGAATGTGACATCGGCAAATATGATAGATTTCGTGAAAGAGCATATTGTTTACCTATTTGGAATTCCTCAGACTATTATAACTGATCAAGGGACTATGTTCACGTCGGGGAGTTTGATGAATTTGCTATCGGTATGGGGTTCAAGGTGTTGAATTCTTCTCCTTATTATGCTCAAGCTAATGGTCAGGCCGAAGCAACTAATAAGGGAATAATCAAGCTTATCAAGAGCAAGATTGAAGAGAACCCTAGAAGATGGCATACGGTACTGAATGAAGCTTTGTGGGCGTATCGGATGGCATGTCATGGTGCTACTAGGGTTTCACCATATCAGCTGGTGTACGGACACGATGCTGTCCTGCCTTGGGAGATTAAAACTGGTTCTAGGCGATTGTTTTCCCAAGACCAATTAACAGCCGATGAGTATGACATCCTTATGAAAGATGAGTTAGAAGATCTGGCGGGTCATCGGCTAAGAGCTCTAATCAGTATTGAGGAGAACAAGAAGAGGGTTGCTAGATGGTATAACAAGAAGGTAAAGGCCAAAGCGTTTGCCGATGGTGATCTGGTGTGGAAATTAATTTTACCGATTGGGACTAAAAGTTCGAAGTTTGGAAAATTGTCTCCTAATTGGGAAGGTTCTTTTCGGATAAGTCGGGCCGCTCTTGGTAACGCTTATATTTTGGAAACACTTGAGGGAGTTGTATTCTCCAGGGCAATCAATGATAAATATTTAAAGAAATATTATCCCAGTATCTAGGTAGATGCATAGAGCAATACAAGTATAAATGCCGATGGAAGAAGTGTCATGCAAAACGTTGGCAGAAAGCGTATTAACGTTATATTAGAGGCAAAATATATTGTCAGGGTCACAGTTGCCGACATTGTAGATTACAACAAAGATTGGATAGATGAAATCGCACGCAGGCGAATTTTGTTTACTTCCTCCATCTCCCTGGCGTCGTCATCGGTAGTGCCTTCAGTTGGCTTAATCTTCTTTCTCAGCAGGAGGTTCTGGAGGGCGTTAGCATCCCTTTCTTGTTGTAGAGCTTTGGTGGCATCGGGAAGTTAAATCTTTTTCTGATTGGCTGAGTTTAGAGCTTCATCTACTTTCTTCAACTCGGCTAGCAATTTTTCTTTTTGTACCGATAGACGGGCGATCTCTTGTTCAAGCTCAAAGCTGGAAGCTTCCAAATGGCCGATGTCCTTGTGCTTTTCATCGGCAATTTGCTTAAATTGGAGCATTTCCTCTTCAAGCTTTGATTGAGCGGCCCTGTCGGCAATACGGCGTGAAGCCCATTGGTATTGGAGTTGTCGGCTATTGAGAAACGCTGCTTGGAATAGTATTTCCTCGACATCGGCAGACAGTTGGCCTTGAATTTCCTTGAAGGCTATCCTTACTGCGTTGGAGTCTTGGACTAGTTGAGATGTATTTTGTTGCAGTAGAAGTAGCAGTGCTTCAAATTTGGATTTCACTTCTGCCGATAGAACCATTGAAGCTTGAGCAAAGCTTTCTCCTTCTTCATCATCGTCCGGGACGTTGACAACAAAGGAGAATAAGCTATTGGGAGAATCTTGAGCCTGAAAAGAGAAGGATTAGGATTCATCGGATGCAAGCTGGTGTCATGCAACTTTATAATAAATGTTTGATTTACCTGTTTGAGAGCAGTCTCCCATCTTGGACTTGGTAGAATAGTTGGCATAGTTGTATCTGGAAGATCGGCAATGGTTGCCGATGAACTTGCCTCGGTAGGATGAGCAGTTGGCGCTGGTGCTGGTATTGATGCCGATGTTGTTTCTGTTGTTGCGGCTCTCTCTTGCGGCGATGGTGTTGTCCCTTGGTCAGGAATCTCAGCTTGTGATTTGTCAAAGATAGGCACCGATGCTGGCTCCGGTGTTGGTGTATCGCCAGGAGCTTGAGGAGATGAAGCTGGAGCTGATAGCTTTGGGCGTTTTGGTTTGGGAGCAGCATTGATGAGCCTCGGCGTTTGGGCTGTTGCACTTGGGGAACATCGGCAGGTTGAGCCATGGAAGTCTGTACACTTGGAATGGCTACCGATGAACTTGTCTACTGCAGAAGAGAATTTGGTGCAAAGTGAGTAAAAATTGTCGATTAAACATGTTATGATCGATATAGATAAACGAAGACTTGTTACCATGAAGGCTTGTGCCAAAATGGCGGCAACGGTGGTAGCATCATCGGTTGGTAATGAACGAGTTCTGATACTAACCTTGGGAACTGCCTTGTGATGCATAAGGGCAGACAATGAAGGGGCCTTGCTGCCGATTGTCGATGTAGTGTTCATCGGTTGCAAGTTGAAGTGTTTGCCGCTCTTGCTCTTTTTGGGGATCAAATCATTAACCTGTTGACAGAGGGTTAGTTACCGATACATTTGAAGAGTTAACAAAGTAGTATCGGAAGTAAGCTTACCACGTCGTCAGGTATGATATGATCAGCATCAATCAAGTGCCGATAGTAGTGTGATGATGGAGCAAATAGTTGGTCCTTCCACTCTTGCCACCAGGACTTGTATGATTCGGTAATGAAGGATGTCGGTGCCCAAGAAGATAAGTCGATGTTGGCTACATGGGCATGAGGAGAGAGAGTGACAATTTTATTCCAATCCATAGCACTAGAGATGACCTCTCTTGGTTTAATCACATTGACATAGCTAAGTTTGATCGACAATTGACCGAATGCTAGCTGTCTTGCCGTTGCCGATGGATAATAGAACTCGTATGATGGATGAGAGTTCTTCCCGGTCCCAACGACGTTAACCGGAATAGCTCGAGGAATGAGGGTGGCCTTCATGATTGCTTCGTTTTGTGGTATATTCCCATCGGTAAGGTTGAAGGAGAGTGAAAATCGGTTGTCTTCATCGACATAAGGCCACCAGACTCGTTCCGCAGTAGGGATTCCGCAGTAGAGCCTCTGGAAGAACATGCTGAATTGATCGACATTGGCATCGGTTCTTGGTAGCACTATCATGGCTTCCCCAAAATTGAGTGGGGAACGGGTTGCCGATTCGTCATCGTCAAAGACATAGTCTTCAGATATGTCTCTTGGGAACTATTGGTTGAACAGATCAAATTGAAGACATTTGTACATATGGGCGTTCAACCACAAGTTGATGAACCACCAAGGACCTCCAAGGTTGCAGATGGGCTCGCCTAGTAGTAATTTTTCCGATACTTGATGTAGGAGGCGATAAACTGAACCAAGGAGGTATCGGCAAAGGGGAAATCCTCCATCGGTCAGAAGCTCTGCTGCGGGAAGATACATGTTGGTGGGTCCGACTGTTCTGCCACAGAAAACGAACTTCTCCAACCACATGTTAAGGAAGGTGGTATGCTCCCTTTGTCCTACCGATACGATCTTCTGATACTCTTGAATATATCCAGTCCAACCACCGATGTTACGTGTGCTTACCCAACATTCGGACTTCCTACGGAAGAGGGTGGCAGGATCGGTAGAGGAGACGTCGAGGCCGGTGAGAATGTGTATATCGGCAAGTGTGGGGGTGGCTGGTCCATGTCTGAATAGAAATGCGTTCATTGTATCGGACCAAAAATAAGAGGCAGCAATCATCATGTTCTCATTCTTGGCCATATCGACAATGGATAGTCTAATGCATTGGTTGATGTTGCATTATGACCAATAGAGCTGTTGTGATCTAGATATCCTGAGATACCAGTTCTTCCACCCTTTGGTAAGTTTGGGCCAGGAACGAAAGGTGTCTATCCATAACCCTAGACCGAAGTGTTTAGATCTAAAAGGGATACAATTGTTTTCTGCGTTGATGAGGTTGGTCGGATCGGCATTCCCCATTAGGCCTAAATAGCAGAGATGTGCTTGATCGGTAGGAATCACTATTTTGTTACGCATCTCCTAGATTCAGAAAGCGAAGAAAGAAAAGGGGAGGAAAAGAAATTAAGAAACAAGCGAAGAAATAAGGAACCGCAAGATGAAACGGGAGAAGAAAAGATTACCGCGGAAACGGTGAAGTTGATCGCCATTGAAGCAGGAATTCTTGCGAAGGGTCGCGCCTCCTGATAAGAGAAGAAGTCGCCGGTGATTGCCGGAGTGTTCTTCCGAAGATGATGTTGGAATGAAGATGAAAATGTGAGCTCGGGGTGAAAAGGAAAACGGACGATAATCTTTATAGGCCTAGGTCAAGGGGCATTTTCGAGTTTTCTTTTTACTCAGCAGAGATATGGAAGCATATCACGATGAATTTGCACAGTGATCGAAGGGTTGTAATTGTTGGTGCTACAGTTGCAGGAGTTATTGGTAATTTACAGTGATGATGCGTGGTAATCGAAATGACGGCATGGACGTTTTTGGAGGGAAAGATTATAATGGAGCAAATTTCGGTGTATAAGATATTTTATACTTCGAAATTAGGGGGCATGTGTTGACACCGTTTTTTGTACATGTCAATATTAAACCAAGTGTATTGATCGGAAAAGGGGTAAAACGTTGTTCCTCTTCGGCATCAAGATGTTGTTGGTTTAATTACCGATGGAAGCAGAAGAATCTACCGATGGTGAATTTAATGGAAGAAGCATCAAGGAAGAAAGAAGATATGTTTGCCGATAAGGAGGAATTGCCGATGGATACAGGTTGATGTGGCTGACGTCAAAAAGAAGTTGCCAATGGAAATAGAAGGAAATTGTGGATTGGAGGAATCTGCCGATGGAAAGTTTCATCGTAAGGAAGACGGATAAGGAAACTGACGCTTTTATGCTAGTATTATTGTTTTAGTTTGAGTCCGACTCTTGCACGAGTCGTTTTATTTCCTTAAAAATAGAAGTTTTGTTTAGGTATGAGTCGTGTCCATGTATAACTCCTTTTACCGGAGTATAAATATGTACCCAGTGGCGATGTACATAATAACAATCAATCAAATACAAATCTATTACTTTTTATCTACTTTTCCAGCATCTACTTTTATCGCATTAGTTCTAGTTTTTCCTACGAGTTCTCACGATCCCGACGGGCTGCATCTACAAGATCTCCTTCTACCTCGCGAGTTCCGCTTTTTGAGCAATCTGAGCCTTAACGTCCGGGCGCATCGTCGTCGTCTCGTTCATCGTTGTTCTAATTATCGTCCTTGTCGATTAACTGGTCAAATCGACTAGCACACCTTTGGAAACCGAGTTCGGGTATAAGTCTTAGGTGTTCGCAGATCTGATGCTTTTTGTGTCAACAGCCGGGCTACATGCCGGCACTGCCGCGACTTGTTCTACCCGTTGGCAGTGAGGAGGTATTTCTTACCCCCTCACTCCTCCCCAACGGCTAGTTCTGCCATTTCCATTCTTACACTTCGCAAGAACAGAAAGAGAAGCTCCCCTCTTGTTGTCCCTTCTCCCTTGGTGCTCAAACACTCGCCTCCATCGATCTCAAATCATTCTTTAAGAGATTGAGCCTCCAAGCTTTGAGAAAAAGCTTCTCCCTCGGATCTTCACTCCTACAAGCATTTGGTTTGCGTGGTGGCCGGCGGTTTGAGTTCTTTACTCTTGGAGCTTTGCTCCTAGCCGGCTAGTGGTTGCCCTTGAGCTTGCCTCCTTTGTGTGGCAGCCTAGGGAAGTTTGTATCACCCCATATTGCTAATACATTCCCCTTATCTCAAGGGTTCATCCCCTTGACTTGAGACCGAGGAAAGAGCTAGCCTTGTGTGGCGAGCTTGAGCCTTGTGTGGCGCACCTCAACAACGTGGACGTAGGCAAGCCTTGGTGGCGAGCTGAACAACGGGTCAAATCTTGTGTCCCCTTGTGACTGTCTCTATCATTTGATATATATTGTTTGCAAGGTGATTTCTAGGGTTTGGACCCGATGTACTCGGTGGGTCTGTTGGTACCACTTTCAGGTGGTGCTAGAGGTTCTCCACACCTCTAGGAAGGTTTCTATTCAAGCACAATTTACATTCAGTATTTACATTTTGAATTGTGCTAGAATCTGTTCTGGTGACCAGCACTGCTGCTCTTAGCCCAGCAGTGTCGGCCACCCCGGCAGTGCTGGCCACTAGCCTGGCAGTGCCGGCCTGTGACTAACAGCAAGTGTTTAAGTTTTGAAAACAGGCCTATTCACCCCCCCCTCTAGGCCAATCAGTTCCTTACACTAGGCAATCCCAAAACAAAGTCCATCGAAATATCTGCCCAAGGAATAGAAGGAACAAGAAGAGGCATATACAAACCATGTGGATTCAAGGGAGACTTAGTTTTTTGACATGTGGTGCAGCGTGCTACAAACCGTTCAACATCTCTCTTCATTTGTGGCCAAAAGAAGTGTGTCGCCAAAATATCAACCGTCTTCTTAGCACCAAAATGGCCCATCAGTCCTCCTCCATGCGCTTCCTACAACAACAACAAACGAATGGAACCAACTGGAATGCATAGACAATTAGCTCTAAATACAAAGCCATCATTGATCACAAACTTGTTCCATGTACGACCCTCTTTACAATTCAGCAACACATCTTTAAAATCAGGATCAATCACATATTGTTCTTTAATTGATTCAAGCCCAAAAATTCGACAATCAAGTTGGGACAACATAGTATATCATCTAGACAAAGCATTAGCAATTATATTATATTTCCCTTTCTTGTGTTTGATAATACAAGGAAAAGATTCAATAAATTCAACCCACTTAGCATGTCTACGATTCAGATTATTTTGAGAACGAAGATACTTAAGCGATTCATGATTTGAATGTATAACAAATTTCTTAGGCCATAAATAATGACGCCACATCTCTAAAGAACGTACAAGTGCATACAATTCCTTATCATACGTAGAGTAATTAAGAACAGGGACATGTAATTTTTCGCTAAAGTATGCAATGGGCTTACCTTCTGCATCACACACCTCAATCAACTCACTCATCCATCTGCCAATCTTCCAAAGTCACAATTGCATGACCAGGCTCTCAAAGTTGCACAACTCCACTAGCATTCAATTCTAGCTCCCAAAACTACCAATTTGAATTGCAGCAAGAGCAGAGCTAAATCCTTAAGCAACGTACTCAAAAAGACTCCACCTGTGAGTTTGGAACCACCAACTCTAACAATGCTCATCCACCTGAATTCCTTGAGTACATACAAAAAATACTCATCCGTGCAAAGATGCATCCAATTACCAAATAAACTGCACCGAAGCGGACCCAATTTTCCAAAGACTGCTAATCAAACATCAAATAAACCTCACAATGCCATAGTTTAAACTCCATCACAACTCTTCTAGTGCATAGTTAAACAAAGGCATCTAACACTCATATAATCTGAATTAGTTGAAATTGTTATCCATCATACTCCAAGTCAATCTAATTGGTGTAGCATACGCAATCTCTTGGAAAATTACAGAGCACACACTTAAGATGTCATTAGTCTTAAAACTAGCGATAGTAATATATTCATCACTAGAATCAACACCCAAACTAATCATCTGCCACAACATCTTTCTTAGGAACCAAAATTACTGGAACGGCACAAGGACTAAGCTTTCACGTATATACCCGCCGGTCCAAAAGCTCTGGACTTGTCCGCTGAGTTTTCCTTAGTCTCCTCGGGGTTGGTTCGATAAGCAGCACGGTTTAGCAATGTTGCTCCCAGAATCAAATCAATTTGATGCTCTATTCCTCTCATAGGTGGCGGCCTCGGGGTAACTCAGCTGGAAAAATATCCTCATACTCCTTCAAAAGGTTAGTGGCAACATGAGGTATCGAACTAGCAACATCATCAAGCGAAAACAAGGCTTGTTTGCACACCAAAGTATAGCAAATATCATCATTAGAAATTTCAGCAAGGTCAGTTTTTCTTGCTAGCATAACTGCACCCTTCAAATTAATTCATGTGGTGTTAGAAATAGGTTCCAATTTGTCCTTTTTAGTTGGGTAAACCGATTTAGCAACTTGTTCATTTTCAAATTTAGCATTGCCCAAACTAGCAGCCCGTTCTATATCAGCTTGTACAATTTCAGCAGGAGTTAAAGGAACCATAGTAATTTTCTTTCCTTGATGCATAAAAGTGTATGTATTACTTCTACCATGGTGTATATAATCATTTTCAAATTCCCAAGGACGACCCAATAAAAGGGAGCAAGCCTCCATAGGTACCACATCACAATAAGCATAATCAGAGTATGAACCAATGGAAAAAGAAACCCTATAACTTTGGGTTACCTTAGCCTTTCCAGCATCATTAAACCACTGAAGGTTGTATGGATGGGGGTGTTGTCGTGTCGTCAAGCCAAGCTTCTTGACCAAAACTGAACTCACCAAGTTATTGCAACTACCTCCATCGATGATGACACGTGCTCGCCGATTGTTGATGATGAAGAAAATTTGGAACAAGTTATGACATTGCAGCTTCTCTAGTTGTTGTACCTTTGTGCTGAGCACTCGCTGCACAATGACGCTCATGTAGGTTGATGTATCATCCTTTCCCACAAATTCATCGCTCTCTTGCACAACTGGTTCTTCTGCATCATCTTCCTCAACGTCCGAGGCGCTGATGTAGCCATCTTCCACAGCAATGTATGCCCGCTGACTTAGGCATTCCCGCTGTATATGACCGAATCCTTGGCAGTGGCGGCACTGAATGTTAGAGGTGTGTCCTGTGGATGCAACAGAGGATGCACTTTTTGCTAGTTCCTGCAAAACAAAATTTTTACCTGAGCCTGAAGGTAGTGTAGCTGTCGGTTTTGATGTGGTAGCTCCTCCAACCGATGCTTGCTGCTTGTTCGATGGTAGGGGTGCCCTGTAAGTGGATGTCTTGGACAACCCCAATGATTGTCCTGAGCGTGGCATGTATGTGTTGCCGGACGTGTACTTACCCTGCTTGTCACTCCCCTCTAATTCCTTCTCTGCAATCATAGCAAACTGAAACAACTGGTTGACAGTGTTAAAATCTTTATAATCAACAATATCCTGGATTTCTTGTCTCAACCCCGAATAAAATCAACACATAGAATCCTCGGGTCGTTCTACTACGCTACAACGCATCAAGCCCTTTTGAAACTCACCATAGTAATCCTACACTGATTTATCTCCTTGTTCTAAATGCATCAATTTGTTTTCGCAGATCTCTATGGTAAGATGAAGGAACAAATCTATCACACATAGCAACCTTAAGTTCTTCCCATGAACGAGGTGTTTTACCATGAGCAGCTAAAGCAGTCCACCAAATAATAGCAAAATCTTTAAACTCACTGGTGGCTTGTCTAACTCTATGTTCTTCGGGTACTTGGTGGGCACTAAATTTTTATTCTACTATCATCTCCCAATCAAGATAGGCCTCGGCATTATAATATCCATCAAAAGAATGTATAATAAACTTTACCTTAGCATAAGGATCATCGGGAGCGCGATTATGGTTACCTCGATGGTGGCGGCGGTTGTGTCGGTTTCCACCAATAAGACGACGCCTGAGTTTGTTTTGCAATGTCGCCTGGTTATCTAGATTACCATCGGCATCATACACCTCAAGATCATCGTCATCGCTACCATTCGCATCATTATCAGAAGCCTTAGGAGGGCGATCTTCCAAAGTAGCTACCCTATCGGTTATTTCTGATATCCGTCTATCCAACCGCTCCAACTGGTTAGCAAGCTTGAGTTCAAGCATTGCCTCAGTGACAGCCTTGACGACAGTCTCCTTCATGTCCTTATTGGCTTTGTCTACAATAGCTTTTAGCTGATCTTGGCTGACGCAGTCATTGAAGTCTTTGGGCTGCCCGTCATCTGACATTGTAGACACAAAAACAAGAACAAACAGTGAAGGTTATCCCTAATAATCGTACTATGCAGGTTGAGTGGTGCCTCTCAAGATGACAACAAAAGGAAACACCTTACCAAGGTCTTACGAGTGTTCTTACTAACAAGGCAAAGGATACCTCGAAGATGTGAAACCGCGATTGCAGGGGTGCAAACCTTTGCTTTCAAGAAGAATCTGTGGAGCTTGGAAGAAACAAAAAGTGACAAATGTATATGTGGAACACAAGTCAGAAACAGATAGTAATGCTGAATTATAGTCCCAAGTGTTTTCTCTTGTTGCCGGCCTAAATGCTCCAAGTACCAGGTGTGTGATGATCAACAAAAAGGAGGAACAAGTATGATGGATAGTGAGAGCAAAGGAAACAAGGCACAAAAAAGCACACACGGTCACAACTCAGTTTGCCCTTCTCTATGTGCTCATCTAAATATTGTCCCTCTTCTGCCCCTCTTTTTTTCTATTTTTTGGGTGGTTGTTTTTTTGGGGAAATTCAACTTTTCTTTTTATTTTTTTGATATTTTTCTTTTACTTAGGAGCACTAAATAAGTAACCACAGAACATTTGAGCTTAAACAGGTGAAAGACGTAGCGTGTGGATTTTTCTGGAGATTGGAAAAACTAGGAAAAATATTTCGGAAGGTGAAAACTGAAACTTCGGAGGCGATTTTGAGGATTCTGAGTTTGTCCAGCCCCACCGCTGGGGGGGGGGGGGACAGACGGATCCAGAATGCTGTTTACCTACGAAAAACTCTATGACGTTTTTGAAAACGGAGTTCGTACGCGAGAGTTATGCTCGATTGAAAAATCGACTCCGAAATAGAGGACAAATTGATGGAAACGGTGGGGGAAAACACATGAACTAGACTCTAACACAAACTAACCAGCAACAAGACCTCGACTAGGACACAAACTCAACACTACGGACTCTGAAACTGAAATATGCAAAGGCTATGGCGCGGAACGGTTGTAGGATAGGAAAACGGTATGTCACTGGACTATGGGACGAAGGCGTAAACACTCAAAACTAAAGGATAGATATGAACCTGATGGTATACCTGAAGCTTTGATTACCACTTGATGTGAAATAGGGTTCCCAATCTTCCAAAAGGTCCTGGTAACTCTCGATTTGGTGGAAACCAGACACAAGTCGATTCGGCTTCCGAACAACATGATCCGAAACCCCGCAATCGCAGCACCACGTCTCCTCTGGTTATCAACCGGCGTTGCACGGTTGACCATGCCAAGAAGGCTATGTCCTTGGCCTGTGAATCGAAGAACACAAGCAAGAACAAGGAAGAACGCAACCAAATTGCAGATGTGTGATTAATCTCACGAGTTGGGGTCTCACAAACCGATGTAACGGCGAAACTATTCTTGATAGAATAATCTAAGCAAAACCCAAAACCTAACAAAAGAGGCGGCGGCTGGTATTATAGGTCTAAGGGTCGTCGCCACCCCTGGACACGCCCCCCAAGTGGGCTCAACGACGATACACGAACCAATGGACCAAAAACAGTGACACAACACCGGAACAGATTCTGGATGCTGACTTGTTTCGACGATTCTCGATGACTCAAAAAGAATTTGGACCTGAAACCAACGCCATGGTTGGATCATCGAAAACGGAGTCCGAATGCGTCCTGGGCGTCCGTTTTACTCCTTGCTGGTCCTGGACTCCGAAAATGACTCAAAGTCGACTTGGCTTGGGCCTCCAACTTGAATTGGGCATCCTTGCTGGTCCTCCACGCCTCCAAACCCTCTCTTATGCATCCCTTGGTCCTCTCCATGATTCCTAAGTACAATCTATTCTCAAAATTATATAAAGACTTGCTTAGGAACGAGCTCACCTCTAAATTTAATTGTCGCGCGTGAGCTCTTGTGATTGGACCTTGAATGTCCAGCAGAGGATCATCATGTTCATCCGAAGGAGTGATGTCTTCATCACATGACATACCTACCCATGTAACGTTGTTGTCACCACAACATAGAAATGGGCATATGATGTGGAGATGGATGATTCCCCACATTTTCCACCATAAATACAAGGACGATGGGCCTCATGACCCTTAGTGGATAAGTATGGACAAAGGTGCTGAAAGATCCTAATATGGCTAGAGGGGTGAATAGCCTAATAAAATTATACAAATATACTTAGACAAGTTATTAGTAAAACACAAGGCTATAAGCGAGTCTAGCGCTAGCACTACCAAAAGATACAATCCAACTATCCACAAGTTATAGTTCCTATTAATTCTATAGCACACAAGATAATATAAAAATTTTAACTAAAGAACAAGAAACTATATATCCTAGAGATATACAAAGCACACTAAAAGGATAGTTACTCTACTTTGCAATAAAATATACAATATGAATGCAAAGATAGGGTAGAGGAGGCTATACCAATGCGATGATATAATATCCAAGCAATCAATATACAAATGAAATCCTCAGCAATAGAGTTGACACAAGATTTTTTTTATGAAGGTTCACTTGTTTATTGGCAAGCTACTCCTCGTTATAGCGATACACTCATTTGGTGATTCATGTGCTAATAGGCTTGACAAGCAATTGGGTGTTGTATAATGAACCTAAGATGGGAATCCACAAGGTACGAGCAATCTACTAGATATGACTTTAGTGACACTAGCCCAGAATCACACATCATAGGCTGTTCAAAACCCCCTTCACTGGCAAATTTTGAACCACCATAATCAACTTGGTAGTGATGAGCTTATCACATCGCTTTCTGTTGTGCCAAACTGGTTGTGATAGTTCATATATTATTGTTGGATGGTATCACCCACTGATAGTCACATATGAACTATCATTGTTGGATGTTTTTATCAATCGGTGATGGCTATTGAACAATTTGATATCTTGCATACCCATTGCATGCATATAGATAGGTGGCATCATCATGATTTAAAATCAATAACCCATTCACAATGGGTGCAGAAGCCAGAAACATGTCATTCTTTGAGATCACACAACCATTGTCTTTACTCAAAAATGAATAACCATACTTCATCAAACATGAAGGTGACACAATGTTTTGACTTAAACTAGGAACAAAATAACAATTATTCAACTCCTAAATAAATCCTAACAGGAGGTGACGTTGCATAGTCCTGACGTTCAATGCAGCAACTCTTACATTATTGCCCATACAAAAATTAACTTCTCCCCTTTTCATGCTTCTACTTCTTATCATTCCTTGCATCGTATTGCAAATATGAGCAATCGATCTAGTATCAAATACCCAAGAATTAATATAAGAATTAATGAGAAAAAATGTCCATAACATAAACAACAAGTGTACAAGCGACGGGAGTGCCTTTAGGATCGCCTTCCTTCAAGGATTCCCTGTACAACTTGAAGTTACTTTTCCAGTGACCTTTCCCCTTACAATGATAATACTCAGCATCAGCAGCTGGTCTAGCCTTGGGTGCAGATGGGTTTGGGTTAGAGATCTGATCTTTAGCCTTGCTCCTTTTCTTCTTCCAAGAATTGTCCTTTTTCTTAATGTTAGGCTTGTTTTGGACCGCCATCACATGGATATTTCTAGCACCTTTCTTGATATCAGTCTCTATTGTTTTAATCATGCCACACAATTCATTCAAGCCCTTCTCCGCCCCATGCATATGGTATAGTTCAAAATGAAGTTTCCCATAGCTGGGTAGAAGAGATGTGAGAATGAAATCAATAGCCAACTCTGGGTCAACACTACTACAGGATTGATTTACCGCAGCGCTGGCCTTTGGCGCTCGGAAGCGGACATCTTAAGCGCCCGCTGCGGTAAACCGGTGGTCAGCTTGGGCAGCTGGCCACTGCGTTGCCCGCTGCGGTTATTCCATTTACCGCAGCGGGCCACATAACCCGCCCGCTACGGTAAATGAGCATTTACTGCAGCGGGCGGATTATGCAACCCGTTGCGGTAGATGCTCATTTACCGCAGCAGGCATATTACGTTGCCCGCTGCAGTTATCCCCACCCTATATATAGCAGCAGCCCTCCCTCCTTCTTCCCCACGACTTCTCTTGCAAAACGTGGGGGAGGGGGAGGTTTTGCCCGAATTTTTCACCAAATTTTCAAATTCAGTTTTAGAGCTTTGATTTGGGGGAGTAGGACACGAATAGAGGTACATGATTGCTCTCCCACCCCTCTTTCTCCCTCGTTTTCTCTCTTTTTAGTGCAATTCTCCTCATGTGGATCTAGATCTAGATCCATGGGATCCACCATGCATGGATCTAGATCTAGTTTCTGTTTTTAGTTTAGTTTCTTTATAGATCCATGTACTAGATCATATAAAACATGTGTTTTTTAATCTAGATTACTGGTGTGGCTAAAGTTTTGTACGTCTTGATCTCTCATCTTGTTGGGGGCGGAGTTATTGCCAAATTTTTCACTAAAAGTTTTAGAGGTTTGATTTGGGGAGGAGAGGACAATAAGATGTACATGATTGTTCCACGCACCTATTTATCTCTTTTATTCTCACTTTTTAGTGCGATATGTCTCATCATGTGTGTCTAGATTCATGAAGTAGATCTATTTTTTTATATAGCACTTTGTTGTTTTGTTTTGTGTTAAGCTACGATGGACAGGTCCGAATGGTGTACCACATTGATAGGGTGCTTGATCTTCGGTACCTTAGCGAATTGAGGAAGTTTATGGCAGCTGAGAAAGCTCATCGTGCTAGTTTGAAGTGGATGACAACCGTATGTCCATGTTCTAAATGCCAGAACCTCAGAGGCTACCCAGATGGCACGGTGCAATCACATCTGATTGTCAACGGGTTTATGGAGGGTTACACGGTTTGGACTTCTCATGGTGAACACAGTCTCGATGCGAGTTGCGGTGTATCTGGAGTGAGCTCATTGACGGTGACGGTGAACAACCAAGATCATGTTCGACCACCACCACCTTTCGTTCCAATGCCAGCCGCCACCGACGATGACAACAATTCTCGTGACTACATCACAGTTGAAGAATTGCTCGAGAACATTCCAGATGATGATGGTGCCGATGACGGTGGCACTACTGAAGATGCTACTCTGAGGGAACCCGAAGATGTCCAGCTCTTTGAGGATCTAGTCAACCACATCGACGAGGATGATGTTATGTTTGACAACCCAAAGTGGTTGGAGAATTTTAGGGAGATGAAGCAGGCGGCAATTGATCCTCTGTACCAGGGTGGTGGAAAATGTCTGGAGGGGTGCACGGCGCTCCGTTTCAACCTCCATATGTTGATGATGAAGGCTCGAAATGGTTGGTCAAACATTGTCTTCAATGAGTTGTTAAGCTACCTTTCTACGACGTACCCTACGAGAGGTAACAAGGTGCAAGCTAATACATATCGAGCGAAGAAGCTGATCCGTCCAGTGGCGATGAAAGTTACAAAGTTTGATGCCTTCCCTAACCACTGCATCATGTACCGGGGCGAGAAGTATGAGAACATGACGGATTGTCCACACTATGGATTCAGTCGGTACAAGAGGAATGCCGGTTGCCGCGTGGATGCTGACGACATTCTTCCGAACAACAACAAGAAGAATCCCAGTGCTGCGGCCAAGCAGATCTCGGCTCAACAAGATGAGGAAGAAGAAGGTTACACGCTGAGGAAAAGCCTCGCACTATCCATGTGGTACCTACCTGTGGTCGATCGTCTACGTGCACTGTTCGGGAATCCAGAGGATATAGAGACAATATGAGGAATCATAAGAAGAAAGTGGCAGACTACATATGCTCAGTAATGTTGAAGGTCAAGGAGGATGGGCCATGGTGTATCATGGCTCCATATCACTTTGGGTAAGTATGAAAACATGTCCGTACAGATCCGAAGTGGGTAGGATCAATCTTTGTCATCATCCTAACCAATAGTCTGTTCGAATTGTGCAGCAACGGCGTCGAGGGCCATTGGGTTGTATATCTAATCTATCCTCAAGATGGCAGAACGGTCGTATTTGACTCATTGAGGACGATAAACAAAGCAGGATACAAGACATTTGAAGATTGCTTGAAAGTGTAAGTCAATAAGCATTTTCATCTTTTACGGTTGTTATCGTTATTATTCAAAATATGTCTAACTCTATTACATTTTGTGCAGGGCTTATAAGTCGTACTTGAAGGATCCTGAATGTTGGGATCGCAGGACCGATAGTTGCAAGGAGAACAGTATCGACCACATTAAAATCCGACACGACTTCCCGGTACGTAAAGTAATTGCAAAGTTCATTTGTGCTTTGTTTCCATATGTGGTTGTTCTAAAGCTTCTATAACGATCGTGCAGTGCGCCAAACAACTAGTTGGATCCAAAGCATGTGGCTTGTACACCTGCGAGCACCTGAGGCAGTGCAGGGAGTACACTCAAAGCTGGAAGAAGCTCAAGGAAGGAGTCAAATATTGGGTGAACACCTACAAGCCATCCTTCAAGAAAGTTAAGGGGGAAATCTGTAAGTTCATCATGGAGAAATGTGTTCTCGAAGGAGAACAATTCTTTGACGAAGAATCTCCCTTAGCTATCGAACCCAGGTACGAGAGGCTTAGGAAATGGACGACTCTGCTACGCCCAAGTGATTACAAATGGCCCGTGGATTTTTCTTAGAGGATTTTGTAAATTGTAACTCAAATGGACTTGTTGGTTTCATGTGATGTGTATATGGATGTTGAAAACTGTGTACTATGTCATGTGCAATGCTTGGATGGTTTATATATAAATGTTTGCTGCATATATATGAAATATAGAATCTGGAAATGTTTTGAATTCAAATTCTGGGAATTATTTGAATTATGTTTTATATTTTTTTAATTTGAAAACTATTTACCGAAGCGGGCAACTTAACTGCCCGCTGCGGTTAACCACACTTAACCGCAGCGGACACTGTAAGGTGCCCGCTGCCGTATATCCATTTACCGCAGGGGGAAACATAAGGTGCCCGTTGTGTTGCCCGCTGCGGTAAATGGATATACCACAGCGGGCTTTTTTGCCCGTTGTGGTTAACTGATTCTTTACCGCAGTGTGGCAGCGCAAATGGACGCTGCTACCTGCTGCGGTAAATCATTTTTGGCCGCTGCGGTAAAGAGTTCTGTAGTAGTGAAGCCTAGCTTCTCTAATCTCTGAGTGTGACCAACCATTTTGTTCACAGACCCACCACGAATTTTGAAAGACATATGAAAGTGCAAGGTTTGGGGAAGCATTATAACTTAAACATTACTAAGGGATTGTTGTACTTCACTATCGCTTGTGTAGACAAAAACATTATCACACGTGAAAGTAGAACATAGTAAGAACGACATTAAAACAAATATGACTTGGTATAGCCCATTATTCCTTTGGGGATCACCATCTCCATCAAACTGTTCATCATGATGATCTCCATCTCCATATGGATGCCATCCTTCCGTGATGAATCAACCAATACTATCTATCACTAATGCAAGGCCATTACATCTAGATTGAAAATATATGTGGCTCCATCCATATTGTCATACTCATGACATGCAATCCATGAATTAATTACATACATGCATCACATACAAATAAGGGCTATACGAGTCATGAAATCTTGCAGAATAGAGTTAACTGATTCTGACAGTCTAGGTTATCATGAACCTTTCGACACACATATTGAACAAACATGTCATTGGGCACTACCACGGGAATGTGAGTGCCATCTATTGCCCATATACAATCCTTAAAGAAGGAATCTAACCTATGGTTCCTCAGTTTGGGATGCATAGTTCTGAATTGTGGGCCCTCAAGTTTAATTATGTCTTTTGCAAATGTAAGCACACACTTTAACACTTTATAGAACATGTTGTGAACTATGTCTGATGATCTCTCAAATTTGTCCTCATCTTGCCTAACAAACTATAGAGCTTGAACCATCCAAACGAATATTCCTAAATCCTCAACCAAGCTAGACTTCGGACTAGATTTCATCCCATAATTTTCTACCAACAAATCATGCAATCGATATAAAATAGTTGGGCTCATTCTAAACATATTGTAGCAGACATTCTTGTTTCCTAACTTCCTCTCTAGCCAGTCCAAACTAGTCATGGCTGGTTGCCTAAATTCAAACCTATTGCAGTACTTGTCAATATGTCTAGCATACTAATACATACCATATATGAACCCTCTAACATCATCATCATCATCATCATCATCATCATCATCATCAAGGAACATGTTGAAAAATTCCCCCTCCCACTATGCTGGATCATCATCAGTCGCATTCACCTCGATAGCACATTGAACATCCTCCTGTTCATTTAAAAAAAATAAAAAATACTCGGTTGACTTTATCAAAATAGTTCATGACATTCAAAACATATGCCCGCACCTCACATTCACACATAACACATAAAATTGAAGTTCACCAATACGTACTACAATAGTTCAAATAATAGCAACAAACATAGTTCAAACATCAACAATACAACATGAATTGCAAATGCATGGGTATGAGGGTCTAGTTGTAGAATTGCAAACATAGTTCAAACATCAACAATACAACATAGTGCTTAATGATGGCAATCCTTCCAACACTACAATAGTGCTTAATGAATCCAATGAAGAAGTTCATCACTAGTTCATTCTAGATGATCTTGAGCACACCTAGACACAATGAAAGGGTACCCTCTATAGCACCACATTCTCTAGCTAGCTGCTAGACATGAGAGATCTTCATTTTCATGGTGGTCTCCCTACTTTCCCAAAGCCTCTCCATCACAGAAATCTTGTATTTCTCAATTGTGTTGAAGTTCCTCATGTTGTTATCCATCGTCCTAACTGTAGGGCTCCTACACTACTTGTTAGGGCTAGATCCTGTGCTGTGATGGGTGAGAGAGGGGTAGTGGAGGAGAGAGCGATGGCAAGTGAGAGAGCGGTGGTGAGTTGTTGATGGTAATTAACTCCTATTATATACCATAAATTAAATCATGAAAAAGGATATAAAAGCAATCACTATAGTAGAATATGGTTTAAACTAATAATATTCCATAGTTTTGGTAAATTATGACTTTCCAGGGATGAAACGGGATAAAGTTGGAATCAAGGTACAACTCTCATGGATCAGGATAACACGTAATTAACACATAGCCGACGTGGGAAGCATCTAGAGGGATCAAGAAGACGCCACAAGGCGGCGGCACTCGAGTGGCTGCTAGGTGAGGCTGGCCAGTCCCACCCCTAGGCCGACCGACCCCACCCCTAGGCCGGTCGGCCTGCCCCCCGGGCCCGTTGAGTCCCGACTTCGCATGACTCCTTCTAACTGACTTGGAGATCGAATCTACGCCGATTTTCAAGGTCGGCTTGATCCAAGGGCTGTGGTTACTCCCAGCGGAAGGAATATGGTGCAACGCATTAGTACCATATCGACTATTTAGAGGCTTCTCCACCTTTCCTGGGCTATAAATAAAGGGGTAGACCCCCCTAAAGATATCCTACAATCTACAATTCATTGTCTTCGGTTAGGATCAGAGGTGTCCCTTCAATGGATATTCTCTTTAGGGCCTTCCATCAAGAAGAAGACTAGTTCTCCCTCTAGTTTAGGTTTACAATCTAATCTTGTATTAGAATTAGAAGAGAGAAGGTAAGGGAGAGACTTGGAGGAGGTGCCAACCTGTCGGTGATTCGTCTACGCCTTGTACCTGCGGATTAGAGATCGCTAACCCTAATCTCTCGTCTAAGATTCACTCTAGTAATCAAATTTGTTTCCATGTAAGTTTCCATTAATATTGTTCTATCAGGTCTAGGACTCTTTTGAGTACTTTATTTCTAGTAGCTCTAGGGGTAAAGTAGCTTTTATAGTGTAAGCTAGTGCTTAGGCTTGTTAGCTCGTAGATGTGCCTATTTTCCGGACTCGGTGGTAGCTCGCAGAGGTGTCTCTTATAGATCTGTTGAATCTTCTATAGTCCATCTCTCGTTTATAGGACCTCGTTGGTTAGATAATTACCTAGTTGTGGCGTACTCTATTTGCGTCCCAGCTAGATAATTCGCCCAGTTGAACATTAATAAACAAATATATAAGTTAAAACAAAACTAGAAAGCCTTAGTGATCCCTTCTTCCTTTTAACTTCTCAGGCCTTGTTAGCGAATCAGGGAGAAAGCTTTAGACTTAAGTAATCCAACCATTCATTTGGGTTCGATATTAAAACTAGGTTATCTCGGTGAAGTGCTACATCGGTATCTTATCTATGCGCTTGCGGATAACTTGAGTGTGGATAAAAAATACCAACACGGGTGAGAGTTTGATAGAGCGGTGTGCGCTAGGATGGAGGTGAGCAAATGGATGAGGCATGGGGGTGGGTGTTGTGTAGAGCCCCAAATTCCCTTCATCACCCCGGTTGATAACCAAACCGACAGTGATGTCCATCATCATTGTTGATTTCAAACCAGACTCAGCAGTGATGTGTATCTCATGCTCCTTTAGACTGTACCTCTACAAAATTAGTAAATCCCTACATAATTGAACTCACACACAGTCTTGTTGGTTAGAGCATTGGGGTTTAGACCAAAAGACCCGGGTTTGAATTCGCCCCAGCGCTAGTCTTTTTATATTTTAACCTACAACCGTCGTGGCTGCCAAAACTTTTTTTTATTTTATTTCTTTTTTAAAAAAATTTGGGTCACCAATTTTTCTCAAATGAAAAATGTTGTGAACATCAAAGTTGTACAACTCATCAATTTCTATAACTTTTATTTTGGCCATATCTTTATTTGACTTTCTTTGAAAACTATACATGTTTCATTTCTTTGAAAATTTTCAAAATTCAAAATTCCAATAGAATTTAGGGCACCAAATGGTATCAAATGAAAAATTTGTAAAGAACAAAGTTGTAGAACTCATCAATGTCTCAACTTTTATTTTTGTCATTTTTATATTTGAGAAATTTTTATTATACATTGTTCATAAACTAACATATCTTTCAGTCACATATGTGAATTTATGAGAGTCATGTTAGTTTGTAAACCATGTATAATAAAACTTTCTCAATTTTGGAGGGAAAGATTGCAATAGAGCAAATTTCGGCGCATAAGATATTTTATACTCCGAAATTGGGGGGCATGTGTTGATGCCGTTTTTTGTACGGGTCAATATTAAAACAAGTATATTGATCGGCAAAGGGGTAAATGTTGTTCCTCATCGGCATCAAGGTGCTATCGGTTTAATTACCGATAGAAGCAGAAGAATCTGCCGATGGTGAGTGTGATGGAAGAAGCGTCAAAGAGGAAAGAAGATATGTTTTGCCGATAAGAAGGAATTAACGATAGATACAGGTTGATGTGGCTGACGTCAGCAGGAAGTTGCCGATGGCAATAGAAGGAAGTTGCGGATTGAAGGAATCTGCCGATGGAAAGTTTCATCGTAGGAAAGACAGATAAGGAAACTGGCGATTTTATGCTAGTATTATTGTTTTAGTTTGAGTACGACTCTTGCACGAGTCGTTTTATTTTCTTAAAAATAGGAGTTTTGTTTAGTATGAGTCATGTCCGTGTATAACTCCTTTTACCGGAGTATAAATATGTACCTAAGGCTCGTATGAGAAGATATTCAATACAATCAAACAAATCTATTATTTTCGTCTTACTTTTCAGCATCTACTTTATTTGCATTAGTTATAGTTTATCTACGAGTTCTTACAATCTCGACGGGCTGTATCTACAAGATTTCCGTCTACCTCGCAAGTTCCGCTTTTTGAGCAATCTGAGCCTTGACGTTCGGGCGTATCGCTGTCGTCTCGTTCATCTTTGTTCTAGTTATCGTCCTTGTTGATTAACTGGTCAAATCAACCGGCACACCTTTGGATATCGAGTTCGGGTATAAGTCTGAGGTGTTCGCAGATCCGACGCTTTTTGTGTCAACAATAACCTTTTCAGTTTAGATCTTTTGGTGACCCAAATTGTTTTTAAAATTCAAGATAATTATTCAAGAAACAAATATCCAAAATAAAAATTATTGAACTAGTCAAGATAATTTTAACAAAATTATTTGCTATTTTTAGAATTTTTTTGAATTACTATGAATTTCTAAAGTTTAGGGTTTATGGTTTAGGGTGTAAAGTTTATGAATTTCCAAAATATATAGTTTTAAACAATTTAAACAAAATTAAAGTATCACTATCAGTTTCTACATATAACATGTAGTGGTGTGTATATAAGTAGCAGTTCCATGTAGAAAACCCACAGTGATGTAAAAAAGAACAAAAAATTCAAAAAGCTTGGGCACCAACAAGTTCAAACCCAAGCCACCAAAACTGGAAAGGAAAGCATTAACCACTAGGCTATTCAAGAGTCTTCGGTTATAATCACTTTACATTTATTTAAAATATATTTTTTCATATATTTGATAATATAGGTTAAATTATTAAAACAATAGCGCGGGGAAGATTCGAACCCGACACATTTTGGTTCAAAGCCCCATCTGTTGGCACCAAGAATGGTACACTTTTCCAAAACTAAAATTCTGCCAACAACCTCAGGATCAAGGATAAAACAATCACATCCTGAGCATTCTTTATAAAATAACAAGTTCCACATGTCCATGAGTATTTGATTGCAGGATTAGAGAAATGGAACAAAGGAGAGCCAATGGGACCCACATAGGGGGTCGACCGACCTCCTATAGGGCCCACCATCTTTCCCCTCTTGCCATGATCCTGGAGAAGCACTCCAGAGTGATTATCAACCCTTGGATCATTTTGTGCTTTCTTCCAATGGTTCACATACAACTCACATGGATCCATGGGCCCACATCAACATGATCAACATGATAAACAACTCAGAAGAACCAACCCAGCCACATGACAAGTGGGGCCAGCATCTAGAAGGACGAGGTGGGCCAGAGACCCCAAGGGGGGGTCAGCCGACCTCCCACATGGCCCACCAGCCCCTCACTTGGTCCCTGGCCAGTGGGGCTGGTTCTAGAAGATGAAGGCAGGGCCCACAGGCCATAGGGGGGGGTCAGCCGACCTCCCCTAGGTTGGTGCAGCTCCTGGTAATCGCCACACTCATTTAGCACATGTTGAAAATAACAACCATCGACTCTAAGTAGGTTTAGAGGCGGTTGGATCCAAGGGTGGAGGATTGAAGTCTCCTGGATCGATGATGTGGCGATGGAGTAGCCCCTACTCCACCTCCTACTATAAATAGAAGCTCATACCCCCCTCTTCATACATGGTGAAGAAGCCTACAAGCTCTATTCCTTAGATTGTTCTAGTAGTTAGTCTAGAGTGGGAGTTAGAGTTGAGTCGAGCTGCGCTCGGGATTTCCAGAGTCGTATTCTGGAAAGTCTGGTGTAGCTCTTGTATCTTTCCTTCTTTCTAAGACTTTACCTTATTCAATATATTACTTTTCCTCTACTTTACTTAAGTATTTACTTTGAGCATTACTATACTAGTTATAGTCTTGTTATATGCTTTTGCTTATTACTAGCCTTTACATCAATAGTCTGTGATCTTTGTGGCCTTTCCCGTATGCGATCATTGCCTGTCATAGGGTGCTTTGATTATAGATCATAGTCAAAGTAGTAAGTTGTGTGTAAGCATGGTGCTTATACATCACATTATCCTTGATTACTGCTTGTTGCATGGATTGTTTGTGGTAGCTAGCAAGAGAGTGACAGCCTTGTCTAGTCTTTGTATTCCACCATGTGTTCTTAGGCAAGTTCTTAAAAGGTAAGGCCCCCGTAAAAAGAGGGCGCGGTCCGGTAGGAGTTTTGTCCTCCTACTTATCTATACCCTCACCTAGCATACTTGTATTGAGGAGACAAACTATAGTGTTTAGACTAATTAATTGGCTAAGTATATTGAAGTAGAGTGAATTACATAGGAGTCCCTATACTCTCTTGTTGTCATCCCACCTAGCTATACTATCTAGTTATCTCTAAGTTATCATTTATCTTGGCTTATTCATTCATCAACCCTTCCTATCACATATATCGTTTACCCCCCTATACTAATCGATACTAAGTTGAGGTGCTATCTAGGATCTCTATCTAATTATCATTTCTAGCCTAGCTTTCCCTTGGGAAAATATAAATTATGATACCTTGGAATACTCCTAGGTGAAGTGCTACAACGGTATAATCTGTGCTTGCGGATTTATCGAATAGTCATAAGAAATACTAACACCATGCACGAGACATCAGTATCGTGTGTAAGTTCGATGATGAAGGATTCAATACATTTTTATAGGGTAAATTTTGTAGAGTATTATCTCTCATCATTGCTCGGGCCAAAACTAACATATTTCTCACAAACTCACATATGTGAGTTTTGTGAGAGAAACGCACCTAGGCGTTATGTGTTGTGATCTATGGACATATCTTAGTTGGTTGGTGGCTCTAGCTGGCAGTACAGGTAACCATCACCAATGGTTGGTGGCTTGAACCGCTAGTGATAAAACACTACCAGTTCTAGCCACCAATCGGTAGTGATGGTGAGCTATACAACTAGTTTGGGCCATACTGTTAACACTGAATTTTGGCATACTTAGAATGACAGGTGGGCCAGTGTAAAGGAAGACTGCCGAAGACAGACGTTCAGGGTATTCGGTAAAGTCTGTGCGGTCGGCTAATATCCAGAGATTCGGCAATTGGTCGTATGGTCAGCTACATCGAAGAGAGAGGCGGTTTATTCGTTGAAGCAACAAAAACGGCAAGCAGAAGCCAATTGGTAACGACGGTCGCGTCGATTAAGGCAATAAAGACTCCGAAGGAGAATAAAGTCGGGATATCATGTTTCTTCCTTTAAATATCTTATAATCGTATCCTTTTAGGACTCGTGTCATGACCAGGGTATAAATATAAACCCTTGGCTATTGTAAAAACGTTCACAACCAAATCAACACAACCGGCCCCATGCCAACTTCGAGTCCTTTTGTCGTGTCGTCGAGTTCTTCGAGAGGAATCATCGATCCGTCGACCTCCGTAAGTCTTGGCAACCTTGTTATCATGTCTAGTATCATGCGGTGGATTTAGATATTGATACAAGTAGTCTTGTTTATTGTCAATGATCGTGCGGCGGATCCTTGATTGATGATCAAGAAGTCTTTACTTATGTTTTGTTTATAAGTAAATACCGTGCGGCGGGTGTTTGCTCGATATGCTTAGCATAAGCAAGATAGTTATCGGCTCTCGTAGATTTGGCAAGATCTATTGGATTCATTAAGTTATCGTGTTGCATGTTTTAGATAATCTTTACATATTTGCAAACACTCTATTGCCCAATCTAGATTAACATGGTTCGACTCTTGTTAATTTTTATAGATCTATCCATGTTACAACGAGTTGTTGCTTTCATGTTATTCCTACAAGCAGATCTTATATCTAGAGTAGCCGAATTAGTTTGAATCTAGATTGTTACGTGTTGCAGGTTCATGCATGTTATCCATGTTTAAGCTTTGATGACGCTAGGTATCGTGCGGCAGATGCAGGCTTTAGATTAGTTTAATCATGTTTGTTTACGTGTTTCCTTCATCATGGACCCCAATTCAGCTGATTGTCGAGCTTGGTTATGCTTTAATCTATATCCAATTATGATTCGTTTGTATGTCCTTTTCCCATGTATGCGCGTTCGGCAATCGGTGGTTTACGTGCTTTATGTCTACTTTAGCCGAATATTCCATAAAACCTATTGGTAGATAGCTTTCATAGCAGTATGTCGTTGTAAGTGGCTTCAGGGTCGTACATACAGAACTGTTTGGTATTATCTGGCACGTTCCAGTTTACATCTAATGATTTTCATCCCTTGTTAGTTTCAGATCAAACTGACTGGCATGTTTTCGGTTCTCGAAGCACCTGAGCACCCGATTGAAGCCACGCTTTCCGGCTTGCTGTGTGTGAGACACAGTACGTCACTTTTTGTGTCAACACATACCCCAATCATTATTGCTCTCATTAGATCTTGAACTGATACTAAAGACGCATCACTACCATCTGCACACAATCTGGCAGTGATGTTTGAATCTATAGTATTATGAACTCCCACAAGGAAGGCTCAAGAACCCCTTACAATCCACCAATCAGAGACAGAGACAATAACCAACCTCCGCTTCACGAACCATGTTGCTCTAAGACATCTAGGAGTCGACAAACCCTAAGAGGCTAAGAGTAACAAGAGAAAATGTAGCGATGCAATCCCAAATGCCAATATATGCACTAATGTGATGCAATGCACTAGATTGCTCTCCCAATTCACTAGAATGATCAACAATCAAGTAGGAGTGGTGGGAGTGGAGTGTCTTAGCTCTAGGGGATGTCAAGTCAAGAAAATGAACAAAAATTGCTCCCCTTAGCCAGCCACCAAGCTTAAATAGGGACCCAATGCTCAAAGAGCATTGGCCCCTTCACCCTGCAAAACTCGAGGGACCAAACACGACTATCCTCAAATGGCCGCCACATGTCTTCAACATTCAGGTGGGCATGTTAGATCCCAATGGATGGCATATCACTAACACCTCATTATGTTGTAGGTAGCGCATGTGCAACTAACCGGATGTGCCAGGCGAGGCATCCGATCATTTTCAAGAGGTTCCAAAAACCTATTTCATCGACCAAGCATGTCTGGTCCTTGGTGATCGGAACCTGACAACATCTGGTCCACTCAATCATCTTGACACGTCCATTGACCAGACGCATGAATAGTGCAACCATCATGTCCGGTCGACTTGTTCATAGAGTCTAGTTGTTTCCAGTAATGTTCTAGAGGCGACTTTTGGTGACTGGATGCGTCCAGTCAATACTGACTGGACTTACTCAGCATCCATTCCAAACTCAATGAACTTCTAGCACCTAGAGTTAAGCACTAGATATGTTCGGTCTCACGAGGACTAGTGCTCGGTCACTCATAGTGAACCTTATTTTTTCTCCAATCTCTTCACCCTTTCTCACAAGTGCTAAACACAATATATATCACCTTTGTGCATGGATGTTAGTATTTTCACAAGTTTTTTCAAGAGTGTTAGGTTAACTTACTAGGTCTAATGCATATGTAACTAGTTAAATCACCTAGTAGCACTTGATAAGCGAATCACTAAGATTTCTCCCCTCTTAGTAGTACATCTAACAATCCTTGAGTCCTCGAGTGCTAAGCCATCTGAAGCCATTGTTGACGCTGATTTCGTCAACATTCTGGTTGGTCAAAACATCAGAAAAATGTGATGTTTGAAAGGACAAAAGCCAACCATGAATGATTTTGGTCCAAATAACTTGGTTCCACATATATATGTCCTATATTTGAAAGTAGGTGCAATGTTGACGAAAAACCAAGCTTAGGGGGCCAACTTGACATGTTGGCTGACCCACCAAGTATGACCAATGGACTATCCAAATATGTCATCATAATGGGCAATACTTCTATAGGATGTGTACAAAAGATGAATCTGGTTAGCCACATATGCACGTCTCCCGACCTAAGAATGGAGTCAAATTAGCTCAATTTTTGTGTGCACTAAAGAGACATTATTCCCATCAAGGAAGTACGGCTCATTTGTTAGGAGGCTACCAAAGGGGGGTTGACCGACCTGCCCATGGTGTTTACCATCCTCCTCGGGCATCCCATGATCCTCCGAAACATCCCTAGAATAAATCTCCACCATTAGATCACTAGATTCGCATCTCATTGGCTAAGAGGAAAGTACATGGATTAAGGGCCCATAGTGAAAGATCTAGCAGGGGAAAAGTGACCAAACTTCAATATAACATGTGGAACACCTTTCAGAAGAAGGTGGCAATGCCCAATGGTCATAGGGGTCGATCGACCCTCTTATGGACCCTCTAGGGAAAATCTCAACATTCAGGCCACTCTATGACACATGGGCCTTGTTTCTAGAAGAATGGGATAGGACCTACCTACCATAGGGAGTTGACCAACCCCATTATGGTGCTAAACTAGCTGAATTTTCTTCCATTGGCACCGCCTCTCTACATGCCTTCATGCATCTTGCAACATGTATACCATTAATCATTGACGGTTCAAGGTCGGTTGGGATTTATGGCTAGGACGGAGGTCACCTAGATCACTGACATGGTGGTGAGAAGCCCCAACTCCACCTTTCCTATAAATAGAGAACATCTCCCCCTCATTCAACACACCACAAGAAGGATCTCTCCACTCTCTCTCAAGGTGTAGTCTTAGTAGTAGTAATAGGAGTTCGAGTGAGTCTCTGGTCTATGGCTCTAGTCTTCAAGGAGTTTTGGTGTGGTTATTCTATTCATTTCTCCCTTTGTAAGACTTGAGTTATTTTATATAGTTATCTTCTCTACTTTGCCTTAGTACTTTACTTTATTGCATCATGACTAGTTGTGTTGATTGGTTGTTAGTATAGTCATAGTTGTATGATAGTGAGATAATGATAGTATACCTTGCGTTGGTTAACCACCCTTAACCCGGTGCTCTAATTAGTTCCACCAGATGTCAGATTAGAGTAGTCAGATTTAGTGTAGACATGGTTTCTAGACTATACACTTACCTGTGTCTGTAGCTTACTCCACGGTTTGGTTGTGGTAGCTAGTAGGGGTGACAAAGCTATTTAGCCTTTGATCCCACCACATGTGGGCAAGTTCTTAAAATGTAGGTCTTCTTGTGCTAGGAGGCTTAACACCCTTCTCATCCCTTTCTGTTGCTAAGTGGCTTAGTGACCCAAAGTGCACTTGTGTATGAACATTGATCTTGCTTGATATAACTTGTCTTGCTATGTTAGAATCACATGAATAGAGATAGATTTCTGGAAACCTTATACTCACTCATTGTTCTCTTGGCTCACTAGACTACTCATTTATCATTAGAACTTCTCCTGCATGTGTCATTGCCCATATCATATATATCACTAACCCCCACTTTAGTCTAGTTGTTATATTGGTTAGTAGATACATGATAGTTAGATATCACATTCTTTAACCAATGCTTCCCTGAGGATAAATACAATACCTTGGAATGCTCATGGGTGAAATGCTACAATGGTATTCTATGTGCTTGCAGAATATTCTACATGAGAATAAGAAATATCAACAAGCATTTCTGGCGCCATTGCCAGGGACTGTAGTTCTTGGTGATGATGTTAAGAAATGTCAACAACTATATGCACAACTATAAATTTACTAGTCGATGCTACAAAATGTCAACAAGTATAGAAAAACTCTAGTTGCCTAGCTTGTATGGTTTTCTTAACGCAAAGTCAAAACTCTATAGCATGATATGATGTACATGATGCAATTGTTTCACCTCTTATTGGACCCTTAATTATTAGTCAATGTATGTGCTTGTGCATATGGGCTTTTTGGCCATTTCAAGGTCCAATGTTTTAATCATGTGTAATTTGGATACATATGTATTTAAAGGTTGGAGTCTAACTTGAACAAGGCTAATAATAAATACATTAGCTACTAAGATGATGCATGGAATATAGTTCATCACATTGGCACGACATGGCGTCTCATATTCCATAAAATGGCTACATGGACACAACAATGCCAAGTAGCTTTCCTGACTCCAAATTATTGATATATGTCTTTGAAAGTGCAATCAAGCCTATTGTGGGTTTTGGTGTTGATGACCGCTTCATTCAAGAACTAATTAGGTGGAGGTACCCCAATTATCATGGTGGCTAATCTATTCTAAAAAGGTTTAAATTCATTTATGGTTTGAATTTGAGTATAGGTATACCGTACTATTAAGGGGGATTCTAGGACTATATGGTCAAATGTTGAATCACATGCTCATATTCTACCCTTGACATACACTCAGATAGCTCAGGATCTAGTTCAAATTTCATATCCAACAGATCACCTGAGCTAGAGCGGCAGTGCCGCCCTCCCTTTCCAGCAGATTTAATTCTTCGAGTATAAATACCCGTTGGAAAGCTCTCCACCTCACCAGACTAGTACCCCTTCGTCTTCCTCGGATTATAACTGTTGGAGAACAGACCAAGCTCTCTCTCTCAACCTCCATTGTTGCTCCTTCACCCTCCAAGCAATCCCACACTTCCCACCATAGATTCTTGAGGGAAAAGGCAGCAAAACACTCCTAGAGAGCGGATCTACTACTTCCCAAAGTTCAAGAGAAAGTGGTTCACGTTTGGACGTCGGTTCTAGGGTTTGTTACCCTTGGAGTTTGCTCCTAGCCGGCTAGGCGTCGCCCTAGAGCTTGCCCTCCTCTTGTGGCAGCCTAGGGAAGTTTGTAGCACCTGTGTGAAGCTAAGAAGTTACCCCTCATCTCAAGGATTCACTTCCTTGACTTGAGACTGAGGAGGAGTTGCAAAGCTCTTTGCCTTTGTGGCACCTCAACAACATGGACTTAGGTAAGCCTTGGCTGTGATCTAAACCATGGGATAAACACTTGTGTCTTGTGTGGTGGTCCCCTAGTTTTACTTTCTTGCAATTTATCTTGTGCTAGGGTTTGTTGTTTCGATTTGTGCTAAAGGTGCTTTTCTGTGATAACCAGTCTTCGAGCTGGTTCTGGATCTGAAACTATGGCAACAAGATCTTGTTGGTATCTAGTATCTCTCTGCAAAAGATCTTTTCATTTTGTTTATTTTCAAGAGGCCGGCAGTGCCGCCCTCATAGAGCAGCAGTGTCGCCCTGGGATTTGATTGCAGGTTGAGTTGAATTTTTACAGGCCTATTCACCCCCCCCCCTCTAGGCTATTTACCCTTCTAGAGATCCTACAAGTGGTATCAAAGCATTGGTTACTTTGTATACACTTAACCGCGTGAAGTATGGAAGGCGGTCAAGGTTCTGGGGGAGCACACGTTGGTGAGGCAGCAGATAAGGTATTAGTGGAAGAAGTGAGTAGCAGCGAGCTATCCGGCTCAAGCTACTCCTCACTTCCCGCTGCCAAGCTCACCGACGATGAAAAGCTACAAGCAAAGAAAGAAAGAAGAGCAAAAGAGAAAAGAAGAGAGAAGAGAAAAGACTAGAAGAGAAGAAGAGGAGGAAAGAAGAATCAAGAGACAAGAAAGAACCAAGAGAAGGGCAGCAAGGGCAAGAAATTAAAGAAGAAAAGAAGATCACGGATGCTTCATCTAGTGAGCTATCAAGTAGCTCGGATGATGGAGATGATGATGCAGTCTACTATGATTCCAAGGGTGGAAAGAAGACGAAGGAGAAGGATGATGGCAGCAGCAACAACAAGAAGAAATACTCTGTCATATCCTTCAACTATTCTTATTTGACTAACAGTGATCGTAAGTCTTTTGTGAATGTTCCCACCGGCAAGTTACCTCATTTAGATGGGACTAACTTTGCCAAGTGGAAGCATTGGATGAAGGCTTACCTTATTGGTCTTCACCCGGTCTTTGGGAGATTGTTGTGTAAGGTGTGCAGGTGCCTGAGGATCCCGAAGAGCCAACAAATGAAGAGATGATTGTTGTCCATCTCAATGCCCAAGCCACTAGCATCATCCTTAGTGCTTTGGATGGAAATGAGTACAATAGAGTGATGAATGTGGATGTTGCCAAGCAAATTTGGGACACCTTACACCTAGCTCATGAAGGTGTGGACAAGTTGAGAAAGGAAAAGATTGACTTGTTGATGGCCAAGATCAATAGGTTTGTGATTGTGGATGATGAAGGGTCACAAGAAATGTTTGACCGGTTCATGACCATGGTTGGCAAGATTAGAGGCTATGGTTGTGAGGAGCTAGATGATCACAAAGTTGTGAAAATCATGTTGGAAGCTTACTCACCAAGAAATGAGACTGTGGCGACCTTGATTAGAGACAAGAAGAAGTATGAGCACTTCACTCCAAATGATGTGCTTGGAAGATTGTTGACCTTTGACATGCAAAGAGAGGAAGCAAATGAAAGAAGAAAGCTTGGAGAGTTGCAATAAAAGCTTGATGGCATGAAGATCAAGGATGTTGCTCTCAAGTCAAGCAAGACAACCAAGAAAAGCTTCTCAAACAAGAAAGAGGGCAGCAAGCAAGCATCAACAAGCAAGCCCAATAAAATGAAGCAAGTGCAACAAGAGGATGACACCACTTAATCTTTAAGTGACGATGAATATGTTGGGGCTGATTTTTCAAAGATTGAAGATGTTGCTTTGTTCATCAAGAAGTACAACAAAGGCTTCAAGCAAAATGGCTACAAGTTTGTGCAAAGAAGATTCCCAAACAAAAAGAAGAGAACTTGCTACAATTGTGGTAGCACCGAGAACTTTGTTGCTAAATTCCCAAATGAGAAGAGAGATGGCTTCCACAAGAAAGAAAGACAAGATGACAAGTTTGAGTGTAAGAGAAGATTCAAGCAAGTGGGCGAGGCACATATTGGTCATGAGTGGGATTCAACATTGGAGAGCACAAGTGATGAGGATGAGAAGCTTGCAAGCATTGCTATCCAAGAATCATCCTCTACACTGAAGCTCTTCACCAACATAAGTGATGATGATGACCATGACTCCCCTCACATTTGCCTTATGGCAAAAGGTGAGAAGGTAAAATCAAAAGCCAAACCCCTTCCTCCTTCTTATGATGCTTCTAATAGTGATCTTAGTGACACATCTAGTGATGAAGGATCTAGTGATGAAGAAATGGACCATATCATTAAAAACCTAAATCCTAAAATAGCACTAGTGATCACTAAGCTAAAGGAGGAGTTAGAGGACATCCATGTAGAGTTTGACAATAGAGAGAGTGATCTTGATGATCTTGAAAAAAATGTATATTGCCAACAAGGCAGCTCTTAAGGTAGATAGAAGTGGACTCCTTGTGAAGGGCTTTGGCCAAAGAGCAAGAAGAACATGCTCTCACTAAGAAGGGTAATATTTCACTCTATGAGAAGTATTGTGTCTTAGATGAAAAGCACAAAGAAATGGAGCTGCAATATAACCTTCCTTGGGAGAGCAACTCACAACCCACTACCCTAAAGGAGACCTCTAATCCATCCACTAGCAAAGGTTGTGGAAGATGTTTTGAATTTGATCTAAATGCTTATTCCACTAACCTTGCTAATATGGAAGCAATGAGAAAGGAGATTGCTAGCATCAATGCTTTACTAAATGGAAAGTGCGATGATGAGAAGAAATCAGTAAGTGGCAAAGTTGAACAACCAAAGATGCCACAAGATATTCAATGATGGAAGGCATCCCTTCATCAATGATGGTCTTGGCCTCACTCATGGAGGCAAAGAAAATGGAAGAAAGGTTGTGAATGGTATTGAGTGTGTTTAGTTGTGAGCAGTGGTAAAATAGGTACAGAGATGCCTGCGTAGCCAGTGGCACAAGCCTCACCGCGAGCAGCACAACCACCCAAGGGCGACAGTGTCGCTATGAAGGGCGGCAGTGCCGCTCCCGGCAGAAAAGGGAATGCCACCTATAGTATCACTACCCACAGCAAGCATACCAAAGAGGTGTACAAGGTGAAGAATGAGGTGCAGAAGCCAAAGGAAACTATTTGGGCCACCCCAAATTGGTATTCATATCACTCAAAGGCTCAAGCATCTTGCTCAAGTTTGAAATCTTGCTTTGAGTTGAAGAACAACAGCAAGGGTGAAGTGATTGCCAAACATGTTGGCAATGGAAAGAATATTTACATCAATGCTTTCATTTGGGTTCCTAAGACTCTTGTTACTAACATGCAAGGCCCCAAGAATATTTTGGGACCTAAATCAAGGAACTAAATTTGTTTTGTAGGCATACTCCTCCGGTGGATCAAGTTGGGTGCTTGATAGTGGATGTACAAATCATATGACCGGAGAAAGGAGTATGTTTTGTTCATATTCCCCTACAACCGATTCTAGTGAAAACATTGTGTTTGGAGACAACTCAAAGGGGGATCTGATCGGTCTTGGTAAATTTGCTATAACTTTATAACATTCAATCTCTAATGTTTTACATGTTGATTCGTTGAGTTACAACTTGTTGTCCATTTCACAACTTTGTGAGATTGGCTACAATTGTCTCTTTACGGATAAGGGTGTTGAAGTTCTTAGGAGTGAGGATTCCTCTATTGTCTTTATGGGTCGTTTGAAGGGCAAGCTTTACCTAGTTGATTTCAACAAAAGTAAGGCCAAGCTTGAGACTTGTTTAGTGGCAAAATCTAGCATGGGTTGGCTCTGGCATCGTCGACTAGCCCATGCTGGGATCAGGAACTTGGCCAAACTCTTAAAGAATGAACACATCCTTGGACTAACAAATGTTCACTTTGAGAAAGATAGGATATGTGGAGCATGCCAAGCCAGAAAGCAAGTAGGTGTACCTTAGACACCAAAGAGAATCATGAATACCACTCAACCTTTGGAGTTGATTCACATGGATCTCTTTGGACCGGTTGCCTACATAAGTATCAGGGGTAACAAATATGGATTGGTAATTGTTGATGATTATTCCCGTTTCACTTGGGTGTTCTTTGTTTATGATAGGTATCAAGTACAAGTCAAGGTGAAAACCTTTGTGAGAAGGGCTCAAAAGTAATTTGGTCTTTCAATCAAGAAAGTGAGAAGTGACAATGGGACCGAGTTCAAGAACACCATGGTGGAAGAGTTTCTTGATGACGAGGGCATCAAGCATGAGTTTTCAGCTCCATACACCCCTCAAAAAAATGGTGTGGTAGAGAGGAAGAATAGGACTCTCATTGATATGGCAAGGACAATGTTTGATGAATACAAGACTCCGGATATCTTTTGGTGTGAAGCAATCAACATCGCTTGTCATGCCATCAACTGTGTCTACCTACACAAGTAGCTACAAAAGACATCCTATGAACTCCTAACTGGTAACAAACCAAAGGTGTCTTACTTTAGAGTTTCTGGGTGCAAAGTGTTCATTCTTAACAAAAGACCCAAAACCTCTAAGTTTGCACCTAAAGTTGATGAAGGCATCTTACTTGGTTATGGATTAAATGAGCATGTCTATCGTGTTTACAACAACACCATTGGTAGAGTTGAGATTACGATAGACATGACATTTGATGAATCTAATGGCTCTCAAGTGGAGCAAGTTGATGCAAGTGTTGTAGGAAAGGAGGATCCACCATGTGAAGCAATCAAGGATATGGCTATAGGAGAAATTAGGCCATTGCAAGAAGAAGATGATGATCATGAGGAGCCTCAAGGTGGTGCTACACAAGATTCCACTGTCATACTCAATAACCAATAGTAGCACACACACCTGCTGCAGTTCAGCAGGGCAGCAGTGCCCCCCCAGTGAACCAGCAACAAGAAGTCCAGTCAACACTACATCACCTCAAGGGTTGAACCTAGATCCTATATTTGACCAAGAATAAGAAGCAAGTACAGCAGAAGAGCAAGGAGGTGTTGAACACCCAAGACTACGCCAAACTATCCAACGGGATCACCCCGTTGACAACATTCTTGGAAGTATTCACAAGGGGGTAACGACTCGTTCTCATATAGCAATTTTTTGTCAATATTACACGTTTGTTTCCTCCTTGGAACCCTTGAAGGTAGATCAAGCACTTGATGACCCGGATTGGGTAATGGCTATGCAAGAAGAGCTAAACAACTTTGAGAGGAATCAAGTGTGGACATTGGTGGAAAGGCCCAAGACAAATGTGATAGGCACCAAATGGGTATTCCGCAACAAGCAAGATGAGAATGGCATGGTGACAAGGAACAAGACAAGATTGGTGGCTCAAGGGTTCACTCAAGTAGAGGGCTTGGACTTTGAATAAACTTATGCACCAGTGGCAAGACTTGAAGCTATTCGGATGCTTCTAGCCCCTTTGCCGCCCATCATGACTTCAAGCTGTAACAAATGGATGTCAAAAGTGCATTTCTCAATGGCCCAATACAAGAATTGGTTTATGTTAAGCAGCCACCCGGTTTTGAAGATCCCAAGTTCCCCAACCATGTCTTCCAACTCCAAAAGGCGCTCCATGGGCTTAAGCAAGCACCAAGAGCATGGTATGAATGCCTTAAGGAATTCTTGCTCAAGCAAGGCTTTGACATAGGCAAAGCCGACCCTACTCTCTTCACTCACAAAATCAATAAGGATATCTTTGTGTGCCAAGTATATGTTGATGACATTATATTTGATAGTACTAATGTTTCATTTTGTGAAGAGTTTAGTAGGATCATGACTAAGAGGTTTGAGATTTCCATGATGGGTGAGCTCAAGTTCTTCCTTGGTTTTCAAATCAAGCAATTGAAGGAAGGGACTTTCTTATGCCAAGCTAAGTGCACCCAAGATATGCTAAAGAAGTTTGACATGGTGAATGCAAAGCCTATCAAAACTCCCATGCCAACCAATGGACATCTTGATCTTGATGAGGAAGGGAAAGTCGTGGACCTAAAGGTATATCGTTCCATGATCGGCCTCCACTTTACTTATGTGCATCTAGGCCGAACATAATACTTAGTGTGTTCATGTGTGCTAGATTTCAAGCTAACCCGAAAGAGTGCCACTTGGTGGCGGTTAAGAGAATCTTGAGATATTTAGTACACACTCCTAACCTTGGCTTTTGGTATCCTAAGGGCTCTAAGTTCGATCTACTTGGCTATTCTGATTCCGATTATGCCGGTTGCAAGGTAGCCCAAAAAAGCACTTCGGGGACTTGTTAATTCCTTTGGTTGTCCCTAGTGTCTTGATGTTCTAAAAAGAAAAATTGTGTAGCCCTTTCCACCGCCGAGGCCGAGTATGCAGCCGGTGCTTGTTGTGCTCAACTACTTTGGATGAGGCAAACCTTAAAAGATTTTGGATGTCAATTCACCAAGATACCTCTCTTGTGTGACAACGAGAGTGCCATAAAACTTGCAAACAACCTGGTTAGCCACTCTAGAAAAAAACACATAGACATCCGTCGTCACTTCTTGAGAGACCACAAATTAAATGGATATATCAAAATTCGTCATGTGAGCACCGAAAAGCAACTAGCTGATATCTTCACTAAGCCTCTAGATGAGACAAGGTTTTGTGCTTTGCGTAGTGAGCTAAATATACTCGATTCTCGTAACTTGGTTTGAACTATAGCACACATTTGTTTGTCAACCTAGCGACATAGGAAAAGTTTATGAAAATCTTCAAATTGGGTGCTTCAAAATGATTTACAAAAGGCCAACTAAGGCTCATGACCATTGTCTGTAATGTTGTATGCTTACTGGTCATGTTTCTTAGGCATATATGTCCATATCTAATATAAAGAATAATCCAACTCGATTTATCCTATTCTCTATTTTCACCTAGGCCGGCAGTGCCGCCCTTTGTCCCTATGGCAGAATCGGGTGAAATTTTGTGAGCTCGTGAGGACTTTATAAAACCAATCTATTGCTGCGTGCCCACGACTCCCCTACCTCTCCTTCATCCAGAACCCTCCTCACCTCTCCTCTCCTCCATAGAGGTGACCTAGGAGCTCCATTTCCGTCCCTTGGCCGGCATTGCCGCTCCTCAACCCTCCACCATCAACTTTCTGCGAGATTGGTGGACGTGCTGCCTGTGGAAGGCAGCCCTCTCCTCTTTCCCATTCAATCCCACGATTTAGAAGCAAGGTGAAACCCTAACCTAAACTTTTTCGGTTTGATCTATGCAATGTGATGGTTCTAGTTGGGGATTCATATTTCTGGGAGGTGTATGAAGGGATTGGAACTAGGATTAGGGTTTGGATTTGGTGGATTTGGATTTGTTCATCTCGAATGAACAGGGGCAGGGAGGCAATGCCTCCATGGGGTTCGGCTGTGTTGCCCCTAGCAGATTCCATCTGCTATGCCTCTATTTCCTGGGATAAGTAGGCCCAGATATGCTGAATGTCAACTATAGTTCATTGTTCTAATCCTCAAATATACCCTATCCTTCATATCGTTGGCTAGGGCATCATGTTCTACTTTTGTGGACTATGATTCTGAAATTTTGACAAGCTGTAGAAGTAGTTGAAACTAGGATTTAGCTAGAGAAAGAAGTCTAGAGAAAATTCAGTGGAGCAACTGAGGGCAGCAGTGTCGCCCTACCCCTACTGATTCAAACAATATGCTTCCACTTGGGTTCTTCTCTGAATTTCTTCCCCTAGTTAACCTCTGTTTTTTACTTCATCTACACACATACATTCATATACAGTTTCTTATCTAGTCTCCATATGTGTTGCATAGATGAATCCCGGCGGTGAAGGAAGCACAACCGGCGCTAGGAGGAAGAGAGTTGGCAAGCAACCAAGTCACAAGGCTAGTGAGAAGGTTCAGATGCCTCATGATAGAGATGCAATATTTGACCAAGAAGAGAGAGATCAGATGGAGGGATATGTCATTCCTCAATGGCCAGAGACACCTTTGCACATCACTGAGTTTGACTATAGGTACATGGAGGACAGTGAGGGTGAGTATTTGCTTTCAGCGCCTTAGGAAACCTTCCATCATGCCATCACAGATTACTCCAAGTCTTGGAAGGCTACTTAGAAGGCCCGGGCTATCAAACACTATACTGCCCCAAAGATGAGAGGTATTGACTACAGGTTTTGGAATGTCTTTCATTCCAGTTTTTATGCTACCGCCATCTTTGCTAAGCCAACAAGCAAGATATGCAAGATGCAGTACATTGACTTTCCAGAGCTTGGGAACAGACAAGATACATAGTTGACAGTTGCCATCAGGGTATGTGACAGGTTTTAAATGACTGACCTCATGGGCTTCAGGTATGATTGGAACACAGAAATTCTATCACAATTCCATGCTACTTATTTTTTAGATCAGGAAGTTGATGAGCTGCATTGGATGACTGACGATCGCCACTACCGTATTGAGTATGTCACTTTTTGTCGCATTCTTGGCTTTGGGAGGGAGCATAGGGCTTTGCCGAGCATCCACCAGGGGTCTGAGCCACACACACAATGAGTTACATGTGGGAGGATTAGGATACAGCTGTGCCCAACTACTCCAGGACCAAGCTCAGGAGCATCTACTACATCCTGAACAACATGATTAGAGTCACTCTCAACCCAAAAGACAATGCTACTGATCTTAATGGCTACATCACCAATGTGCTTTCACAATTTCCTAATGCTGAGACATTTAGCATTCCCAGGTTCATTTGGATTGAGTTGGCTATGGCTATGGATGATGCTAGGAGGAGGTTACCTTATGCTCCATATGTGCAGTTCATGATCCAGAGAGTCACAGGGATGAGGTATCCCAAGGATTGTGAGCACATCGTGTGCAATATCAAGAAGACTAAGGAGGTGCACCACCAGCTACAGCTCCACCAGTTCCACCTTCCACAGGTGGTGACACTTCTCACAAACAGAGGGACATTCTAGAGGGTTCTCGCTCTCGCTCACAGTCACATGTCAGATCCAAGAAGTTTAGAAAGTGGATCAAGGCCATCTTTACTACTTGCACATATCAGGCCAGTATCAATTATGAGGAGCAGATGGCTAACAGAGAGGCTATCACGGGAGCTAGGGAGTTGGTCGGTCTTCCACCGCTTGCACTAGTGGAGGCCCCTCCTATGTTTCCTAACTTGCCACGTTTGTAAGTGTCCAGTGATGAGGATGATGATGATGATGAAGATGCGTAGGAGATCAAAGAGCAGGCATAGTGGGATAGTTCTTAGTGGGCTCAGTTTGACCGTGTGTATGGTAGGAGGCCTCACCGACACAACAGCAGATTGAGGAGGAGATCCCGGCGACTTCTATTGCTGCACCACCACCTCGCCGTTCAGCTCCTCAGCGCTTTACAACAACTACACACCGTGCTGGACGTGTTGTTGTCTCCAACGATGAGGATGAGGAGTGATTGGTTTCCCTTCTCTTCTCTTCTCTTTTTGGCACTTGTGTGACAGAACATTTTAAGAAAGGGCCCACTTGCTAGGATTAATAGTCCATCCGACTTAATCCCAAACAAATGATTCAATTCTTAATTAGTCCGTCCGGTGTCACCACTTTACAACGGGTCATTCACCTCTTTCCGAACAGGATCTTCCTCATCACAAACATTGCAGAAGTAATACAATAATTTCATTTACATCAAAGTAGCGGAATTTAAAGTCATATTACAAACCATGAGTTTTGAAACATAACATAGTGTCATACGATATTACTACATCAAGCGGTAATAGAGTTTTAAACAAGGAACCGAGGTACTCTTGCCCAAGAGTCAAGCATAGACAGTTTATTCTTCTTCATCATCATCCACAGTGAGCACGGTCATGCAGCAAGAAGCCACACAGACCGGGCTGTGGCCCTCATTTGCAACATGGGTTAACAAACCCTGAGTACAGGAGTACTCAACAAGACGTATCCGACAAAAGAAAATATTTGGTGGACAAAAGATATGCAAGTCATAGGATTTAATGTGTGGTTTGCAAGAATCAAGTATTTTGCATAAATGAGCATTTATAAAAAGGATTGAAATTCATTTAATTCGTTTAAAAGATTACTCAAGTACCAATCTAAATTTATGATTGATAGAAAGGTAATTACCATCCATGAAAGGAACCACCAAGTATCCAATTTAAGTTTCATTAACTACAATGAAAAAGGCGGGGTTATGTTTCCATATCCGAGGAACACGACGATTCGAACCGGTTTATCCCAGCTAGGGCTTCCCTATCACACGACATATACAGCCGCTTAACGCACGCATATGAATACTCTTCCCTGGATCCTCCATCCGAGAACGGGGTCCCGCCACCCGAGAGCACAGTACACCTCCATCCAGTTCGCTAACTTGGAGGGTACACACTACTCTCGCCATCTCTCCACTCCCAGTGCGGGTTAACTGTCCTTTAGATTCGATTAGCCAGAGTCCAGATTCCCAAAAGGTATATGATAAGTACTCCAAAGTCACAACCCTCAGCGTTTTACAACGGCAAGGCCCTAACGACACAGGCGGAAAGAACCCGCTCACCAGACACCGTTGATGGCTCTCCAACACCGTGTCCGCCCGGTCATGAATTATTACTTCCAACAACATTCCTTTCTCAAAACAGCATAGCCATTTGCCAAAACAATACGCTATGTGTAAGTGACCGGGAATCACCTACTAGAAAACTCTAAGCATACTAAGCATTTTTGGAAAAAGTTTTCATCTTTAAACAAATGTCAAGGTATAAGGTACAATTAACACAAGGAGAAGGCTATGCATCAAGTAGGAATTTAATAAAGTAAGAATAATACAGTAATAACCATAAGTGTATTTAAATAAAACATTTTAAATACAAGGTAGGGCTTGAATGCACCGGGGCTTGTCTTGGTTGGAGGGATACACAAACTCGGGCTCAGATTGAACAAGAGAAAAATCCCCTTCACAAGAGGGATTATCCAACCCAACCAACGAACAATCTACACGATATAATGATATGCTTAGATGATGCTTGAAAGGATAGACATGATGATTTACAACACACAAACAACACTTAAAAGATGAACAAAACAGATTAAACATCTTGAGTATAACTTTCCTTCATGAAGGAAAAGTTAAACTAAAGCATAAAGTAATTTACTTACAAAATGACTAAAGTAATTACTAAGTTTAATAATTATGTCCAAAAGAACTGAGCAAACAACAATACATCATACATGTCCATACTGTGGTTGTCACTGGACAGTTGACCATTAACCATAAACAATCCAAAATCACTCAAAACCTAAAGTCATTAGGGTTGCTAATCATTTTATTATTAATTAAACAAATAGTCATGTTCAACAGTTCATCCAAAAATTCCCAAACTTTTTGTACAGCAAGATATAAGTGTATAAAGGTTACACAAAAATTCTCAGAATTTTTGGAGCATTAATCAGAGCATGAAAATTTATTGAAAAGCCATTTTTCAATTACTTTAAGCATTTTTACAGGATTAAAACCGTACTGAACATGGACATGTTATATTTTTCTTAAATACTACACATTACACAATTTTTTACAGAATTTATTTATGCACAGAAATAAACATACAAAAATAAAAAAAAATTACTGTGCAAAACAGGAAATAAAGAAAACCCTTCATGAATCTCACTGACACCTGGGTCCCGCATGTCAGTGGCACAAAAGCAGGGCAGCGGCGCCGACGACCAAAGAACACGGCGGCGCGTCGCCGTCGGTGAACCAAATGGCCAACAGATTCCTGCGCTGGACTCTACCCTTCACCCCGAACCCAACGAGATGCGATACGACCATTGCCATCCCTTGGAAAAACCTCACCGACGACATTTGCGGCGGCCCGAGCTCGGTCGCTCGTGCGCCGGCGAGCACAGACCAACACAGACACAACCAAGCATCGCAAACGACTCAGGAAGAGAATGCGAACGAAAGGCACAAAGAACACGGGGCTACAACCTACTCTGGTAACCTCGCCATCGGCAATGGCGGCACTCCGCACTCGGCCGCACATGTACCGACGAGCACAAGCCCTAATCGGCTCAACCAACAACTCCAGCATGCTTAGCGCCCCCAAACAACGCGGACCGCAACAAAAGAGAAGCAAAACCTTAACGAAACGACCCCGCCGACGGCCATGGCGGACGGCGGAGTACTGCGCGACGTGCACCGGCGGAACTGCGCACGCGCTCGAACAACCAACCCACCGACTCGACTCATGAAGACTAGGCGAAGCTAGCACAAGACTCGGTCTTGAAAAAGACCAACGAACAAGCTCTCACGACGGTGAGCACCGACGCGGCGGCGCTGACACGCCAGAGCAAACGCAAACCATGGTTACGGTTCGGAATCAGCTACAACCAGCTACTCTATGAGTACCAGGAGCTTACCCCGAACACCAAACGCCTGCTAGTTCGGCCAGAGCTGGAGTGGGACGTGCTGGCGACGAAGACCGTGCCGGCGGAGAAGATGAACCGAGCGGCAACGACGATGTTCCCGAGGCTGTGGTCCACCATTTGCGAAACGGAGAAGAGCGGCGAAGTCAGCAAGGAGCAAGGAATAAAGAACACGCGAAGAAAGAACAAAACGGCTCCTACGTAACCTGGCCAATAGCTAACCAGAACGGCGGCGTTCTCGCCGGAGCCAAGGAAGAAGATGATGCGCTGGGCGATTTACGCGTCCTCTGCTCCAACCGACTGGTGCGGGAGGTGGACTGGACCAAGGCGAAAGCCATTGAGGTGGATTGGGACGTTCGCAGTGACTAGAAAGTTTGCCCGAGCTCGGCGACGCGAAATGCACACTCGGCGGCGGAACAGAGCAGAGCGTGCGGCGTCGAGTGTGGAAAGAGAGAGTACGGGAGGACGGCGTCCCGTTTTATAGACGGCAACAGAGTCGTGACGATGCCACGCACACGATGGAGCGCACGTCGCAGAGAGGAGGTGAACGGTGGCGTCGGCAGCTGGCCGGACAAGTGTCAGCGCCATGGATCCGTTCGACATGCAGGTACTCGATGAATTAACTGAACTGCCCTTGGTACTTATTTGCAATTTGCTCAAGCTTCCAAGGGTTTTCATGAAAAACTTAGAACACCAAAGTTTCTCCAAATTTCATGATCTACACTTTTGGTAATATGCACATTTTCAAATTCGGCCTAGAAATGAAAATGCATTTTTGAAATTTGAAACTCCTTTTAAAAAGGATTTACCCCCTTTTCAATTACTCTAAAAACTTGAGTAACATTTCAAAAACTGTAAACACAACAAATGTAATTCAAACAGAGCTCTATCACAAAGGTTAAACAACCATATGCAAATTCTTTATAGATTTTGAAAATCATCTTTAGGGTTGAATCCACCCCCTCTGGGAATTAGGGTTTTGATTAAAATTTAATTTTTTCAATTTGAAAAGATGACCCTGCAATCACACCATGGATCAAACATAACCAAGTAAACTCATTTTAGTTCAATGCATATCTAGATTTTCAAACAAATGAATGATCCTTAACGCATATGATGACATGATCATGTTTTAATTAAGTGATTAACACCAGGCGTGTTACAACCCTTCCCCCTTAAAGAAATCTCGTCCCGAGATTAAAGGTGAAACAAAGTAATAGAAAAGGAAATGTATCAATAACTTTTCTTTTTCACATCATCCTTGTTACAACTATGACCAGGTCTTACAAAACAGGTCAAACAAAACTCTGGGAAATTCTCTAAAAGATAATATTCAGATTCCCAAGTAGCTTCTTCTTCAGAGTGTTGGTTCCACTGAACCTTGTAGAACTTGATGGTCTTGCGATGAGTAACTCGATCTTTCTGATCAAGAACCTTCACAAGATATTCAGAGTATGTCACATCAGGTTCCAGCTGCACTCCTTCAACTTCCACGATCGTATCCTTAACTTGAAGACACTTCTTCAATTGGGATACGTGAAACACATCATGAACGGCTGAGAGAATTTATGGCAACTTCAAATGATAAGCCACCTTGCCAATGTGTTCCAGAACTAGGAATGGACCGACATAACGAGGTGCTAACTAGCCTTTCACTCCAAACCATGAGACTCCTTTCATTGGTGAGACCTTCAGATAAACATGATTGTCATGCTCGAACTGTAAAGGACCTCTACTTTTATCAGCATAACTCTTTTTCCTAGATTGGGCGATCTCAAGATTAAACGGATTTGTTTTACTTTATCTTCAGCATCCTTAACTAGGTCAACACCAAAGAACTCACGTTCCCGGGTTCTGACCAATTAAGAGGAGTTCTACAACCCCGACCATACAAAGCCTCAAATGGTGACATCTTTATGCTTTGTTGGTAACTATTGTTGTAAGAGAACTCTGCCCAAGGTAAGCATTCATCCCACTTCTCAACAAAGTTAAGCACACAACATCTCAAAAGATCCTCAAGAACCTGGTTCACCCGTTCTGTCTGACCATCAATTTGTGGATGATAAGTTGTGCTATACAGGAGTTTAGTATCAAGTGACTCGTGGAGGTGCCTCCAGAAAGCTGAAACAAACTGAGTTCCACGATCTGATACTATGGTTTTGGGAACACCATGAAGACTTACTATCCTTGATAAATAAAGCTCGACATACTTTCCGACACGAAAAGTAGTCCTCACTGGTAGAAAATGAGCAGATTTGGTAAGTCTATCCACAATGACCCAGATAGAATCATAACCACTCGAGGTTTTAGGAAACCCTACTATGAAATCCATATTGATGTCTTCCCACTTCCAAACTGGAACTAGCAAAGGTTGAAGTTGACCCCCAGGCTTCAAACGCACTACTTTTACCTTCTGACAAGTATCGCACTTGGCCACATAGCCTGCTATCTCAATCTTCATCTTTGTCCACCAGAACTTCCGCTTCAAATCCTGGTACATTTTGTTGCTTCCAGGATGAATGGATAGATGAGAAGTATGAGCTTCATCAAGAATAGCTTGTCGCAACTCTAGAACTTTAGGAACCACAAGACAGTCCTTGAACCAAAGCACATCAGATTCATCTAACTTAAAACAAGTAGGTGTCCCACATTTCACCCTTGTTTTAATATGAGTGATGCCTTTATTGGTTTTCTGAGCTTCGATAATTTGATCGTGAATACTGAGTTCCACTGAAATATTAGCTAGACTGCCATGTTGCACCATAGATATGCCTAGATTTTCTAACTCATAACAGAGTGTGGAATTTACCGTCTTCAGACTTAGAGAGTTGCAACTACCCTTACGGCTTAAGGCATCAGCTACAACATTTGCCTTACCTGGATGGTAATGCACTTCAAGATCATAATCTTTAATAAGCTCCAACCATATTCTTTGCCTCATATTCTACTCAGACTGAGTGAATATATACTTCAAACTCTTATGATCGGTATAGATATGGCAAAGGTTGCCCAGAAGATAATGTCACCAAATCTTCAAAGAATGGACAACTGCCGCTAATTCTAGATCATGAGTTGAATAGTTCTCTTCGTGCTTCTTCAACTTCCTAGAAGCATAAGCAATGACTCTTCCTTCTTGCATTAAAACACATCCAATACCAATACCGGATGCATCGCAATATATATCGAAGGGCTTCTCAATATTAGGTTGAGCTAATACAGGAGTTGTGGTCATTAACTTCTGCAGAGTATGAAAGGCTCCTTCACACTCATCAGACCATACAAACTTGGTATGGTTCTTCAGTAGACTGGTAATGGGTTTTGAGACTCGAGAAAATTCTGGAATAAACCAACGGTAATAACCAGCCATACCGAGGAAACTTCGAACTTGATGGACTGTCGTTGGTGACTTCAAATCCAGAATGTCCTTCACCTTACTAGGGTCAACTGCCACTCCTCCATTGGACAAGACATGTCCTAGGAATTGCATTTCCTTTAGCCAAAACTCACACTTGCTGAACTTCGCATAAAGCTGATGCTCCCGCAATCGAGTCAAGACGAGTCAGAGATGACGGGCATGTTCCTTTTCATTCTTGGAATAGATAAGAATATCATCAATGAAGACCACAACGAACTTATCCAGCTCCGGCATGAACACTGAGTTCATAAGATACATGAAGTATGCCGGTGCATTGGTCAAACCAAACGACATTACCAGATATTCATAAAGCCCATATCTAGTGGTAAACGTCGTCTTGGGGATATCTTCGGGTCGAATCTTGATTTGATGGTACCCTGATCGCAAGTCGATCTTGGAGAACACTGTAGCTCCAGTGAGTTGATCAAAGAGGAGATCGATCTGTGGCAAAGGGTACTTGTTCTTGATGGTCACTTCGTTCAAGGGACGATAGTCAACGCACATTCGGAGAGTATGATCCTTCTTCTTCACGAAAATAGAAGGACAACCCCATGGCGATGAACTAGGTCGAATGAAACCTTTATCGAGCAACTCATTCAATTGAGTCTTCAACTCTGCTAGCTCTTTGGGAGGCATTCGATAGGCCCTTCTAGAGACAGGTGTTGTGCCAGGCTTTAACTCTATAGAACACTCAACATCTCTATCAGGAGGTAAGCCAGGTAAGTCATCAGGAAAGACGTCTGGAAACTCACACACTACGGGGATATCCTGTACCCCAACTGTAGTTTTTGGCACAGAAAGCTGAATAAAGAGCTGAGATTTTCTGTTTGGAACATCTACCTTGATAGTTCTATTCAAAACATCGATCACAACTTTGTGCTGCTGCAACCAATTCATCGCCAGGATCACATCTAAACCTTGGTTTGGAAGTACTACCATGGTCGTGGGAAAGATATGCCCACCCAGACTCAGAGATACTCGATATACCAACTCTCTAGTTGAGATACGACCACCCGGTGTTTGCACATGGAAGTCCATTTTTAACTCAGACAAATGAATACTATGCTTCAGCACAAACGACTTATCAATGAAGGAATGTGATGCACCAGAATCAAAGAGAATAACTGCAGGATGATAGTTGATAGGAAACGTACCCTGCAACATTGGTTCTCCTTCCGGCATCCCTTCCCCCTGGGCATGAAACACCCGCCCAGTCTTCTGCTCGTTCTTGTTCTTCTGACTCCCAGCATTCCCATTCTGCTTCTGCTGCTGATTCCCAACAAACTTCTGATTGTACTGCATTGGAAGAGGACACACATTGGAATAATACCCCACCTTTGCACAGTTGAAGCAGGCATTACTGGTTTGCTTGGCAACCACTTGATTATTTGGGCCAGCATTCTGTCTAGGATATTGAGAACCCCCAGATAACTGCTGCCCAGACTGTTGCTGCTGAGGAGGACGATACTGGAAACGATTGTGATTCTGAGGGTGGTAGATGATCTTCTGCTTCTTGTGATTACCACTAGAAGAACCAGCAAACGATTTCTTCTTCTTTGACTCCCTATGGATGCGCAAAGAATTCTCAGCAGAGATAGCCATGTTCACCACCTCATGATAAGTAGCATTAGGATTATGGTTAAGCATGATATGCAGCTTAGTAGAGAGCCCCCTGAGAAACCACCTCTTCTTCTTAGCATCAGTACTGACATGTTCCACCGCATACTGAGAAAGATGATTGCACTTGCCCACGTATTGCATGACAGTGGAATCTCCCTGTTTCAAACTCAGGAACTCCTCCAACTTAGACTCCATGACACCATTAGGAATATAGTGTGCACGGAAAGCCTCACGAAATTCCTTCCAAGTGGCACGATGACCCTTAGGCTGCATAGCTGTAAAAGTCGACCACCAAGATCCTGCTGCACCACGAAGCTCCTGAGCTGCAAAGACTGGCTTCTGCACCTCGGTGCAATTAATCAGCTCAAACTTCTGCTCCATGGTGCGGAGCCAATCATCAGCTTCCAATGGCTCATCTGCCTTAGTGAACACCAGAGGACGGGTGTCTGTGAAATCGACATAAGTCGTCTCTTGATTATTATTGCGACCACGACGTTCATTGCCACCTTGGTTGTGGTGTTGAGCAAGCTCATTCAAGAGGCGAGCATTATCTGCAGAAACATTGATCAATGCAACCAAAGTTTGTGCCAAGGTTGGTGGCGGAGGGGGGGATCAGGAAGTTCCCCAGCATTGTTATGTTCAGGCATCTGTTTGCACAAACATATTTTTATTGAAACACAATCATAACAGTACCTAAGTGCACAAACATATATTACATGACCCTCAAAACATAAATGTGCTGGAAACTAAAGAGTTCTGAAAGTGATAAAGGTAGATTATATTACAACATCCACTACTCGCACTCGAACTAGCTAGCTAGGCGATACATGAACTACTCGTCTTCGCTGAGGACTACAACCTCCACCTCTGGCTCATCCTGAATGATCACCTCTGGCTCTGGCTCAACTCCACCCTAAGCCTCAGGAGTGGGTGCAAAGAACTGGTCCCCAAAGGACAGGTCTGCCTGCACAAGCTCTCACAGGTCCTCTGCCATGGCCTGCTGCTGAAACTCGGGGTTCAGCAGGTTGGTGAGGTGATGCACTTCCTCATGAAGCACATTGTTGTACACCTCAAGGTTACCTGCATAGTGCCCCAAGTTGAGGTACAACTCGGACAACAAAAACTCTCGGTCCCAGGCTTCATTCCTCTCTCCCATTGCCTCGTACATGAAGCCCTCAGTGAGAGTCACCTCTGTCGCCTTGTCAGCCAGTTGTGTCTCCTTCTCTGCCAGCTGTGCATCCTTCTCTGCCAGCTGATCCTGACAATGCTGCAACTCAACCTCCAGCTCCTCCACCTTGTCCTCTAGGTCATGGGTGCTGCTAGCAAAGTCGTCCCTGTTGGCCGTCATCCAGCACAGGTCGGCCCTCAAGTGCTCGATCTTCAACTTGCGACGACCACAGCAACTAGCATCCTGACGACTGCTCTCACCACCGTCTCCACGTGACGCTAGCCTGTAGCGAGGGACTCCCAGCGGTCCGGAAGACTTGCGAGCCGTGCGCTTAATCCTGACCATCTTATAGACAAGATTTTAAAGGAAGCAAGTAAGTAACATGATAGATTTTAATTGATTAAGAAAAAAAATTTAAAACCCATCCCAAGTGGTATGATATGCTGCATGATACGTCCTACAAATACGATAATATTTACATAACATATTTATAGGGCATATATATATAACCATATTCATACCATCAGCTTGATAATCCTAAAACTACTCTCCTATTTTTTTTAAACAAGAGAAGAGGTAAGTTAAAGAAATTTTTGGACTCAAACCAAATTTTAATTTAAGATCCAAATCATTTTTGAAAGAATTTACAACTGCAAGATCTGTAATAAGGAGAGCTTTGATACCAATTGTGATAGAACCTTTTAAGAAAGGGCCCACTTGCTAGGATTAATAGTCCATCCGACTTAATTCCAAACAAATGATTCAATTCCTAATTAGTCCGTCAGGTGTCACCACTTTACAGCGGGCCATTCACCTCTTTCCGAACAAGATCTTCCTCATCACAAACATTGCAGAAGTAATACAATAATTTAATTTACATCAAAGTAGCGGAATTTAAAGTCATATTACAAACCATGAGTTTTGAAACATAACATAGTGTCATACGATATTACTACATCAAGCGGTAATAGAGTTTTAAACAAGGAACCGAGGTACTCTTGCCCAAGAGTCAAGCATAGACAGTTTATTCTTCTTCATCATCATCCACAGTGAGCACGGTCATGCAGCAAGAAGCCACACAGACCGGGCTGTGACCCTCATCTGCAACATGGGTTAACAAACCCTGAGTACGGGAGTACTCAACAAGACTTATCCAACAAAAGAAAATATTTGGTGGACAAAAGATATGCAAGTCATAGGATTCAATGTGTGGTTTGCAAGAATCAAGTATTTTGCATAAATGAGCATTTCTAAAAAGGATTGAAATTCATTTAATTCGTTTAAAAGATTACTCAAGTACCAATCTAAATTTATGATTGATAGCAAGGTAATAACCATCCATGAAAGGAACCAACAAGTATCCAATTTAAGTTTCATTAACAACGATGAAAAAGGCGGGGTTATGTTTCCATATCCGAGGAACACGACGATTCGAACCGGTTTATCCCAGCTGGGGCTTCCCTATCACACGACATATACAGCCGCTTAAAGCACGCATATGAATACTCTTCCCTGGATCCTCCATCCGAGAACGGGGTCCCGCCACCCGAGAGCACAGTACACCTCCATCCAGTTCGCTAACTTGGAGGGTACACACTACTCTCGCCATCTCTCCACTCCCAGTGCGGGTTAACTGTCCTTTAGATTCGATTAGCCAGAGTCCAGATTCCCAAAAGGTATATGATAAGTACTCCAAAGTCACAACCCTCAGCGTTTTACAACGGCAAGGCCCTAACGACACAGGCGGAAAGAACCCGCTCACCAGACACCGTTGATGGCTCTCCAACACCGTGTCTGCCCGGTCATGAATTATTACTTCCAACAACATTCCTTTCTCAAAACAGCATAGCCATTTGCCGAAACAATACGCTATGTGTAAGTGACCGGGAATCACCTACTAGAAAACTCTAAGCATACTAAGCATTTTTGGCAAAAGTTTTCATCTTTAAACAAGTGTCAAGGTATAAGGTACAATTAACACAAGGAGAAGGCTATGCATCAAGTAGGAATTTAATAAAGTAAGAACAATGCAGTAATAACCATAAGTGTATTTAAATAAAACATTTTAAATACAAGGTAGGGCTTGAATGCACCGGGGCTTGTCTTGGTTGGAGGGATACACAAACTCGGGCTCAGATTGAACAAGAGAAAAATCCCCTTCACAAGAGGGATTATCCAACCCAACCAACGAACAATCTACACGATATAATGATATGCTTAGATGATGCTTGAAAGGATAGACATGATGATTTGCAACACACAAACAACACTTAAAAGATGAACAAAACAGATTAAACATCTTGAGTATAACTTTCCTTCATGAAGGAAAAGTTAAACTAAAGCATAAAGTAATTTACTTACAAAATGACTAAAGTAATTACTAAGTTTAATAATTATGTCCAAAAGAACTGAGCAAACAACAATACATCATACATGTCCATACTGTGGTTGTCACTGGACAGTTGACCATTAACCATAAACAATCCAAAATCACTCAAAACCTAAAGTCATTAGGGTTGCTAATCATTTTATTATTAATTAAACAAATAGTCATGTTCAACAGTTCATCCAAAAATTCCTAAACTTTTTGTACAGCAAGATATAAGTGTATAAAGGTTACACAAAATTTCTCAGAATTTTTGGAGCATTAAACAGAGCATGAAAATTTATTGAAAAGCCATTTTTCAATTACTTTAAGCATTTTTACAGGATTAAAACCGTACTGAACATGGACATGTTATATTTTTCTTAAATACTACACATTACACAATTTTTTACAGAATTTATTTATGCACAAAAATAAACATTCAAAAATAACAAAAAGAATTACTGTGCAAAACAGGAAATAAAGAAAACCATTCATGAATCTCACCGACACCTGGGTCCCGCATGTCAGTGGCACAAAAGCAGGGCAGCGGCGCCGACGACCAAAGAACACGGCGGCGCGTTGCCGTCGGTGAACCAAATGGCCAACCGATTCCTGCGCTGGACTCTACCCTTCACCCCGAACCCAACGAGATGCGACACGACCATTGCGCTCCCTCGGAAAAACTTCACCGGCGACATTTGCGGCGGCCCGAGCTCGGTCGCTCGTGCGCCGGCGAGCATAGACCAACACAGACAAAACCAAGCATCGCAAACGACTCAGGAAGAGAATGCGAACGAAATGCACAAAGAACACGAGGCTACAACCTACTCTGGTAACCTCGCCGTCGGCAATGGCGGCACTCCGCACTCGGCCGCACATGTACCGACGAGCACAAGCCATAATCAGCTCAACCAACAACTCCAGCATGCTTAGCGCCCCCCCAAACAACGCGGACCGCAACAAAAGAGAAGCAAAACCTTAACGAAACGACCCCGCCGATGGCCATGGCGGACGGCGGAGTATTGCGCGACGTGCGCCGGCGGAACTGCGCACGCGCTCGAACAACCAACACACCGACTCGACTCATGAAGACTAGGCGAAGCTAGCACAAGACTCGGTCTTGAAAAAGACCAACGAACAAGCTCTCACGACGGTGAGCACCGATGCGGCGGCGCTGACACGCCGGAGCAAACGCAAACCACGGTTATGGTTCGGAATCAGCTACAACCAGCTACTCTACGAGTACCAGGAGCTTACCCCGAACACCAAACGCCTGCTAGTTCGGCCGGAGCTGGAGTGGGACGTGCTGGCGAGGAAGACCGTGCCGGCGGAGAAGATGAACCGAGCAGCAACGACGATGTTCCCGAGGCTGCGGTCCACCATTTGCGAAACGGAGAAGAGCGGCGGAGTCAGCAAGGAGCAAGGAATAAAGAACACGCGAAGAAAGAACAAAATGGCTCCTACATAACCCGACCGATAGCTGACTAGAACGGCGGCGTTCTCGCCGGAGCCGAGGAAGAAGATGATGCGCTGGGCTATTTACGCGTCCTTTGCTCCAACAGACTGGTGCGGGAGGTGGACTAGACCAAGGCGAAAGCCATTGAGGTGGATTGGGACGTTGGCAGTGACTGGAAAGTTTGCGCGAGCTCGGCGACGCGAAATGCACACTCGGCGGCGGAACAGAGCAGAGCGTGCGGCGTCGAGCGTGGAAAGAGAGCACGGGAGGACGGCGTCCCGTTTTATAGACGGCAACAGAGTCGTGAAGATGCCAGGCACACGATGGAGCGCGCGTCACAGAGAGGAGGTGAACGGTGGCGTCGGCAGCTGGTTGGACAAGTGTCGGCGCCATGGATCCGTTCGACATGCAGGTGCTCGATGAATTGACTGAACTGCCCTTGGTACTTATTTGCAATTTTCTCAAGCTTCCATGGGTTTTAATGAAAAACTTAGGACACCAAAGTTTCTCCAAATTTCATGATCTACACTTTTGGTAATATGGACATTTTCAAATTCGGCCTAGAAATGAAAATGCATTTTTGAAATTTGAAACTCCTTTGAAAAAGGATTTACCCCCTTTTCAATTACTCTAAAAACTTGAGTAACATTTCAAAAACTGTAAACACAACAAATGCAATTCAAACAGAGCTCTATCACAAAGGTTAAACAACCATATGCAAATTCTTTATAGATTTTGAAAATCATCTTTAGGGTTGAATCCACCCCCTCTGGGAATTAGGGTTTTGATTAAAATTTAATTTTTTCAATTTGAAAAGATGACCCTGCAATCACACCATGGATCAAACATAACCAAGTAAACTCATTTTAGTTCAATGCATATCTAGATTTTCAAACAAATGAATGATGCTGAATGCATATGATGACATGATCAAGTTTTAATTAAGTGATTAACACCAGGGGTGTTACAACCCTTCCCCCTTAAAGAAATCTCGTCCCGAGATTAAAGGTGAAACAAAGTAATAGAAAAGGAAACATATCAAGAACTTTTCTTTTTCACATCATCCTTGTTACAACTATGACCAGGTCTTACAAAACAGGTCAAACAATAGAAGCATAAAACTCTGGGAAATTCTCTAAAAGATAATATTCAGATTCCCAAGTAGCTTCTTCTTCAGAGTGTTGGTTCCACTGAACCTTGTAGAACTTGATGGTCTTGCGACGAGTAACTCGATCTTTCTGATCAAGAACCTTCACAGGATACTCAGAGTACGTCACATCAGGTTCCAGTTGCACTCCTTCAACTCCCACGATCGTATCCTTAACTTGAAGACACTTCTTCAATTGGGATATGTGAAACACATCATGAACGGCTGAGAGAATTTATGGCAACTTCAAATGATAAGCCACCTTGCCAATGTGTTCCAGAACTAGGAATGGACCGACATAACGAGGTGCTAACTTGCCTTTCACTCGAAACCGTGAGACTCCTTTCATGGGTGAGACCTTCAGATAAACATGATTGCCAGGCTCGAACTGTAAAGGACCTCTCCTTTTATCAGCATAACTCTTTTGCCTAGATTGGGCGATCTCAAGATTAACACGAATCTGTTTTACTTTATCTTCAGCTTCCTTAACTAGGTCAACACCAAGGGTTGCGTGCCCTATGCTACAACAGCCAAAGTTGCGTGCTCTTATCTGATATAAATTGTCATATGCACCACGTATATTCCTGTGACACATACTTTGAGCACCCCACAACAAGAATGGATGTAGGGGGAGGCCCCCAAATCACTTTTGCATGTGTGAAACTTGGTTTCTAATACCAAATTGAGAATTCAAATCTTAACTCACATATTCAGGGGGAGTTCTCGACACCCATGACTTGTAAATATTAGAATTATATTTATCTTTTGTAAGCTTGAATTGGGTTGTCATCAATCACCAAAAAGGGGGAGATTGAAAGTGCAATCAAGCCTATTGTGGGTTTTGGTGTTGATGACTGCTCAATTCAAGAACTAATGAGGTTTATTAAGTAGGTAATGATTAAAAGAGAAGGTGGAGGTACCCCAATTATCATGGTGGCTGATCTATTCTAAAAAGGTTTAAATTCATTTATGGTTTGAATTTGAGTATAGGTATGTCGTACTATTAAGGGGGATTCTAGGACTGTATGGTCAAATGTTGAATCACATGCTCATATTATACCCTTGACATACACTAAGCTAGCTCAAGATCCAGTTCAAATTTCATATCCAGCAGATCACCTGAGCTAGGGCGGTAGTGCCGCCCTCCCTTTCCAGCAGATTTCCCACCTCATCGGACTAGTACCCCTTCATCTTCCTCGGATTCTAACTGTTGGAGAACAGACCAAGCTCTCTCTCTCAACCTCCATTGTTGCTCCTTCACCCTCCAAGCAATCCCACACTTCCCACCATAGATTCTTGAGGGAAAAGGCAGCAAAGCACTCCTAGAGAGCGGATCTACTACTTCCCAAAGTTCAAGAGCAAGTGTGGTTCACGTTTGGACATCGGTTCTAGGGTCTGTTACCCTTGGAGCTTGCTCCTAGCCGGCTAAGCGTCGCCTTAGCGCTTGCCCTCCTCTTGTGGCAGCCTAGGGAAGTTTGTAGCGCCTGTGTGAAGCTAAGAAGTTACCCCTCATCTCAAGGATTCACTTCCTTGACTTGAGACCGAGGAGGAGTTCCAAAGCTCCTTGCCTTTGTGGCACCTCAACAACGTGGACTTTGGCAAGCCTTGTTGTCGAGCTGAACCACGAGATAAACATTTGTCTCTTGTGTGCTGGTCCCCTAGTTTTAGTTTCTTGCAATTTATCTTGTGCTAGGGTTTGTTGTTTTGATTTGTGCTAAAGGTATTTTTCTATGATAACTAGTCTTCGAGCTGGTTCTGGATCTGAAAATCTGGCAACAAGCTCCTGCTAGTATCTAGTATCTCTCTGCAAAAGATCTTTTCATTCTGTTTATTTTCAAGGGGCTGGCAGTGCCGCCCTAGGATTTAATTGCAGGTTGAGTTGAATTTTTACAGGCCTATTCACCCCCCCCCCTCTAGGCTATTTACCCTTCCAGAGATCCTACAGTCTTTTTTCCTTGTTGATGTGTAGACCAAAACATGTGGTTGTACCCTCCTCACCCCTCATGGTCATAGTGAGCCCAACAAATAGAATACTCCCTTCGTCCCAAAAAAAGATGATGTTTTAGCATCCTTTGTGGGACGGGGAAGTAGTCTTTTTCCGCTTGTTACCCATTGTATTATTTCTCTAGAATGAACTTCAGGTCTACAGCTAATAAACATTGATATGAAAATATAAATAATAATTGATGGTGTGCTTTTGCAAGAAAGAATATTAGTAAATGATTTAAAAAACTATGGGTAAATGTGGTGTAACTACCTTGCTTTAATTTGGTTTTTAATCAAAGATACTTTCTATACAATTTAAAACAAAACATCATGAGACTTGGAATTCTGAGATCCAGTTGATGATACTCTCTGGTCTACATCATGTATATATAATCAATTTTGTTACAATCCACACACATGTTGGTGCTCTATACGCACCATCCAAAATCAAATTAGTCTCAATCATCACTAATGCAACATTGACATTGATATTGATATGTTGCTGTCCATGTCCTTGGTATTAATGTGTTGGTTGATGTGGAAATACCAACTTCAGTTACCTATGATGCAAGTTTTCTCTCCTCTATAGCTGCAGCATGCTAGTACTACCAAGTTTTTGCAATAATTGCACGTACACCAAAAAGAAAACTTGACACGGAATGGTTAATGATGCCTCACCATAAGGGATTAAACAATTAATTGTCCCTCTTCAAAATAACTCCTTAGCTCGTTCATGTGGAGCATGTTACTACCAAGATATTGTGTGTGACATGTTAGTTTGGAATTTTAATATAAATAGTTTGCAATATAATGGTAATCCAAATCAAAATTAAAGCATATCTATCCAATAGACAAGTATTAATTCTTTTAGAAAAAATCTCATGATTCTGCAGACACAAATTTTTGAATCTGATATTTTTCATATGAATATCACTTAACAAATAGACCTGAAGGTCTAATTAATTTGCCCTTTTTTAACCCATCAAAACCTAGGACAGCTCACATTCTTCTATGATTGGAGTGAGTTATATCTAGGAAAAACAATATATGACTTAATGAATTAGTTAGATCAACTAAGGTTTGTCAAGTAAAAAAACAAGAGGCCGGTTTCCTTTCTAAGCCATCATTTTCACGTTAAAAATCTGACAGAACATAGACGCCCACAAACATTATGGTCCTAAATAAACTCCAGACATGTCATTGTCATATTTTCTTTCACTAGATCATTATAATGAAGCTGCTCCTGAATTACAAAGTTCCATTTCAACTCCCCTTGAAACCCTCATTAATTAAATTTGCTAGCTTAGAATCAAAATAAATAAAAACTATCCCTTTACTACTTCAATACCCACCCTCACTTATTGCCAACCAAGATGTAAATGTAGTAGCATTAACATTGCAAAATGTTCCTTTTGGTACATACATATAAGATCCTGAGTTAGTGCCCAGCGATATAAATTTTGCATTTATAACACACTTGTGTACTATACGTGATAGTGAAAGTTGCTATAGAACTGACCAGTTTGTTTACCTGAAGAAATGACTGGTGCATGAAATTTGGGTTACTTGAGCAGCATATTTGTTTAGCATTCCTTCATTCACTAGGCCAATGCAATTACGGTTCGTATACATCATAATTTGTAATTGTTATATAGAAAATTGAGGATAGATGCTTCCTAATAAGATATGAAAAACATGGTAATAGGTAGTTTAAGGAGATACTCGTATTCATCAGCACAATTAAGAGATGAAGGCGGTAACTAAAGAAAATTAAAGGGAAAGCAGACCAGATGTATTAGATTCATATGCACGCCATGCAATCTGGTATACACCAGATGGATTAAGAAAGACATATGGTGCAGCGACAAGCCACCCTAATTAAATCTGCTAGCAAAGATTTCACATTTGGCACGGCTTCTCCACTGGCTTCATTTTTTTTTAAAGATCCGGTCGCCCGGCTTAGATTGATAAGAAGGAGAAGAAAACATAGTGACAACAGTTACATGCGCGAGCAGCGCAGCCTAGCGCAGTAGCACTGCGTAGGTGGTAAAAGGAAAAAAACTGATTACTCGCAAATTAAAGTGCTACAGGTTGGGAGAGTACTTTTCCCCCTGCAAGCAACCAAACCGTGCATGTGTTTTTGATTTCAACAAAAAGTGCTTGCAATGATCTTCTCTGGTTCCTGAACACCACTTCATGTCTTTGCTTCCAAATACACCAAAGGGTCAAGATTGCTAGTGTATGTGCCCTTTTGGTGCCCTGGGTAGTCATCTGGTAGAGCCAATCTTCCATATTTTCTTTGGCCGTCCGCATAGAGTGATGCAAATTTGGACAGCCGGACCAGACTGCGACAAGTTCCCAGACCTGTTTTGAGAAGGGACAGTCAATAAATAGATGTACACTGGTTTCCAGGTTTCTTTCACAGAGTGCACAGAAGTAGTTGTTTATCCATCCCCACAGTTGAAGGCGAGCTGCTGTCCATATCTTGTTTTGTAGCAGCAGCCACAAGAAGGTTTTACAGCGTGGGGGTGCCCAGGTGTCCCAAATTAGAGTTGGGAAGTTTGAAGCGATATGCCCCGCGAATTGGATTTCATAGGCCGAGCTGGCTGAGTACTGTCCTGATGCTTCTAACACCCAGGATATTTCATCTTCTCTTGTGTCTTCCAGATTTAGGTGAGCTGCCTGTATTGAAGCTCAAAAACTGAAAAATTCCAGAAGCGGGTATTGGTCTAAGTTATGAGCAACATCTCGGACCCATGCCTGAGAGTGGATGGCGGCTCTGACTGTTCTGTTCTTTCTTTTGCTGTGATTATATAGGCGTGGGTATAGGTATACAGATGCTTGACCTTGGAGCCAGCTGGACTTCCAAAACAAAGCTTTGTTCCCATTGTGCACTAGCACTCGTGTGGCGGCCGAGAAAAGGGCTAAGTCCACCGAATCCACCGGTAATTCTGTCCCAATTCAAGCTCGGTCAGGGTTCCTCCAAGCAAACCAAAGTCATCTTAGCTGCGATGCCCTGCTGAATCTTGCCAGGTCCAGAATGCCTAAGCCGCCAAACTGCATTGGTGTGACCACAAGGGACCAATGTACCTTGCATTAACCCCCCCCCCCCCCCCCCCCCCCGCCATATTTCCTTGTCCCCTGCCCGTAGGAAGCGCCGGCGAGCTTTATCAAGATCCTGCAGCAACTGTGTTGGGCGCCCTGAGGGATGTCAATAGGTAAACAAGGATATCGCTCAGTATTGATCTTACAAGCTCACGCCTTCCAGCTAGGCTGAGGAGTCTTCCTTGCCATCCAGCAAGCCTATTTCTTGTTTTGTCCAAAACTCTTTGAACATGCACGACTCTTAGACGTCCAAAAGTTAATGGTAACCCCAGATAGGTTATTGGGAAGCCAACCTGATGACCAGTGAAGTTGTCAAGAATTTGTGCCAAATTGAGTTCTGAGCATCTAATAGGTGGTGCCACCGTGCATTTTTGCAAATTGAGCCTGAGTCCTGTTGCTTCCCCAAAATTCTCCAGAATTGTGAAAAGAGCTTGGACTTCACTCTGGATGGGGTTCAGGAAGATGATCGCGTCATCCGCATATAAAGACAGTCTCAAATTAGCATTTCGGCCTCGTAGTGAAGAGAGGATTCCATCCATGGTTGCGAGTTCTAGAACCCTTTGGAGTGTATCAATTGCTAAGATGAAGAGATAAGGCGATAGCGGGTCACCTTGTCTGAGCCCCCTAGCATGGTTTAATCTTTTTCCAGGAACTCCACTCAGTAGAACAGTGGAGTGTGAGGTCTTGAAAAGCAAAGCCATCCAATCCCTCCATCTCGGGCTGAAGCCCCTGTGTTCTGTTCTTGGAGGCGTTTTGTGCCAAATTAGGTAAGATCAAATGACTTCACTCAGGAAGCCCCTTGAATCATGCTCTCACAGATATTTGAGGTGGGATATGGAATCAAAAATAGTGGCTTCCTCACTACTACAGAAATGATTTTGTTTTATTAACACTGAGGCAGGTTGGATGAGTGGCCGCCTCTGTTAATCGGTGATAGGCCATCGACCTAGCGTCCGCCTTGATTAATGCTTAATAGAGGCAGGCAACATAAGATACCGCTTCCGTTAATCTGTTAATCGATTATCAGAGGTGTTCGTTCTAAGTGATTTAGAGGGCGGGAATTTTAAGATATTCGCCTCAGTTAACGATTGCAACAAAAAATAATTGATAACTTTTTTATATAAAGTTTGATGAAAACAAACTTTATATTAAAATTATAGCTCTCGATGAGATCTACAATTATGTAGTTTAAAATGTTTTGAATTGAAACTATTTAGGGTCCAAAAATATTGTTGTAAGTGGATTTTGAAATTTTGAATTTAAATTATCAAACAATCTCATATGTTGACATGGTCTATACAAAAGTTATAGTTCTCAATATAACCTATAGTTTATATTTGATAAGTTTTAAATTTGAAGATATTTTAGAGTCCCAAATATGTGTTCAAAGTTTATAGATTCTGAAATTTAAAATTTAAAATTCCTAAACTACCAAAGTTCTAGTGGCCGGCCCAACCTACATGTTTGATATTGATAGGTTTTTGAGTTAAAGTCTTCTAGAGTCTCAAATATGTGTTTGAAATTCACATGTTTTGAGATTCAATTTTTTGATTTTTTTCAAACTATCTCTGATGGAGATACATCCCATACTAAAGTTGGAGTACTCCCTCCATTCCAAATTATAAGATATTTGAAGAATCTTGGAGAGTCAAAATATCTAAAGTTTGACCCAAAAAATATAGAGAAAAATATAAATATTTATGACATCAAATAGACATACTAACGGGAGCGTATGCTATGCAAACCTGCTGGCTATGCAAACTATGTAAACTCTAATTAAGCGCACACGATTCTAATCCGATAGTTTCAGATGAAGGTGAGACAATTATTCACTTCAACCCACTCACCAAAAACTCCTAATCACTTAAACCCAACCTGTCCGGCTCCCGTTACATCGATCTTCCCGAATCAAAAAAAAAAACTGCCAGCCGCGACTCGTCCCCTAGGCGTCGCCCCATCTCCGCGTGACCGCCGTGGTCCGTGGACTCCACTCGGCGCCGCCCCATCCCCTGGGCGAATCTCGGGCGGTGTCCTCCGGCCGGATCCTCCCACTACCGCCGCCCGAGATCGGTCTCCTGCTGCTGTGCCTGCTCGATCCTGCCTGATCGGACTACATCTTCTTCTCAGGAAAGAAGAGTCGATCCTTCAGACACAGCAGCAGGATGACGAGACGGCTGATCCACTGGACTCGTCGGATTTCTCAGGGGAGTCGTCGAACACCAGCGCACGGTTCAGCTGGCACTCGCCCAGCTTTCCTCTGCCTGAAGGGAAGCTGCAATGACCTGCACAACAACAGGGGGAGCACGCAAAGAACCTTATTAGGACCAAAATGCAGTAGTAACTGCACAACAACGGGAGCAGGAGCAAAACACACTGCTTAGGACTAAGTACAGCAGCAACTACACAACCAGCTGAAGAAGGCACACATCATGCTGGTTAGATGCTACGAGTAGAAATCAATTTGCAGTTCTGAAAGAGCCGGCATGCCAAATGCCATCGAACATCAATTTGGGTACGGGCTAGATGCAGCTAGCAATGCAGCATGAAAACATTCAGAAAATTAATCATATATCAAGATTACTACGTACTGTTACGAGTCAGGAAACCTACGGCAGCAGATCGGGTGGGAGAACCCTTGAATCAAACTTAAAATGCAACAGGTCATGCAGAATTGCATCTAAACTAACATGTAAAGAAGGTTAACGAATAGATATAATAGATGAAATGCTACACAAGTTTCTGCATCAGATTGAAAGAAGAACATGGGTTCCCTGATTGAAATTGGAAGTCCACTACTCATCAGAACAGAAATATTGGATCGAAGTTCTTCCATGCATGTCGAATTGCAGACTTTTGCTCCTCAAGGAGTGGAAAGATTTCATCAATTGCTGAATCGACAAGAATCGACAACTGCATTACCTGCTTAGGAATCAGCAGTTCCTCTTGGTCGAGGACGCAGGGCACGACGGCGGCGCAATCAAGCAGGATGAACCTTCAGCTGGCACAGCAGCAGGATGACGAGACGGCTGATTCCTAAGCTGGGAGTCGCGGTCACGCAGAGATGGGGCGACGCCGAGGGGACGAGTCGCGGCTGAGAGTTACTTTTTTTTTATTCGGGAAGATCGATGTAATGGAGCGGGGCAGGCTGGGTTAAAGTGATTAGGAAGTTTTTGGTGGCAGGGTTGAATTGAATATTTGTCTCACCTCTATATGAAACCACCGAATTAAAATCTTGTACGCTTAATTACAGTTTGCATAATTTACATAACTAGTAGGTTTGTATAGCATACGCTCCCCATACTATAAAAATATAATTGATAAAGAAACTAATGATATTTAGTTGACATTATAAATTTATTATATTATCATATAAGTTTCGTCAAACTAGAACAGCCATAACTCTCTAAGATTCTTGGGTTGTCTTATAATTTAGGATGAAGAGAGTATTTGACAAGATTTAAAACTATATGTAGTTAAAAGTTATTTCATTTAAGTTCATTTAGTGGCTAAAATATCTAATATAAGATTACAAAAGAGATTGATGTAAAAAGATAGTGTATTATACATATAGACATGAACGAATGTGTTGTGTAGTGGTAGAGACACGCGAGTGTTGAACGCTAGGTAGTGGGTTTGACGACATGAACGAATGTGTTGTGTAGTGGTAGAGACACGCGAGTGTTGAGCGCTAGGTAGTGGATTTGACTCTCCAAAGTTGCAAGTTTTTTATAGTTTTTGGATTTTCTAGAGATCATTAATGGGGTGGGCCTTGGTTTAGGATTAACAGAGGCTTAAGACAGGCATCGTAACATGTCCACCTCCGTGCCTTTCATTTGAGACGGTTGTGATGTCCGCCTCCAATAAGTCATTAACCTAAAATGTCCACCTCCATTAAAAGTTTTTTACTAGTGCACCCAGCTTCACCTTGTTTTGGTGGGGTCTTGCATGAGAGGTTATGTGAGAGCATGTTTTAACTAGCTCTACATGTGAAGCCGTTTTCTAAATAGTTTACCAAAACGGCTCCAGCGCTCTGACGATGAGCATGTTTTAACTTTTTTTTTTAGCTCTACATGTGAAGCCGTTTTCTAAATAGTTTACCAAAACGGCTCCAGGGCTCTGACGATGGAGTTGTTTATGGAGTTGAAGCTAAAAAGTTGCTTCACTAGATTTCAATTCAGCTTTCAGAGACGTTCGTTCAGTGGGAAGTCGTTTCTAATAAAGATGATTAGCTCTGCAGTCAACTTGTCCTTGTTGGCGCATGAGCCAAATACCTTGTCATAGTACTAAGAAAAATAATTTCTAATCTTACTATTACTAATTAGCCCAATGGAACATTAATATTAACTCTTATCAAACACGTTAGGAAAAAAATCTAAGAAATTCTCACAACAATCAGAAACATAGCCTAACTTGGTAGACTCAAATGATCACGATCATAATAGTAACCATTAAATCTATTATATTTTATAAACAATTACCGACAACTACTATTATGAAAACATATAAAGTAACCCCTAACTTTATATCTAAATTACACAGTATTGCCACTATGAAAGAATCCAAAACCATCTAAATTCATATCTAAATATTTCTCAAAAAAATAAATTCATATCTAAATTACCTAGGCGTCTAACATAGTGAAAGATAATTCAAATTAACTACTTATTTTTGCATCTTAATTACCATATCCACCATTATGAAAGATAATTAAAAATAATTACCAACTTACATATAAATTACTCAGACTTACAACTTACATATAAATTACTCAGACTTACCATTATGAAATATAATTACAATGACCCCTTATTATTTTTGATGAATTAGACACCTCTCCTAATGTAAGGCAAGTTTACTTACCCATATATATTATTATGAAAGATAATATAAATCAACATATTTAATTTATATCTAAAATATCCACCTTAGTCAACATAAAAATAAACAAAAATATATCTCAAATTAACATGTAAATACTATACGCTATTACAAAAAAAATTAATATGCAGATGGTACACTATATATATTTCTAAATTACATACTTCCACCATTGTCATGCTAAGGTAAGCATAGTGCCATGTTCCACCATACAAACCAAGTAAACATATATATACGTTAAGATAAATATTTATTTAATAGCTTATCAAATGTGGAGAAATATTTTCTTAACATAGTACGTAGCAATTACACTGTCGATTTACTTTAAGTTATATTAATACTCTGTAATAATAAATTTCATAACTTATTATTTTAATTCGTTTATAATTTTTTACTAAAATATAATGCTGTATCAATATTATTAATTTAAACGTAATTGCTCTATGTTTTAAAAATATACTATAATACTAATAATTCTTTTAAGTGACAAGTTTAGCATCTTGAGTGCCGCGGTACAAGTTGAAATGACTATGTATGCCATTGTATCTCTTGGTTAATTTGGTGGAGATTTGACATGCACAATATGGTTTCCGATCACAAATGTCTTAATCCAGCAATCATAGTACTATAGCTCTTTTGGTTATCAATCATGGACTGCCTGGTTGACCAAAAGCCATCAAAGATAATCTCTATCGGCAAATTGAAGAACACAATCAAATAAAAAGAGAGAACATAAATAAACTTTCTAAAAAGATTAAAATCACAAGTTGGGCAAACGGATGAAAAGAAAATTGTTCAATTATAGATTAATCCATAGTAAAAAATAACACGATCTTGTAGCATATGTGTTCCAAATAAATCTAATAGTAACACAATATTATATGTTACAGACATATATAGGTTGTAACACAAAGCACTTGTTTTATAAATACTCCGTATGTGTGTTACTGACAACAATCTCTACTATAATTGAAATCTTCTAAAAGAGTGGGAAGCCTGGATCTCACCCCCTGACCCCACAGTCAGGCTTCTCACCCTCCCATCTTCTCACCCCACCGGTTTCAAATCGTACAACAAGGGATCGATTCTTCGAATTTGCAGAATTTGCAAGTACAAATAACAAAAGGAAACACACCATGTGAACAATAAAAAATACACGAATTCTGGATGTCAATCAAGTGATCTCGACACCGAATAAAAAGGAAAACAACGAAAAAAACACAGATCGATCTCGCCACCGAAAAATAAAAGGAAACAAATAAAAAACAACAAAATAAACACACGATCGTCACTGGATAAAAAAAGGAAACAAATAAAAATAAAAAAAAAACACACGTACACGATTCAGAACCGACCCAAAAAAATGCACGTTCATCTCGCTGGCCGCCGTCTCTCAGATCCACCCGAGTCTCGACCATCACGGGCACGACGTTTTCTCTGCCTACAATGCGATGGACAACGCTCATGGCAACCACGACGCTGAGCAACCCTGCTGGGCGGCCGCCCACGACTACTACAAGTTGGCTACGCCGCGACGGATGACAGAGGTGTCGGCAACAACCACGCCCATTTTTAAAGTTGAACCGGAGTAAAACATTAGTCTGCACCAGCACTCTAGTGACGATCTGAAGTTCAATGTAACAAAATCATGGAAATAAGACTTAAATGTATGATTGGTAGTTCGGGACACGAAGGACTGGGCTCGCGACGTTGACGCAAGCGACGATAAGACGACGGCGACAGACGCGGCACGAGTGACGCGAAGGCCAAGACAAGATGTAATTACGACACAATTCAATAATACCCACCACAATTCAATAATACCCGCCACCACACAGAGCAATGTGAGGTTTCACAACTTTTTTCTAAACTCCAGCTTCTCTGTTCTTAAAATCATTAGCTATTTGCGATTATCATCTTCCAGTGCTGATCAGCAGTGACAGTCCTATAAAATAATTAAAGTTTTACATGATCAGCTACTTGATACAGGTCGCGACGAGCAACCGAGTAGGACGCGGCAAGTTGTATCGCGACAGGTTCGATACAAACTTCCATCACGCTGAGCAAGGTGAGGATCGAAAGCAATTTCTGAATTTCTAAACTCCCCGTCATTTGGAGTTTTTGCTAGTTCTCTATTCAAAAAATGATCAGCTACATGCAATCATCATCTTCCAGTATTAATCAGCGGTGGTGGACCTATACGCAAATAATGCATGCACAATCCATCCATTGATTTATTCCCTTCTTTCTATATATATCCGTTTGTTTCACTCTTGTTTCCTAACCTTCATATTTCATACGTGCGACGAACCACTTCAGGGCCGTCACATTATGCATCAGCTTCCTCCATTTGTATGTTACAAGGGTTATGATCCAAGCATGCCATACACAACTACATTTCACAATATTGCTAAAAAGTTTAGTCTCGCTATGAAACCTACAAAGTCTTCGTAGAACAACAATCTTTATTCCTCGAAACGTGAATTCCTAACATATGTTCCAAACAAATATAGACCGACAATCACATATAATATGTTTCGGTCTTCTTTCTTATCAAAAACTACTTATTTGATTTATGCAGAACAAAAAAAAATACAAACATATTGTAAATGAGATGATGCAAGAAATAACTTGATTATAACTTTTTACGCAAAAGTATTTCTCGGATTATATACATGGTCATTTACAATTTCGTAAAAGATGTTCATTGTTTTCATGTGCATCTCTAAAAACCCGTGGTGTTAGCACGGGCACTATACTAATGTCTTTTTAATATGGTTATTTTAGGTACAGTTGTGTGGGGGGAGGATAATATATTTTAACGATTTTTTCATATATGATTTTTTATTAAATAAGATTGAATTCTTAATTTTGTTACAAAAGTACATCTATGCCTTTTGAACTTGCATTGCTCTAATTTTTTTGGAGCCACAATATTATGCTTTTTACTAAATCTTAATGAAATACTTCAAATTTGATAGAATGAACTTTGGATTTAATATAACCCGTAGCGTTAGCACGGACAAATATACTAGTAATAGTAACACAAAAGTTACTTTATAAGTAAAATGTTATAAAAGTGGCAGTCTATTGTAACAAATAAATGGAACATCTCAAATATGTGACAAATATACACCTTATACGGTGATCTAGTAATACGTAACATTATTTCTTTGGCCAAACCTATTACTTATCTTGACCCTACAGTCATACAGGGTGATCTAGAATCATATAAGTCTAGAAATATGTTGATGCGTACATGCTTATGCATATTTATTTTTGTGTTGTTTGGTTTTTATCTGAATTAAAACTCTCTTTAAAAATGATTTAGAGATTTTGGTTTACAGAGAAGAAAAAGGAAAAGGGATTGTTTTTCCTCTCCCTCGCTTTCTCTCGTCCCCCTCCCTCTCGGCGTAAGGCTTTAGAGCAACTCCAACAGTTTGACAATTTTGGTTTGGCAAAACATGGAATTTGTCAACTCTGAAATAGATATACCAAAGCAAAAAATATATAATCTCCAACAGTTCCCCATAATGACTTGGCAAAACCGGAAATTATGGACCAGTGGACCCAGTCGTTATTTTTTCGCGGCATTTTCCTGTTCCACACGTGGAAAGAAAGGAAGGAAAAAAAGGAAGGAAAAAAAAAGGCGCCGCCTAGTGTTCCGCCGTGAAAAAAGAAGGAAAAAAAATTGCCTTCCCTTCTTACGGTCTCCAAATTGTCAAGTGTGGGCTCCTATTTGCAACTTTGATAAAAATGTCAAGCCTAAATGTCAAATTGTTAGCCACCAGTTTTTTAGTTTTTTAGCAAAATTAGATATGCCAAGTCCAAATATCAAATTGTTGGAGTTGCTCTTAGCCAGTGCTGCAGCCGCTGCAGCTCTCGGCCGGCTCACTGCACAGCAGCCCAGCTCGGCCGCGGTGCCCTCCCGCTCCCACAGGCCCAGCTTGGCCTTTCCATCTCCCCTCCGTTTTCCTCATTATGTATTGTTTTAATTATTGCTCTTGTTTGCTTTCGTACATGATTGGTTGTTCTATCCTGATCAAGTACTAGTATAATGCACGTGCTAACGCAACGGTTTGATCTAGGGAAAAAGCTTTTAAAAGTAACCAATTATTTTTGTAGACACAATAATATTTGAGCTTATACATAATAGATGAATCATTTTTTCATTTAAGAAGACATAGTTACATTCTCCCTACCTCCTTAATCATATATTAGATTTCTTCATGGATGTTGTGAACACATTCGTTTGCACAACCGGTTCATTGGAGGTATACCTCTTCGGAACATTTGGTTTGACGATAAGATCGTGATCCCTTGGTAATTGGAACGACGAATCGGGAACGGTAAGAATGGAATGTGGATCATGTTTAGTTAATTATCACATCATATCATGATGTAGTTTATAACTAAGCTGATTATTTAATCCAATAATGACATAGCTTAGAATATATGGGAACTATCTAACTTATCACATGTTCCAATAATGACGTTTTTTTTTAAAAGTCAAAAGAGGAAATATCAATAACACGGTACTCTTTTTCCTTTTTACTTCCCAACCTTATAGTAATACAACATCTGCTGATCCCCTTTGCACCGCACGGATCTCCTCCCTTTCCTAATCCTCTCCCTCTCCTTCCTTCTGGAGGTTGCACCAGAGCCTGCTGCGGTCCTTGCGCCAGCGCAGTAGGGGCAAGGCATCCCCTTCCCTTACCCGAAACCCCCGCGCGCGGGCTGGCGTGGTGGCGTGACCGAGGTGACCTTCTCCTCTCCTCAGCCACCGGCCCTTCCTCCTCTCTTGCCGCTTCAGTTCGACCCCAGCGCCCGGCAGCTCGCAGCTCGCAACTCGTCCAGAGCCGCGTGGGCCACGCTGGGCCAGGCTCAGCAGCGGGCATCACGGTCACCGTGATCCCGTTACCGGGGCGGTAGCCGGCCTTCCGGATGGCTGCAGATGATGGACCACATCGCCTCGGTCGACCTGGTGCGGCCGTGCCCAACTTCTTTGACGCCACCACGCAGATCGGCGAGGCTGTGGCGCGGCACTGCCGCCTCCTGCACCACCGGCCGAGCTGCGTCGCCGCCAGTGCCGCCCCCGTCGAACGCCCGCACCCTCTTCCTCGCCGCCGCCGAGTCGTCGACGTTGGCTCCCGGTGCCAACTGATTGAGGCCGCTCGCGGCCGCCAGGGCCCGCTGGTTGCGGGCGATGTGCCGCTCCAGGATGAACGCGAGCACCGAGATCACGACTGGCGGCGATAGCGCCGTCGACGCTCCGTCGTCGTCGTCCCAGCACGGGAAGGCGAGCGCGTCCGTCTCCAACGACAGCTCGCTTGTCGCCACACGAACCCACGCGATCGACTCGACTCACGGTCACGGGGACCTGTGCTAGATTATCAATTGGCAAGCTTCGCTCCCGCCGGTCCCGGCTCGCCTTCAGAAAAAAAAGAAAAAAAAATGTGGGCGTGTGAATCGAACCGGGGCCAATGGGTGCTGGTGTGCCTATAGGGTTATGAGGTTGCTATGCTAGACAAAAAATAAAATTTTCTGCCCGATAAACCAGGAACTAGTGCTAGTTATAGATCACGGGGTTACCACTAGACGCGCAGGTGCAGCGGAAGAGACTTGATGTAGTCGTGCGCGTCGCAGCAGTGCCATGCAGTTGCGAGGTCGTCCGTCTCAACGTCTCCTTCTCGCGGTTCGTCCTTGTGCTCCAGATGCAGCACCTCCGAGGAATCCCACACGTGCATGGTAGAAGTGTCATTCCTCCGGACTGCTAGGTCCGCAAGGAGTACTAGGCATGAGCGTGGGGAGGGAGACAACGGCTGCCAAAGAACGTGAGTTTGACTCACCCCGCGTCTCCCCTTGCTTATATAGGCGTCCTAATGAGCTCCTACGTTGGAGGCTCATTAGCAACCCTAAACCTAGTCTAATTTGGGTCCAACCCCTTAAGCGTGCGACCCTATGGGCTCACGCTCACATAGACATGACCCAAGTACTCTTACTCGACCAATAGTTGATAGAGGCCTCTAGCAAGGCGTGTCAACTCCTATGCATACGCTATGATCACATCAGACGATACAATATACTTGTTATTCCTTTGTCTCACGATATTTGGTACAACTCGTGGGTTAACACTTAACCCAAGCACGGCCATGCATTTCATGATCTAATCATTTGAGTAGTCCAATGATATCTCTCTCATATGAAGAGTGGCAAATTCCATCTTGATTGACTATGTCTCACACCATGTTTCCCAACAAACCCGAAAGCCACCTTTATAACTACCCAGTTACGGAGTAGCGTTTGGTAGTCTCTAAGTAGGTCGTTACACATCTTGAGTACATACGACAATCTCAGGTCTAAGGACATAACGTACATGATGTGTATAGAGACAATCTCATGTCGGGTCTGTCCAGCACCATGTCCTACATGTGCCCACATTATTAGTTTGACATCTCATGTCCATGACTTGTGAAACATAGTCATCAACTAATAATGTGCTGATCTAATATTCATGCACATTCTAGCACGAACTCCGATCAGGGACAACTTTAGAATAACCATACAAGTAAAAGAGTTTCACAAACAATTCACATAATTGTTTATCGATACAAGTTGTCTTTAATGGATATTCATTGAACTCATAACATGTCATGGATACAAGGAAATACAATCATCTCTATGATACACTCTAGGGCATATTCCCAACAGTGCCGTCGCGGGGCGCGGGCGCGGGCGTGAGTGAGGGAAGGGATGATACACGTGATGTTAGTCATTGGATCTGAGTGAGTAAGGAGAGAGAATAATTACAAGCAATCTGGACGGTAGATTTTGAAGAGGTCGGCCTTCTGGGTACACTTTCCTGTGTGGATGGATGAGAGACTCCTCAGCGGGGGTTTGTTTTTTTGGTGGACCTAGGAAAGAAAAGACGGTGAATTAGTAGTTTGGATAGACAATGAACAATACATTGAGTAGGATCAATTGTTTAATGACCAAAAAAATCCCTTGTGTCACAACATATGAAGTCCAGGCATCGGTATAGGTGGCACAGGGATTTTTTTTTGGTCATCGAAAATACTGTGAGTACTCTAAGTGGACAAAGGGTCTATTTAAATTTTCTCCTCCAAATTTTAGAGCTAAAATTTCAAATAAGTGATCTAAAATTAGTTTTAAACTTTAATCCACCTCACAATAGAACTAATAAGCTTAAAATTAAATAAGTGATATCCAAACAGGCTCAATGGAACATTGATGTGTTTTTAATATAATATGGTGTTGCTGTTTTGTTTATTTTTGTCTTGGACTCAGATAATTCCTCTTTTACAGGTATATTATGCTCAACATAGATATTACTAGTGACTATAAATTACTGCTAGCATTTAAATAAATTGTGAAAATCTACCATCCGACGTGGATTTCATTGTATTTTCTCATTTCAAAAAAGTCTTTGCACTTTAATTCTTTAAATTTAAATTAAAGTAACGGACATGGCAGTAGGCGGATGGCCGCACACGCCAAGAGACAGAGGCAAAATAAATCTTGAAGCAGCATGAACTTATGTCATAAGGTCTATCATCTTACAAGACACGGTTATATTTTGCTAGTATAACATAAATATACACTAGTACAAAAATGATTATGCTGAGACGCTACAAAAATGAGATCAGGGCAGACTTTTCAACTGCCTCTATTAATGACTGGATTAACCGAGGCGGTCATTTTACATTAACAGAGGCGGTCACTTTCAACCACCTCTATTAATCGATTTACAAAGGCGGGCCAAGGTCCGCCTCAGTTAATATTCCCAAGGCCCACCAAAAAGCTCATATCCATCCACTATCAGGTTTATATATATACAGGAGGGGAGAGAAGTTAGGGTTCACTATCAGGCATTCAGTCGCCCTCTCTCAGCCCTCCCTCGGACGCCCGCCCTCAGCCGCCCTCCCTCCTTCTCCCTCCCTCAGCCGCCCTCCCTCAACCGCCCCGCCCCCCCCGGCCTCCATCCCTCAGCCGGCGACGGCGACCCGCCTCCCCGACGGCGACCCCGACCCCGCACCCCTCAGTCCCACACCCCGACGGCGACGACGACCATCCCTCAGCCCCGCACCCCGACGGCGACCCCGACCGCGACCCCGACCCCGCACCCCACGTCTGCCCCGCGCGCTCTGCCTCTCCGACGACGGTCGCGACGGCGGCCCCGGGCCCGACCCCGATGGTGGCCCCGACCCCGACCCCGGCCCCGACGGCGACCCCGACCCCTCACCCCTCCCTCCGGCGAGCGCAATAGCAGCGGCAGGCCGGCGGATCCGGCATCGGAGGTCACGGATCCGACGTCGGCGCTGCTGGATCCGGCGGCGGCTGCATACCGGGCCCATCAGGCCCAGATCTAGGTTTAGGCTTGGCTAGGGTTTCTTTTTTTTATTATTTTTAATTCATTTTTGGAGGCGGGTAGAAATCAACCGCCTCCGTTAATCGGGATTAACCGAGGCCTTCCATTGGAGGCGGATGGATTTGCCCGCCTCCAAAAATCAAAAGTGACCGCCTCCATTAAGTAATTTTGTACTAGTGATAGTAAGTAAATGTAACCTACGCCTAAACATACTAACTAAAATATTTGACAACCATAAAAAGCTAAAAATACAGCACATGCAACTAGATGTGCACATACAAATCGAGGACGGACCCCAAACACAAGTTTCTAAATATAATCGAGATCTACCTAAACTGGTTTACATATTTGCCGAAATCAAATTTTAATTCAAACTCTAACTAGCAAGGCTATTCTTCAAATAAATCGTGGTCAAATTTAAGGTAAAAAAAGTCAAAGGAACTATAATTTAGAACGTAATTAGTAGATGTTAGCTAAGATCAGTCCCAATACTGAGTTTCATTTTGATGTTTCTAAAACTGTCATGTTAGCTTTGCAAAATTGGATTTAGAAATGAAACTAGCTCTCTCAGTGGGGAATTTTATTTCACATTTTCCAAGATAAGTTACAACAATTGATGGATGTGTGATGTTGTGATCCATTGTGCAATATAAACTATGTAGCCATTTGAAAGTGTATCTAAACCCTAAACCCTAAACCCTAAATTGAACATAGTCACGTTGGTAAGTCCCATATATCTCATGCCGATAAATAAGCAAGATTAACCAAATATATTAAATAATCTATTATTCATGGGTGCATAGGCATATATTAAATGATCACATGTATATATACTAGTATATTTACTCGTGCTAACGCTACGATTTTATCCAGAGAATGCTATAAAAAACAATGAATTTATTTTTGCAGAGTTTAGCTTTTACACACTTGTATTTGAGTCTATACACAATAGATGAAACACTTTTGCATTTAGAAACACATAGTTACATTCTTCATAACTCCTTAATCATTTATGTATATTACATTTTTAGATTTGGAAGGGTGCAAACATGGTCGGCCGAGACATACGCGTCCTCGTCCGACCTCCTCGACCGTCCGACCCCTCGGGCGTAGGTTTTGTCTCGCCCGAACCGAGGGTGCAGGCTCTGTCTCGCCCAACCCCCTCGAGCGTATGCTCCGTCTCGCCCGACCTCGAGGGTGCAAGCTCCGCCTCCTCCCTCCCCGAGAGCGTAGCCAATGTATTGCCCGAGCTCTAGGGAGTAAGCTCCGTCTTGTCAGACCCCTCAGGGCGTAGGCCATGTAACTAAATCCAAAATCGCTCCTTACTCTAAAAAAACACATTTGACTCCATACAGTTTCCTCAATGACATTACCAAGAGGGTGTCGATTCTACATACTTGGCAGCAAGGACGGTTGCCCCCTCATCTGCAAAACAACAACAACAGCCCAAAAATTATTGCCATTAAGAATTCAAAATTTTCGTAATGGTGGCCGACCACCAAACCCATCTCCATACTACATCCGGATCTCTCTAGTGTCGGAGTAGGAGGTGCAGCTCATCTACGTCCATGCCTAGCACCATCACTGTCTCCATTTATCAATACAAATCAAACAACCAACGGATATCTTTTTAGTAATCAAGCATTATATAAAAAGTAATTTAAACAATTTTCAGCAAGAAACATCCGCGCCTCCCTTACACCCCTGCAATCCACCATTATAGTTATAAATAGAAGGCCCAAAAAAGATATTGCAAGTCAATTTTATCACCACTACCAAACACAATTAACTACTTTGGTACTGTTGTCTGCAGCAGCAAGCCGGCTAGCCAAATAAAATCATCCAGTATTGCATCTAGTAATAGAAAGCTGACAACCAAAAACATTACTATAGTACTGCATCAGCCAAAAAGATATGCACATAGATATACATCTCCGGCAGGAGCACATGCCTACGCAGGAAGATGGCTTCATGTCTTCAAGCCCAACTATCTTCAGAAGTGTCAACAAACTTGTTTTGCCATAATTACATAATATATCAAGTACTTGGTGTATTTAAATGTCCTACGCTGCAACAATATCAACATCTAGAGAGAAACAATTGATCATTTATCAACTATCGTAATTTAATAACAATGGAAGTGAAATAATATTTTCCACTTAAAAAGTAGACTTATAATTAGTAAATAAGAACAAAATAGGTTGCTTATGGAACACTGCAATTAAAAGAAGACGATGCTTATCAGTTAACTGACATAAAGTTATATGGTCCGTTCTGTACTAAAAAAAGACAGTGGAATGTGACATTTACAACTGAAACACAATAACTGATGTAATATAGGAGTTATATGGTCATACGATCATAGAAGATGGATGAATACTCACACAGATGCATTGTCTCCATCAAATTATCAATAAACAAGACAGATAAATAAACAATCTAAACTATCAAGGCAGGACAGACGACAGAGCCTTGTTTTTTTTTCTTTGCAAGACATAGCCTTGTTTGTTGTTCCAATATAATGCATGATTCACAAGCTATCTCATACAAGGAGAGGAAATTATTTAAGATAAGCAAACGAACTAATACATGAACAAAATAAAGGAAGGTGAGGAACTTCGATCTTCTTACTCTGAGTGCACATTGGATTTAAGAGAGGCGCCCAAACTGCACATGTGTACCTTTTCTCTTTTCCCAGCCGGTGGAAAGCAAGCAAGGGTATTTCTAGGCACTCAACACCCAGCACGGAGGTCCTCCAGCTCCACGACGCAGTGCTGCTACGGAGGCCGCGTTCTTGATCTTGCTCGTGCCCGACACCGCGTCGTTCGTTGACGTCGCCGCCAGAAGATCGGATTTCTTGTGGCGCTTCCTCTTGGAGTGTCGTGACTTGAGCGTCAGCACGTGCGAGCATCCCGCGGAGGCACCAGCAGACAGCTGCATCGACGCCGCCTAGCGCGAGCGCTTGGACAAGACCACCTGGTCGTAGGCCATCGCGGCGGAGTGACTGGAGTCGCGGATCTCCGCTGGGGACCTCCCCACGGCCGTCTTCGCACCATACCTTGCTAGGCGCCGCCTACCTAACGTCGCCGACCGCTAGCACACAGGTCTCGTCATCCGCGGTGTGCCAGGGTGAGCGCAATCGGAGCCGTGGGCGCGGAGAGGTATCGCGTGGGACTGAGATTTGGGCATCTGAGGAGTCGTGGTTACGGGAAGACGGAGGATGGAGTTGCGGCGTTGGGGAAGGAGCGTGAAATACTATCGCATCGGGCAGAGACGGGGATGGCTGCATGTTGGTGTGTGGTGGCGTCGAGATCAGGGGTGAGGTGGAGGTTGTTCACTCGCACTCCTCCGTGCGCACGCCGCCGCTGTCGAGGAGCCCATCAAGGCGCGGGGCTGCCGCGAGGATCTCACGCGAGCTGATGATCGTGGGTGGGTGCAAAGCCGGCGCCCGTCCACCACGGGTTGTGGGAAGAGCGGGCAGAGAGGCAGCCCTGGGCTATCTCTAGGGTTCTGACCGGGCCGACAACACCCGACGGCGAGCGTATAGATGAAGATCTTGGCAGCGTAGCTGGCAGCACCCAATCGTGTGCAGATGAAGATCCTGACCGCGGCCGACAGCACCCGATCGCGTCGCTCAGGAGATCGCCCAAGAGTTCGGGCCGCGGGCGCCGCCGTCAATGCGTCGAGGCGTGCAGGAAGTCGCAGCGACCAGGTAGATCGCCCAGGAAATCGCGGCACGCGGGCGCAGCCGTTGATGCGTCGAGGCGTGTAGAAAGTCGCGACCGGAGACGGTGAAGTCACGGCGACCAGGAAGTCACGGCCGCCTGTCGCGGAGTGTGGCTGCCGCGAGGAGCGGGGCAGATGGATGTGATTTGAATTTTGAATCCGTTCCCTCATTATAGGCGTATAGTTACGTACGGATCGACTTGTTTCCTATAGACGCGTGAGGGGAGTGGGAAGCCTGAGCGTGAGTGAGAAGTGTGGGAAGTCTGGCTGTGAGGTCAGGGGGTGAGATTCAAGTTTCCTACTCTTTTAAAAATTTTCAATTATAGTAGAGATAACAATAGGTTCTCCAAAAATTAAGTCTGCTAGTTGCTTAATTAACTTTAATAAATACACGACGAATTATAAACAATCAACATGAATGATCCAGTAGACCATATCTACAGGCCTATATACTCGAAGCTACGCTGGAAACAATTTCTAAATGGCTAGTCCAGCACTGCAGCTATAGGAGAGAAAAATAGCAGTACACAATATATGCGGCAACTTGCTATTCTGCGAGTGCCGATGCGTCCCAGCAGCGCCACCACGGCCGGCGGAGCAGGATGCGCTTGCACAGCAGCATATCCTTGGATTGGAGTGTCTGAGAATGAAACGATCATATCCGGCCTCAATAAGGTTTCACCAGGTTCACTGTGTTGGTAACCGAGACGATGGATGAGTAATGAAATTATGATGCTCTTTCTCGTCATAATAAATTTCTTGCCGACTTAGCAAATTTACTGATGTGTCACTACTATTAAATGAGAATGACTACCGGCCGGAAGTCGCGATCGGAGACGGTGAAGTCGCGGGGACTTAGCAAATTTACTGATGTGTCGCTTCATCCAGACTAGTATATAGTTGTCTAGTTAACAATTAGCTGTCTAGTTAATAATTAGCTGGCTAATATTAGCTAAGAGTTATTAGCCATCCAGTTGTTAGCAGCTAGTGGATCAAAACATATTTTAACTAATATAGCTGGCTAGTTAACAATTAGCTGACTAATATTAGCGAAGAGTTATTAGCCAGCTAGTTGTTAGCAGCAAATGGATCCAAGCATACGCTCTGACTAGCATCGCCACTGGGACTATCATTGTGCAGAATAAGAGGTGCTGGCGCAGATAGTCACACCACATCTCCTGTGCTCCTGACGGACTCCAACCACTTTCCAAACCAGGCCACAGCCGAAAATCTCCGATCATGGCGCCACCGGCCAAACCTAACATCCCCTCCGTTGGCTTCTCCGATGATGAGGCCACCAATGCCGACGAAGACTACCTCTACTTCCTCAGCCACGTCGAGCTCGACGGCGACGCCTACAAGCTCGTCATCCCGTCCAAGGACGGAGGCTCCTCGCCTCCCGAGATCATCAGGTACGAGCAACCCCTCCCTGATCACAATGTTGGAGCCCCTATCGTGGGCTCTGATTGTGGGGGGGCAAAGGGCCCCTCCCCCGTTAGAAGAGAACTCTCGGGCCATGAGTGAGGCCACGCCACGCAGCGTGAAGCACAAGGTTCCAAACGTGAGCCCCAACGATGTGGTCCGTAGCGGTGTGTTAGGGGAAGACGGTGGCGAAGAAGAAGAGGACGACTTTCCTATGCCACGGCAGTCGGGGAAGGACGGTGTTGGTATGAAGAAGGACATTCCTGCATCTGAGACAAAGGACGGTGTGGACTCAGACTTGCCAATTCTAAAGGTCTTTGAGCTACGTTAGCAAAACCGTGCTATTTCCATCTCTTTTGAAATTCATTCTAAACTCCTGATACCAACCATTTATTTGCCTTGTGATTTGCAATGTGTCTTGCTTATAAAGGTGATGGAGGAAGAGGATGATGTGCGCCCTAGATCTGATGCGCAGAGTGTCAATGATCCGGTGTCTTGTGAGGTAACACCATGTCATTCCCATTTGTTGTGAAATGTTATCATGTTTCCTTGTGCCAGTCACCACTGATTCAATACCATTCTTGTCTTGTCATGACTATGTGGTGCATGGCCTAATAGACTAAGAAGAAGCCGAAAGGAGAGAATACCATGAATGCTCAAGTCGGGGGAACAACAGATTTGGATCCTTTGGACAAGGAAGCAAGCTCAAGCAAGGGACATCTAGCCATGCCACTAAATGCTTCGGTGAGAAATTACAATATATATCATATTATTCACTACTACAATAGTCATTTTCAGCGGCGGGCACTTTTGATTTCCCGCGGCCAGCAAAACGGGCCGCTACGGTGGTAAGGTCACGGTAAATCGTGGCCTCCCCGCAGCGGACTGCTTTGTCCGCTGCGGTTAATCGATTTACCACGGTGGGCACATTAGGATGCCCGCCTCGCTAAATCATTTTAGAAAAACAAAAAAAGCCACGAACCCGCAAGCGAGCCCGTTATTTAGCCCACCGACGAGCCTGTTCAGATCCTGCCGCCGCCGCACCTCGCTGCATTCGCCGCTAGCGGGCCCCTCTTCGCCGGATTTGCCGTGGAGGATCCGCTGCCGCAGATGGTGGTGGTGGAGCTGGTCAGCGAAGGAGATCCGCGGTCGCCCGGGATCGGGCCGCCTCTCGCCGAATCCGCCCTCGATTCGCCGAGATCGGGCCTCCTGTCGTCGGATTCGCCTCGATCCACCATCGATACATTGTCGCCGCCGCCTTCTCGCGGCCGAGCGCGCGAGCTCCGCCCGGGCCACCATGGCCCCTCGCCGCTGATCCTAGAGCCGCAGGAGCCGGATCCACGCGTCGCCAACACCCAGGTCTGCCGCCGCTGGAGGAGGAGATCCACGCTGCTTCCCGGATCCATGTCGCACGTGGCTCGCCATCTTTGTGCCCCCTGTCTCTGCATGCAGCCCCCTACGCGCACGCGGCCTCCGCCGAGAGCAGCATGCTCAGGAGAGGGTGGCCGTCGGGCTCGGTGTCAAGCGAAGGGTCGCGGGGGGAGTAGAGTGGTGGGGGGAAGACGAAGAGAGGGAGGCGGCGCATGGGGAAGAGGCATGCGGCACGGGGAGGGAGGCGATTGCCGCTCTGCTGAATGAGCGAGGGAGAGGGTGTCTGTTGAAAACCCTAATTCCTCGTGTATATAAATGACGATTGTCTGGCTTTGGGCCAGCTGGGCCTCAATCTTTCCCGTGGCGGGCCTCATACCCTGCCCGCTGCGGTAAATACCCTATTTACCGCAGAGGACATGTTAAGACGTCCGCTGCGGTAAATCGATTTACTACCGCGGGCAAAAATGGCCGCCACAGTAAATAAAAAAAATACCCGATGTGGTAAATCATGGGATTTTCCGCAGTGGGCAAAACTAGTGTCCGCCTTGAAGGACTTTTAGGCAACGCTGCAGAAACTCGATTTTGACATAGTGATTACTGTTATTTGATTTTGTACTCCTAGATGATGTATTTCTTAACACATTGAACCATTAGAGTCGCCCCGCAACCCGCCTCCCACTCCGCCCCATGCAAAGATGAGCATTCACACTGTTAGGGTTGGCATGTCATGGTAGGGCACCTCAGGACTGTGCAAGCCCTAGTCCTTCATTCCTGGCCGATAGCCAAGCACGACCTTGAGCCATTTTTTGTGCTAGGTCATCCCAAAAGGCACAACTAATTTAGCAGTCAGGCCAACCCATAGCCTATGTCACCATGGCCTAGTGGGGAGTGTTGTTACCGTGTCATAGAAGAGCATCGATGTTCGTGTCACAGAGGAGTCAAGGAGGCCAAGTGGCAATAGGAGGTAGCGGCGGTTGCCAGCAAGCTTGCCCTTGGCACCGAATCAAGCCTCAAAGTGGTAGGAGAGGGAGGATGCGCTTGGCCATCGGCCATCGGCGCTATGAGGAGACCTGACACAAGGGAAGGAGAGGGTTGTTGGCAGAAAGAGGTAGCGACGGCCGGCAGCGAGCTCATCCTTGGCACCGGATCTAGCATCGTTGTAGTTGGGGAGTGAGGAGGCGCTCGACCCTCGGCCATAAATGCTATGATGAGAGGTAGTCTGTGGGAAAGGGATGAGGGACGACGCTTGAGAGGATGGGATGAGAATTAGGGTTAGAAAATCAGGGATTATGGTATATATACTCTTTACTAAGATGTCATGTCGTTTTGCATGCATATGGAGCAGCCCAGGCAAGATCCTATACATAGAGTCATGTCGGCCTAGGCTCGCTGCTCACCAGATCGTGCTGTGAAAATGTCATGGTTTGGGCTAGGCCACCGGGCTATGGACTGCATGCTCTTCTTAGTGTAGTAGTGTGATATTACTTGATTATTCTATTATATTTTCCCCCAATAAGGCATCTATGATGGCTTTAGTGCCAAGCTAGCTTTATAACACTAAAAGTAACTCAAGATGATTATTGGTAGTTTTTCTTGTCAACTTATCAAAAAGATATCAAGATATTAAATTGATATTATGTTAATCCAAAGTTTGGATCGTCTTTAATGATCATGTAAAACTAGACATGTTGTGATCACATGGGTGATTTTCATGATACCCCAAACAACCTAGAAGCACTAGTAGTAACCATGGCCCTATGAAGCACCTTGTTGATCTCGTCTTGTTGCAGACTACAAAGAGTCATAAGGACAAACACCCAAGAAAGGGATGTACGTTCATCCATATTTTGGAGTAATTGCCAGCGGTGATGGCAACCGTGGACAAGAGAATTGTAGGCCGAGTGAGACTACAAGTGAGGTCTCTTCCTTCATTGTTCTTGAGCAATGTCAAAGTTGAATGGTAAAAACAACATGGTAGTGGCAACGAGAGACAGGATACAAGCTTGACTAGTTTGTTTCATACATTGTGTATCACTTTCCTACATGTTGGCGAATCTGAGGCTAGGGTTTCACTCACAATGTGATTTATTTGTTATGAAACCACAATATGTACTATCGAATGCATGCACGCCTATTTGGATGTTCATATATGGAAGACTAATCACAATTAAGTGATAATTAGACCAACTAGCATGCCAAGTTGAGTTAGGGCATCTGGTTAAATCCCATTTACTAACTCGATAATTAATTTTGGATGACGGTAGGTGCCTACTAAATGATGACTTTATAACATTGGCTCAAAGCGGATCAATTTTTCACTATTCCGCCCTTCAACTCGTAATTATAGCGAATTGAAATCACCTTATTACACTCCTGAGATGGTACCAACTTGTAGTGGACATCATGGATATCTAAAGTGGACTCACTACCCTTATAGGGCTACTTGCATAGGCAGGTGAGATAGATAGTTGTTTGATAGATATTTTTGTTAATAGAATGACGATATAGAGCAAGAAACATAAATGGTAATATTTATTGGACACATGTTATGTTGAGTCCATTGTCATATTTACACTGATAGAACCTATGAAGTGAGGGTTATACACCTTGTTACTAGGAGCAGAATATTGCAAACCTTCTTTGGAGAATATGTACTCAAATCTTTAATCAAATATAGTTTTGAGATATACACACTCATAGTGGTTGATGCCAAACAATACTTGGTCTTCATGACATCTCTCTAAATGTCGCAGCCTCCAAATATAGGTTGCTTGAGAGGTCTAACAACTTGACGAGAATACAAGTACATAGGTATGATCGTACTCATGATGGTCTAATGTATAGCCCAAGAAGGACTTTCCAATTGAGGTGAAACTAATTTAAATGTCATGGAATATCTCTAAGCACCAAAACTCTACCTATCAAAGGAACCAAGATGGTGAGAGGCCTAACAACTTGACGAACATGCAAGTACATAGGTATGATCGTACTCATGATGGTCTAATGTATAGTCCAAGAAGGACTTTCCAATTGAGGTGAAACTAATTTAAATGTCATGGCATATCTCTAAGCATCGATGCTCTACCCATCAAAGGAACCAAGATAGTGAGACCTCTAGGGTCTGGCTACAAAGAAGCACATGAGTAGACATGTCCTAAGAAGAAGTATGCATCACTATGTTGCACTTTGCCATAAAGCCACTACACTCACACCAAGCTAGCACAACTTAATTCATCAATGGCTCCTACTACATATAGTCAATTTCTTAAAAAACTTTGCATAGTCACCTTGAACCATGATGAAAGTTGCACCTTATAAAAGCTAGGTCTAAGGTGAGCATGCCAACCTATTATAGTGAGAGGAAAAAGTTTCTTTCGAGAACAAAGAGGCGCAAGGGGCTCCATGATCGAATTGAATTCTTCACCTTTTATAACAACAAAAGTAGAAGGTTTACCATTCTAACACAGGTGCAATGAGAATTCCCCTACTATATCCCCTTGGCAAACTGATTACGGTTCCTCTAAATGAAGGTGGAAAGAATGGTCATTCTAGTGTAGTGATAGTTTCCTATTATTTCTCTTATATAACTAGAAATAACTAACCCTTACTTGTGCATAGTGACCCTTTTTCATTGATAAGCAAATATTGTTTATCAGTAAATGAGATGCAACTACTTATACCAACATAAGAGGATATGTCTATAATCCTAGACTAGGCATAGTGTACTCTAAGTCAACATAGAACTAGTTTCATTGCACTTTCTTTTGATGGGATAGAGTTCTATGAACCTTGTCAATGATTTATTTTTCACATTAGCACGAAACAATATGCTTTATGAGAGATAATGTGACCCTTGAGAATAGATGTTATATTTTGTGCTTTCTTGTGGGAGGAAGAAATTAACTATTCATCAACCAACCAATGTCCATGCATCATATTGATGCCAATATCTACAACATACTCTTCACCATAATCTCTAATGTCTAGCACCACAACGAGGCTTGGTATTCTAGCCAAATATCAACATGTGAAGGTCATTACTCTAGGAACACAACCCCAAACAGCAGGATCAGACACATGGTGCTAGCACTAAGGCAAAGGTGAGATATAGGAATGTATATTTGATGAATGAAGGCATAGTATCGATAGGTTGAAGTTATAGTTATGCACACTAACTTAGTGGGCATCCAACTCTAGGATTACTCGGTTATAACCATGTATAGGAAGGGGGCACACATTGAGTTAGGGGACATCTGCATCTAGGGTTATTCGGTTAAGAGCTTAGGGTCTCTGCATGGGGTTGCTACTGTTTAGTCTGCTTGTTTATTTTTGGGTTGTGGGTAATGGTCCTTCCCTTTCCCTTAGATCGATGGGGTCACAAGTTGCTCATGAGTCAGTTCAAGGTTTCTCATTTTATGTTAAAGAGCTAAAACACTCCTCGACTCATTAAGGAAACACCGGAAGCTGAGCCAAGTGAGCCAAAGATGTACAAATAGTTTAGTTTAACTTTTTTTTACTCATCAGTTTTGGTACAAAGTCTGTACTAATTAGCGTAGGGGATGGGAAGTACATATACCTTCAAACCCCCAAACTATGTACACAAAAATCTTTTTTGGAAAGAATTAGCAGGTGCTCTACCTTTCAATTAAGGTAGGAAAAGAGTTTATACATTGTGATGGGGAATCTTTCCCACTTAGGCACAAATCGATACCAGTTCCTAAAGAAAAAACACAAACAGGATATCAAAGGGCTACCCTGCGGCGGTTAAAGCTCTCTTTCTCATCCCAATCTCTCCTTTATCCCTTGATGCCACTTGCTCATTGGTGGTTTGGAACTTGTTCTAAAAAATATATACAACAATTTCTTTCTTCAACAGGTTCCACAATATGTAGATAAACATGTTATTGAATTTTTGCCTTTGATCTTTGAGAACCTTTTGGGCTGCTGCCTCACACCAAGAAATGATTTCCAAGGGGTCAACATCATGTTGGATCAGTCGCACATCAAAGTGCTCCCAAGATAAGACTTGGGTCCAAACCGATTTGGCCAAAGGACAAAGCATGTAAAGTTGTACACCTGTCTCTACTGGTCTATTGCACATGATGCAGTTATCCTGATGTGGACAATACCTCATTTGCATGTTAATTGTCGTGATAACTTTGTTTTGTATTAGAATCCAAGTGAAAACTTTGCATTTATTTTTTGCATGCACTTTCCTTATTAGGGTTCAGTCGGTATCTCCCACAAGATCATCTGAACTGAATCCGATAAGCCAAACGAGTTGAGTATTGACCATCAACTATCCACTTCTAGACTATGGAATCTGCGTCTTCCCATAATGAGACGTATCCTCCACATGTATGGTCGTTGTGATATTGTCTCAGATTGAATGGATTCAAAGATTGTTATATATGGAGCTCTTGATGGACAATTTTATTTTTCCTTTTTGTCAACTTAGAAAAGGTGTGGTGCTAGGTTCCTAGGGGCTTTGCCATCAAGCCAAGTATGACGCCACAGCCATGCTTTATTCCTGTTTCCACTCATGATTACAGTGAAAGCATTGAAGAGAAGTCCATCTGATTCTTTGTAGGGAACCTCAATTGCAGCCCAAGGTTTGGTGTTGTCCACCCAATCTTGCCACAACCATCATAGACAAAGGGCCCTACGAAATCTATCCCGATTGGTTACTCCTAAACCTCTAATATCTTTTGACCTGGTCATCATTGGCCAATTAACTAAGCAATGGCTGCTAGTTGCATTTTTATCCCCTTTCCAAAGGAACGCTCTTTTGATTTTGTCAACCTGTTTTTTGGCCCAAGCCGCCAAGGTGAAGATAGTGAGGTGGTATGTTGGCATTGAGAGAGGACCAAGGTGACAAGCGTTAGACGACCTGTACTGTTTAGCATCCACCCCTTCCAACTCTGTAGCCTATGTCCAATATGCTCAATGAGAATTACACGTTAACTTTTTGAAGGGACCGTGTGTGGAGTTGCAACCCAATGTAGGGGCATGGGAAGGTTCCTCTAGTCCTGGAGAAAGGTGGAGCACATGATCAAGGTTCACATTGTCAAATCTGATCAGGTGGATGGAGCTTTCCTAGAGGTTTATGCACTAACTTCCCAATCCTATTTACTAAACCCACATATATGTAGATATAGGGTGGTTTTGACAATGTGTCGTACACATCCTAATTCCTAGCTGAGCACCATCACCACTCTAACGAGGGTGTCTCCGTGCTTGAACCGTGTAGCCAATTCCCTTTGTGCTGGTAGAAGCTTTTGTTTGGAACCAGTAATCTTACTCAGCTGCACACGCTTGCAGCCTTGTTGTGGATCCTGCCGCGCCGATACCATCGATTAGCAGTACCAGGACACTTACAACGTCATCATCAATTCATCTACTGTTAATGAGGGATGTTTGTTGTGGGTCCGGCCTGTCTGCATCTCCTTTAATTTTATGACATGGTGATCTTAGCTAGCAGCAATTTATTTGACCACATTGCTTGCTGGCTCTTTCATTCTATCTCGATATTGTAATCTAAGTGTATATCATGTGTGTTAACACTTAACAGTTCATGTATATTATCATTTAAAACATCAAGTCATGTCATTCTTAACACATTATACTTATCTCTTTGTAAAAGAATAAATTGTAATAAACACTATAAGTGTACCTTTTTTATTTTCTATTTTGTTGTTTGTAGATGTTCTAATATTTTTTTATCCACTGGCAATTATTTGAGGATGTCTTGTAATGTGATCAGTATGGTCATTTGTATTTGTTTACTTTTTTCAGTACAAGTCAAAAGCTATTTCTTATGATGTATTCTTGTTTCTGCAAATGTTTACTCACAGGAACTACAAGGCGTTATATGGCCCCCACATATCAATGAGAGGCCAAATTCAGTTTTTAAAGAAAAGTTGATTGAGTTTCTCATGAAACCATTTACACAGGAAGAATATGATAGGTACTTTTCCCTGGCTACTAAACGCACTCCAATACTCAAAGAACGAATGACCCATAATAACGTGGTGGAGTACAACTGGACGCATGACATGAGCAAATCATACTTTGATAGGTACCCAGGTATGTTTTTTGTATCATAAACACATTATTTTTCATAATCAACCCATGTTCTTTAGCATTCTGCTTTTTTTAGTCCCATTGTTGTTCTCCTTTTGTAAATATCTTTGTACTGTCTATTGCAAATTTTCTTGGTATTGTATGATGTGTATGTCAATACTGATATTGATGCATTTCATGAAACTTCTATATGCCACAGTTCCTAATTAGGGGGCCGTTTGGATCCATTTGATTTGGATAAATCTGATTCTACTTTTAATATATTAGGCTATTTGGCTAAGAACATGAGATTCCGCAACTTTCTAAAGTTCACATATAAGCCTATCTCAAATTCAAGGGTGAGAGATGGAAATCGATTCTATAGATCACCGTGCTATGTTTCTACTTTGCAACTTATAGAATCTTTATTTAACTCGATTTCCTACAGTAGCTATGTTTCTACAGTATATAAATCTATTTCATATACAACTATATTAGCTCAATTAATATGTGTCTAAATTATAATTTATTAGAATGAATTCAACTCCAAAGATCTAAACGGGTCCTTATTGTTTTCATTTTGATTCTTAGACCCAATTGTTGGGCTGTTTTTTGAATTAGATATCCTCAAAATAGCTTAATGATGGTTTGCTTGAATCTCTAATTGTAGTTGTGGACATATTCTTTCCATACCATGCATAACTGAGGTCCATAATTTGTAAAGTTTTAGCAGTAGTTGTATTAAGGAGGAAAAAATTAATGTTACTTTTTTAACAATTTCACTGGTTCATTTCACTCTCGTACAATTTTGGAGTTCTAGTAACTCATACTATGTGTATTCATATGAGTGCAAGATATGCTTGGAACTTGGAGCAGTTTTTAAATGAAAAATAGCAAAGAAAAAAGATTTTTTAATCCCGCCTGCTTCGCTGAAATAGTAAGTCATAGTGTTTTATATGCAAAAATTGCGTGCCTCGCAGCTGCTAGGAATGAAACACGTGACCTCCCATCGCACGTTACTCCCCCAACCATTGCACCTCACACTCACTCATGTCTATAATGGATTCTTTCTCCTCATATTATGCAACTGATATTAAATTGATTGTTTTAGATACTAAATGAATTTCAATCAACAAGTTATCAACTATAAAGTTGCACAACTTTTCAAGATCTACAACTTTTATTTTTATTGTTCTCCATCTGAGGTCGTTAAAAAAATTAAATTAAAATTAAATTTAAAATGTGAGAAATTCAAACATACTTTTCTTTGATGAGATGATTTCAAACTAAAAAATATCAATTATAAAGTTGTATAACTTTTGTGTAGGTTGTTTCTTCATACGAAATCATTTGAAAATTTTGAATTTTGAATTTCAAATTTAAGAAATTCAAACGTAGTTTTCCTTGTTAAGATGATTTCAAATGAAAAATTTATCAACTATAAAGTTGTATAACTTTTCGAGATCTACAACTTTTATTTCGATCATATGTTCATCCACAAAGTGGTAGTATACATTATTCACAAATATGCATATTTTGCTAGTAGTTTATGTAACTATACTGAGAATGATGTAAATGTGTAAACAATGTTTACTACCACTTGTTGGATGAAGAAATGACCAAAATAAAAGTTGTAGTTTTTGATTAGTTCTACAACTTTTATGTTCATGACTTTTATTATTAGCTAAATCATATACTAGTTCAAAGTATCATTTTTTTAATTCAAATTTTGAATTAATAAAACAAAGTCACATGAAAAGTTAACCACAATAATAGTTGTAAGAACATAATACATTGATAGTGCTTGATTTTATTAAATTTTAGGAACACATATTAAATTTGAAGTTAGTTTGAGGGCTAAAGACTAGTTACAAGTTTTAGCCAGAGGTTAAAAAGAGAAAACAAACTTCTTCAATAATTTAAAATTTGATTTCCAATAGTATTTTAAACTAGTAAATGATTTCAAATGAAAAAACTTATAAAAAACAAAGTTCTATAGCTTTTCAAGCTTTACAACTTTTATTTTGGTGATTCCTCCGTCCAAAGTTGTTTGAAAAAAATCAAATTGTAGTACTTTATTTGTAATATTCGGTGTTGATTTGTAAGGACCACTTTATATGGGCCACCTATAGAAACGGCTCAATATAAAGGCCCCTACAGGAAAAAAAAATAGAGACGTTGTACAAATGTTTTTTTAGCAGTGGGTGCTCCATGTGCCCCGCCGTCGGTTGCCGGATCTGTGGGGACGGTTGGAGGTGGAGGTAGAGGTTGTGGGAGCGTGGTAGAGGTGGTGGGGACGGTCTCAGTTGGTTTGTTTTAACTTATAGTACCTGATATGCTATGTTTTCTCCAGCTGGCCTGATACGCATTTGATTACAGTACTAACTGACATCTCTTTGTTTGTTGAATTTCAGATCTTGCTGAGCAATTCAGTCTCCAACGGAATAACAATCCAAATGGCTTGGCTCTTTTGCGTGGGCTTTTCTTCTGGTTGCAGGTAATCACATACCATTTGTTTGTTGGTAATAATCTCTGGGCAAAACTAAGTATTTGTTGGCACTCATAGCTCCATCTCTTGTTAAAGCAAGCAACGACTGTGTAGCAGAAGCATACTCTTGATAGCATTAAAAGTTTAGAACAGAAGGTTTATTTTTTTCAGTTGAGACAGTCAGTTTGCCTCTGTAGCTCAGCATAGTGCAGATCGGTCTGGGAAAAGGAAAAATATCTACCATGAATTCATAATTAATCAGCTTATTTACACCATTAATGTGTACTCTCTTGTTTGAACTAGTGCATGCTACTCAGAGCATGGTGCGGTGTTCCCTGATTTTTATTGTTTACTCTCTATTATGCTTTTGTAGAACATTACGCTAGAAGGTAAATTCAAGCCATGGAGCGATGAATTTAAAAAGTACCGAGTTGCTATTTGGATTGAATGATGGAAGAGGGTTTTACCCATACTAGCCATTACTCCATCCAGTTCAGAAACTCGTTTGGTCAGTTAGCGTGGTCACCTCTGTGCAACTTTGACCAGTGATACTCATGTGGGGTCTTCGGTGATATCTATTAGCAGAAACTATGGAAACTATGGTATTGTGTGACGGGGTCTCTAAACTGGAGTGATCCCTTATTTTTCCCAGACTCTCGTTATGTGGGTTTTACTTTTGTAATATGCATGAATTATGGAATGCTTCTGGTTCATATCTGGATCTTGCTCAGTAATTGAATGGAGAGAAAACATAACATTCTCTTAAGGGTGTTGGATAAGTACATTCTATTTTGTTTTCGATATCTCTGGTTGCTGTTAAACTTGATGCGAGGCTTGCTCATGCTGAAATTGAGGACTCTGGACCTCATGTTGAACTTGATCATCCCGTCGTACAGCAGTTTTCGGATGTGCGGGCCTGTTCTCTCCTGTGTGAAGCTGCCTTGCCCAGTGTTAGGACACCTGATTTCGATCGTCTTGGGTCAGAATCACATGCTTGGCAGGCAGGTGCGTTGTGCGTAGGAGGTCTCGAACCAAACAGGCTTGTAATGCAAGGTGACCCAATCAACCGAAGTGTGTACGAGTCTCAGACGGCTCAACGCCTCAGCCTCCTGTTTCAAAACAGAAACGAGTAGTGTACAGTTATCCTCGTACATGTCACTTCTTTTGCCATACTGTATGATTATTTTTTGAAAAAATGGCATGTGTCCTTCCTGCATTAAAGAAGAGGAAAAGGGAGGGGGGTAGCCGTACGAGTTTCAGATATCAAGAGATTCGATTCAAATTTATCTATCTAGTTGTTGGAGTGGAAGCAACTACAGAGCTTACCTCGTAGGAATGGAGTTGGTCCTTGAACTCATTGAAAACTATCTGTGTTGTAACATTCGCATCCCTCTTCAACTCCCTGCTTCACAGGAACTATGCAACATGGCACAAGTTTCTTTTACGATTACACACTACAACTCAGAGTCTTAGACACTCACATCCAATCTTATTAGATTGCTCGATTAATCACGATTAATCATCCTTATTAGTATAACTCAATAATTAGGCCCTCCAAATTCGATCAGAGACCTGATTGCACTACGTCAAAAACGATTTTGTAAAAAATCTTCATGGCGGACACCTTTCCTGCCCGCCACGGTAATTCCCTGCAGCAGTTCTGCTCGGCCGACAGCCTAAGCGCCCGCTGCGGTTAACCATTTACCGCAGCGGGCGGCATAAGGTTGTGAACTACAAAGTTTCATAACTTTTCGAGATCTACAACTTTCATGTAGCAAGTTTTTTCATCCGAGGTCGTTTACAAAAATTTGAATTTCAAATTTGACACATTCAAACGTATTTTTCGATGACAAGATGATTTCAAATGAAAAAGTTGTGAACTACAAAGTTTCATAACCTTTCGAGATCTACAACTTTCATGTACAAAGTTTTTTCATCCGATATCGTTTACAAAAATCAAAAAAATCAGTGCAAAACATGCGAGGACGATTTCTACTGGCGGTTGTCTTAACGAACCGCCTGTAGAAATGGGTCATTTCTACAGGCAGATTTCTTAAGTAAACCGCCTATAGAAATCGATTTCTACATACGGTTCGGAGCTGTTCTGAACCGTTTTTTCAGTACAGGCGGCGTGAAAACTGAAACTGTCTGTGCTATTTTTAGGGGCGCCAGCTAAAACAGGTTTTATACTAGTGTAATGTGACCGTCACGGTTAATGTGTTTACCGCAACGGTCATATTAGGGCGACCGCTGCGGTTAATCTCTATTAATAGCAGCGGTCGTTTAATAAAGTTTGCAGCGGTTATGTTTTTTATAAGTAGCTACAGTTCAACCTTTTTCTTCCTCAAGGCTTCTCTCTTCCAAACTCGTGGGGAGGCTTTGCTCGAATTTTTAACCAAACCATTAGATTGAGGTTTTGAGTGTTGTTTTGGAGAACGAGGATATCATAAGAGGTATTTAAAAAGTTCCCATGGTTTATTTTCTCTCTTTTCCTTGCTTTTTGACCTCTTTGGATCTAGATCTAGTTTCATGGAAGAAGGGGAGAAAGTTTGTGTTTTTTTATCTAGAATCATAATATTAGGTGACTAAAAGCTTTTAGAGGGTTCCCATGCTCTTTTCTCTCTTTTTTCCTTGCTTTTTGAGCTCTCTAGCTATAGATCTAGATCTAGATTAAGGGAGGAAAGAGAAAGTTTGTGTCTTTTTATCTAGTTTCATAATATTATATGTCTAAAAGCTTTTGTTGTTGATGTGTACGGTTTGCAGGCAATATGGATAGGTCAGAATGGATGTACAAGATTAGTAGAGTACTTGATCCGTGGTATCTCAGCGAAGTGAGAAAGTTTATTGCTGCTGCGAGAGCTCACTGTGACCAATCGAAGCGGATGACAACTGTGTGTCCGTGTTCTCACTGCAAGAACTTGACAGCCTTCACCGACGATGGTAAAGTGCAATCTCATTTGATTCGGTTTGGTTTCGTAGAGAATTATACGGTCTGGACTCAGCACGGCGAAAGTGTCGACCCTAGTGGTGGGGGTTCATCTGGAGTGAGCTCGGCATCGACGACGGCGAACCAAGAGCCACGTGCGCCACATGTCTCATGTTCAGCCACAACAGTGCCAGCCTGCAACGACAATAATAATTGTGATTATATCACGGTGGAGAATCTACTCGAGGACATGGAAGATGATGATGGTGGTCAAGAGGCCACCGTGCAGGAACCCGAGGATGTGCAACTTTTTGATGATTTAGTGAAGCACATCGATGAGGACGACGTTGTGTATGGTTCCCCGAAGTGGTTGGAAAATTTCTGAGAGATGAAGCAGGCGTCACTTGATCCTCTGTATCAGGATGGTGGCGAATGTTCGAAAGAGTGCACCGTGCTCCTTTTTATGCTCCGCATGTTGATGATGAAGGCCCGACATGGTTGGTCTGACAACAGCTTCAATGAGTTGTTATGTTACCTTGCTACCTCGTACCCGAAGGAGGCCAAGCTCATGTCCTGGCATGCATCAGAAGACCGCAAGAAGGATGATGGCATGCTGCGGCACCCATTTGATGGCCAACAGTGGAAAGATTTTGACAAGGTCTATCCGGAATTTGGTAATGAGTCGAGGAACATTCGGTTCACGCTCAGTACTGACGGGATGAACCCTTTCGGCGAGCTTAGCAGCTCGCACATACGGCTGAAAGATGTCTAGTGTTTTGGCTAATTGATGAAACCTAAGTATTAACCTAGCTCTAAGTGTGAGTAGGCTTAGTACACTATGAAGAAGTGAGATTGACAAGTGGTGGAGCAAGGAGGAGGCTAAGGAGAAAGCTAATCTAAAAGCTCACACTTGGAGAAGAAGAGAGAAGGAGGAGACCCTAAGCTATTCAAGGCAAAGATATAAGCTAGGGCTTTTCCATTTTGGTGATCAAGACACCTAGTGGGTGTGATCACATTTAGGATAGGTAACTGTACTATTAAGAGGGGAAAATAGTATGTGGTTACAACTATCAAAGTGTCATTAGGTTGATCATCATTGCATTGCATCTAAAACCTAATGAGCAACCCTTGTAAAACTTGATAAAATATGCCAACACACATGCACAAGTCAGTGAAACACTTGGTGGTGGCACATGAGATCAAGGGAAGCCAAGAGAAGAGAATTCAGACCAAGACTGAAGCTTCGGACCAGTTTGCATAGGAGCTCCGGACCATAGGAGGTGGTCCGACGGCCTGCTCCCAGCACTGGCTACCAGGCAGAGAAGCTCCGGACTAGTGGTCCGATGGTGCTTTGGACCATCGGCCAACGGTCCGGTGGCTCAGTCTACAGCAGAGCAGAAGACAAAGCATGCTCCGGACTACTTGGCATGGTCTGGTGGACTAGTCCGACGGTGTAGTCCGAAGCATGGGTGCTCCCTGCGTGAAATGTTCAAAGCTCTGAGAAGGCTCCAGACTAGTCTGCATGGTCCGATGGTGTGGTCCGGAGGTAGGGTGCGTACTGAGTGAAATTGTTGAAGACCTTGAAGGCATCGGATGAGGCGTCGGACCAGCCCTCCGGACCAATGGAGGTGGTCTGATGATGGCCAGATTTGCGCGCCAACGATTGGAATTCAAACTCAGCGCAAGGCGTCGGACCAAAGCATCGGACCAGGTGCTATGGTCCGATGGTGCTAAAAGTAGTCCGACGGTCACGTTTTCTGCAGCCCCAAGTGCATAACGGCTAGTTTCTTTGAGGATGCTATTTAAGGGTGTGTGGCTGGTTCAAGGAGTCTCTCTTGCACATTTGGCTATTGCATACTCTTGTGAGCTTAACAAACACACTCCCACTCATCTCACACTTGATTAATCATCCATTGGAGAGATTTGAGTGTTCTAGTGCATTGCATGAAGTGATTCATCTTAGTGGCACTTGGGAGTTGATACCGCTGCTAGTTTCTTGTTACTCTTGGTGATTGCCATCACCTAGACGGTTTGGAGCAAGCGGTGTGGATTCGAGAAGCTTGGTGATTGTGCTTCGTCGACCACAAGTGGTGATTGTGAGGGGTTCTTGTGCCTTCCCCGCGGGAGATCGCAAAGGTAAGTCTAGTGAATTGCGCATGTCATTGAGTGCACTCATCTTGTGTTGGTTGTGCGGCACCCGGTGACGGGTTTGGCATGTGATGCCAATTAGCTCGTGAACCTCCAAGTGAGTGAGCCGACACAACGAGGACGTAGCTAGTTGGCAAACTAGTGAACCTCGGGTAAAAAATCAAGTGTCAACCTCTTGTTCATCATTGTGTTTGATTGGATTGCTTGGAGTTCACTTGATTGGCTCATTACCATGACACGGCGGTATAATCATTTTTCCCATCTTCGCATTCCCTTATTCATACTTGTTTAGTATATTAGGTTGTGCCTAGAGGGCTACTAGAATTGTTTAGGCATTGATTGTGCTTAGAGATATATTAGGCTAGCATTGTTTGGTAGGAGGCTTCGCAAACCCCTCATTAGGCTAGCGCAACATTCGCTTCGCTATCTTGTATTCTAATGTGTTGTTGAGAATTGTTTTAGATTTCGATTTAGGCTATTCACCCCCCCCCCTCTAGCCTTGGATTAGGACCTTTCAACAACACCTGGCTCGTCATACTCACCATGTACAACCTACCTCCCCATCTGTGTCAGAAGCGCAGGTATCTCATGTTGACCATGCTGATCTCAGGACCGAGGCAACCTGGTAACGATATTGATGTTTTCCTAGAACTGTTAATGGAGGAAATGTAGGAGCTATTTTATGTTGGGGTCGAGATGACTGATGTGTACCGCAAGGAGAAGTTCACCCTAAGGGCCATCATCTTTGTCACGATCACCGGTTACCCTGGTCTCTTCTCACTGTCAGGGCAAATCAAAGGGAAAATTGGTTGCGTAAAGTGCATTGATGGGACATGCCACACTTACCTTAAGGCATCCTACAAGAAAATTTACATGAGGCATAAGCGGTTCCTTAGCAAAAATCACAGGTATAGAATACTTGGTATGAATCAATGCTTTGACAATCAGGTAGAGCTGCAGGGTGAACCACCGGCATCGATTTGCTGGGGTCCAAAGGTGTATGAGATGGTGAAGGATATGGATGACATCGAGTTTGGAAAGAAGAAGAAGTCATCAGAGGAGGGGACAAAACAAACAAGAAAGCAAAAGCGGGACAAGAAGACGGAGGACGAGGAGGAGGAAACACCACATGTTCCTTTCAAGAAGAAGTCGATCTTCTTCAAGTACCTGTCATACTGGAAAACACTAAACACACCCCATGCCATCGACTGCATGTATCTCGAGAAGAATGTCTTCGAAAGCACGATCGGTGTATTGCTCGACATTGCAACCAAGACGAAGGATGGTCTCAAATCACGGATGGATCTTCTCCACCAGGGCATCAGACATGACCTTCACCCGGGACCGCCTCATAATGGTAAAGTTGACATACCATGTGCAGCATATTTGACTCGTTGTGGGTATCAAACAAACCAGGGTACAAGGCCTTCGAAGATTGCTTGAAAACGTAAGTCACCAAGCTTATTGATCATTTACGGTTATATCGTACGTATTCAAATTGTTCCTAACTAACACTAATGCATTCCGTACAGTGGTTACAGGCCATACCTAAAGGAACCCCAATGCTGATATCGAAGAAGTGACAAGTTCAAGAAGAAACATTCATACCACTTAAAGATCTGACGTGAATTTCCCGTAAGTATTCCAAAGATTCAGTCATGTTTTCTTATATATGTATTGTTCTAATGCTTCTATATCGATCGTGCAGTGCGCTAAACAACCTTATGGATGAAAGGCATGTGGCTTGTACACCTGCGCAAACCTAAGGCAGTGCAAGGAGTACACGAGCAGCTGGAAGAAGCTCAAGGCGGGAGTCAAGGAGTGGGAATGCATTACAAAAGACTGTCTTGCTTTCAAGCAACTCAAGGCGGACATCTGTAAGTTCCTACTAGAGAACTGTGTACTCGAAGGGCAAGAATTCTTCGACGATGAGGGTGACTTGCGGTTCTACCTGAGTTCAAGAAGTTCAGGAAGTGGGACACCATGCTTCGTCCCACGGATTACAAACATCAAGTGGAAATTTGAATTTGAAATGTAATCCTTGGTTTCATTTGTGTATGAGGACAACAAATGTGTTTGCGTATATATATGTATATGTATATATATATATGTTGTTTATCTCTGATTTGAAATCCGGATGCAATCCATAAATATTGAATTCAGTTTCTGAATCTGCATTTTTATTTTTTTAATAAAAAATATTAATAGTGGCGGCCATTATAAACTATCTGCTACGGTTAAAACATTTACTGCAGCGGGCATTCTAGGGTGCCCACTGCGGTAAATAGCATTAACCGCAACGGGCGTCTTATGTTGCCCGCTGCGGTTAATCGTTTTTTCGCAGCGGGCACCATTGGCCGCTGTGAAAAACGGATTTTGACCGACACCAAAAATCGATTTTGACGTAGTGTTGTCCGAGTTATCCAATTAATCATGACAAACCATTTGATTAGATGTCTTGACCAATCAACACCAAATAGACAGATAAGTCGTTTTAGGTTACTAGGTATTTGTTTGGGTAGACCCATTAGGGTTTCCCTTTTGATACCTTTCCCCTGCTCTTTCTCTCAGCTCCTCAGTCCCCACCCCCACTCTCCAACCGTTGTATGTGTAGTTGCTGAGCTGCATCTCTTCCCCTCTATCCTTCCTCCTCCCTCCCTTCATGTTCCAATCCAAGCTGCTTGTACATGCATCTTCCCTGTTGTGCTCCTCCCTCCTGTAGTCATGTTGTAGGGTCACCGATTCTGTTCCCCATCTGCTGCAGGTCCAAAGAGAGCATGAAGATAAGCTCAATGTAGTCTTGATGCTCGATGTCTACTAATGAGAATTATAGTCTATGCTTGACGTCTACTATATAAGTATATAGTATATTGGTATATATACCATACATGTATGATATATAGTCATGCTATATATAGGACAATTATATCGACGACTAGATCGATTAAAGGTCGATTAATCATCCTTCTCGTTCGATTAATCATCATGATCGTCCTTATCGGCACTAGGGCAATTAGAGACATTTAGCCGATTCAATAACACTGCTCACAACTCACACACATAAGATAACTATCAAGTGTGAATAAATTGGAGGCTTGCGGATGACTTGGCTCCTGTTCGCCTACCCCGCGCGACGCGTGCCGTACCAGCAACCGTACACCGTAGACGGCCCCACTCTCATCCCACCGCATATGGCCATGCATCCTCTTCTATTAAAAAAATTATTCGCCTGCCAAAAACGCGCCTCGCCGCCTCCGCCACGGGACGCCGCACCTTGCCGTCTCCGCTTCTGCGGTTCCGCCTTTTCTTCCTTGCCTTTTCCTCTTCCCTGCTCGCTGTGTGGGCAGATGCAGTGCCCGGCCTGCCAGCAGCTGCGCCCGGATCGGATCGCTTCGTTGCCTGTTCCTCTCTTTGGTCGTTGCATGTGTGGATGTCGTGCTCGGCCGCGCATCAACACCAATAACCAGGGATGACAACGCCGGTTGAGGCGCGAGTAAACCGGGGCGAGAGGCGCCGGCTACAAGCCACCCCTCATCCTCATCTCCGTCGCTAGCCATGGGGGTTTCCCAAGGTCTACCTCGCTGTCGTCCTCAACTACCTCGCGCACCTAAGGTTTGTGTTTCATCCTCTATCTTCATCAGATCTTCAACCCTGACCTATCTTTAACTCACTGCAGCCAGCCTGTTGGTCAGTGTAGGCCAACACCGGTGGCCGCGGACACGATTGCCTCGCCCAGCACCGCCAGCGTCCTGCCCTTGCCGAGGTCACGGCGCCGCAGGCACGCGCGACGACGACCGTCATCCTTTCTCTGTCTAGCGCCCACTCCGCCTCTTCCTCGCCTTATCGGCCGTCTCTTCCTCGGGCGTCTCCTCATGTTGGCTTTCATATGGACACCGGTCACCAGGTGTTCGCTCAAATGCTCTTGAGGTCTTTTGAGGTAATATATGACATAGTTCTGTTTTCCCCTAGATTATTGACTTTATTTGACAAAGATTTGATTGCTTCGTATTTATTTTTTATACTACCTGCATTATAAACTAAGGTTTTTGATCCTTGATTGGGTGACACTACAAGAAAAAAAACCTACAATGTGTTGCTTCCGTGCAGGAAATAGTTCATGTCTGTTTATCATAGTAGTTATGAACATGTGACTTGATTTCAATATTTTGGCAGTAACAATACAAATGATAGGTTTCTAAAAAAAAGGACAAAAGGCATAAACTTCTATGTCTGTGTACTACCCATTATTTCTTTCCTAGCCTTTTTTGTCATCACTTAACAGTTTAATTTTACCTTCACCATTAATGAGACATGCCTGCAGTTCGATCACCTTAACGTCCTTGATTTTTATTTGGTTGATACAATTGTGTTAACAATTTTGGATGCAGGATGGCCCTTTTACGAATGACAATTTCCCAAGGTTTAATGTTGACCATTTTTGGCAGATCATCTTTGGCTTTCTTGCAGCCCCCGATAAAATTGAACCTTTTTGCAACTGCGATTAACAAGCCTAAAGCTGCAAGTCACATCGTCATTGTACAAGAAACACTTGATTGTACTTGTACTCACACTCAAAGTAAGTTGAACTGATCAACCTTTTGCAATATTAGTTAATTCCCTGCTAAAAGTGCGCTGCATTAAGTGCAAGAATATCGGAAAATCATAACAATTAACAATATATAACTTACTGTTTTTTTTTGTGGGACAAAAACAACAACTCAGTTTCCCTTCCAAATACTTATTTTATGGTAACCAGCTATGATCATGGGTACCCCCAATTACCAGTGGTTTGGTAGCTTTGTCGAATATATGCAGAGGTGTCCTACCACCAGATAAGTCAAAATAGTGAAGATTTACTCCAACCTGAATTGTTTACCATCATGCATAGATGTTGAGCTGTTTTCATCTCATCCTATCTCCTTACTAATCTACTGTTTTTATACAACATATATAGGTGCTACCTAATTATGTGATTCACAGTATGGTTTCACTTCTAATAATTATTGCCTTTCAGTTGTCCTATATTGTGCCATTGTCAAGTTATAAAGTAACGTATTATCTGGTTGCTAACTATTGTGTTCCATGTAATTCATTATCTGGCACAAATCCTGTATGCATATGTTTCGATTTTGTTTTTGCCTACAGATCAGAGGGTTCTTCCTATCCACTATGCCAGGTAGTATTAGGTGCTAAAATCTAAGAGCTTTCAGTTATGTTTCTTCTTATAGATGAGAGGATTCTTCTACAGACTTAAGGTCTACCTTACAGATGAGAAGATAAATATCTTTTCTCTTGGTTTTCATGCAGACATGTTTAGTGTCCTTTTTCTCTGAATACAAGCATGCTGCTAGGTTCCTCTTTGTTCTCTATCAGCCCATTTTGTTGTTTTCCAGATTCTCCTGAAATGTCACGTATTATGTTGGAAGAACTTTTTTGCTGCAGTCAACCCATCTTTTGCTAGGTTTTTGGAGTCTGTATCAACCCATCTTTCTAGATATGTGGTGGTTGGATATATTATTTCAGGCAAAGCTATTAGGCTTAGCTATCAACATTTTTTTATTAATGTATAGCCAGTTTCTTTAGGGTTACCTTATCGTTTTGAAATGATGGGTTGATAGTTTGAACCAATCTGCACTATTTGGTTATGCATTCTTTTATCCAACCAATAACTTATTTTGTACTAAAAATGCTTTAATTCTAACATTTTCTTATAAGCTATCCATAATAACTCAGTTTTCCATGACCAAGTAGACTTAGGTACTTTAGTTTCGTTTTGCTTCCATGTATATTTGATCATGCATGGATGGAGACATGTGTGCTTCAATCTTGGTTATTTGCATATTATGTTTTTTCCATAACTATTTTCGTGTTTTGGTCTCTTTATTCTTCCTTTTGTATTATATAAGTGTTGGTATTTCTTAACGCACACAGATAAATCCGCAAGCGCACGGACACCATTGTAGTTTTCACCCAGGAGTATTCCAAAAAGGTATCGATTTCCACGGGGAACATGAAGTGTACTAGCAACAAAAGAAAATCATCCGAGGGTAGATAAGATATATTATTTTGGTGGTTGATAAGATAAATGGGTAGAGAGATTTTAGGGTTTTCTAAGGGGTTCTATCTAATCAAAGGCCCACGATACTCTACTTACTTTGGAGCAATAGTACCTTCCCGACTCTCGATAAAGACCAAGAAAAAGGTAGTCGGGGGGAGGCAGCCAAAAGCTCTACGATAACACCAACCTGAACGTGGTGGACTACAAAGGCCTTACAGAGATGTCACCTCTGGGCTACCACAACTATCCGTGGATTGGACGCAAACTCAGGTAAACTCTAGTCTAGACACCATGTCTACACTATCGCTTACTACTCTAATTTCACATGAAAACCAGAGCACTCAATATGAGCGGAGATCCTGTAAATAGAATAAAGTAAGAACGGAAATAAGATACTTAGAAATAATAAATGAAGAACCTAGAGATTGCTCAGGACGAACCAGATGCTGCAAAAATATAATATTGAGGAAGATCCGACAGATCCGACTCCTCCTAGCTCTATCCTCCTCTCACCTCTAATTACAACTAGATGAACTAGAACTAGAAGAACTAGATCTAGACAACTAGAGAGATCTCTACTCTACTTAGATAGAGAATTGAAACCCTAGCTTTTGCTCTGTAGGTAGATAATGGTGCCTGGAGAGGGGGGTCTGCCCCTCTATTTATAGCCTGGTGGGATCAACGTCGACCGTAGGATCAAACCAACTTCACGTAGGGCTGAGATGAATCCTAGGAGGCGGTGGAGGAAGCTTCCAGAAGCGGGTCGGGATCCGCTAGAGTAGCATGCCGCCCAGCACCCTATCCCCACCTTTTGGGCCCCGCTTTCTTCGGTTGCCTTCTAGACCCTTCCTGAGTACAAAGGAAAATATCCCACCGTGCGATTCTTTCCATAATTATATTCTAATAATTAGATCTTCTTTATGATTCTCTGGAATAGTCCCTAGAAAATATAGATTTACCAAAGCTATGGGATTCTGTCAGTTTAGCCCTTCAAACATATAGTGGGTGGTGGTTCCGGTATGTTCTAGATTATTCTCAAGTCGTATTCCATTGCGGTGTTGATATCTTTCTCATTGGGGCTCCAAATATAGCAAGTGTTAGGTCCATTTTGATCAGCTCGACGAGCTCTTCGTAATGGTGTACTCCAATTCCTTATTTGAGGTACTTTTATATAGTGAAATTTGAAAATCCTGTAAAACAAGTGAGAACGCCAAACTTGTGGAACTCGTTAGAATTAAACCCCATAATTGTGCTTTATAATTTATTTCTTATCATTTCATGCAATAGTTGATGGCTATATTTAGGTGTCAAGAGCCATCAGCAATAAGCAAAAATAAAATTGAACTGTTGTGAACACAAAGGACATGTGGTACATTTATATTGTATTATAGGTGTTGATGTTTCTTAGAGCACACGAGTAAATTAATTATCCGCAAGCGCACAGATAATGTAGCACTTTACCGAGATAACCCAGTTTTAAATATCGAACCCAAAGAAACGGTGTATGAGGATGACTAAGTCTATATTAACTTAACTTGTTTCACAATCAAATATAGATAACTATTGATAAGAGGAGAAAGAACTAATGACTTTCTAGTTCTAATCACTAGGTAAGCTTTATCTTTTATGATCTTTAAGGATGATGACTTAAATAAGAGCAGAAAACAGAGTTCTCTCCTACTAAGTACCTATATGGCTGCCAAACCTATTACGGGAAATGGACTACAGAGGAATCAACGTAGCTATAAGAGTCACCTACGCGAGCTACCGTTGTCCAAAAAATCAGGGGACAAATGCAAGTAAACTTAGCCTAGGCACCACGCCTACACTACGAATTACTACTTCAATCAAGTAATGACCAAGATCAAAGCACTCAGAAGAGTTACAAACATAAAGAAAAATAAGAGTAAATGCTTACTTGAACCAGAAGTCAAATATCAGGGTATCTCAGAATACAGATCTTGTGCGAGAGGAATCTGATCCCAAAGAATACAGCGATGAAAGAAGAACCGATAGGCCGAAACTCCTCCAAAACTCTACTCTCCAACTCTAAATCTCTAATCTCTAAATAGACCTAGATCTACATAGATCTAATCTCTCTTAAATTGTTGGCCTAGATCTACTAGATAGGAATTAGGGTTTCAGCTCTTGAGCTTCTGATCTGGCTTGACTCCAGGGGTACATGCCTCTATTTATAGCCCAGAGGGATGCACGATAGTCGTTGGAGGAAGCTTCCAGAAGACGGCGGCCTAGTGGGCCCAGGGGGTGCCGCCCGGCCCCACCTTGTGCTGGCCGGCCCCACCCAGTGGGGTCTGGGGCCCCGCTTCATTTCGGTGTGTACGGGATCCTCCGTGAGTATTTTGGCAAGTTTTTCTCTGTGGGATTTATTCGATATCTTCTCTGATTTGTTTCTCTTTTATTCTCTTTTCTGGAATAGTCTCTGGAAAATAATGAAACACCAAAACTCATGGAATTTGTTAGACAAAGCCCTATAGTTCTAGATTTTATATACGATTGATCCATTTATTCTATTTATAATTGCATTAAAAGTTGACGCTAACGACCGTCAACAATAGGCATCTCATGATGACCATGTGGCTTTTTCTGCTCTGTCAACATAAAGAAAAACCTCTTTATTCAGCATAGCTCCTTTCACCCGATGACAAAAAAAAATATTTTAGTGGCTACACCTAAAAGGATTCCCTTTACTTTTCATGCATCAGCAAATGGTTATCTTTGAGTTGTTAGAGAAGGAAATGTTGTTAAAACTATTCCTATTTTAAATTTAAGAAGAATTCCCTGTGTGTAATGATCGTTTTCGTCTCTCCTATGTCCAGGATACAAATTCATTTTGATATGTACCTATATTTCAGTGTTGCCCCTATTACACAGCTTGCTCTCTTCTCATAAGATCTATGATGTAATCGTTCCATTTTGAAGAAATTTCAATGTAATTGGTCACTGCAATGAGTACTATTCCCGTTGCTCTGAAGTTTGAATTTTGAATCAATGTAGCAATTATCGATTTTAGTAACAAGAAGTCTAAGATCTGAAACTGAAATAGACTGCACACAAGCTGCTCAATGTCGATCCATCCATTCCACCAAAGTTTCAATACTGTTTCTAATTGTCACTTACCCAACAAGAGCAGCGGAGCGCGGCCACCGTGCTAGTTCATCCATATGAGCACATGTATAAACACTGCTCCTATGGGTGTTTTAAAAACTAGATCAGAAAATTCTCGAGATTGACAAAGTTAATATAGGTACGCACACTCACCCCTATGAATACACGCACGCAAATCCTACTCCTATATGAGTATATTCAAAGACTATGTTGGCTTTTTGAAATTGCGAAGTCATTACAGGAGCCTCGTTGATGACAGGAACATCACCTATCATTAAACGAAAACAATTCCGTTAAATTTTGGAATATTCGCTCCCACTGGGAGTCCTTTAGTCATCGAATCCAGAGCCTGAATTGCTCCTTCGATTTGTAACCACTAGACTACATGCACTAGACTACATGCACATTCCGAGGGAGCAGCATCTGCGTCCGGCCTCTGGCCCACGCGCCGAGCGGGAAGTCGCGTCTTGTGTCACCAATATTTCTCTTCTTTTTTTTCGCTGTATTCTTTTCGTTTCGTTTTGTTTCTCTATTCTTCTTTTTATATTTTTATATTTTTCTAGTTATATGTTTTCTTCGTTCCATGTTATTTGTGTATTACTTTTTTAATTGTTGGGCTACCAAGCTAATTACGCCTTGTTTGTTTCAAGGTTCGTACTGCTTTCGTCTCTGGTTTTCTTTCATTTCTATCTTAATTTTTTTCTTTCTCATTTTCTTTATACTTTTTATTTCTATGTTTCTTATTTACTACTTTATATAATTAGTAACTTAGATTAATTGTTTTGTTTTTTCTTACCTTTTTTCTCTTTTCAATAATTTATTTTTCTTTTTATTTTTTATTATTATTTTACTTCCTTATTTTGCTTCTTATAATTAATAAAAAAAATCACTTTTTGTATTGTTTTATTCCATGATTTTTAAATTTCATTATCTCCCTTTTATTTTATTTTTTCCTCTTATATTTTTTATGATGTATTAGATGTTAAGTGGTTTTTTATCACTAATGGATGGTGTCTTGGTGTTCTTTTTACCTAGGATTTTTATTGAGCTGAACACCTAGATTAAATAGATTGGTGTTGAGCTAAACATATGTACTTATACTGTTATTAGGCTATGAACAACCTAGTCAACACTAGGAGCAACTAGACCCACTCGATCCACTTGTGATAAGTGTGCTTTTTTCTTTCTTTTTTTTCTATTGCTATTTTCTTTATTTTTTATTATTTTCATTTCCTTTTTTATCCATTTTACTATAATTAATTAGTTTATTATTTTTTATGTGTCATGGTTTATTTTTTGTTTATATATTTCATTAGATACACGTGATGTTTATGTAGTATTTATGTGATGTTCCACAATGTAGTTTGGGATGTTAAGTAGTATGAATGAGATGTTCTATCATTATCTTTGAGTATTCATATAGTACTCGTGATATATTCTATAGTATATTTTGGTTCATTTTAAATAGTATCATGTGATATGATCTTCTTTTAAACTTTTTTCTTATTAGTTTTTCTAGGTTTTTGTTGACACAAAAAGCGTCACGATCTGCGAACACCTCGGGCTTATACCCGAAATTCGATATCCGGAGGCGTGCCAGTAGATTTGGCCAGTTAATCGACAAGGACGATAACTAGAACAAGATTCAACCCAGACAACGGCGATGCGCCCGGATGCTGGGATCGAGGCTTGATCAGGATAACTAGAGCAGAGCTGAACGAGGCAACAGCGATGCGCCCGGATGCCAAGGCTCAGAAGTACTCCCACGCGGAACTTGCAAGGATTTGACGGAGATCAAGGTGATGCAGCCCATCGAAGCTCGAAGAACTCGTTGAAAAGCTATAACTAATGCAGTAAAGGTAAATTGCGATAAAAAGTAGAATAAGAGTAAAATTGGTTTGTTTGATATTGGATTCATTCTTTTACACGTAGCCCTCGGGCACATATTTATACTCCCGCATGGAGAGTTGTACAAAGACACGACTCGTATCCTTCATAAAACAAACTCCTAACTTTAAAGAAACTGACTCGCGCAGGAGTCGGATCTAAAACAATAATATTATTTTCCTAAACAAACACACCTATTTTAAAGGAAAACAAACGACTCATACAAGAGTCGGACTTAAACTGCTATAATAATACCGGTATAAAATCACCAGTTTCCTTATGCCTCTCCTCGATGGAAACTTTCTATCGGCAGATCCCTCCAATCCGCAGTTTCCTTCTATGACCACCGGCAGCCTTTTGCTGACATCAAGCGCTAAGTCACCCTATCGGCTCCTCATGCCCATCGACATCGGCAATACTTCCCGATCGGCAACCTTGTACTGGTAACTGTCTTCACCAATCGGTCCCTATCAGCAATCGGCAACCACCCTCCATCGGCAATCGGCAATGTCTCCTCATCGGCAATCGGCAACAGCAACTTTACAGCCCATGCTACTTGACTTCACCAATTAACCAGCAATCGGCATCGGCAACATCCAAAACCTCCAGCTTCCATCGGCAGCACACTTAATCTTCCCGCAGCATACTCCCATCGGCAATACTGGCTCATGATTTCTCGATGCCGATGGAGAACGACTGCTGACCAGTCACAAGCCTTAGCTCATTTGACACGTGCTGAAAAACGGTGTCAACACATGCCCCCCCCCAGTTTCGGAGCGTATAATACTTTACGTGCCGAAATTCTCTCTACTGTAGTCGTTACTTCCGAGATAAAATGCACAGTTTCCTCGACCCCCGCGCACGGAACCGTAATTTAATAATAAAATCCCCCGATGGTAGCACAAACAGTTGCAAATCCCCTCGATCATCGCGCGCATCTACCGCGGGCCTCTCCACATTCCTGCACAATGTGAACCGAAATCCCAAAATAGCCCTGGGTAAACTTATAAAGTTACCAGGATCCAACCTCCATTTTTACCCCGAGTCCATTTTCACTTTCACATCTGCCTTCGTCTTCAACCTCCGGCGTCGTCTCTGAAGAGCACCCGTTCAAGCCCGAGCAACAGTGCTTTCTCCAATCCAAGGACGAACCGCAAGAACTCCTCCCGCTTCAATGGCAATCCAAGTTGACATCCACAAGGTGAATTTATTCTTCTCCTCATCCAATCTCCTGCTAGTTCCTTTTCTATATGAATCCAGAATCTTTCCCCTTCCCTTTTCTGATTCTTTTTTTTCTTTTCTTTTCGAATCCTAGGAACTGTACAACAAGGTAGTGATCCCCCTTGCTCAGTCCAACTTCAGCTGTCTAGGTCCAATGGGAAATCTTGACCCCAGTTACATAATCAACGCAGAAACCAACCGCATCCCCTTTAGATCTGAATGCTTCAGTTTAGGGTTATGGAAGGATGCCTTCCGTTCATGGCCCAAGCCTACCAAGGGGTGGAAGAACTGGTACCTTAGGGTAACTAGAACACAACAGGTGTACTGGGCAGAGCGCAACCTGGATCAATGCATTAGGCTCTCCATTGCCGATATGCAGAAAAAATGAGAATATGATAATAGCAACCTCTTACTTCTGGTCCAACACTATGAATGCTTTTCTATTCAGACATGGACCAGCTACTCCTACCCTTGCCGATGTGCACATGCTGACCGGTCTGGACGTTTCTTCCGATGATGTCTCAACTTTATTTCATCGGAAAGCTGAACATAGAGTGAATACACGGAACATCGGCGGCTAGACCGGTTACATCCAAGAGCAGCAAAAGACCGGATCGGTAAGCCAACGGGAGCACGCCACCTTTCTGAACATGTGGTTAGAGAAATTTGTCTTCTGTGGCATGACTGTCGGACCGACCACCATGTATCTCCCAACAGCAGAACTCCTTGCCGATGGAACAAGACTCCCTCTTGGCAGATACCTCCTCGGATCGGTATACCACCTCCTGCATCAAGTGTCCAAAAAACTGTTGCTAGGTGAGTCCATCGGCAACCTTGGAGGCCCGTGGTGGTTCATAAACATGTGGCTGAACGCGCACATGTATAAGGTCCTTCAGTTTGATCTGTTTGCTCAGCAATTCCCAAGGGATATATCAAAAAGGCACAACTATAGGGATGATGAATCGGCAACTCGCCCACCACTGAATTTTGGAGAGGCTATCATAGTGCTGCCAGAAACCGATGCCGATGCAGAACAGTTTGGCATGTTTTTTCAGAAGTTTTATAATGGAATTCCTGGTACAGAACGGCTCTGGTGGCCATATGTTGATGAAGACAACCGATTTCCACTGCTATTCAACCTTACCGATGGGAATGTGCCTCAAAATCAGATAATCATGAAGGCTAGTATTATCCCCCGAGCCATCCCAGTCAATATTTTTGGGACCGAAAAGAATGCTCCTCCGACCTTTGAATTCTACTACCCATCGGCAGCGGCAAGACAACTGGCGTTCGGCCAACTGCCGATCAAACTCTGTTACTCCAAAGTCATAAAACCAAGGCAGACCATCTCCAGCGCTATGGACTGGAACAAAGTTGTCAACCTCCTCCCAAATGCCGACGTATCAGATGTTGATCTGTCTACCTGGGCACCAACATCCTTCATCACGAATGAATACAAGTTATGGTGGCAAGAATGGAGGCACCAATTATTTGCTAAGTCATCGCACTACTATCGGCACATGATCGATGCCAACCACATCATCCCCGACAACACAGTAAGTCTTTGTCCCGATGCATTCCTTATCACTTCACCTTAATCATTGGCATCTGACCCCTTATGCTTGACAGGTCGACGATCCAATTCCCCCGATGAGCAGGAGTGGCAAGCCCTTCAATCTTCGCATGATGAGTCCCATCTCACTCATCGGCAATAAAGCCCCCACGTTAGCTGCCTTCACTCCTCAACAGGTACCTACACCGACGCCTGCAAAAGCCAAGGCTACATCGGCCGCTGCTGCTGCCCTGACGCGGGTGTTTGCATTAAACTCATCTTCACCTATACCAATTACATACTGTTTTCATCGGCAATATTTACTTCGTATAACCTGTACCGAACATTTTCAGGCTATGAGGTCATCGGCAGCTGCTCCAAGCAGAGAAGCACCTCCAAGTTCGGCTGTCGATGCCCCCCAGTCTTCGTCGAAACGGGCTGGATCTCCTACTGCCGTGCCAAGGAAAAAGAGGCGTCTGAGACTAGCTTCCCCATCTTCTCCATCGACTTCAACTGCACCACCAACTGCCAATGCACCATCGGCAAGACCGTCGACGGCTCCTACTCCTGATCATCCACTGGACGACGTCCCTGACCAGGAGACAACTCCACCTGCTGCAGCGGCGGAGGCGGCATCGGCATCGGCCGAAATCCCCGATGAGAGCATGGCGTCACCAACACAGGAACCAACAACATCGGTATCGGCACCGGTGCTTACATCAAATGAAAGCCCTAACCAGGGGACGACTCCACTTGCCGCAACAGCGGCGGCGACATTGGCATCGGTGCCTTCACCAACTGAGATTCTCGATGAAAGAACGGTGTTGCCACCAAGGGAGCCAGCTACTACGTCGGAAGCAATGCCGACAACAACGCCACCAGCACTAACGGCTTCAGCAACAGAAGCTCATTCATTGGCAACTGCTGCCGATCTCCAGGATGAAGCCGGACCATCTAACATACCAAGTCCTCGGCAAGAGATTAGCTTTAAGATGGTAAGTCGACTACCGAGAAATTCATAGCATAACCTTATGATCGACATATTTTATGATCGGCACATTTTAACTTCTTCTTTATCAGGCCCAAAACTCCCCAGACAGCCTATTTTCCTTCGGCCTTAACCTCCAGGATGAAGATGAACACCAAGTCCCCGCTGGAGCAGACAGCTTGTTCTCTTTTGCTATCAATATTTCCGATGAGGACGAAGACGAGCAAAGTTCTGCTCCAGCTCTATCGGCAGAAGTGAAATCCAAGCTCGAGGCATTCCTCTCTCAGCTACAGACAGATACATCCCAGCTTGTCCAGGACTCAACCGCAGCAAGGGCAATTTTCAAAGATATCCAAGGCCAGCTACCTGCCGATGCAGAAGAGATCCTCCTCCAAGCAGCCTTTCTTGAGAATCGCCGATTGCAATACCAACGGGCCTCAAGTCGCATTGCCAACAGGAATGCCCAATCCATACTCACGGAAGAAATGCTTAAGTTCAAGCAAATTGCCGATGAGAAGCACAAGAACATCAACCAAGTGGAAGCTTTCGGCACTGACCTTGAACAGGCATTTACCCAATTATCGGCAAGAAAGGAGGAGTTGCAGGCCGAACTGAGAAAAGTTGAAGAAGCTTTGAACGCTGTCAGCCAGAAGAGAGCCCAACTTCCCGACACCATCATGGCTCTGCGGCAAGAAAGGGACAACAATGCCCGACAAGCCATCGCTCTAAAGAAAAAGATCAAGTCGGTTGAAGGCTCTGCCGATGAGGATGCTAGGGAGATAGAGGAGATAGAACAAATTCGCCTGCGTGCGATATCAGTTATCCACTCCCTGTTGTAACTTATTAAATTCTGTCACATCGGCAAATGTAATATTGATACTTGATTTTGTCCTGTAATATAATGTCAATACGCTTTCACCGATGTATTATAACTTTCCTTTCATCGGCATTCAAACGAGCACGCTATACGTCGACTCCTTCGAGAGTTTCTAGAATGTAGGCATTGCTGGGAGCAGACTGTCTTATCCGATAAGGACCTCCCTGATTGGGAAACCATCTTCCAAGCCTAGAACTTAGTCCCAATCGGTAAAATCAACCTCCATACCAGAATACCATTGGCAAACTCTTTCACCTAGTTATCGACAACCATTACCGACACCATGACTTATCGAATCGGCTAAAATCCTCTCTGAGTAATCCCAACTTTTTAGCAGACCCTGGTATTCAGCCCGACTGTAGCAACAATCGGCAACGAGGTCTCATACTTCCATCGGAACAAAATTAGGACAATGTCGATAGACCCACCAAAGAAAGTACAAGGAGCAACCTTTAAAACACTTGCACCACATATTTAATCATCGCACACAAGCACGGCAGAATCATTCTTTCAATCATTCTCCTCTGGCAGTTAACAAATTCACTGGCAGTGCCGTTTTTAATACACAAACTATTTACTCAACCGGCCGGTGCCCCCAAATATAATAATTGGGATTGCCAAAGTTCGTCGAGTGCTGCTCCCAAGTTGAAACATCCAAGATCATTGTCCCCAGTTATGCCATCGGCAATATATTGACATTCGCCGATGGATCTCCATCCTTGCGCTTCGGCCTCCACTGCTTTTCCCTTGAAGGAATTTCACTGCCATATAAAATGTTTCAGTGCATGTACCACAGCTGCTAACTCCAAGTCGTGTGTAGGATAATTCAACTCGTGCTTCCTTAACTACCTCGATGCATAAGCAACCACTCTGCCTTCTTGCATCAACACACAACCAAGACCCAAGCGAGATGCATCACAATATATGGAGAAGCTCTTGTTCAGGTCTGGCAAAATCAACACTGGCGCTGTGGTTAACCTTTTCTTTAACTCATCAAAGTTAGCTTGGCACTTCTCAGACCATACAAACTTAGCATTCTTTTCTAACAAAGCCGTCATTGGTTTAGCAAGCTTGGAGAAACCTTCAATGAACCTCCTATAGTAACCAGCCAGTCCAAGGAAACTACGAATCTCCGTCACACTGGTAGGTGGATTCCAATTCAACACATCTGTCACCTTACTCGGATCCACTGCTATTCCACCATTGGATATAGCATGACCTAGGAAAGACACTTCTTTCAACCAAAACTCACACTTGCTCCTTTTAGCATACAACTGGTGTTCTCTGAGCTTCTGCAAGACCAACCTGAGATGTTCTGCATGTTCTTCCTCATTCTTGGAGTAGACCAAAATGTCATCAATGAACACTACCAAAAACTTGTCAAGAAACTCCATGAACACCTTGTTCATCAAGTACATGAAGTAGGCAGGTGCATTAGTTAGCCCAAACGACATCACAGTGTACTCATATAACCCATATCTTGTAGTAAATGCAGTCTTCGGTATGTTAGAGGCACGAATCTTCAACTGGTGATATCCCGATCGAAGATCGATCTTGGAGAACACACAAGCTCCTTTCAACTGGTCAAACAGATCATCAATCCTTGGTAAAGGGTACTTATTCTTGATAGTTACCTCATTAAGCGAACGGTAATCCACACACATCCGTTGTGTACCATCTTTCTTGTCAATAAAGATCACCGGAGCTCCCCAAGGTGAAGAGCTAGACGTATGAAACCTTTCTCTTGTAACTCCTGTAACTGTTTCTTAAGTTCTTCTAACTCATTAACCCCCATCCTATATGGACACTTAGCAATAGGTGCAGTACCAGGCAAAAGCTCAATAAGAAATTCAATGTCACGGTCGGGTGGCATACCTGGCAAGTCATCGAGGAAAACATCCGGAAACTCATCAACAACTGATTCATAGTCACGACCATCATCATTCAGTTGATTCACAGTAGCTGTCGGCGGAGCATTCAAAACAACTTCCACACTGATCTGATCCCCTTTGGGTGAAGTCAAAACAACGACCTTCTTGTGGCATTGAATATCTGCCTTGTACTTCATCATCCAGTCCATTCCCAAAATGAGCTCAATACCAGCTGTCTTTAGCATGATAGGTTCAACCTCAAAGGCTACCCCCCCTTAGAAGCACACTAACTGAAGGACTATATTGATTTGCAGTCAAAAACTCTCCCAGTGAACTTACTGTTATGGGGGTTTTCATGAAGCGCAACAAAAGATCATGCATTCTAACAAAAGCGGCAGAAATGAAAGAATGCGAAGCTCCAGAATCAAAAAGTACAGTAGCGGGGATAGAGTTGATGCTGAACATACCCATCATAACCTCAGGGGTCTCCTGTGCCGTATCTGCCGACACGTGGTTCACCCTTCCAGTGTTGGGTGGTCGCTGGTGCCTTGGCCTCTGCTGGTTGCTTTGGTTCTGAGGCGTGTGCTGGTTCTTCTTGTCAGGACAGTTGTAAGACAGATGTCCCTCCTTGTTGCAACGGAAACACCTGTTGGGAGTGTTGGGAGCGCTATTCTTCATTGGCGTAGCATTGGTGTTCCCCTGACATGGTGCATGTGGTACAATCTGCTGTTGGTTCTGAGCACGCTGAGGGAACTGATTACGCTGTGGAAACTGACCATGCTACGGATTCTGACCACGGTTCCACTGATTGCTCGGACCCTGGTACCTTTGCTGGAAGTTCTGCGAGGGGTTGGGACGCTGGCGGGTATTGCTTCCTGAAGCTGGTCCCTGAAGCCTTCTCTTCTTGGCTTCCATCTCCTTGCGCTTGTTATCAATAACAATAGCGCCATTCGCGAGGGCTTGGAAGTTGGGGTAGAGATTGGACATGAGTTGCAACTGCAAACCGTCATAAAGACCTTTCAGAAAGCGGCGCTGCTTGTCAGCGTCGTTGGCGACCTCATGCGGAGCGTATCGAGACAACTGAGCAAACTTGTCTCGATACTCCGCCACTGTCATGGATCCTTGTCGCAGTGCTCGGAATTCCTCCTGCTTAAGCTCCACTATGCCTTCAGGAATATGGTAAGACCTGAAACTGTCGGTGAACTCCTGCCAAGATACCTCTGGTGCATTGTTGGGATGTCCATACATGTACGAGTCCCACCAATCTTGAACTGCACCCTGCAGTTGGCCAGATGCATAAAGCACCTTCTCACGCTCATTGCATTGAGCAATGTTCAGCTGCTTCTCCACAGCTCTTAACCAGTCGTCCGCCTCCAAAGGTTCGGAAGCATGAGTGAACACCGGAGGACGACCCTTCATGAATTCGCCACGCTTGTCCCGAGGCTGGACAGGTGGTGGTGGAGGTGGTGGTGGTACAGGTGGATTCTGGAGGTGTTGCATCATGGTCTGCATCAGCTGGGTCTGTACTAGCATGAATTGCTCCATGGTCGGTGGTACTGGTGGTGGTGGCGGTGGTGGTACTGGTGGTACTGGTGGTGCACCCCTACCACGGCCTCTTCCTCTACCACCTCGTGTGTTCATCTGTTATCCAAAACATATAGTATGACCTTTAGATTAATTGTTCATTGAAACACATGACTGAGCATAACTTTTCTGAAATCTGAACCTTACAAGCAGTACTGTAAAACAGTCATATCTCACGCTCCAAAAATCAAACAAAGGTGAAACTTACATGGTTGGAAAGCTTATGAAATTTTATACAACTTTCATAATTCTCACTTTTTCAGATTCTGATGCGAAATTAGGTGAAAACAGCAATTTAACAAAACTGTTTCTGACTTCTAGACTGCGCAGAAACCTCAACTTGTAACTGTCATAACTCCCAAACCAGAACAGGTATGAACGTAATTCAAGATGCATTGGAAAGGTACTGAAGTCTAGTTGTTTCCATATAAATTTCATGATCATTGGACAAACCATCTTTGAGATACAGCCTAAAGATTATTGACTGCTCCAGAAAAACAGCAAGATAGAAAACAAGATAACCCATCCGCTAGCACTTTTATTTATATCAAACCTATATGTCTTTAACTAAGGAACTTGTGGACAGGCCCACAATGTTCCAGCACTCATTACAAAACTCCAAATCACTCATAATAATAATAACAACTCATATAAAGAAACCAAGTTCACAAGACACGACAAGACTCAACTCAACTCGCGCTGCTAGCGTTTATTACATCCAGGTGGTACTCATCTTATGGAAGGAAAACTGGGGGAAGCTTCTGATGGAACTTGGGCATCTTTAGGCATCCTCTGAGCTCATCACTCTCTGCACGAGCTCTCTTGAGTAGCTTGCGCTGGCCACCAAGCTCATCAGTCAGCACCTCGACCTGCTGCATCAGTTCATGAGCAAAGTCGATCATCACCTTGGTGACATCGTCATAACCATCCTTCGCCTCGAACATGGACCATCCCTCACGGGTCTCAAAGGGAAGGTGCCGGTACTTGTCCTCCATCATGCGGTTACGACGATGAGCATGAAGATCGAAGAGGGCCATGCGAGCTGCATCCTCCATACACTCCATCATGTTGGCACGGCTGATCTTAGGCTCATAGACGGCCTCCACTTGCCACAACTATGTGGCGTCCTTCCGGATGCAGACGTAGAGGGTACACTTCCAGAAGGAGGGGTCCTGGAAGTGCTTGTTCTCGTAGCACATGTACTTCACCTCGGTCTTCCAGTCAGAGTAGTGGTCCTCCAACGTCTCCTTCAGCAAGCCATGGTAGTAGTCCTCATCGTCTCCCTCCTTGAAGTGGAAGTGCTTGGTCCATCCCAAGCGTTCTTCACCAGCTTTGGAACCACCAGACGGAGTCTTGGAGCGACTGTTCTTGTCAGAGGGAGTCCTGGAACGACTGTTCTCAGAGCTCTCTTCTTGGGGTTCTTCTTCTTCATTCTCGCGGGGCTCCATTGGCATGACCTTCGGCGGGGGACGAGTGGACTTGCGAGCAGTCTTCTTGTTATGGGCCATCTATAGAAAAGCAAAGTTGAGAACTAAGTTAGAATCAAGATAATATAATTTTGAGATGATTAATAGTTTTAACAAATAGTAGCAAGGTATAAAAGCATGAAAAGAGCATTCCTAAGAACCAATTCTATCTAGGTTTGCGTCCTACAGTCAACCTCGCTCTGATACCAATCTGTCACACCCGGTTTTCAAGACAAAACGGGATGTAATAATCTTATGTGTGCCCAGAGATCAGTCACACACATAAGCCGACAAATTATCAAAATTGTATCATCACAAGTGTTTATTACATAGCGAACAAATATTTAAATAATGTCTACTACAAAACAGCGGAAATATATGATAACTCTCGCGAAGCTCCATAGCACAGGGACGTCAACTGGTTGACCCCAAACCTAGAAGTCCTCTGGATACTCCTCATAACTCTGGTAGTCTGGTACCCATCCGGGATTTTTATACAAGTATTGAAAAGAAAGAAACAAGCATAAGTACTTTCGTACTCAACAAGTATATATGGGGTTCATGAGGCTCAAAAAGTATGACACTAGTTTACTGCAGTAAGCATTTTAATTTGTAACAAAACTTTACAAGTGGTAGATCAAAGTTATGCTTAAGTCCCCAAATTAAATTGCATGATCAAGTAAACAATTGAAGAGGAAGAGGGTACACTATGAGACCGTTCAGAGGTTCCACTAGTAGGTAACAACCCGCTATACGTTTCCTCAAAGGTTAGTGCTACCCCTCTTATGAGGACACTAAGGTGAGCCCCTCTTGCGCCCTTTCGGGTAAGTTGTCACAAACCAGTAGAATTCTAATACTGAGTCAAGCCAGAGCCATATAGCTTGTGGTTGCAATATAAGTCCTGGGGTAATCTACTTACAGAAATATCCCTATGAGTAAGAACACGGGTTGAGGTGCCTGTTGTTTCACCTATAGTCCACGTTGCTAAAAAGTCATCTTTTATTGTCATTGCATATATCATTAATCAAGTTTACATGATCATAGTCATTTTCTTGGCATTAGCATCATATTACCCAAATGCATAATCCCACGGTAACAAGGTATAAGGTACAAAACTAGGATAACCTTATAGGGTAACAAGGAAACTCATACATATGATTAATGAGTTATTATCATGAATAGGACACCAAGGATAATCCCATGTAATACTTGCCTTAAACTCAGATTCCTCTTCTAGTTCAAGTCTTCCAAGATCTCCAAAAATACCAACTTCTTCTCCTTGATCTCCAACGCAAAACTCACCGATTGGACAATAATTAACAAATCACCACATAAGCATCTGATCATACAAAGCATACAAACATGGCTAAATTAGAACAATACACCAATCAATGAAAAAGATTTAAAAAGGAAACTACGCATCTCTACGACCACATAGACGCGAAGAACACACTAATCAGAGCTACGATGATCGAGATACATCTATCGAAAGGTTTGCTTACATAACAAAGAATTATGAGCTTTATTAGTTTTAACTATATAAAGGAGTGTATAAAGTATTTCAGTGAAACACCTTGGTTTAATTAGGTCAAACTTATATGATTTCGAAAACGAAAGTAGAAACTATCGATATTTTATGTGTAAAACAAGTTGCACATTTGTTAATCAAGATAGGGCTTGAAACCATGAAAATACAAAGATATTAACATGTTATTAAATATCACTAATGAAAAGGTTATGCCAATACGAAGCCAACGCAACTTGAATGGGTCGAAACGGATCTAAAACGTAGAAGTTATGGAGAAAATAAGATTTAGGGATTAAACTTGAATTTTAAAAGACATTAAATATATCTTTATTTTCAAAGTTTGAAAACATGAGTGATTAGGGTTTCAACACGTAGATCTTATCTCTATGAATCTAAAGCAATTTGAATGGATCAATTTGGAGTTAAAACGAAGATTTTATGAGCAAAAGAAGTTTGGTGGCATTTTTGTAATTCTTAGAAAAGCGCATTTTGATTGAACAGAATGAAGTTTATGCTTTCAGAAAGGGGAAGGTGTAAAGAAGAAAGACGCTTTGGACGGCTGGTTCATACATCAAAAACTTCAGGGACTCCTTTGCAAAACTACCGAGCGAAGGGGTATGAGTGACTGTGGACCATCAGATCAACTATGAACGGTCCCGATTAGAAGAACAGAGGGAGCAAGGCCAATTTGCCGGAGCAGAAAGGGAGAACGGCGGCGCCATGGCCGGAGTTGGGCGGCGCGTTCGAATCCGACGCTGCGGAGCACTATTATCGACGGGAAAAGGGCAAGGAGGGAGAGCAGGTGATGGCGAACGCAATGGCAGTATTGGTCGATCCGTTTTCGCATGAGGGTGAGTCGTCCGCACGGTGGGGCGGCTCGGGTTGTCGGCGAGCACGGTCGAGAAAAACAGAGAGAGCGAGAGGCGAAATTGGAGCTCCTGGATGCTCCCTTACCAAGACTAGAAGCTCGGCGGACACAAAACAGGACGGAGGCGCTCGGCAAGGGCGTGCTCGACTGCAGCGGCGCGGAGCTAGGGTTGCGGCGGCGCGGAGCTTTGTCGTTGCTGCTGTTCGGAAATGCGGAGGGGGAAAGGTGCGGGTACTCAGGATTTATATCCTGAGGCGATGTCGAGGATGGAAAGAAGGGGATTGGGAGGAGGATTCGATGGTGGCGGAGATGGAAGGCGGCGGTGCTTTCCTTCGGGAGGAGGAAGACGACAACGGGGTCACTGACGAGGCGGGTCCACCCGTCGGTGAGAGGAGGGAAACGTCCCCGTGGGTCAGGGACTGAGAGGGAGAGGATGTTGGGCTTCCCATCGGGCTAGGGTGTGCGCTGGGCCTGGGGGAGAGGGAGTTGGGCCTTGCGGTTCAGACGAGTGAAAGAGGGAGGAGGGAGGTGCTGGGCCTGCGGGAGAAAAAGGAGAGGCCGGCCGAATGGGCCTCTCGGGATGGAAAGGAGAAAGTGAAGGGGAGGGGAGAAAGAATTCATTTTCTTTTTCTGAAATTCATTTTCAAAAGCATTTTCCAAATATATTTAAATTTTTCCTTTTTGAGTTTTATTTGAATAAAACCAATCAATACAATAAATACAAATGCAAAGGCATGAGTGCGCATACAAGTTGCTAAACCCTAGCCAAATTTTAATTTGGTGAAAATGTTTTTACTCTCATATATTTTCATGAGCACAAAATTAAGAATTAAATCAATTTTAACTCTATTTTCCAGAAAGCAAATTTTAGGGTGTTACATGCTGCAACGAGAAGAAGTAAGAACCTGTTCATCTTATTGTTTCTACTGCTCATAAGCCGACTTATGTTGTTTTTGGCTCTTTTGTTGTGAGAGAAAAACATTGTACAATGACTGATAAATTTGGCTCATAAGTTAAGCGAACATGCTCTAAATGTGTTTGTGCATGAATATAGCCGAAACGATAAATAAAATAAAGTTTATTGAGTTATAACAAGAACTTCCATGGTATGGTGGTTAGTTTCTCGGCAAGTTATTTTTGGTTTTTTTCCAGCCTGTTGGGTTTCGGTGAAGTGGGCCGTCTCAGCCTGGTGGTTTTCAGTGTAGTGGGCCGTTAGTGCTGAGGATGGGCCAGACGAGAGCAGAGTTGAAGTAGGCTGTTGAGCAAGAGGAATTGGCTGGCATTACGGAGTGGGCTGACAGTTAGATATAGATAGAATGGGCTGGACGAAAAAAAGAGGCTGAAATTTTAGCTCTTTATTATTAGGTATAGACTTATGTGATGTTGTGTAGTATAATTTAGGTTGTCTAAGAACCATGTGATGTTCTACTTACTTTCCTATATTAAATTTATTTTTCCTTTTTATAATTTGTTCTTATTGTGATGCGCGTAGCATTTGTAATATATTAATTCTATTATATATTATGGAATATTCACGTAATAAAAATAGGATCTTGCATGATTATCTTGAGTATTCAGTACTTGTGAGATGTAGTGATACATTTTAAGTTGTATCTATATCTATGTGACATTTTCTTTTATTTCTCTTTATTTAGTGGGGTTGTTTCCCATATACATGTGATATGTGATGTTTATACTTAGTATGTACATGATCCATTTTTATTACTATATATTTTTATTTCTAACAAACCAAAGGTCTTATGTTCAAAACTCCCAAGTGTTATTTTTTCATCCTATTCTCTCTTCTTTTATTTATCTTAATTCTGATTTCATTCACGCATGGACACTGGGCCGGAATGCTCGAACATGAGCTGGGCTGGAGCAAAAGGGATGGGCCAAGTCGCTAAAAGCGGAGCTGGGCTGGAGCAGGCTTAGCGGGCCAACGCTGGCGGGAACGCGGATTGGGCCGTAAACGTGCAACTTAGAAAAAAATTAGGGTGGTCGACATGGTGCTTGCTGGCGCCCTGGTCGGACCCTATCACTTCCCCTAAATAAAATTCTAAAACACAAAGAAAACAAACAGACGGCCCGGGTTTGACGTATCAAGAAGAGAGAAGGGGTCGTACAGAAAGACTAGGCCGATACGGGCCTCTGAACTCCTGGGGAAACCTGATCTCAGTGCCAGTTTTTAACCACATCCAGAATCAGTCCATAACAACCCAGCACATACTCATTCTTGGCCCACGGACCGACTTTCTCGCCTCGTCAACGTCGCAGTCTGTTGGTATTTCTTATGACTATTGGATAAATCCGTAAGCGCACAGATTATACCGTTGTAGCACTTCACCCAGGAGTATTTTGGGGTATCGTAATTTATATTCTCCCATGGGAAAGCGGAGTTAGAAATAATAATAAAAGAGAGATCCTAGAGATCACCTCAATTTAGTACCAACTAGTGCAAGGGGGTAATCTATATAATGATAGGAGGGTGATGATGTAACAAACCGGTAAAGATAAGTAAGAGATGACTAGTGAGTATAACTATGTGGGAGGACAACGAGAGAGTAAAAGAACTCCCGTGATTCCAACTCTACCTTTGTGGATTTAACTATGGCACTCAACTGAGACAAACGTCGATTGATTCCTCAAAACAATTATGCTAGGCGAGAGGATAGATCAGTAGGAGGACAAAACTTCTACCGGACCGCGCTCTCCTTTTACTGGGGCCTTAACTTTTAAGAACTTGCCTAAGAACATGGGTGGAATACAACGACTAGACAAGGTTGTCACCTCTTGCTAGCTACCACAAACAATCAATGCAATAAGCGATAACCAAAGATAAGATTAAGTATAAGCACCACGCTTACACCTATTCTCACTACTCTAATCGTGTATACGACAACTAGAGCACCCTATAACAGGCGATGATCACATACAGGAATGGCCACAAGGATCTCAATCTAGTTTATAACAACTAAATGACAAGATAAACTAAAAAAATACTATAGCAAGTATAATATTGCACAAAGTAAAAACTAAGTAAAGTAAAGAAGGAATTGTCGATGTTTTACCACCGATAGCCTGCCACGGGGTTACCCGAGACAGTAGTTCGTGCCTCGGCGAACAGTGAAGCCTTGGTGGTTGGACACGCAGGGACACATGGTTTATACTGGTTCAGGCCCTCGACAAGGTCGAGTAATAACCTTACGTCTAGTTGAGTCATTTGTTATTGCTCTTGATCGTAATACAAGGTGTTGTGTGTCGCTCTGTGTATCGGGTGTTATGTAGTATGTAGGGATTGTTTTTGGGTGATACCCTCTCCAACCCTTTATAGTCCAGGAACTGATCGAGGGTTTCTCTAATCCTACTCAGTTATGAACTTAGAGTCCTAAGCTACGCTTCGGTCTTGTCGTCCATACCGAGTAGAATTCGGTTTCTTCTGTCCGTCTTCCTTTGTGGGCCGACGAAAAGAGGCCCAAAGCTTAGGTAATCCGGTTCCTGGGTACCCTATAGGATATCCCATCGACAAGCCCTCGAGCATCTCAAGATTTTTCTTCAATATGTCGGGTTGCTTTGAAAGCGAGTCGAGTTCTTTTTGAAGCAAAAACATGAAATGGTCTTCTGTTGTTCTCTGTCTTGTGGTTTTTTGTGCACTTTTGGTGCACTCATTGAGTGTATCCCCTGAGCCTCTGGATACTTGGTACAAGTATTCGGAGGATCTAAAGAAGTCTTAACCTTGGTCTTCCATGTTCTTAATCTTGTGGTTTTTTGTGCACCTTTGGTGCACTCATTGAGTGTAGCCCCCGAGCCTCTGGATACTTGGTACAAGTATTCGGAGGATCTAAGAAAAAAGTCTTGTAAGGTAGGTATTTCCAGCCCCCGAGCCTTCTCCGAGTTCTTTTTATATCGGAAAAGAGCTCGGCGGAAGGGTCTGAAATAGTGTGATCTTGTCTTCTTTTAATTCACGGGTGGGTATTGTGTCTTCACGGGTATGTAGAATCTTGCTTTCACTGTTTGCTTTGGTCAGCTTTTGTCTTTTTCTTCTTTTTCCTTTCTCGTGACTTTTGGCTCTTGGTGGTCCTTCCCTGCTATATATTTTGTTGTGCTTGTATTGATAGCTTTATCCTTAGGTTTCGGTGATCATGCTGCTGAGTGAAACTGAGCAACCCCCAGGCTTATGCTCTCCTTCTGGTAGTTGAGTGGGTAGAAGAATTCTTGTGAATGGAGTTAGAGGTAGACTAACTCTTCGGTTATATTTTCCTGGGAAGTTTGGTGTGGTAGGCAGAAGAAGTCTTGTGATGTGGCTTCTATGTCTTCTCTGTCTAACTACTAGACCCCGGGCTATCACTGTTGCCGCTCCTGAGTTGACTTAGGTTGTACGCTCCATCTTCCTGGTTGTGCATGCTTGTATCACACTCTTACTGGAAAGCCTAGAGCTGGAGCTGTCCGATTTCATTTGTTGGGAGTGGCTTTCTACCTTTTTACTCAGAACTTTCCTCATGTTGTGCGGAAGTTCCAGGTTGTTTTACTTCGCAAGGTTTTCACCAAGTGTTGGGTCTTCTTTGATGGTAGACCTGATCTATCCTTGGTTTTAGCCTTTATATTTTGTCACTTGTGGTCTTTTGTTGTAAGTGAGGCTTAGTTTAGTTTCGTCTAGTTATTGTAAGATTATCAGCCGAATTGTTTGCATGGCCTGCAGAGTTGTTGCTAGTTGTATGATTATCCTTGGAATATTCTTCCGGATATTCTGTATAGTACCCTGATGTACTGCCTTTCTTGTAACCGTATCAATTTAGTCCTTGTAGAATCTTTTGCTTTTACTTCTTCCTTTATGTACTGTGACTGTTGTAATCTTCTCTTCATGGACTTGGTGTATGTGCACCCGTTATTCTTCTATAAATAGTTGTAGTATGACTCCTTTGCCATATAACTTTTGTTCTCCTTTGTGAAGGTCCTTGCTGTATCATGGATATTTTTGTTGGCGAGCTTGACAAGCCCCCGGGCTTCTTTCTCTCCTTCCTAAGTTGTAATCTTGTGAATAATGTAGATCTTGTGATAGAAACTAGTAAATAGCTAGTTTCAGGGTAGTGGAACTTTGTAGAGGAAACCGAAGCGAATGATGTAGGCCTTGTGATGGTATTGGTGTGTATTGTCATGGACCCTTCAATCACTTATTTGTGTTTCCCTCCGGGTTGTTCTGGATTTGCTGCCCTTGATGATGTTCGTCTTGGCCGACTTCTTGGTTTTACTGCTTGCAACCAGGAAGGGTGAGCTTCTTCTCGTCCGAACTTAAGTATCTCCATGTTGCTGCTTCCTGCGCGACAATTACCGGTTCCGGTTTATGTAGTTTTTGACTTTTCCCTGCTGCTTAGGGTACTTTTGTATCTCTTGAAGTGTTGTAATCTGATATAACTCGGTTGTATGCTGGTGCTGATGTTTCTTAATAAAGGATTCCCCTGTGTCTCTTTTGTCCTGCCGAGTTGTTTTCCTGTTATGTTGTACTCTTCATGGTGTAATTGTTTATGGTACTTGACTGTAGTCGGCTAATCTGGCCGTTATTTTTTCCTTTTTCTGATGCGCAATCTTGGGGAGCGACTGTTTCGCTATTTTTCCGTAATTACCGCCCCTGAGTAACGGTTATTTTTGGGAACTAATCTTCTTGTTATAGCCTTATATAAACTCCTTCATCTTTTTGTTACTGAGTTTATCTATAATCGGGGAATCTTTGTCCTTTGTCTTTGGTTTAACCTCCCTCTGTGGTTCATCGTTAGAAAAAGATTTAGCGATGAAGGGTAAGGGGATTCTAAAGTCTTCCATTCATCAGGGTGATCTTGATCAGTTAGTTGCACAAGGATTTCTTCCAAGATCGGCCCTTTCTACTTGTGAATTGCCTGGTGATCAATTGTCTCCCAATCCATCTCCTGATTAGTCTCTTCTTTTTGTTTCTATGTCAGATCTGGGCTTTGTTTTCCTCCATTTGATTTCGTAATTTAGTTTCTTAATTTCTATGGTCTCCAACTTCATCATCTTGTTCCAACGCTATCCTCTTCCTTTCCTGTTTTGTTCATCTTTGTGAGGCTTTCGTAGGAATTCCTCCTTGCCTCTTGTTCTTCCGTTACTTTTTTTGAGTCTGTTTTACTGGTAGGTCAAAAGTTCCTCATTGTGGTTGTTGCATGATTCAGTCTAGGCAGAATCACAAGAATGCCTTTCCTTCTTTGTCCCTATCTGATTTTGTTCGTGACTAGGCTGAAAAGTGGTTTTATGTTTCTCAGCCCTCCTTTCTTAAGCCTTTTGACTTGTCCTCTCTTCCAGTTTTTCTTCCTTGTTGATCTGATAAACTTACTTCTTCTGAGAAGCGAGATCTTAAACCTTTGATTGATCGTCTCAGTTTTTTGAAGCAATCAGGTTTGATAGGCAATGGTATTGTTGCTAGTTTCCTGCGTCGTCGAGTCCAGCCCTTGATGAAAAGGGATCATCTGGGTTTTGAATATACTGGTCTTTCTGATTCCTCTCGTCTTATCCCTGAGGTTGAACTTTTGAATGACGCTGTTCTTGAGATGATGAATAGGGTTTTGAATGGTGTTGTTATTCTTCCTGTTGCAATTCAGGAGTATAGTGTTGTCAATCCGCCACCTGATGTAAGTATTTGAGTCCTTGATTTATTTTTTATTTTGTTGTCTCTTTCTGATGTGTTTTTGTTTTGCAGGGTTTTGGTTATAATTTTGCTCTTAATGTGCCTGCTACTGATGATGGTGGACATCTAGATATCGATGATGATGAAGACGGTGATGATGATGATACTGACGCTGCTATTTCTCCAAAGCGGGGTCATTCAGATGTTGATACTAGGCTTCCTCAGCCAAAGAGGAGGCGGTCTGCCCATCATGTTTCTTTGTCAGGTAATCTTTATGTCGAGTTCTTTTGCTACTTTCTTCTGTCTTTCTGTCCTTCTGTTTCTTGACTTTGTTTTTGTTTTGTAGATGGTCATTCGGCTCTTTCGACTGAAGATGAATCATTCGATCCTTTGAATCCTTCAGGGTGAGCTCTTTTTCTATTGTTTCTCTCTATGTGCGTTTCATGATATGTGCTGATACTGTTTCTTTTTTATGCAGTCGGGTGCCTGCTAGTGGCCCCCTTGCTTCTGGCTCTGTTGTGCCTTCTTCTTTTGCTTTACCATCTTTTGATGATGGTTTTGACTTTGCTTTCCCGAAGTTGTCCTTCTCTCAGACTATGGCTGAGATCAAGAAGTCTTCTAGGTATATTTTCTTTCCTTTGCTTATTCCTTTAGTACTTGTTGAATTCCTTGTAAAGATTTGTGATATTTTTCATTACAGCGCTGCTTTAGGTAGTTCCTCTTCTTCTAAAGTTGTTGTAGATTTGAAGTTGTCTGCTCAAGGTAAATATTTGTTGTCTTTCCTGGCTTTTATCTTTCCGTTTTATCTTTGTGCTTATTTTTTGTTGTAGGTGATCCGGTAGCTCCCTTTGATGTTGATTTGACTAGAATGTCTCTTGGGAAGTCTTTTGTGATTACCCGCCTGCTACACAAGTTCTTCGTGTAGCTGATCATTGTGTTCCATTGTATGCTCGGTCCGAACAGATTGGCAGGTTGCTTTCAACCTGGGAATCTTTTTCTTCAGAGTATGGTGCGAAGCTCAAGGTACTTTCGGTCTTTCTTGTCTTGTATTTCTGTATTTCTTGTTACCTTCTTTTTATCTTTATCTTTGGTCAGTAGACTTTCCATCAAGATCAAGATCTTTTATTTGGTACTCAAGAGGAGAAATCGGCTAACCTTATTTAGGGTAGCCTTGGTAAAGCTGAGGCCGATTTGTCTCGTGTAAAGGATGAGTTGGCTCAAATGACAGAGATGCGGGATTCTGCTGCTACCCGAGCTTCTGATGAAATTGCTGATCTGAAGTCTCGGCTTGCTGGTAACTTTTGCATTTCTACTTGCCTATTTTCGGTCTTGTCAGATTATCTTTGTTTATTTGTTTGAAATTTGCTAGATGTTGAACGCCAACGTGAAGCTTGGAAAAAGGATCGAGAGGTGATGACTAAGACCCTTCGATCTTCTGAAAACAAGGCTGAGCATATAAGTGAATTTGCTGACGATACTTTAAAAAAGGCTCAAGATTTGCTAGCTGAAGCTCAGTTGATTTCTGCTTACAAGGGAAGTTGACTTCTGCTTGGGCACAACTCAGGTCCCTGCTTGAGCCTGTGAAGTCTATTGTTGTTGTTGTTTGTCATACTGGAGATGATAGTGCTGGTATAGATAGTATAATCTCGGTATTGCCCTCACGATTTCGTGAGTTTGTGAAAAACGGGTTTGAATGGTGTATTGGGAATATCGTTTCTTTTGTCCGGGCTCTTGCTCCTGAAGTTCCTTTGGCTCGAATTCTTGAAGACCCCATGGAGTCCGATCTGTTGACTCGGTGGGAGCAAACAAAACCTGAGGTCAAGAGTCTCTGTAGTGAAATACTTGGTCAGATGGAAGTGTTCCCCCTTCTCCTTGATAACATTTGTTTGTCCCTGATGGTCTTGTAATATACTCTGGATAATGATTTTTTTTACTTAACATATTGTCAGACTTTGTCCTGATGTTGTGTTGCTTTTGCCTTTGTTTGCCAATGTTGTGCAGTTTTGCTTTATGATTGATATAGTTATCCTTCTGGTGAATACCTTATTTTCCAACGCTTTATGAGTCATGTCGAGTTCTTTTGATTGCTGTATGAGGTAGTGTGCCTCTGTATTAGGCTTTTTAAAGATGTTTCTGAATTCCCGAATTCTTCCTGGATAATATTATCGGCCTTCGAACCTTGATGATTATACTGACAGTGTTGCCTGTAGAATGACATGTGCCTCTGAATTTAGGCTTTATAGATCTCCTTCTTCGTGTCTTGAATAATGACCTCTGAGTAGTTTCGGGGTAATATTGTTGTTTTTTGACGAGTAGTTCTTGTTGTAGGGATGTCGTTTCTTGACGTGAGAACATTTGGCTTGCGGTTTCTTGTGCCTAGTTCATGCTGCTCTTCAGGCAGTTGATGTATTGTGTCACTTTGCACGAGTGATTGATTTTGGTGTCATCGAGGTAGACTATTCTTCTTTATTGCGCCAAGTAGTTTGATGTCATGCCGCCTCACGAAACGGTAGACTTGTAGATATATGAACCAGACTGTGCCGCTCATGGTGCAAAGCAGTCGGTTTGTCAGGTTGCCTCATGAAACAACTGACTTAAGAATGCTAGACAGTGCCGCTCATGGTGCAAAGCTGTCAGCTTGTCATGCCGCCTCACGAAACGGTAGACTTTATATATATAACAGACTGTGTCGCTCATGGTGCAAAGCAGTCGGTTTGTCGAGTTGTCTCACGAAACAATCGACTTAAAAATGCTAGACAGTGCCGCTCATGGTGCAAAGTTGTCAACTTGTCAGGTGTAACACCCAAAATTTTGATTTCATTTAAAATAATAGAAAATGACTTATTAATGAATTGTGTGAGCATTTCATTTAGGGAAATAATAAAGTTTATTGAATTAAAATCAATTCTTAGTTTAGTAACATGTTAATGCATACATGCTGCTGCATAATTTTCATTGTGATGATTGAATTTTGCAAAACAAAGCTCAAACGAATTCAAATTGTTTTTTGAAAATGGATTTGGAAAAGAAAGAAAAAGAAAAGAGCTTAGCCTCTCTCTCTCCCTCTGTTTGCTATTTCAGCCCAACAAGGCCGAGGCCCAGCCCGGCTCCCTCTCTTTCTCTCCTGCTCGGCCCACTCTCCTCTTCACCCGCGTGGCCCAGCAGGCCGGCCCAGCACGCAGTGCAACTCCCTCCCTCTTCCCACTGACCAGCCGGGCCCACCGGTCAGCCCCACCCCAACCGTTCCCCTCTCTTCTCTCTCTCGCTGTCGACCGGGCTCACCTGTCGGCGTCGTCTCCCACCTCCCGCCGCGTTCGGGCGCTCAGAGCAGCGGGTCGCAACCGCCGCATCGCCCCGCTCCTACTCCCCCACGACCCTCCCTCGATTTCGCAATCGACCCCGTGCATCCCGCACCACCTCCCTCTCCCGTTCATTTAAGCAGAGCGCAGTCCCCATCTCCTCCTTTCTCAGTCTCTGTTTTCTCTCCGAGAACGCGCCGCCGAGCTCCACCGCAGAGGCTTCTCCCCGACGCCGTGCCGTCATTTTTCGTCCCGCACCGAGCCCATTCGTGTGGGAAGCCGCCACTGCAAATCGCCGTCTGCGTCGTTGACGTCCCGGAGCCGGCACCGTACTCACCCGCTCTGCGTCGCGTTTATCCGAGCATGAACACCGCCATCCCCGCGCCGCCGAGATCTCTGAGTCGTCGTCGTCACGTCTCTGTGCTTGGTGAGCTTCACCTCTCTCCCCTCTTTTCCCCAGTACCTCTAATTTGGCAATTCACGACCTATAGAGCCCTGCCCGCGAGCACCGTAGGCTGCCGGCATGGCGTACGCGGTGCCCGTCCTTCCTCCCCTCTCTGCGTTCAATTAGAGCCGTCATGAGGATCGCCGTGAGCTCCTCCCTCTTTCCGTGCCCTCGCCTAGTCAAACCGTGATCTCCAGTGCGTGAACCGTGCAAGCAACGCGCCGCCGGCCATGGCGCACCGCCGCACCGCCTCTGCTCGCCTCCCTGCGATCGACCGAGTGCGCCACCGCACCCGCCTTCTTCTCCTCTATCTCCCTGTGGTCTTCCGGTGGCCAACCGAGGCCCCTAGGCCCTTTTCCCCTTCTCGCCGCCGAGCTCGGGTCGCCGGCAATGGAGCGTCGTCGCATCCACTGTCTTCTCCGGCCGACTCTCTCTCCCCCCCCCCTCTGATCCGTTCTGAACTGTCCGATCCAAGACCAACGGCCGGGATTAGATACCCCTTTGGGGTTAAGTGGACGGTCCACCGTGGACCTGTGGACTCTCGGTCCCGCGCTGAGTCAGCGGGTGCACGCACTGTGCGGTGCACCGCACCAACCCCGAGCCGCTGCGTGGCAACCCTGTCGGCCCCGCGCCTCAGCCCTGGCGCATTTCGCTGAATACGTTTTCTCTGTTCAAAAGCGTAATCCTGTTCGGTTTATTTAATTTTGGAAAATAAATGGAAAATCACTATTTACATAATTGCCACTGCACTGTTTAGTTTATAAAAACTTTGTTTTAACTCCGATTTGGATGATTCGAATTGCGTTAGATTCATAATGAAATTCTCTACATGTTAAACCCTCTGTTAGTCATGTTTGAAACATTTAAATTGAGGTTAAGTTTAATTAATAAAATGCTCTTAGAGAACTAGTTTAATTCATAACTTTTGCGTTTTAAATTCGATTTTCGTGAAATTCGCATTGAAATGATCGTAGCAGTGCGTAGTATATTTTTATAAACCTTTTATCTTCTGTTTACTGTTGCTAGTGTACTCTTCTAATAGTAGATTTGTTTGCTTTGTATGTATGCAAATTGGAATGTGTGTTGTTGCAATACCGTGATCGAGTTCAGACGGTGAGGAGTTTGGTTTTGACCAAGAGTTCTTCAACCAGCAGCAGGACCAGCAGGAGTTTGATAACCAAGGCAAGTATAGCATGGGACCTACCTTGTTATCCTATTCACCATAATCATGATTTCATGTGCATGTGTTTAATTCGATACCCGTAGTATATTTCTATAGAATTGAAATCCTTTACCTTGACTCCTATGGGTTATGCATATGGGTAGATGGCTAGTGCTTTATGAAATGATACATGATCCTGGCCAAATGATTTAATGCTCTGAATGAATTGGTGAACCTGTTTATGGCAATTGGAACATAACCTTTTTTTTAATAATTCACTGTTGGCAAAAGCTGGGACTGACAGTGCTACCGTGAGAGCTACATGGCTCTAGCTTTAACTCAGTAATAGGCTCTTTTCTAGCTCGTTAGCGGTTACCTGAAAGGGCGCATTAGGCTCTTGCCGAGCTGGTTATAGTGCGGCCTCTGTCCGGGTTTGAGCGTAGGCGGTCTTTATGCTACTCGGAAGGGGGGCTCTATCACCCCTTGCCAATCCTAGCGGCCCTAATCTTGTTAGACGAGATACTATGAAAGGTTTCATAGTGAACCCCGCCCACTCACCTTGGCAGTGTTTATGGGAGTAATTAACCCGGGCATTCGGGGCATCACGACTCACGGGTAAAGATGCACAACCTCTGCAGAGTGTTAAAACTGATATATCAGCCGTGCTCACGGTTACGAGCGGCCCGAAAAACTGATGGTTTAATTATAATTAACTTGACCAATCTTTATGTTCCTGATGCCACTATAATGATGATGTTTATGTTCCTCTTAATTTTGGCAATGATATAAGTGGGATCATATGGGGCTTAAGCATAACTTGATGTTACTTAATAATAAAACTTTGACCAACTAAAAGTGCTAAATGCAGTAAGCCAGTGTCAACCTTTTGAGCTTCATAACCCCATGTTATACTGCTGAGTACGAATGTGCTCACGCTTGTTTACTTTTCAATTTTTGGATAAAAATCTCGGATGGGTAACAGAAGCAGGAGGCTATGAGGAGTTTCCTGAAGATTTCTAGGCTTGGTCAACCAGTTGACCTTCCCTGTGAGATGGAGCCTCGAGAGCTAGTTGTATCTTCCGTTTGCTTTATTTATTTATGTAATGGATATTTGTACGCTATGTATTAAACTCTGTGATGGTACTTTGTAATTTGTGAACTTATGTGTGGATTATTTCCTGGGCACACATAATGTTATGCATCCTATTTCGTCCTTGAAATTGGGTGTGACATCAGGCCGCCTCACGAAATGGTAGACTTTATATATATACCAGACTGTGCCGCTCATGGTGCAAAGCAGTCGGTTTGTCGAGTTGCCTCACGAAACAGTCGACTTAAAAATGCTAGACAGTCCCGCTCATGGTGCAAAGCTATCAGCTTGTCAGGCCGCCTCACGAAACGGTAAACTTTATATATGAACTAGACTGTGCCGCTTATGGTGCAAAGCAGTCGGTTGCCTCACGAAACAACTCAGTGCCTCTCATTGTTTAAACTGTCGGTTTGTTCTTGATGTCTTGTATCTTGTGCTTTTAGTTGTAGAATTTCTTGAGTTGGCTGATATGCCAAGTATTGCTTAGTTGAATTCCTTCTTCTGTCATTAGCTCATAAGTTCTGGGTTGCATTGTTGTCTTGATGATGAAAGGACCCTCCCATGGGCTGAGTAGTTTGTGTCTTCCTTCTTTCTTTTGAATTAACCGTAGTATCAGATCTCCCGGTTTGAGTGTTCTTGGATGCATGTTTCTGTCATAATGTCTTCGTAAACCTTGTAAGTATCTTGCATTTTGTATTACTGAACTATCTCTTATTTCTTCGATTGAGTCGATCTCTAGTCGTCTTGTTTCTTCAGCTTCTCCTTCATCGTATTGCTCAATTCTTGGTGATTACCATATTAAGTCAATCGGTAATACGGCTTCTGATCTATATACCAAGAAGAAAGGTGAATATCCTATTGCTCTGCTGATTGGAGTTCTTAATCCCCATACTACTTTTGGCAATTCTTCTATCCACTTGCCTCCGTAATCTTTTAGGTCTTCATATAGTCTTGGTTTTAGGCCTTCTAATAATAGCTCATTGGCTCTTTCAACTTGTCCGTTTGCTTGAGGGTGGGCTACTGATGCATAATCTATCTCTATTCCACAATCTTTTGCCCAATATTGGAATTCTTTTGCTGTAAAAGGTGATCCGAGATCTATGATTATTTTGTTGGGCATCCCGAATCTGTGCATGATGTCTTGTATAAATTTTGTTGCTTTTTCTGTGCTGTACTTGACTAGTGGTTTATATTCAATCCATTTGGTGAATTTGTCTACTGCCACGAATATGTACTCAAATCCTCCTTTTGCCTTTTTGAGGGGTCCGACTTAATCTAGCCCCCAACGGCCAGGCTGGTGGTACGTAGATTAGGTTATGTGCTGGAACATGGGATTGTCTTGCAAACATTTGACAATTCTTGCATGTTTTGACTAATTGTTCTGCATCCTTGAGTGTTGTTGGCTAGTAAAATCCACTTCTAAATGCTTTGCCAATTAGTGTTCTAGATGTTGCATGATTTCCACAGCATCCCGAGTGGATTTCTTCTAATATTTCTTTTCCTTCTTGCATGGATACTCATTTCCACAATACTCCCGAAGATGTTGCCCTCTTGTATACTTTATCTTTTACGAGGACGTAAGCCTTGCTTTTCCTTATTATTCTTGTTGCTTCTGCTTTGTCTTCAGGTAGTTTATTCTCACTTTTATGATCAATGTATGGTTGTCTCCAATCGCTTTCTATGTTGAGGATCTATCTTGAGCTATCGGGTTCTTTTGCCTTGTCTATGTCCATAGGGTCTTCTTTTTATTTATTAGTTTCCTGGATTGATGGCTTTGCGAGTTCTTCCACAAATACTCCTGGTGGTACTTTTGCTCTGTCTGACCCCAATTTCGACAAGATATCTGCTGCTACATTTGAATCTCTTAAGACGTGGTGGATTTCTAGTCCTTCAAAGTTCTTCTCGAGTTTCCTTACTTCTGCATAGTATGCATCCATGTTGTTTTTTGTGCAATCCCACTCCTTGTTTACTTGGTTGATTACTACTGTTGAATCTCCATAAGCGAGAACTCTTTTGATTCCCAGGGTGGTTGCCACTTTTAATACATGTATGAGCGCTTTGTATTCTGCTTCATTATTTGTTGCTTGCCATAATATTTGTAACACGTATTTTAACTGTCTTCCTTCTGGGGAAATTAATAGCACTCCTGCTCCTGCTCCTCCAAGCTTTAGTGAACCATCAAAGTACATTTTCCAGTGGTCTCGTATTGGTTCGGGTTCTTTTTGTGTCATTTCTGTCCATTCTGCGATGAAGTCGGGTAGTATCTGTGACTTGATTGTTGTTCTTGGTTTGAAGTCCATGTTTAAAGATCTGAGTTCTACTGCCCATTTTGATATTCGGCCTGTAGCATCTTTGTTTCTGAGTATGTCTTGTAGCGGGAAGTTGGTTACTACTGTTACTTTGTGCTCGTGGAAATAATGTCTCAACTTTCTTGATAATATGAGTACTGCATATAGCAGTTTCTGTACGTGTGGGTATCTAACTTTTGATTCTCTGAGTACTTCGCTGATGTAATATAGTGGTTTTTGCACTTTGTAGATGTGTCCGGGTTCTTCTCTTTCCACGATGATTGCTGCACTTACTACATTTTTTGTTGCCGTGATATATAGCATCATGTCCTCCTTATTTCTTGGCGGTGTCATTACTGGAGATGATGATAAGTACTCTTTCAATCTGATGAAAACTTGATTTGCTTCCTCTGTCCATTCGAAGTTCTCTTTTCCCTTTAGGAGTTTGAAGAAGGCTAGTCCTTTTTCCCCCAATTTTGATATGAATCTGTTGAGAGCTGCCATGCACCCTGTTAGCTTTTGTATGTCCTTGATCTTTTTGGGTGGCTTCATATCCATTATTTCTTTGACTTGCTTGGTGCTAGCTTCAATCTCTCTATTGCTGACTAAAAAGCCGAGTAGTTGACCTGATGGTACGCCGAAGACGCATTTTGTGGGATTCAGTTTCCACTTCCATGCTTTCAGGTTCTTGAAGGTCTCTTCTAGGTCTTTTAATAATGATTCTGGTTCTTTTGTTTTTACTACTACGTCATCAATGTAGGTTTTAGCATTTCTTCCGATTTGATCTCCAAGGCAGGTTTGTATTGCTCTTTGATATGTTGCTCCCGCGTTCTTTAGTTTGAAAGGCATTGATTTGTACCAGTATGCTCCAAAGGGTGTTATAAAAGATGTTTTGCTTTGGTCTTCTTCTCTTAATGATATTTGGTGATACCCCGAATAGCAGTCGAGGAAAGATAGTAATGATGATCCAGCTGTTGAATCTATAACTTGGTCAATTCTTGGTGGCCCATATGGGTCTTTTGAGCAATGTTTGTTGAGATATGTGTAGTCCACACATATACGTCATTCTTTTGAGTTCTTTTTCTCCACCAAAACTGGATTAGCCAACCAATCTGGGTTGATTATTTCTCTGATGAACCCTGCCGCCAATAATTTTGTAATTTCTTTTTTGATTGCTGCTTTCCTGTTTGGTGCGAATCTGCGTAGCTTCTGTTTTACTAGTCTTGAGCCTTTGTTCATGTCAATTTTGTGCTCAGCCAACTCCTTTGGGACTCATGGCATATTTGTTGGTTTCCATGCAAATATGTCTTTGTTATCCCTCAGAAAGTTGGTGAGCGCGAATTCCTATTTAGGATCCAATTCTGCGTTGATTATTACCGTCTTCTCTGGATCTCCAGTTAGTAAGTCGATTGTCTTCGTGGATGCTTCTTTTGGTAGTGTAGTTGCTTGGCTTCTTTGCCGGTATTTGGATTTCATCCAGGTTCATTTTCTCAACTTTCTTCGCAATATCTTCTTTTTCCTTGTAGTCTTGTAGCTTTTCTGATATTTATATGGCTTGTATATCATAATCGTATGCTTTCTTTAGATCTCCTTTTAGTGAAAGAACTCCTTTTGTTGTCGGCATCTTGAGTAGTAGATATGGGTAGTGGGGAATTGTCATGTATCTTGTGAGCGCTGGTCTTCCAAGGATTGCATGATAGTATGATTCGAAGTCGGCTACTTCAAACTTGATGAACTCAGTTTGATATTTGTCTGGTGTCCCGAAGGTAACTGGTAAGGTGATTTGTTCCAAAGGTATGGAAGCTTTTTCGGGTACTATCCGTAAAAAGGAATACTTGTCAGTGTGATCATGCCTTCATAGTCCAAATTCATCTTTCTCAAAGTATCTGTGAAGATTAGGTTTAACCCTGCTCCTCCATCGATGAGTACTTTGGAAACTGTTACTCCTTGTCACACCCGGTTTTAAAGGCAAAACCAGATACACATTATATGTGAGACCAGGAAGTCAAATCTCACATATAGCCACAAAATAAAGGCAATATCAAAAGACAATACTTATTACATAACGTATTACATCAAGAAAACGACCTTGGAAAGCAAACAACAGAAGGACAACTCCGATCTTCAGGTGAAGACTCCAACTCCACAGGGACGACTGACTGGTTGATCAAAATCCTATCTTCTCCAAACTCTTGCAATCTGGTACTCATCCGGGATTTTTGTTTAAATATTGAAAAGTAAAGCAAGCGTGAGCACATATCGTACTCAGCAAATATAACATGGGGTTATGAGCTCAAAAGGTTGACACTGGCTTACTACGTTTAGCACTTTTAGTTAATCAAAGTTTTATTTATTAACATCAAGTTATGCTTAAGCCCCAAATGATCCCACTTATATCATTGCCAAAGTTAATTAATTTATAAACATCATCATTATAGTGGCAACAGGAACATAAAGATTGATCAAGTTAATTATAATTAAACCGTCAGTTTTCCGGGCCGCTCGTAACCATGAGCACGGCTGATATATCAGTTTTTAACATTCTGCAGAGGTTGTGCATCTTTACTCGTGAGTCGTGATTTACCCTTTCGCCCGAGTGGATCAGCCTCTTGACCCTCTTCCAAGGAAGCTCGGCAGGGTTCACTATGAAACCTTTCATAGTATCTCGTCTAACAAGATTAGGGCCGCTAGGATTGGCAAGGGGCGATAGAGCCCCCCTTCCGAGTAGCATAAAGACTGTAGTCTACGCTCAAACCCGGACAGAGGCCGCACTATAACCAGCTCGGCAAGAGCCTAATGCGCCCTTTTGGATAACCGCTAACGATCTAGAAAAGAGCCTATTACTGAGTTAAATCTAGAGCCATGTAGCTCTCACGGTTGCACTGTCAGACCCAGCTTTTGCCAACAGTGAGTTGTTATAAAGGTTATGTTCTAATTGCCATAAACAGGTTCACCAATTCATTCAAAGCATTATAACACTTGGCAGGGATCCTGTATCATTTCATTTTGCACTAGCCATCTACCCATATGCATAAACCATAGGAGTCAAGGTGAAGATATCAACATTAGGGAACATACTACGGGTATCAAATTAAACACATGCAAATGTAAACATGATTATGGTGAATAGGATAACAAGGTAGGTCTCATGCTATACTTGCCTTAAACTCGGATCCTTCTTCTTTGACTCGTAGCTCTTCTGTTAACTCGTAACTCTGAAAGATAGCTTCTTGCACACCACGTAAATCTCACCGATTGGACATGATCATAGAGCACCACACAAGCATCCACGCATTCATACACGAGCAAACATGGACAATGATGAGAACAATACACCAGCAGTGATTAAACAAATTAAAAGGTTTATAAAAGGGATCTATGTGTCACTAAGATCACATCGACATGAAAATCACTCTAAATGAAGCTATGGTGTGAAAGATACATCTACCATTAGAAAATATTGGCTTTATTTATTTTATCTATTATAAAATATGAATAAGGTACTTTAGTGAAATATCTTAATTAAGTTAAGTCTAACTAAACTTAGTTTAGGTGAAACTAAGTATAAGAATCTGCATTACTTTTAATAAACCATTGCATATAGTTTAATAGAATTATCATTTTATTTGGAAGCATAAACATGATAAATACCATCACTAATACATAGATTACGTCGCTACGAATCTAACGGAACTTGAACGGGCCGACACGAAGCTACAGTTTATTGATTTTTGGAACATAGGAAACATTAAGCATTTATTATTTTATAAATATCTATGAAATATTTATCCAATTCATCTTAGTTCTAAAAATGTTGTTTATGATATTTAAGAAAAATATTTATAAGATTGGAAACATATTGGTACACGGAGGAAGGCTTATTGCTGGAAAAAGTAGGGTCAACAACTCTGGATGGATGATTGTCAAAACATGTGTATTTCCATTGTATTTTTGGAATTGATTTTGTAAAGGAAAACGGCCAGAAAACACATTCATGACGTCAAGTGGTGTCATCAAGCTAGGAATTAAACTGTGCAGTGCAGAGCACGCATGGCCGGTGCTTGAAAGCTGCAGCGATTCTTGAGTTTGAGTGTGGCGGAAACAAATGAAGCTACGCCGTCATCTCACCTGTAGGCTGGGCACGGCGCCATGGGAGAAGCCAGCACCGGTGCTACTGGTTGTTTTCGGGGAGGGAATAAGGGAGGCCGTCACGACGGACGACTGCCCCTGCCAGCCATGGATCGAGCTCGTCGGCGAGGTTCGGAGAAGGGACTACGACCTCGATTCGACGTGGAAAAGATTCCATGAGAGAGAGAGAGCAAGGTGGAGATCTCACCATGGTCGAGAAGTGAAGACAAGGGCGGCTCGGAGACCACGGCGACGAATGATGGCGGTCGGTGACGTCCTGTATGCGGCGGCGAGCCATTAGAAAGCCAAAACAGAGAGAGGGAGGTAGGGAAAAGGGGTCAGGCGGGTCCGTGGAAGTGATGCGAAGCGTAGCGTGTTGCTTTTGCTTACCAGTTACCACAGCGGTGCGGCTCCGGTGAGCAAGGACGACGCGGAGGGGCGGGCGGTGTCGCTCGGTGTGACGCGGCCCGGTGGCGCCCTGCATCGAGATGGCCCCGTGGGGTGAGCAGACCGAAAGAAAAGAAAGAGGAAGATGGGGTTCAGCGCGATCACGAACTCGGTGCGAGGCTCGATGGATGTCTCACGGTTTCAATGGAGCGGTGAGATGACCCTGCAACGTTGAGCTCCTCCTCGATAAGATCCAAGCGGCGGCTGGTGCTTAGGATAGCAGAGGACGACGGAGGCTCGGAAATGGGAAAGAAATGCGGTGCGGGTTGCGGCTTCCCATAAAAGGAGGCCGGGGAGCGGGGATGGAGTGGAGAGAGCGGGGGAGGGGACGGTTGCTGGGGCGAAGTGCGTGCGTTCGTGCGAGAGGGAAAGGAGGAGAGAGAGCTGACAGTGGGTCCCGCATGTCGGCGGCAGAGAGAAGGGGGTGGCAGTTTCCACTGCCGAGTTGGGCCACCGTTCTTGCTGGGCTGAGCGGAAGAGGGGGAAGGAGAGAGTGGGCCTGCGGCGATGCTGGCCCAAGGGGTGGAGAAGAGAAAGGGGAGTGGGGTGGAGCAGGCCGTCCGGGCCGGAATGGGAAAGGAAGGGAGGCAGGGAGAAAAGGGTCTCTTTTTGATTTTCCAAACATTTTCAAACTGATTTTGAATCCTTTTTAGTTTCGAGAAAAAGACACTCAAACAAAAATAGGCAAATGCAAAGGCATGAATTACAAACATGTTTCTACATTCTATGATAAATTTTAATTTAATGGAAACTTTTATTTTTCCTATGTTTCATGAGCACAAAAATTCATATTTAAAGCATTTTAACTCTATTTCAAAAGAAGCAAATTTTAGGGTGTTACACTCCTACTATTGTTGGTCCCATTACTAGTGGATAGTAGCCGGCATTTGCTGCGCTTGTCCATTGATCTTCTCTTGTAAATTAAATTGAGTATTCTGACCAATCTAGGTATCTTGGGGTAGCAGGTTCTGCTGCCATGACGGCCATGATGGTTCTGTGTGCTAGCTTTTCTTGCCTTTTGTTTCTTGTGTATGATACTCCAGAAAAGATTACTGCTATTTGTCGTTGGGATTCTTAAAAATTCTCCTCTGCTTTCTTTGTATCCTTCCCTGATCCATATGTTCTTTGCTCCGTGTTGTTTGATCGTGTATCTTCCTTCTTTGTGAATCTTCGTTGAAAGACGTCGCATTCAACTAACTTGTGGCTTGCATTAGGATGTATGTAGCAAGGTAGGTCTTCTATCCTTTCTGCTGGTCTTTTCATGTAGTTGTTGCCTTGGTAATTATTATTTGAGTATCTGTTGTTTGTGTTTCTATTGTTGTTGTAGTTGTTGATATTGTTGTTGTATCCTCCTTTGTTGTTTTTGTTGTATCTTCTTTTGTTGTCTGTCGCTACTACCATGTTGTCTTGTCTTGGTCTCTTGTCATTTGGTCTGAAATTTGGTCTTTTATTTTCATGGAAATCTCGGGTGAATCTATGTCGAGTTCTTTCTTCTGACGATATCATTTTCTCAACAACTCTTTTGAAGTCTTCATTGGATCTTGGGTTTTCATTGAAATAGTCTTTGAACTGTCAATTTGCTACGATTCCATCCGTGAATGTCTCTATTACCTCCCTGTCGGTGATGTCGTGTATTTGTGCTCTAAGTTCTCCAAACCTTCGATAATACTCCCTTAGAGTTTCTCCTTTTCTTTGCTTTACATTCTTCAATTCTGCTGCTGTCATGGGGTGTGTTATTATTCCAGCAAAGTTGCTGCAAAAAGCTTCTTGCAAATCTTCCCAATACTTGATTGATCTTGGCTTCAGCTTGTCAAACCATTGCAAAGGCATGGCTTCGAGTGCCATGGGAAAGTATAAGGCTTTGATGTCATTATTTCCTCCTGCGAGTTCAATGGATTGAGAATATACTCTTATCCATTGTCTGGGTTTCACTTTTCCATTGTATTTGGAGTGGTTTGCTGGCTTGAATTTGTGTGGTAACTTCAATGTTTGTAGTCTCTCTGCAAAGCATGGAAATCTGTCATATTGTTCTACTCTATTGAAGTCTGGTGATCCATCTCTTCGGTAATAATCTATGTCCCCTCTGTATTCGGATTCACCACAGTCTTCTGGGTAGCGTTGATCTCAATCCAGGTTGTTTTGTTTTACTAATTTGAGTTGTTCATGTCTTTCCGATGTTTGTTGTATCCCTGTCTTTCCTAGTCTGTGGAATATGGACTTCTTGGGCGGCTGTTCTTCTTGCTTCTCTCCTTGTCCTTCTTGAGGTGTATTGTCTTCAGGTTGTTTGTTGGGGTCTCCATCTTCTTTCATTAGTTCGTCCGTGATTCTTTCTTCTTTAGTGAGGATATTTAGTTCTTTTGTCAATTCTTCGATTCTTTCTCTCTTTGTGTTCTTCATAGATTCTCTCTCTGCCTTCTTTTTGTTGTACTCTTTTAGCTCTGCTTTATACTTGTTCCAGATTTGTTTTCTCTGGGCGGCTCCATTTCTTCTTCCTACTCTAGCCTTGTTCTTTTTCAACCTTGCGGCTTTATGGTCGTTTGTTTCATTGTCATCTCCTTCTTCATCGTCTGAGATGTCTCCTTCTCATTCATCTAACGATTTCAAATCAGGTATTTGTGGTGGCTCTAAATAAGGTTCCAGCTCTACCATGTATATAGTATGCATTCTCCGATTTTTTTTTTGCTTGTTGATGTCTTTTCTTTGTCTTGCATGATAGCTCCTTGTAGAATCCAAGTTCTTTTCCTATTTGGAACGGTAGTTCCGTATTTTGTCCTTGTGTTCTTGAGGATTGGTTTGGCTAGTGCACGATACACCCCTCTGGAGTTGTTGACATGATCATTCCCTCTTGGGCGCCTTTTAGAGTTACGCTTCTTGTCATCTTTCTCCGAAGAAAATTTCCATATGTATATGCTGAATTGTGTAACCCGTATAAACTTGAGTACTTGATTGATTACGAGTTGTTTTCGTTTCTGATTGAGGTTTGATTGTGTATTCCGACTTGATCTGTGTTTACTCTTCTCGTGTTCGACTCGGGGTTGGTGTGTAGTGGCGTCTCCTTTTCCGAGTCGGTTTCGTATCCATCTTCATCTGCGGGTCTGGTTGGCTTTGAAATCGCGAGATTTTTGGTCTTTTGGTTCAGTTTGTGAAGATCTTGATCTAATCCTTCTTCTTCTTCTCGGAGTCGGCTTAGAATTTTTCCATTGTCGTCGATCTTGCAGATCCATGATCCGAAGAAAAATATGGATTCCGCCGGTTTCATCATCTTGAGGTCGTGGTCCACCAAGCTTTCAAGAAAAAATTCGCTGAAAGCCCCTACCTGGCGCGCCAGCTGTCGATGTTTTACCACCGATAGCCTACCACGGGGTTACCCGAGACAATAGTTCATGCCTCGGCGAATAGTGAAGCCTTGGTGGTTGGACACGCATGGACACGCGGTTTATACTGGTTCAGGCCCTCGACAAGGTCGAGTAATAACCTTACGTCCAGTTGAGTCGTTTGTTATTGCTCTTGATCATAATACAAGGTGTTGTGTGTTGCTCTGTGTATCGGGTGTCACGTAGTATGTAGGGATTGTTTTTGGGTGATACCCTCTCGAGCCCTTTATAGTCCAGGAACTGGTCTAGGGTTGCTCTAATCCTACTCGGTTATGAACTTAGAGTCCTAAGCTACGCTTCGGTCTTGTCGTCCATACCGAGTAGAATTCGGTTTCTTCTGTCCGTCTTCCTTTGTGGGCCGAGGAAAAGAGGCCCAAAGATTAGGTAAGTCGGTCCTTGGGTACCCTATAGGATATCCCATCGATAGGAATATTACATTAAATAAGTAAAGTCTTACAAAAGAGAAAAGATACAAGAGCTTATACCAGATCCTCCAGGAAGACAACTCTGGAAAGCCCGAGCAAAGCTCAACTCAACTCTAACTCCCACACTATAGAACACCACTAGACTAATCTCCACTTGATAACAATAGTGGCTTGTATGGATTACATCATGATTAGAGAGGGAGGTATGGGCCTCTATTTATAGTGGGGTGGAGTAGGGGCTACTCCAGCGCCATGTCATCGATCTAGCGGGCTTCAATCCTCCACCCTTGGATCCAACCAACTTAGAACCGCCTTGGATGAATGGTATGGATTTCCAGCATGTGCTAGTTAGTATGGCGGTAGGCAAGGGTCAAACCGACCTAGGGGGTGGTCGGCCGACCCCCCCTTTGGCCAGTGGGCCATCCCTTGGCCTTTTGGATGTGACCCCACTGGTCAGGAAGCAAGTGGGGACCAGGTGGGCCTAGAGGGCGGTTGGCTGACCCCCCCCTTTGGGGTCTCTTGCCCACTTCGTCCTTCCTGGTACTGGTCCCACTTGTCATGTGTGTTGGTTGTTCACTATGGGGTGAATTTCGTGTTGATCTCTTTGATGTGGGCCCATGAATCCATGTACTTTGCATGTGAGTCGTTGGGAGAAAGCACAGAGTGATCCAAGGGTTGGGAATCACTCTGAAGTGCTTCTTCTGGATCATGGCCGAGGGGGGAGACCTGGTGGGCCCACAGAACGGTCGGCCGACCCCCTATTGGGTCCCACTGGGTCTCTTTTGCTCCATTTCTTTAATCCTGCAACCAAATGCTCATGGACATGTGGAACTTGTTACTTTATAAAATATGCTCATGATATGATTGTTTTATCCTTGATCCTGAGGTTGCTGGCAGTGCTTTAGTTATATAAAAATATATCATTCTTGGTGCCAACAAGATCCCCTAAGCTTAACCTTTGCTTGTCCCGAGCAAATAATCAAACTTAGCCTTGGTGGATCAGGAGTTGCTACAATGCTTCATATTTCAAGAGTACTAGATTTACATCAATCATACTTCTCTTTTGAATGGAAAATTAGCAATAAAGACTCACCCATATTACCTTAGTCCTTCATGGGGCTTATAGCTTTATCCTTTGTCTTGGGAGGTTGAGAGATAAAACAACTTGACTTGAGCACTAGTTTTCTCATTCTTTCACAAGTTTCATATTGGAGGTTTTGCAATGTTTTGTAAAAGAAAACTTAGTATTCCTCAAATGATACTCTCGAGTCGCTCATAGGGTGTATGATTCCTCACCAAGGCACATATCAAAGTTCACCTTCTTTTCATCCTATCTCTAAAAGCTTATGTGGAGTTATAGGTAGGGATCAAAGATGTAGCAAACTTACCTTGCATATATTATAAAGTCAAATTCCGGATCCAAGGAGAGAAATGTCATACTCTTAGATCAAGATGTGTAAGTGTGTGGAAACATGGTAAATGATCAAAACTCTTCTAAATGATCTCTCTTTCCTAACTTATTATTTTGAGACATAGCTATCTTTTTAATTTTTCTATGAGCTTTGAAATACTCATCAATTTTTTTGTGAGCTTGATGTGCTCAATATTTTTCTAAAACTTGGGACTTTAAAAATGCTCCTGAATTTTTCATAATTTTGCATAGTTTATGTCTCATTTACTAGCAACATACTGGAGAGAGATTTTTCTACTAGAGCATGGAGCATGAACTATGTGAAAAATGAAAGGCATGTTCCTGCGTACTTCCAGTGTAGAAGCAGCATGTATATGTGGCGTGTACGTGAGCTTGATCTTGGGAGCATGATAAGTCTCTCAACAAGGGTCACAAAACTTGACAAAAACTCAACACAAAACAAACAGTTTATGTAGAAAGCTTATATCATGGAAGAGCATATATGGCTTTGGTAGGAATTTTCACCATTAAGGAAAAAAAATTATTTTTATTATTTTAATAAATAAAACTTCGATGGTCATTCTTGCTTAGAATAATATTATAGCAGCTCTTATCTTGTCGTATCATGTCTCACAACAACTTAGACTTAGTTACAACATTCGCAACCCACAAAAGTTTTAGGTTCATGATGGTTTCTTTTAAGCCAAGTAATCCATACTTAGAGAAATACCAAGTTGTAAACTAAGTACTAGAGAAACATTTAGCAGAGCAACTATTCATCATTTCCACAAGAAAGATGGATATTTATGGAACAAATTTATTCTAAGGGAAGTAAAACATAATTAATTGATAGGGAAATATTTTTGTTGTTTCTAACAATTTTCCCGTTTTTTAGTATGAAAATGAAGTGTAAAAATAAAATGTTGGAATTAAAATTACGAAATTTAAATTGTGGAAATTGAAATGTTGAGTAAAAACTTACCTTAGTGGGGGAGGTAATCTCCCCCAAAGCTTATTCTTTTCATGGTCCTGGTGCAGGAAATGGCGTTGGATGCATTTCTTGCTGGGCACAGAACATAGCCCATTGCTGGGCATTATGGTCTCTCATTGCCTGGACCCTTTGCTGATTTTGGACTGCATTTTGATGGATAATTCCATGCTCCACCCGTAGCTCACCCGCTTGATTAGTGAGTAGATCTACGTCGTGACGGAAATCACGGTACTCTCTTTCCTGCGAAGAAGCAAAAGAGAACCGCGCACTTTGGGTGTGTGATGCTGATCTCTGAAATTCACTGCTTGAGCTGGAAAACTGTGTGGCACTAGTGGATTCATCTTCGAACTCCATACCTAGAGATGTGCCTTCTTCTTGTGCAGCGTATGCCATGCTGCGTGTCATCCGTCGACCTGCAAAACTTCTACGCCCTTCTTGGGTGTCTGTATTAAGGGTTAGTTGCCTACACCTATACAGTTTAAGTCTTTCACAAGGGAGTGGAATTCTGATTATGGGATCATTATTCACATATATATATATAACAGAATCATATGGCCCATGGGTCAGAATGTGACCTTGCACAAAATACCCCATATCTAACACAACTCTGGGTGCATCTAGGAAAAATTGATAATTATGAAGTTGAGCCATGTTGCGCATGATTTTAGTGATCATGGATGTAAACTCAAAAGGTCCTTTTCTGCTACTGGCTGAGCATCAGTGATCTACCATGGCTCAAACAGGGGAAACAAGAATCTTATTTACCATGGCAAAAGATATTCTTAGCTCAACATTTGTTATAGTTCTTACATCATCTCTAGGAAACAAGGTTATTCCTATCCAACGATGCATGAAACGTAAAGTGGGATTATGAATATCACTTGTTCGTGGGTATCTATCGTACCCCTGAGCAGCATGCTCAAGATTAATGGCACACTTATCTTTACACCCAAGAACAAGACTAAATTCTTTCCATGTTAAAGTAAGTGGATGATTAAGCATCCGAAAAGAAATCCTTTGTGCATTTGTATTAACCGAGCTTAGGAATTCTAGAGTTAAAAGTTTACTTCCTGGGTCTCTAGAAATATCCCAAAATTCACTGGTCCATCCTATAGCTCTAAAAACTTCATTAAACTTTGCTTCTAAACCCATTTTAGCTAAGAGGGCAGGATCGATTACCTTGGTGTGCTCGTAGTCGCGTACCTTTAGAGTGTTGAATATGGTCATCTCATGAAGTGTGAGCCGGATGTCGGTTTGATCTCCCGAATTATCGATCGGCTTGTAATGACCGGCACTATGATGTTCTTGCTCGTACTCACCATGCCTAGCACTGCTGGCCATGATTTCGGTGGCATCCGAACACCGTGCACTGACTCATGCCTTGAATCAATTGACATAATATATGTACCTTGCAATGAGCTCCCTCCCTGGGAATTTTTGGAAGAACTCCCACTGACTGAGCCTTCTTGAGTGCTTTCTTGAGGGACTTCATCTTATCACTCTAACTAGCTAAAGCCGTACCCGTCTCTTGATTAGCGGTGAAGCTTATTGAAGAGAAAAGGCAAAGATTTTCAGCTCGTGAGCTTACTGGTCGAGAGTGTGTGCTTGAAAGGGTTGCTCTGCCTGTCTATATATAGCAGAGAGGAGAGGGAGTGCTGGAGGCACTAGGGCCCGGTCGACCGCCCGCCCATATGCCCTCTGAGTGTTCTTCTTTGCAAGGTAGTGGCGCACAGGAAGATGCTTTACATGGATTTGAAAGGATGGTCCTATACTGCACCGGCCAACCACCTTGTTGGGTGCTTTGATGATGGACTTTGCACCACGCCAACTTGAGTGGTAATGGGGAGCAAAGATATGACAGGAGCCATTTGTCCATGTTTGCTAATTAGCAAAAGATGTTCCATCCCTTGGCTTTGAGTGATTAGAGAAAAGGGATGAACAGTATGGTCATTTGTTGGTGTTTCATGATCAAGAATGTATGGAGATGATAGGAGAGTATGGCTCCTAGTGATTGGTGATACTCTTCTCGTGATGAATGATGAGAAGGTATATGATTGTTTATAGAAGAGGTATGGTAATTATGGTTGGAAGAAATGAGTGGTGGATTGGATTGTAGTAATTAGTGAAATACTCTTGCCAGTATGTATCTCGTGGAGTATCCAAGGATGGCATTATATTTGTGGTATGTGAGTGGAAGCATGGTGAGATGCAAGGAAATGGTGGCAAGGTCACCATATTGTCTGACTACCCCACAGGCTCTTGACAACGTTTCTTTTGCTTTTTCTTGTAGGGAATCTGAATACTAGAGACAGAGAGAGAGAGAGAAGGGAGTGATGGCCAGGTCGACCGATCACTATTTATGGTCCCGACTGCTGGCTCTGCACACACTCATGCGAGGGATCTCGAGGCAAGAAAAACAGAGGGGAGTGGGGCCCAAGGCCCGGTCGGCCGACCCCACTCTGGCCTCTAAAGGCTCTGGCTTTGTGACACTAATCTACTTACACTAATTAAAAATGCAATGCAACTTTCGTGGATGAACAAGATTCAAGGTTTTTATGGGTTAAATTGATTTTCAAAGTTTATTATGATTAAACATGATTATGTTTTGAGATTAATTAAAAGAGATGATTATGCAATGAAGAGATTTTAGGAATTTAAAAGAAAGTGAAAGAGAAAACTTACCTTTCCGACAAGTCGTGCTTCAATTATTTGGAGTAGGGCCATCCTCCTCACTTGCTCGTTGAATTTGCTTGCGTGGTTTTGGAGGTGGAGTGGTGCATGGCTTGATCACCTTCTTTCGCCATACCCGTTTGGGTTTCGCCCGAGGTTGTTGCTTCACTTTTGTCAGATAAGTATAATTAACGAAAGGGTCAATCTCAAATACCTTGACTATGGAGCATTGCTCGATTTTTGGCTTGAAGTGGAATATCTCCTAAGTTCCATTGATGTTGAATTGAATTTCTCCAGCTCCTACATCGATATGTGCATTGGCGGTGCTGAGGAACGGTCTTCCTAGAATGAGTGGAGTCTTCTTGTCTACTTCCATATCCAACACCATGAAATCCACGGGGATGAAAATTTCTCGTATCTTGACGGGAATATTTTCAGTGATCCCCACGGGGTAGCGAATTGATTGATCCGCTAGCTGCAAACACATTGGTGTAGGGGACAAAGTAGTATGAGTTAATTTATCAAATACTACCTTTGGCATGACGCTGACGCTTGCTCCCAAGTCGCAGAGGGCATGCTCGAACTGCTGAGTCCCGATGGAGCAATCAATGGTAGGACACCCTGGGTCCTTCTTCTTTAATGGCAGTTGGTTGAGTATAGTTGCGCTACACTCCTCCATTAGTTTGATGACTTCGGTGGTGGGTAACAACCTCTTGTTGTTGAGGATATCCCGCAAATACTTGGCATAGGTCGGGACCTGCATTGCATCAAGTAGGGGTATATGGACATATAATTGGCGAATTACCTCAACGAATTTCCCAAAGCATTCATCTGAGGATTTTCTTCTTAGCTTGTTTGGAAATGGTAGTAGTACGTTTGTATCATAGTACTCATGTGGAGCTGTTTCCCATGAAACTTGACACAGTCTTGGAGTGGTGCAGGTTCTTCTTCTTCTTTTTCTTCATGTTGTTCTTCTACTTCAACTTCTTTTTCCTTTCTTGTTGTTTTGCCTGAAGTGTTAGGATGTGGTGGATCACGAGTGGTCTTACCCCCTCTCGTGGTCACCGCATTTATACTTGAGACTTTTTTCAGAATTACCAAGATATGGGGCAGAAGATATCAATTGAGATAGTTTTCTTTCTATCATGTTATTGAAATTCAATTGATTCTTTACAATGGGAGTAAAGTCATTCATTTTATTGTTTAAAGCTTCAAGGGTCCTATCATTAGCAGCTAGTTTATTATTTATGCTTTCATTCATCCTAGCTTGACTTAAGACAAGATCTTTAAATGAGGGTTGATTAAATTTATTAAAGCTTTTACCTTCATTACCTTGATAGAAGGGTCATGGCTTCGATCCAGATTGCTGAGGTCGATTCTCATTGTTGTTGACAAAGCTCACGCCTTCATTTGTTTCAGGGCAATTGTTTCTTGAATGATTTCCACCACATACCTCACACCATTGTTTTGCTTTGTTAGATCGTGTGGAGGCATAGTGTTGGATGACTTCTCTATCCTTCTTGAAATTGGCTCATTCTTCAAGTTTCTTCATCAAGAGATCCATCCTTGTGGAGAGTGCACTTACTTCATGAATAGTTTCTGCACTCTTTTTCTTGACTGGGAGCCTTTCATCTTTCCACCCTTGATTCGTCATTATCTTCTCAATGAGATCTTTTGCTTGTGTAACGTTAAGTGAAGTGAATGCTCCTCTTGCGGCTGCATCAAGGTGACTACAGACTATCTGTGTTAGCCCATAGTAGAAGCCTTGAATCAGGAGTCAGTCTTGAATTCCATGATGAGGGCATTCCCGAATGTACTCCTGGAGACGTTCCCATGCTTTGGGAATAGTCTCATCCGCTTGTTGTTGAAAGCTTGAAATTCTTCCACGAAGGGCGGTGGTTTTGCCCATCGGGAAGAACTTCTTGAGGAAGGCATTGGTACACTTCTCCCAAGTGGCAACTTCCTCAGAATGAGCATAGAACCATTGCTTCGCCTTCCCGAGTAATGAGAATCGGAAAAGGCGGAGACGAATGATATCCAATGCAACATTCTTGATGGAAATGGTGCCACTTACCTCTAAGAAGTATTGGAGATGTGCATTAGCATCCTCATGGGACTTCCCGCAAAAAGGGTTGGCTTGCACTAGGTTGATCAAAGCTGGTTGCAGCTCGAAGGTAGCACCCCTTGTCCTTGGGCCACGTGAGCGACTGAAGGAGCCGAGAAGTCTGAAATAGCCTCTTGAGCCACAACTTGCTTGATAAACGGAGTGGAGCCTCCTTCCTTGAGTGGATCTGAGTTCGAGGTGAGTTTTCGAGGAGACACTAGACGATGTCTAGAGTTTCTTCGAAAACTCTTAGGATTTTCAAATGTGGTTGCTCGAAACTGGAATTCACTCATACAATGCCTTGCTTCACAATTAAGAAATACAAAGGCAAGGGATAAGCCCCTACAACTATTTGATAACTAATTTGATAGTAAACTCTGGATTCAATTCTATTAAAATTTCTAGGCTATGCTTTCCCCGGCAACGGCGCCAGAAATGTTTGTTGGTATTTCTTATGACTATTGGATAAATCCGCAATCGCACAGATTATACCGTTGTAGCACTTCACCCAAGAGTATTCTGGGGTATCGTAATTTATATTCTCCCAAGGGAAAGTGGAGCTAGAAATAATAATAAAAGAGTGATCCTAGAGATCACCTCAATTTAGTACCAACTAGTGCAAGGGGGTAATTGATATAATGATAGGAGGGTGATGATGTAACAAACTGGTAAAGATAAGCAAGAGATGACTAGTGAGTATAACTATGTGGGAGGACAACGAGAGAGTAAAAGGACTCCTGTGATTCCAACTCTACCTTTGTGGATTTAACTATGGCACTCAACTAAGACAAACGTCGATTGATTCAGAACTTGCCTAAGAACACGTGGTGGAATACAACGACTAGACAAGGTTGTCACCTCTTGCTAGCTACCACAAACAATTCGTGCAACAAGCGATAACCAAAGGTAAGATTAAGTATAACCACTACACTTACACCTATTCTCACTACTCTAATCGTGTATATGACAACTAGAGCACCCTATAACAGGTGATGATCGCATACATGAATGGCCACAAGGATCTCAATCTAGTTTATAACAACTAAATGACAAGATAAACTACAACAATACTATAGCAAGTATAATATTGCACAAAGTAAAGACTAAGTAAAGTAAAGAAGGAATATTGCATTAAATAAGTAAAGTCTCACAAAAGAGAAAAGATACAAGAGCTTATACCAGATCCTCCAGGAAGACAACTCCGGAAAGCCCGAGCAAATCTCAACTCAACTCTAACTCCCACACTAGAGAACACCACTAGACTAATCTCCACTTGAGAACAATAGTGGCTTGTATGGATTACATCATGATTAGAGAGGGAGGTATGGGCCTCTATTTATAGTGGGGGAGGTTGGAGTAGGGGCTACTCCAGCGCCACGTCATCGATCTAAGGGGCTTCAATCCTCCACCCTTGGATCCAACCGACTTAGAACCGCCTTGGATGAATGGTATGGATTTCCAGCATGTGCTGGTTAGTATGGCGGTTGGCAGGGGTCAAACCGACCTAGGGGATGGTCGGCCGACCCTCCCTATGGCCAGTGGGCCATCCCTTGGCCTTTTGGATGTGACCCCACTGGTCCGGGACCAAGTGGGGACCAGGTGGGCCTAGAGGGTGGTCGGCCGACCCCCCTTGGGGTCTCTGGCCCACTTCATCCTTCCTGGTACTGGTCCCACTTGTCATGTGTGTTGGTTGTTCACTCTGGGGTGATTGTCGTGTTGATCTCTCTGATGTGGGCCCATGAATCCATATACTTTGCATGTGAGCCATTGGGAGAAAGCACAGAGTGGTCCAAGGGTTGAGAATCACTCTGAAGTGCTTCTTCTGAATCATGGCCGAGGGGGGAGACCTGGTGGGTCCATAGGGTGGTCGGCCGACCCTCTATTGGGTCCCACTGGGTCTCATTTGCTCCATTTCTTCAATCCTGCAACCAAATGCTCATGGACATGTGGAACTTGTTATTTTATAAAATATGCTTATGATATGATTGTTTTATCCTTGATCCTGAGGTTGCTAGTAGTGTTTTAGTTATATAAAAATGTATTATTCTTGGTGCCAACACAGTCCAAACTCCATCCAGAGGCGCGTTACAGGAAAACTAAAAATCCGACTCTTCAGGGTCCAGACCGCAAATAAATGACTATTTTCTTCTGTCATTTCATCTCATTTGTCACTACTAGATTCCCAGCAGGGCAACACTATTTTCTCACTCAATCTTGATAAGCTTCTTTACAATGTTCTGAAGAGCCGACACACTAGTACTATATTTCTGATAAGCAAAGCATGATCTCCCTTCCTCAGCTTTACATTTACGAATGCCAATTTCATAAACCCTGAGCGAGTGGTACAACAATGGCTAGGTGGTTTCATCTTTAATTTTTACTCCCATGTGATGTTGCCACACTAGCACAGAATTTCTTTTAGAAGACACTGTCTTTTTTGATTGGAGGCGGGCACATCTCCCGCCCGCCTCCATTAATCGAGGCCTGGTTGCCTCCGTCTGTGGAAGACGGTCAGCGAAAATGTCCGCCTCCGTTAACCCTTAACGGAGGCGGACATATAAGGTGTGACCGCCTCGGTTAATATAGATTAACCAAGGTGGTCATCGTAACGCGCCCGCCTCCGTTAATAGATTAATTCAAATTCAAATTCAAATAAAATATGACGCCAAATTTTTTTTAAATGCTGCAAACATAACAGAGACGAGCAATTAAAAACAGCCTGCCTCCGTTAATAGATTAATGGAGGCGGGCGCGTAAAGGTGGCCGCCTCCGTTAATCGTATTAATGCAGGCGGACAGGGTGACCGCCTCGGTTAATCCGTGATTAATCGAGGCCTTCTATTGGAGGCGGTCGTGTTTGCCCGCCTCCATTAAGCAAAAACGATCGCCTACATTAAGTTCTGTGTACTAGTGCTAGAGGAACTATTTAGGAAACAATTGGCACACCCATATAGCAATCACCATTGTTTATCTTTTTATTTTCCTTGTGTTTCCTTAGTGGTATAAGACACTACTAATTTCCTACTGAAATGTCTCATATAGTAGTAGCTCCCGGATGTAGGTATGACCATCCAGAAACAAAGTAAAACTCGAAGGAAGCACATCAGTGATAGCACTGAGCATTCCAAATCGTCAACGTCTAAGAACATTGGCATTGGAGCACTCTAGGAATTCAAATGCAGGCTCAAAAAAGAATTAAGGGATTCAATACTTCACAAAACCTAAAATAAAATTAATGAGGATTGGAAGGAGAGAATACTAGAGGCTAGTGATGAAGTTCTAAAATTTCTTAACAACCCATAAGAGGAAATAACCAATTCACAACTGAGAACGGACAAGATGCTTATGCCAAATCCTAGTCTTGTATCCACATCATAGATTAAAAAAACACATCAACCAATGGTACACTGATCTTGGACACAACCCAGACTGCGATACATAATTCATACATTACAAAGGAAACTTTAGATAAGCTCCTACTAGTGTAACTCAGTTGTCCAGGCACAAGGAACTCTTGGAGTATCAGAAATATAGTGGCAAAAGAACCAAAAGGTCAACAACATCTTTGCATACAAGCAAAACAATTAGTAAATAGCTAAAGGTCAAAACAAGCAATACACATGATGAGGTAGTGACCTTACATACCGAAATAGGAAATTATGTCTCCTTAAGTATTATATGTCTCCTTAAGTATTGGTTTGTAGTTCTCGAGCGTCTTATATCTCGAATTTAAATGGAGTATTTCACCTACAGATAATATGCACTACATTAAGACTACAGATTTTCTTGGAGACTAAATAAAGATATTTAACATGGCCAATTACATTACAATTAACAAGAACCTAACATATTTTTTTCAAGCAACTACATGCATTATCAAGCAAGATACTACTCGATAAAGGAACCCCATGACCCCATTAGCACCAAGATGCATTGACTCAGGCACTAACATGTAGACATGAAAAACTAACATGTACTTGAAAAGTGTTGTTTGAAAAAGCATACCACCAATATGCTCTGGCCATTTATAGTTCTCGATGAACCACAATATGTCTACTATATACATGCTCGTCAAAACTAAGTTCACAAACTATGCAGAAAATCCCTATATCAAATCAAAGAACATAGAACTCAATTCAGAGTCTAGCCATATCATCTCTGCAATCCGCAAGATGGATATAAAAGCAACCTGTAAGTTACTCTAGGCATGAAGAAATGAGAAGAGATAGAAGAATAATAGATACCAACTAATGAATGTGTGCAAAGACTATTTTGATAGTGCCAGGAGATTAATCTAAAATATGAGAAGTTCCTTAGAAGCCACATGGACCCAATGTCAGCGTGAGCACAACCTGCATCCAAATTTTGACAAACCAGATTGGCACTAATTTTTGCTACACCTATTTTTTTTCTGGAACCTAGAAATCAAAAGATAGCAACAGATGAATAGAGGAAAACTGTATTCTATAGCACTGATCCTAACCTGTTCATCATAAGCTCTGTAGAGGAACTTAGAAGGAATCCTATCAGCACAAATGAGCACCTATTCTATAGCACCCTGCATTTTGTCGATGTCTAATCTAGCAGTAGATTCCAGGCAAACGATTCTATATTTATGTTGACCATTCATGCATGTTAATTCCTCATATATATTACCTATTAATCAAAATTTTCCCTCACGATGAACTTCATAATATGGATCTACACAACATAGTTAGCCCAATTGACTGCGACATGGAATAGAATTAGGATGTACCTGTTTATTGTAGCCGATCTAGATGGATCTGCACATAGTTGGATAGCAGAAAGATATGTCGCGCTGCCATTTGACACCAGATATGGATCACTTGCCCCAGAGGCACTCCATTATCTGAAATATTCCCAAATATCTCCTAGGCAGAAATAAGGTCATGCATCCATAGCATCACTACCTTGCGACATCATTAGGCTTGTCTACAGTGGAAAAAGATTGGAGCTAGTCAGTGACAGAAAAGGAGACAATTAACTTAAATGAGAGTGGTATTTCAACCAAAGATCTGTAAATTGCCATTGGTGAAGATGCCAAAGATCCTAAACTGGATAATATACAATGAGTGAAGAGTGAGGCAGAGTACACATGCTATTTCAATTTTTAAAGAGCCATCACATGTTTGTGGATGTTGTATGCTTCCATTATACTGAAAAGTATAAAAAGGGAGATGCGGCAGTCTATGAGGGTAATTTTAGTCAGATTAAGCATGTAATAACAAAATGCAAACGAATTCAGTTCCAAAACCAAATTGCTTTTCTCCAGAAATCAACAAAATAAAAATAAAAATGACATGCACTATTACCTCTCAATAAACATGCCATTCAGAGGAACATGACTGGTGTAATAAAATGTTTTCAAGAATTAGTTTTTCCCTAAACCTAGCCAACAGACATGAGCTACATGAAGCTATGGCAACCTGTCATACTCAATCAAATACCATATGTGTCATGGGAGTGGTAAGAATGTGCAAATATTACACAAGCAAGGAGGAGCCCCAAGAACTAACCAAAATGCTATCAGACAAACTCAGACGAAACCATCTCCTTTCTTCATAAGCACGGGATCTCAGACTTGCATTGGGACAACAAGGCAAGGCTAAAAAGAAGTTCAGACTTATATTATATACTTTTTTCTTTCTAAAATTCTAGCTTCCTATAGATGCCTGCAAACATCTAGAAATTAAGAACATGGGTGCATCATCCTTGAAGATCGAATCTGTCCCACCCAATTTAGAAAACATACTAAGCAAAATCCCACTCCCTAGATCAATGTTCTTATCTAAGCACATCTTCCATGGATGGATCAGAGGCGCACCACAATCATCTAGCTCCAAATCAATGTCACCTGCCAATATGAACAACAGGCAAGAGATCTAAGAGCCACACCCATGGTAGAAATCTGGGCACCCACGCTGGTTAAAAAAAATCCCCGGAACCCTAAAATCAATGGATACCCAAGATGACCACGGGGACAAATTGCAAGCTTCAACCTCCTAGATGTATAGCTCGACAAAAGCATGGCCGGAAATAGAGCGCTTGAGACGAGCACGTACCACACAAGCGACGAATCTGGCTGAAAGTCGTCTGACGGCCGCCCGCTCCACCGGGGACTGGGAGGGCACCCTCGCCGGAGCTGCCACACCTGACGCGCCGCGCCTAGCCCCCGGCGTCGGGGCGCCTTGCGCCGCCACTCGCTCCGGGGGTGCCGCGCCTTGCCACCCGCGGCAAGGCCCCTCGCGCCGCCGCACCAGACCTCCCTCGCGCTGCCGCTCGCTTCGAGGGCGCCGCGCCGGGGCCGTCCGCGCTGGGGCGCCTCGCGCCGCCGCACCAAGCCTGTGGTCGAGAGAGGGAAAGGGATGAGAGGCGGCGTGAGAGAACTAGAGTTTCAGAGGATTGGAGCCGGTATATATTTGAGGAGCACCGCATGTATGGCAGTGACCAGCATCGCCTGATCGACATCAGATCAGATGGCCACGGTAAAAAAAGCGGACGTGGCCTGGTTGTCGCCGCGTCCAGACCTGCTGTTCTAAAGAAAGTAAAATAAAATACAGAAGCGCGTTACGAGGAAAACTAAAAAACCGAACCCTGCAGGGTCCAGACCGCAAATAAACCGAGCCTGAGCGAGATATTTGTGCCGCGCCGCAAAAGCGCATATTCCCCTTCCCCCTGGCCCTCTCGATCTGCCGTCCCGTGCGCGCCCCCGCTTCGCGCCCGCCAGCCTCTTCTGCCCGCGCCCGCGACTACCGCTTCTAGGGTTAGGGTTCCGGCTTGATTCGACCAAGATGGGCGTGCCGGCGTTCTACCGGTGGCTGGCGGAGAAGTACCCGATGGTGGTGGTGGACGTGGTGGAGGAGGAGCCCGTCGAGATCGAGGGCGTCAAGGTCCCCGTCGACACCTCCAAGCCTAATCCCAACGGCCTCGAATTCGACAACCTCTACCTCGACATGAACGGCATCATACACCCTTGCTTCCACCCCGAGGATAGGGTACGTATTCGCTGAATAATAATCAGGCTGCGCTGCCTTCCTTCTCCCTGCCCTCCACCTCCAGATGTGTCGTAGCGTAGGAGCTGTCAGCTTGTCTCTGGTTTGTTTCGGATGGTGCAATTCGACGCCTTTGCGGTAAATGTTGTTGGATTTGTGCTTGGCTTGTCGGGTCCTGTTCATCCACACTACTTCAGCGCTACTTTTTTTTTTCCAGCAAACGAACAATGTTTTTCTTTCACAGCAAATTAGCATAAGCATTCAGCATAAGCCAAATTTCAGCAAAACGAAGAGGGCCATGTTTGTGATAGCTGTGAGCTGTTGACGGCAAGATTAGAGCTTTTTATTATTTGAGAGAGTTTGGTGACCTTGAGCTTTGTGCTCTACTGGTAAGCCGATTACAAAAGAAAATGGGACTGCAAAATTGCTCCCTTCCCGGCTTGTGTAGATGTACACGTCTGTACGGGCTCTTAAGTTCTTTTAATCATGTGGTTTTCAATATTCGAACTTAGTCTTATTTTGTCTATTGACCTGCACTCCAAATGGTGTGGACGGCTTATTTACCACTTACCTACAAGGAGCTGACTAGTTTCATTATAGTTTTTAGTATGATGCAACTACTTCATAAGGCTTAATGTGCAACATCATTAAGCATTCATCCAAGTCCTCGAGATCGCAACACTAGAATCGATGTGGACCAAAACCCCTACATTTTTCTTTTCCCTAGAATCATTGCTTTAAGCACACGGAATGGCTATTACTCTGTATGCTGTTGTTCTGTCCGTACGTGTAGGTTTAGAGGAAGCATTTTACTTTTCTTCTCCTATTGAAACCTTTGTGTTTTTCTGTTACCTGTATTGACTGTAATTCTGTCTGGTATTTTCTTCTGCAGCCCTCCCCAACAACATTTGCTGAGGTTTTCCAGTGCATGTTCGATTACATCGATAGACTCTTCATCATGGTTCGCCCTAGGAAGCTTATGTACATGGCTATTGGTATGTTCTCCATGAACCTTTATGCAGGTTACACAGTTCTTACTACTTGTATATCGCCCATCTGTTCTAGTGTTCTAGAAATTAGAGTTCGTATGTTCATATATATTAATAATAACAATTAGGATGGTTGTTACTCTTTTAAGGTATTATTAGAGTTTGTGCCACTGCATATATGCTGATTATACAGTGGTTTACAGATGGTGTGGCTCCACGTGCTAAAATGAACCAACAACGCTCTAGACGATTCAGAGCTGCAAAAGATGCAGCTGATACGGTCAGTATTCTAGTGGAATTATCATCCTCTTCAGTGTATGATCATACACTGTCATTTCAACATTGGTTTTTAAACAGTATCAACCATTTGTAGTTGCTCTCATTGTTCAGTATTGTTCTATCTTCTATCTCCAGGCTGCAGAGGAAGAACGGTTACGTGAAGAGTTTGAGAGGGAAGGAAGAAGACTTCCTGCAAAACAGCAATCACAGACTTGCGATTCTAATGTTATTACTCCCGGAACTGAGTTTATGGCTGTTCTTTCAATTGCTTTGCAATACTACATCCATCAAAGACTGAATTATGATCCTGGATGGAAAAAAATTAAAGTAAGTGCTATCTGTTGACAAATTGGACTTCGATTTTTGGAACTCCTGTTTTGCTAGTACGTTGTGTCATATTTTATTCTAGTTAAAAAAAGCTACACACTGGAAAAAGTTAATAATGAAGAGATGACGTATGTTCTGACCAAATCATTTTGAAGGTTATTCTGTCTGATGCCAATGTTCCTGGTGAAGGGGAACATAAAATAATGTCTTATATTCGTGGTCAACGGAATCTCCCTGGATTTAATCCAAACACCCGCCATTGCTTGTATGGCCTGGTATGTTTTGGAAACAAAGCTCTATGTACTTTCAGTTGGACTTTATTTCTTGAGTTCTGCTAATGCATATGCTTGCTTGTTTACACATGCAGGATGCAGACCTCATAATGTTAGCTTTAGCAACTCATGAAGTACACTTTTCTATATTGAGAGAGGTAAGCCTTGCTTAGTGAATTTGAAATTAATGCATTTCGTTAAATTTTTTAATCATCTAATATTGGTCTTCTGCTGTCTCTGTACTTTTTTAATTTGTTAAGCTTAAGCAAACCATTAGCTTTACTTTCTAGCCTTTGTAACATTTGTAACACTTTATAGTCGAGTTCGTTTTTGTTCAGGTAATCTTGTACACTTTGTAACATTAGTGAGTGGGTGTGGATGTGTATTTGTAAGGGTTTTTTACACTTTGTCTTAATGTGACGATACACAACTCTCTTGCATGTTCAAATTATTGTTAAACATTTTCTTGTAAAAGCTTCAGTTAAAGATTATTTGAATAAATTTTGTGTTTGCAGGTAGTTTTTACACCTGGACAGCAGGACAAGTGCTTCATATGTGGTCAGGTGGGACATCTAGCCGCTAATTGTGAAGGAAAGGCAAAAAGAAAAGCTGGGGAATATGATGAAAAAGGTGACGCTATTGTTCCAAAGAAACCATACCAGGTAATGGTGCTGTTTGAACTTGTACTGAGAGTCTTAATTTTTATTTTGTATTGCTTCTTGACTTTTGTGCCCTTGCAGTTCTTGAATATCTGGACCCTTCGGGAGTACTTAGAATATGAGTTCAGAATGCCAAATCCACCTTTCCAGATTGATTTTGAGCGCATTGTTGATGATTTCATCTTCATGTGCTTTTTTGTTGGCAACGATTTTCTTCCACATATGCCAACACTAGAGATCAGGGAGGTTAGTTTTCTGGTTTATTACTTAATGTTATACTACTAATAAAATACCTACCTTTGCAGCTAGTAGCTATTCCGTATTAAGTATTGGTGTTAGTGCTTGCTAGCAGTCATGATCTTTAATTTATTATTTCAAAGTTAAATAAATATGATTTCCTGCTCCTAGTGTACTCTCTTATACTTTTGTCACATTCTACTGATTTGCCTTGTGTATCTGCAGGGAGCTATCAATTTATTAATGGCTGTGTACAAGAAAGAATTTCCTTCAATGGGTGGCTATTTAACAGATTCTTGCACGGTAATAGAAGTTTAATTATATTGGAGATGTTTCTTAATGTTTTCTTAGCAAAACTACTTCTGATAACCATATGCACATCTGCTGTAACTTCTTGTACTTCTTTGTTATTTTAGCCGGATCTGAATAGAGTCGAACACTTCATTCAAGCAGTTGGCTCTTATGAGGATAAAATATTTCAGAAAAGGGCTCGTTTGCATCAGGTGTGCAAGGCTAAATTAAATTTCTTGCATTTAAAGTTATATTGAACTATACCTGGGCTCATAAAAATTTTCTTGGCATTTTCAACTTGAGACAATTTTCTGGTATATTCTCATGTTGGTGAATGGCAGCTAAATTCTTCTATCAACAAAAACAAAACAAATATGTTCCCATTTGCAGTAGGTTTATATCTCTTTCTGTATTTGGGTTTTCTTGTAACCTAGTAACTAGTGGTACAGTAGGGTTGTGGTCTTCATGGGTTCAATCCCCTCCCCACCTTCTCTGTATTGGTTTCACAGTTTTCCATGTTTGCATCATACTTCGTGCAATGAAGTGTTACAGAAAGAAAGAAAAACTGTTTGTTCAACAATCAACATCTGCCATCCAGCATTTACCCATGCTCTGGATTCTAATATGTTATCGATGGAATGGAAGTATACTATCTTATCACATTTATAAGTGCCATATAGCACTCGAATAAGCTATTTGAATTGTTTTAATATTTTTAAAGAAACATTTGAAAAATAATATTTAGAAGTTCATTATTATATATTTGCACAGGTCAATTGTTAAAAAGTTTCTTTATGGTCACAGCGTCAAGGAGAAAGAATAAAACGGGAAAAGGCCCAAGCAAAGCGTGGGGATGATCTGGATCCTCATGTCAGAGGTGATCTTATTGTACCCGTTGCAAATTTTCGAGGATCTCGCCTTGCATCTGGGGCAGTACCTTCACCATATGAACAGAATGGATCTCATAGAGAAAGGAACAGCCAAGCTCGGAAAGCTCCAAGAGTATCATCATCAGGTTCCAGCATTGCTGCTGCTATTGTTGAGGCTGAAAACGATCTTGAAGCACAGGTAGATCATTTCATTTGGCTTTGTTTTGGAAAAAAAGCCTTTTCATTTTTTTTTCTTTTATCTGATTTTCCTGTGGTAACTTAGGAGCGTGAAAACAAAGAAGAATTGAAGTCTATGCTTAAGGATTCTCTTCGTGAGAAATCAGATGTCTTCAATTCTGAAAATCCAGAGGAGGACAAGGTATGTATGCACCAAACATGTCCCATTACATTTTATATGGTTTACTAAAACTCCCACTTTCATCTTGTGTAATATGTCAGTTGCAAAGTATTGCTGTAACTTATAATTTATTGACATTTGAGTCCTTTATGTTAGGCCTCGCTGCGATAGGCGGCAGCGGCACAAGGGCAGGGACAGGAGAAGGGGCTAGATAATAGATTCATTCTTGCTTGCCTTATTATACATCTCCCCTCTTTATATAGAGAGACTTCTTTAACCCCTAAGCAAGAGACCTCTAATTTTATTTCTAACTCAGTCTTAACCCTAAGAGATCTGGCCTGCCATACTGCCTAACCAGCTCAATAGGCCCAGGCAGCCCTGCCGACTGCCATAACACTTGCTTTTCTATATTTAGGAACATATTGGTAAAAAATCGAAAACATATTTTGTTACTTTCTATACTTGGTGTGGTTTGACCTTAAGTGTCTGTGGTTAAAGTCTTTAAAATAAGAACATAATTTCTGATTATTCTGGTCTGGCCTCTTGTATCTGTGCATTTCAAAGGCTCAAAATGATGCATAATATATTTAATATTCAGGTAAAGCTTGGAGAACCAGGATGGAGGGATAGGTACTATGAAGAGAAGTTTGGGGCAAGGACACCTCAACAGATGGAAGAAATACGTAGGGATGTTGTAAGTATATTATGGGAATCAGTACACATTTGTGGATAGAAGGTTTCGTTTGATTTGTTTAGATATGTAAATTCTCTCATTTTGCATATCTTAAATTTGATGTGTTCCATCTATCTTTAGGCTCTCAAATATACTGAAGGATTGTGTTGGGTGATGCATTACTACTATGAAGGGGTCTGCTCATGGCAATGGTAATTTGCCTGCTCTAGTTGGGCCACTTATGTCTAGTGACTAGTGAAATGGTTATTTGTAATGCAGTTGTAGATTTTACAAAGTCGCTCTAAAATTTGTCTTGCCGTGTGTAGGTTTTATCCTTATCATTATGCTCCTTTTGCTTCGGATTTAAGGAGTTTGAGTCAGTTCAATATAACTTTCGAACTTGGGTCACCATTCAAGCCGTTTGATCAGCTAATGGGGGTTTTTCCTGCCGCAAGGTGAATATGCTAAGACTGCATCTCTTTTGTCTTCATTCATCATTGTGTTTTTTTTTTCTTATTGGTTGGTACATCTCATTTTCAGTTCTCATGCACTTCCTCTAAATTATCGGCAACTGATGACTGATGCAAGTTCACCAATAATTGATTTTTATCCAACTGGTATGCTGATGTTGTGAACATAAGAAATAAGCTGTATTACCAGATTCTCTCTTGAGCTAAGATATTTTCTAATCCCTCTTCTCCCATCTACCATGCAGATTTTGAAGTAGATATGAACGGGAAAAGATTCTCTTGGCAGGTACTTAACAGTGAATAATTATGTCATACATGGGCCCTTTCTAATTAAATGTCCTTGGAGAACATATTTCCCTTTAGTTATTGCATATTTGTGTACCGGCCATGACTAATAGCAGTGCATTCTTCGCAGGGGATAGCAAAACTGCCCTTTATAGATGAAGACAGGTTGCTGGCTGAGATTAAAAAAGTTGAGCATACCTTGACGGTATGGAAATGAAATAGCTTCTTGTGCAAATATGCTTGTAAGCAATATGGTATAGGAAAAAAAAATCTGATCAGCTTCTCTTTCCTTATCTTGTGTAGCCTGAAGAAGCAAGGAGAAACAGTACCATGTGCAATATGCTTTTTGTGAATGGCTCCCATTCACTTTCTCCTTATATCTACTCTCTCAGCAGTAAATTCGGGCATCTGGCAGACAAAGACCGCGGTGGAATCAAAGAAAAACTCGATCCTTCAGCTAGGTTAGCTAAGCTTTTCAGGATTCTTGATCTTATGGGCATGAATAGACAGCACAGAAACAAATCTGCCTGCTGCTTTTCTTGGGGTGGGGGGATAAATCTTGACAATATATTATCCCGCTGAGGTGTTTATGGCTGGATTTCTCTAACATTGCTGCTGCTGTTTTTTTTTTATTTAGTGGAGGAATGAATGGTTACATTGCACTCTGCAGTGGGGACCCATCCCCTCCTGTCTTCAGATCTCCTGTAGACGGGCTTGAGGATATCATGGATAATCAAGTGATGTAAGCTCTATTGCTTTTGCCCATTATGGTTATGATTTAGTGCCAACCTAGTTAACGCTCATTACCTTCTTTTTAACCAGAACCTCAATCTACAAGCTTCCAGATCCTCACAAGCACATCGCACATCCACCAGCTGGTGTTATCATACCCAAGAAGGTAAACAACATTGAAGAATGAACATTGCTTAGTTATATCTTATAAGGGAATGCCCTTTAATAGACCAAAAATATGATTGATATCCCAGTAATTGAAGCTTTGTGTTTGATCAAATCTCCAGATTGTAGAAGCCGGTGATCTGAAACCACCGCCAGTGCTGTGGCATGAAGACAGCGGTAGGAGGCCTCATGATAACAACCACCGGAGGCCTTATGATAACAGCAACAGGTACTATTCCAGGTCTTTCCCTTGTCTTGCAGCCGCATTGAAATTTATACCTATTATGAATTGGTTTCAGGCAAAACCCATCAGGAGCTCTATCTGGCCGCCAACTCGGGGAAGCTGCCCATCGACTTGTTGTAAACAGCTTGAATGTTCGGGGTGGTGGGCAACATAATTCCCCATCTATGCCATATCAGACAATAATGAGTGGTATGAACTATCCAAATGGAAGGCATCACCTGGGTAACCATGGAGTGCCTCTGAGAATGGAGCAGCCTGCTGGCCGTTCTGGCTGGCATGTTCCTGGTGATAATATGGCCAATGGTCAAGCAGAATATGGTCAGTATCAGCCTGAAAGGTCAGGACCTTCTCGGCATGAACGAGATAACCGTGGAAGGCCACAGTATAACCCATATGCAAGAGAGAACCACCATGATTCTGGTGGAAGAGTTCAACCACCTGGATACCATCAAAACCGTGGCAACTCACAGTCCGCTGCTCCATCAGCAGGTCCTGGGCTGTATGGGCAACCCCCACCAGCATATGCCGGTGGTTATTCTGGGGGATACCAGCCTGCACCATATGGAGCTCAACAGTGGCAGCAGCGACCTTATGGAGGTGGGATACCCCCCACAAGACCTAACTCACACCAATCACAAAACCGTTATGGGTCCTTAGATAAAAGTTCTAATAAGAGGTCCTCAGGTCAAGGCAGATATTAATCCCTAAACCCATAGGGCCTTATTGAAAAAGGGGAAATGTATTGGATCCAAATCCTTGACAAATCACTAAGCAATGCCTTAATCCAAACAACCCCTTGCTGTTGTGACCCTATTCTTGTTAGTAATCATCAAGCAATGCCTTGGTACAAACAGCCCCTTACTTTTATAGTCCTGTACTCCTGTTCCTGTTGTTAGTAAAACTTCTCAAGTATCTTGAATGGCGTCACCATAGCCTACCTTGAGGACTCCAAGGAGCAAATGTTGTTGTATACTAGCTTTGTTGCCAGACCATCAGCAATTGGTGGCATCAGCTGTTCTTTCATTTGTGGTTCTCATTTCTTCGTAGTAAGTAGCATGGGGTTGGTTTGGTAGGTGATCAAAAAATTTTGAACTTTGGTGACAGTGTATGTAACATAAATTTATACAGTTGATTCTGGATATGTATCTGTTTCTTAATATATGGCAGTAATAAAAGCATGATTTCTCATGGCTGTCTTGTCGTTTTTGTAAATTATGTGCTTATTATCTACATCTATAAATGGTATTGTGCCTGCTGGAGTGCACTTTTTATGTGGTTAACAGGTGTAACATGTACAAATATTATACGTTCAATTGTTTACATGGAATCATTCAATTAGCTTCAGTAGTTCGTGACGTGACTACGATTGTTTGTTCTGCTTTGAGTCTAGCGGTACTGGTGAATAACAATCCCAATTATCTGTGTTTAACTACTTTTTTTTTTGAATTTTACTTTCATATATATATGTATGACAACACCTTATCATGTATGTCTATGTCTCAAAGAAATCAAATCGATATATATGCCGTGTAGTATGTGCCTTCTAGTACTTGGCATTATAATCTTCTCTACTGCAGCAGTTATCTTCACAGTGAGTAGAACTTAACAAATTTGTTTGAGAATCCACAGTATCATCTGAATTGTCAGTTGCTGGGCGTTTCATGTAGGTTGGAGAGCATAATATTTGCTCATCAAGCATTAAACATTTCTACTACTGATTTTTCCTGGACTGGAAAGATAAAAAGGACCCAACAGCTAATCAACCACTTAACAGAAAGAATTAAAAGAAACAAGTCTTGCCTCAACTCAATTGAATATCAAAGGATATTTTTTTTTTTTTTGGTCTCAGACGTCAGAACCCTTATGTATGCCAACTACTGATGGGGCAACGTAAGTAAGAATGACCTATACAATCTAGATTACTGCTTGCATATCCTTAACACTGATAATGTCAGCGGTAGATGAAAATGAGCTTTTGGACCTTGATCTTGATGACCTTGAGGATCTTGCGGATGCCCTCGGCGAGTCATTCTTGGATTTCTTCCTTCTCGACTTCCTGGGTGGCTTTGGTATGTCAGGGTACTGGGTTGTTTCTTGACCACTACTTTCGGAAAATATACCAAAGGGTGATATATCTCGAGGCTCGTCAAAATCTGTAAATGAGAGAATTATTGCACATCAGTGACAGCAATAGCAGTAGAATACAAATTATACTATATTTGAAGATTTTTTTTATTTCATTGGAGATATTTAAGAGCATTGGCCCATTCAAAACATCTCATTCTACACCTTTTGTCATTGAATTTTAGTAGAACCTTTTGTCATTCTACACCTTTTGGCTTTGATAGATATGTGGGTCAGATAATCAGTTAATTTTTGATAGGTGTCAATCAGAGTCATTATAGCATTTTTTGGGGGGTGGGTGGGTTTTGTTTTTGGAGGGGAGGGGCAGATTTAATGGTATCTCATAGTTTTGCTTCTGACAGCACACGACTTAGTGGATGACATGTTATCAAGTGTTTGACCGGCTGGAATCCAGATGAAGATTTTGTTTACAGTTTAAATCATGTTTTGGTCAGCCACGAAGTATGATCCAAGTTATGATATGAATTACTGAATGATGTTTTATGAAAAAAAATGTTTGAATTGTATTCCAAAAACCTAATTTATGAAATTTTATAAACACCAACTGTCATTGATGAGATGAACTTGTACACAGAACATAAACTACACATGAGGGTATAATTTTGGTCCACAATCCAAATGGACCGGATCTTATTATTTCGTTTATTCATCAAGTTGCATCCCACCTCCGATCCACCAACAACAGAAGATGCTGTTGGCAGTTGAAAGACACTGAAATTTTATTAATACCAATATACCATCATGGGCGATTGCTACAACTCTGAATAATGATAGATCATGATTCAATTAATCATGGACCAACAAAAAGATTGCTGTCTAAAAATGGCAACATGAGAGCATTCCTAGGATGAATAACTACAGTTTCCTTCGCCGTACAAACATAACCCCTCAAATAAATTAAAGGCAGAATATTCTTCGCTAAAGAAAGCAGAAAACAATTGGATCAAACATGTGCACCACTAAAATGCGCAATAACTAATGAACAAGAGATCTGAATATCACCTTGAGAAGCCCAGGATGTTCGTGCAGATGGCCCGGCATTGCTCAGCGATGAAAAGTCGAGTGACCCCTTCATGTCATAATCAATCAGGCAGTGGTAAGAAAAAAGGCATTATTCCAAATTGTGAATTTTGCAATGTAGGATGTGTACCCAGCTAGGAGAAGCTGCACTTCCTGTTGGGCTATCCCAACCGATGTGCGCAACATGCTTCACATCAGTTGGATTACTGATCTCCATCTGATGCTCCTTTACCACTGCAAGAATGTTATACATGAACAACAAAGAATAAGTTGGCGCACAAGAAAGGAACTTGCATTGAGCGTTCAAGCTTTACACAGAATCGTCACAAATATATCCTTCCATATTTTTATTCCTCTATGAAACCTTGTAAAAAATTCACACATGCTGATGTTGATCACATACCAAAGATCTGAGAGATGACCTTGAGGCCCTTGAATACGCCTTTCATCTTGTACGCCATTGTCGGATGTGAACAAGAATAATCCCTTTTATTTGGACACTGAAACGTGAAGAAGGCCCGCAGAAGATGTAAAGAAAAGAGTTCTAGTTTCAAAACTGCGTTTTGTTTCTAAAAGTTTTTTTTTCTAAATAGAGAGATATACACAACCACTGTTCGCCTACATGGTCGTGTAGCCCGTGTACACACCGTTTAAACGCTACACGGTGGTACACCGTTTCCGTTTAATCGGCCGTTTTGACCGTTTAAACACCGTTTTATCCGTTTAAACACCCGTTTTTCCCGAATAATATGCTAAACGGAAGGTGACCGACTGTTTACCGTTTAACGTTTAGGATAACATTGTACACAACTAAAGAAGATTTGTAGTCCAAAAAGAAATTTCTGATCGAGTAATGCACATACCTCAAGGTATAAAGATGATGATGTTGATACCCTTCTTGGATGCCTCAATGGAATTATTTGGAGTATGCAAAAGTTCCATCACCTCCCATTCACCCTTGTAGCTAGTTTTGCATTAGCAACATCTACGAGAAGACTCCGTTTGTTGGGGCTTATATCGTTGGCAGCAGGAATGGCATAAAGACACCACAAGAGTACGTTTCTGTGATTGCACCTAACAATTAAAATCTTCTTAAAATAATAACTAAGTTGACCTTCTTTTGGATGTGGCTGGACGGAAGGATCAGAATGGGTCGCTAGTCTTTTGACCTGACAGGAAATACTCGTTGGCTACTTGGTTGCATCTGTTTGGGACGACTCTGCTCTAGTTTTTGCAGTCGTGGAGTTTCTGGAGTAGATACCTGTTTGGCATATAGCTCTGCTCTAGCTCTAGTATATACCTGTTTTGCTATGAATGACCATTTATACCCTTCAAATGTTGTCTGTTATATATAGCTTTTTACGTGATTCTCATTATTCTATACATTATTTGTAACCTTTGGTACTTCTCCGTGATTTTTTTGCCTTCTTTTGCGCATTAGTACTGCTCCGTAATTAATTTTTGGCAGAAGCATTGAATCAAACAGGTTGGATGCAGCAAACCTCCGTGCACTTGTGCGAGCTCCACGGTCAGGGAGGCCGCGCCCCACAACGACGTTGGCCTGAACGCTAGGAGCCCATGTCCGGCTCGGAGGTCCGTCCCCGCACTCGCACTAGGCAGGGGGGCAGGGAGGCCGTGCCGGGCTAGGACGCCGTGCCACCACCAGAGAAGCGATGGAGGAATGGAGCAAGAAAGGGGTGGGGGAGGTTGAGGAGGACCAGATCTACCTCCTCCGGCCATCACCGGCGGCGGAGGATGGTCGCCAGCGGGAGGGAAAAGCGTAGGAAGGAGGAAACGAAACAGAATGGAGAAAAAGAACGAACCGGTACGTGCTTGAGTTGTATAATGGATTACATTGGTGGGTAATTATTCCTGACTCCACGAGAAGATACACAAGCCTGATTTTTGGAGTACTTTTGAATTGACCCTTAACTCCACCTTTTTTTAACGAGCAGAGATCTTAGAGCTGGACCTGTTTGGTAGGATAGTTTGGGAGTAGAGCTATGAAAGTTGGAGCAGAGCAGTCCCAAACAAGCTCTAAACATCGAAAGCTGTATTGAGTTAAATGCACACACCATATCAACTCAAAAGCTTATTAAGACGATGGAAAAATGTGGATAACACTTACACTTCAGCAAGCTGAATGCCAAATTGTTACCTATCTGTCACATTTTACCGTTAACCATAATTGAGGTTATACTCCCTCCGTCCCAAAAAGGAGGACATTATGGGACGCGTGCCGGTCAAACTTTCTCAACTTTGACTAAGTTTCTAAAAAATACGTGCAATATTTATATTTCTAAATAAATTTGTTTAAAAACTACACTTAAAGATCTTTCCAATGATACTAATTACTTAACATAATTATTTATATATTTTAATACATAATTACCGTCATTTTGAAAACGTTGGCTTCTCGGAAATCGGGAATCGAGAATGACATCTATTTAGGGACGGAGGGAGTATGTGTCAAATTTTAGTTGTATGATTTATATCTAGTATATGACCAAAGATTGTGGTACCGCGCGAACTGTCAAGCAATGCATTTTTCGGTGTTCATCTGATACTAGCTTCCCCTGTTTATGGGAGAGCAGCTGCTGCCTCCGGGACACAGCTAAGAATATAAGGGTCGGAGCTGTGAATTATATATTAAATCAGTAACCATGAGATGCAGCCACGTTGAGGACTGAAGAAGCCTGCGAATCAGTCAATACAAGAGCCGCGTTTTTGGATGTTCCCGGATCTGAATAACCGACAAAAAAATGTTCCTGGCATTGATTCTGCGAGAACTGATTGGCACGTAAACACAATTGGCTGTTTACAACTTTACATTGTTCAGCATAGTTTGACACTTTGACTACAGAACATGGACTGTGTCGAGGACGACTTATTGTATATATATTCCTGGTGTTATCTAAATCACGATTGTTAAATTTCTAAACGTAATTAATGGGAGATTTAAAAGATACAAGCTTGCATCGTATGGTGTTAAACTGCGAGAAAATAAGACTCTACTGCCAATTTTTAAATCGTCCTTGTTCGTTCAAAACAAAAGGAGTTAGATTTAGGGGCTGATTAGGGCCTAGGGCCATCGTCCTAGGCGTGGCCCAAAGAACACTTTACAGTTTATTAGACCACAGCCTGGTTTCAGATGTTGGGCTACATCCTCCCGACCCATCACAGAGAGGAGACACCCAAGAAGCACACGGTTCTCGAGCCCGGGCGCCTAGGAGTAACTAGGTACACATAGGAGAGAAGCAGCAACGGAACGGTCCTAGGCGAGAATGCAGACTAGAAGATGTGAGCCGAAATTTACTTTTTACTCTCTAAACTCCTATATATATATATAGGGTAATTTCTTTTTACTTTTTACTCCTATGTGTAGTTACTCCTACATTCTCTCCTAGTCTCTCTCCTAGTCTGCATATGTACGTTGGTATGTGTCCTCCTCCGTAACACAACCATCATATTTGGATCCATATTTGGATCCTAGAGCTAGTTTCCATCCAACTAGTCTAAAAATATCCAATTACAAGAGTTAGATTGGGCTAGTTACATGTAGCCCATAAAAAATAACTAGTTTCCTAAAGAGGTGATTATTTGAGCTAGTTTAAACTGGTTGTGGTTGAACATGGGACTCACCCGATATACAACTACAAAAAATATTATAACTAACAAACCAAACATCCAAATAAAATTCTGATTACACCATTGAATTCGTTACAATAAATACTTTAAAATAAGATCTCACATTAATATATTTGGATGATTTGTAAAAATAATTTATTATCAAACTAGCTCAAACTATCCTTGAATCCAAACACCTCCTTGGTTAGAGCTGGTTTAAGCTAGTTTACAAACTAATTCTAACGTCTAGCTCTATCCGAGCTAGAGTGGTCCAAACAGTGCCAATACATACTTTCTTGTTTCGTTTTGTTGATCTTCCGTCCAATCTGAATGCTGCTTTCTGAATTTGAATTCACATGATTTTTTTTTCTTGCAACATGCATATATGTCCATGAGCTAACCCTGAAAAACTAAGACATCTGTTTGCTGCTGAATCATCACGACGACCTGCGCCATGCATGTCGCGTTCGACGACCCAAATGGCGAAATGGTGTCGACATCCCGATCAACAACAAATTTTCTATGCTTGTTTGACCTGAAAAACAAATGATATTTCCCGTCTTCTGGCGATTGTGCGTTGACCTGTTGGAGGACTTGCATGCAGCAGCAAGCACTACACTACAACCTTTAAACAGCGACTGACTTGAAGTTGCTGAAAGGGGTGTACAACAATGGACAGTCCGTGGCTAAAGGTTATAGCGACGGACCCTTGCAGATGCTATTGAAGCGGTCGTTGTATATATACAGCAACGGACATCATCTTTAGCAACAGACTGTTCGACGGTCCGACTTTTAGCAACCGACAACACGTCACATGCTGTCCATGGCAGCTATCTTGGGCAAAAGCTCAAAATAGACTTTTTGGCTGCAAATCTATTAACACTACGACTAGCTTGTTGTTGACATGATGTTGTCCAGCAACACCCAGAAGTTTCTGAAAAATGTGATAAAATCAGAAATTTAACTAAGTTGCAGGTTCCAATGTACACCTTACAAGGAGAATGAGATGAGACAATTTTAGAAATATAAATCACAAATTTAGTCTGCCTCTAAAAATGAAACATCCAGTGCTTACCCCTTAGTTTTCTCTGTGTTTTACTTCCAGTATTTCAAATTTCCTTGACTGTAAGCATGTAAATTGTCTTGACATATTAATAAAATTTACACCTTTCTTGAATACAAAATAGATTAATTAGTAGCATTGCCAAATTGGAAGAGTGACTCATACCTCACTTTAACTAATCTATCTAAAGTAGACACCTAATAGTACACAGATTATGGAACTGAGGTTCACACTGCCGACATACCAATTTATCATATTCACTACTACTAAAAAATAGATTGCAGAAGTACCAAACACTAAATTATTTTCCCCACAATTCCTAAAATGAAGCATACTGTAAATAAGAAGCAACAATATGTCTGTATGCATGTATGGTACAGCAAGAGAGGAAATTTGGTATGTACCATTAATGAGTTGAAGAAGAAAAAAGGAGCAAAATCAGGTGGCTCACATGAGCAGAAAGGGAACCTGCTAGTGCACGACGCCCAGAGAGCCGAGCACGAGGGACAACAACCTGCACACGCCACAGAGCCAGTGCCGAGCATCAAAGTCCAGTGTTCACCACTTAGTTGTATGTGTGTTTTAGTTTCAGTATTAAGTAAGAAGCAACAATATATCTGTATGCATGTATGGTACAGCAAGAGAGGAAATTTGGTATGTACCATTAATGAGTTGAAGAAGAAAAAAGGAGTAAAATCAGGTGGCTCGCATGAGCAGAAAGGGAACCTGCCAGTGCACGACGCCCAGAGAGCCGAGCACGAGGGACAACAACCTGCACACGCCACCACAGAGCCAGTGCCGAGCATCAAAGTCCAGTGTTCACCACTTAGTTGTATGTGTGTCTTAGTTTCAGTATTTCAAACTTCACTACTTGAGTTGATTGTATCTCATAATTTTTAGTGTTTCGTGGATAGACTTAGAGTAGACAAAAATGACTCAACAAGAAAAGCTAATAAGCTATCCAAGGTCCAATCCACACAACCAGACTTATAAAAAGAGGATTGAACAATCGAGGAGTGAGAACTTAATCCTACTGACATGAAGGAAACTCAAGGATTAGAACTTAATCCAAAAGGTTCTTCATCATTTAATAGTAAATTCCTAGCTTAAGATCCCTACTGACATTGAGCAGTACACAATTTACCAACGGAAAAAGGCGATGGGGAACCTGACTCCTTCCATAGTAGTTAGCCAACCTAGAAATCTATATCTATATTTGTAGCTCCTAAATCTATATCTATATTTGTAGCTCCTAAATATCTAGATATCTATATTTGTAGCTCCTAAATATCTAGATATCTATATTTCTAGCTGGATACGGTTGATTGAGACAAAAGATAATACAACAATAGAGATTTGTAAGGTTAGATAAAATAAAACCAGTGAAGTGTATTATTGCAATATGCAGGTAATAAAACATCTCTATTTCACATAAGTCTTAGCCTAATTTCCATCAAGATCTCCTGCTACCTGGACTGCTTCAGGCCCGGAGCCAAACTCAGATCCTGTAATAAGAAATTACCTAGATGAGGGATGAATCGCCTGCTGCTTTGTTGGTGCTGCAGTCCTGTGCGCCGCTTGCTTACTGTGGTGTCATCTCTGGGTGTTGCAGCCTGCCGGGCTATATGGCCGCCTCAAAGCATCCTACCTGCTAGGATTTAGGATTAGAGTCAGGAGTAAGGAAGAATCGAAGGATGTAGATGCGGGATAACATGCGCTGCAGATCTTGTCCTCTACGCACTGCTGTGTGCCACCACGCACTTGTGTTCCTCCTCTGCATGTAAATGGAGGAGCGCTGCGCACGCTCGCAGAAGGGGGTGCCGCGTGAGGGCTGAAAGGTGAAGCATCGTGCGATTGCACAAGGGGCGACGGACGTCTGAGGGGTGAGACCGTGAGAGGATTGGGTCAGCGGGGGTGCGCGCGTGTGGCGGCAGGCGGTGGCTACAGTGGGGACACCGGCGTCGAGCGCTGTGGGGACAGCGAGTGGACGGCGACAATGGTGGGGGCGGGCGGGTGGTGAGCGTTGTGTGGACGGTGGACCTGCGGGCGGCGGCCGCTGTGGGCGAGCACGCCGCAGTGGCAGCGGAGGCGCCTGAGCGGCGGCGGGGACGACCGAGCACCGATGAAAGAAAAGAGTGGGTTCTGGCGGCGTGAGAGAATTTTGTCGCTCGCTAGGTTTTCATCTGACTGGTGGGCTCTTTAGTCCTGAAATGGGCCAGAAGGACGCGCGCAGGCCCAATATTTATATAGCAACGGATTGTTCGATAATAATATCATGTTTTAGCCACCGATCCTCCAATGATAAAGCAAAAAAAAAAAAAAAGCCACGGACGTTGAATTGGAGAAACGAGAAATAACAACGGACAGTCTGTTATAAATCTTTAGCGACCGACTGTCCATTAATATTTGGTATTTTTAGCGACCCACTTTCGATGCTATTTTTGAGTTGTGGTGTAGTAAAGAGAGAGCGCTGGACGAGTGATATGGTACTGAAAGACGATCGAGAGGAACATGCACACGAGATTGCAGGATTCGTAATATTTGAACACAGCTTTCGAAGCTCCGACTTTCCTCCGGTCTACCGAGATAGAACTGCCGCGCGGGAGAGGGGAAACCGTGTGTCTCATGGAGTCATGGTTAGGGATGTAAGTGGGCTAGCCCGCGAACCCACATATAGGCTTAATTTTTGCAGGTTCAAGCGACAACCTACAAAATTAAGCCTATATGCGAATTATGCGGGTTGCCGCTTACATCCTTAGTCATGACAGTCCCAAGAAAATATCACAGTACTATCCCAATAAACTATACAAGTTCACAATGCACAATATTTAATTGTCACTACAAAATAAACTCCAATCGCCTTTCTCATTGATCTCTCCTATGGAATAGAGGGAGTAGTTTCTCGTTGTCACTACCAAAATCTAAAAATTATTCTAGTTTTTGGTATTCAAAATTTTCCCTACTAAATCTCTAATGAGAATTTCTATGTGCCATAACTAATGGTAGTGTTTTATTACTAATTAAAAATACTAGAAAAAGTCTACCGTTCTAGTAGTGTATGCCTTTTTCCTTTCTCACTAGTACACAGACCTACTATAGCGGCGGTTGTAAACGTATTTTTACAGACGTTTTTCGTAACCGCCTGCACCGGAGGCCAGTATAAATAGGACCACAATACAGGCGGTTCACTAAAGTGAACCGTCTGTGAAAATTTATTTCCACAGTGTGTGAAAATCTTGCCTCTTTATAAAGTTACTGTCAAATTGAACAATCAACCGTCTCAGTCTAATGGATTAGTCAATAGGGTGGTCAAAAGAGAGATGTGATGTGTGGTGACTGATGGGGATCTTGAAGAAGTTGGTCAATGATACGGAGCAACTGAAAGTAATACCTAGTATATAGACCACCATGTACATTAAGAAAAATGGTAATAGATTAGTGATAATTAACTTCCATTGCACATCTACTATCTACGACCTATCAAGTAAAATATGTAGATTAATGATATATAACTTCCATTCTACATCTATTATCTACAATATAAAGTAAAATAGGTAGACTAGTGATAACTTCAATTGTACATATATACACCAGGCTAGGAAGCATCCATATATAGCCATATTGTGGATAGCCGGCCAGATTGTAGAGTACTCCCTCATTATACTCAAAAAGCTTGTAGAAAACGATATAGTCTTCAAAGTGTAACTTTGACCACTTATTTTTTTAAAAAAAATATTTATTGAAATATAATATATGTATACTTTTATAAAAGTATTTTTCAAGACAAATTTATTGATATGATTTTTATATTTTCATCAACAACTTAAAAGTTATTTATGATTTATATTTTTAATGTTTGACTAAAACCTTATCCTAAACGAGTAAATGATAATTTTTTTAAGTATGAAGGAAGTAATGTGAATCCCAATCATGGGTCTTCACGTCTTCCGAGCCAACCAACCCATCCCAATCTACCCAAAAGAGACCTAGCCTGACTAAATCACTAGACTGGCACCGGCTGTGATTTTTACCCTGCTGCAACCATTGGCTAGGCTCCGTGCCAATGTTGTCTCGAAATCTAAGCTAAGCTAAGAAAAACCAACACGTACGGTGCATCCAAAGGCTTGGGCATGCAAAAAAATTCATTTCTTTTTAGTTCGATTGACTTTTGTAAATTATATATAAAAAGCTCTATTGTGATCCAGTAAATTGTACCATAGACCAAAACACGACATATAAGAAATAAGGAATTTGCTAAATTTTCATGTGCCTAAATTTTAGGTTTTTTTTCACACGAAGGTTCTTGTATATATTTTATATTAAAATTACAGTTTTAGTTCGTTATAATTTATATAGACATAATCTGTAATTTTAGGTTCCTGAAATAAAAAACAACAAAATCATAAACCTTACAAAATATTATATATGTTGGTACAAAGATAATTTAACAATTTACAATTAATACTATAGTACGATAAGGACAAAAATTTAATATCTCATGACACAAAGACAAACAACAAATCACAAAAGTGAATAATTTTCTTCTACTAATTGATAGTACAAGAGTGTTACCTGAAATCATCTTAAAATTCATGCACTTGAATATAGGAGAAGTGCAAAATCAATAGAAAATTATATAATTTGTTTTGATGGTATCATCCCATAAAAAATGATTTTCGTAATGGGTACAGTTTATTTTTTTGTCGGAAAGAGATAATTCTAGACCCAGCAGATTTTTATTTTTCTATATTGGCGTACCTACAGGGAAATTGTTTATGACATTGGACTGTCAGGCAATTTTTAATTTCCCCTATTGCTCTATTCCTATCGGTTATTTTCAATTTTCCTGTCGGTGAATTGATTTTTCCTATCCGTAAATGATTTACATGGAAATATCCTAAGAGAGAGAGAGAGAGAGTAAGATCTACATGGCAGGTAGTCCAATACCAACCTCCTCGACTTTCGTCAAAAGAAAAACCTCGTCGACTATATTGTGATAGAGTATAAAATGAGTCTTCTTCTAGAATGATCTTGTACACACCATACAACAATAGTACAAAAACTAACAAGGCACTGTTAACCTTGGTACAACAACACTAAAACAACATATCATACGAGCTACCCCGACGCCTTTAGCTATTGTAGATATAATATTAGATCAACAAATATACCATGCATGAAAATGCATCCAAAGTTACTATTAGATCAACAAGTTCTCAATGAGCTAACCGAGTCTCTGCTAATTCGTACCATGTTTGATCCCTCAAACAAGATCCTAACAACGTGGAACATTGCTAAATCTACAACTAATAGAATTATTAATTCGATCTTCACTCAAATCAACCATATAGATCTAGTCCCAAGCAAGCTCACACCTCTCATCATGAGCTTTACATCGGTTCCACAAGATGCACAAATCCAAACATCAAGCTTCTATTTATCATCTATTTTGTTTCTTTGTTGTTCTATTTGTCTCTCTTAGAAGCTCCTCCCTAAAGTTGGACAAAAAAGTCAAAGTTCGTTAATTAGCTCGGTCAGCTCGACTCGTAAAGATAACGAGCCAAGACGACTCAAGATTTTAACTCATTAGCTATAATGAGTCAACTCGAGCCAGCTTGCAAACCGTCCGCGAGCCAAATGAGCCACACTTTCAGTGGAAAAAGCAGGAAAACTTGTATTAGTTTTTGTATTACTATATCATGTAATTTACAATTCGTTGATGACTAGTCTAGATCATATAAACTTAGGATTATTATGACTTTATCATTTTGTTTTTAATAGATGTACATAGACGTATTATGCATGGTAGAATATGAACAATGAATGTATGGTGTAACACTATGCCAGAAAACGTTATCAGTGACGCATAAAATACGCGTCACTCTTTTTGCGTCTCAAATAAGGGACCGCGTCACTGATAACCATCTATCAGTGACGCGTCACGCGTCACTGATAGCCTCCATCAACAACACGTGTAACCAACACGCGTCACTGATAGCCTCTATCAGTGACACTTGTAGCCAATATGCGTCACTTATAGCCAATACGTTATCAGTGACGCGCATTGACTACAAGTGTCACTGATAGAGGCTATCAGTGACGCGTGTTAGTTATACGTGTCGCTGATAGAGGCTATTAGTGACGCATATTGGCTACACGTGTCACTGATAGATGGTTATCTGTAACGCAGTCCCTTATTTGAGACGCAAGAAGAGTGACGCGTATTTTATGCGTCACTGATAACGTTTTCTAGCATAGTGTAATACTATAGTATATTATTATACTTGCATATACCTTAGCATATATTTTTTTGTTCGATTTAAGGCTATTTCAGGTGTTAGTTTTATATTATTACTATTCTCACTACTACATATCTGATATTTACTGCCGACTCCATCACTACCGGTTTTTAAAATCCGACAGTGATAGAACCAACCGACATTGATATTTGGGTCTTAACTGTTGGTTCATATCACTACCGGTTTTAGCCAAGAACCGACAGTGATATTGGATCATCATTGTCGATTTATGTCTTGAACCGATAATACATGCTACAAAATAATTTCATAATTTTCTCATATGATGTATGTTGATTACAAACTTTATGTCAAAGTTGTAGTGTTCGACAAGGTCTGCAACTTTGTAGTTCCAACTTTTTCTATTTGAGAATGTTTAGATACAAATATGATATATTTTTTTTTGCTTTTTTTATACTTAGCTCGCGAGCTTAATTAGTCGAGCCAAGTTGGCTTTTTTGCTGGTTAAGATAACAAGTCAAGGCAACCTAGTTCATTATCTTAACGAGTCGACCGAGGCGAGGCGAACTGGCTCCCTATCTAGCCCTACTCCTCCCAAGTCCCCCTCAACCTCTATAAGGTGTAAGAGAACTTAGGTTCTCTCATATTAGTCTTGATTGTCCAAGATAATAATAACCCATATGCATTAAGTTGTAGCAAGCTCTTAGTTTAAGTTTCTTCATGTCTAAGGACATTTTGCCCAACAACTTGCTAAAAAAACATTTCGTTTGTCATAGATTCAATTAACCACAAAGTATTCTATATTAATATTGACCCACATTTATAACTCTCACTTGTTTTGTGTTTGACACATGTTTAGATTTGAGTTATCCTAACTATTGTTCTGTCCCACCTTTTATTTTGGATTCCCAATTTCAAACTTGCTGCAGTTTGTAGGAAGAGTTTTCTTTCCGCATGTTAAGTTTGAACCATATACCTCTTTTTCTTGAATATGTTTTTTACTAAGAATATGTAGTTGAGGTTGTAGACTATATTCTTAGCTACTACAATGGCTCAAACAACAATTTCAAAATGCACCATAGTGTCTAAGATGTCTAATTTTTCTCTAGAAAAATGTAAGTGTAGTTTTACATTTTAAAGAAAAAATAGAGTGCTCAAGATTAAACTATCAATATAAAATGTTTAAATAAAAAGTTTATCCAAAGTGCACTTACATAATATGTTGATTATCACTTACTATGTAATTGGATGCATCATTCGTCTAGATGAAAAATAGAGTGCTCAGAATTAGACTATATTTATAAAATGATTAAAACAAAAGGTTTATGTAAAATGCACTTACATAATAGTTTTTTTCAAGAAGTATTAATATAACTATTAATATAATTTTAGAAATGTAGTATTACACTCTCATCGTTGGTTGACATTATTAACCAACAATAAAACATGTGTTGGTGCTATATAGAGAGAATTAAGGCTTTACATGACGAATTACTTTAGTCATAGACACTGAAACGCGTCACGGTTAACTTATCATGACTATAAAAAAATCCTTCATGTATCTCGCGTCATACATTTGCTAGACCAATTGAAGTCATCATCCATTTTTATGTTTTTTCATCATGGAATCTCTAATCAACAACAATAGCAAAAGGCTATAGTGATGAACTGAACCGTCATGAAGTTGTTGCATGTCATTTGTTGATGTTGGATTTGACATGGCTACTACCTTGCCATGTCAACTCTTGCCACATCATCACTAGGCCTCATGTGGACCATTATTCAGGAGGCTTATTTGTTCTTTAGATTTTTTTGTCTAATAGAACCATTTGTTCTGTATTTTTTTGGATCTAGTTAGGCCTATACTATAGGGCTAGCCCAAGTGCAAAGAAGAATTGGCCCATTCAAATTTAAATTTAAATTACCTCCATCCAACAACGTGTAGGACTACCCTGGATTATTATTTTTTATATGATTGAGCGATGCTATTTTAGGTTAAGTTATTATAATAATGACATGGATCAGTAATCTAGATGCAAATATATGGCTAACTTTAAGCCAATTTTTTATAATGTTGTATTTGGGTACTTAGATCTAAATTTAGATGGTTACTTTAGGCTAAATTTTGAAATTGATAAATATGGATTTTTTTTTTGAAAATAGAAGATGCAAGGTCTATTGTTCTTAGTGATATTTAGAGTCTACTTGATGTTTTTTTTGAGAACCTATAAGATTAATTTTAGGGCTTAAGCGTTTAATTATACCACCCACTTTCATATCAAATAGTCATTTTACCCTCATTTTTAATTAACTTTGTGTTTTTAGACCTGTGATTTCAAAACGAAGATAGAGTTTGCCCCTATTTGTGAAGACTTGATGGTTAGCGTTTATACCCCCCACTCTCATATCAAATAGTAATTTTCCTCATGTTTTATTTTGCTCTTTGTGCTTTTACACCTATTTTTAGTCGACTGCAAAACTTGACAAAGTTTAGAACAAAATACAACAACATTTTAGCTTAAAACCTATATAAAACAAAAATTTATATCACAATTAGGATTGGCACCATAAAGTAAACATCCAATCAGTGTTAGACCAACTAGATGTAGTGCCAAACCAGCCAATGGGAACAGATGCGGAAGAAGAGCAGTAGAGGAGGAGTTTCTAAGAAGCCCATGACAAACCCACCGGTCGACTAAGACCAAGGACCCATAGCCGAGGCCAAACAACCGCAAACGAGACCACACACCTGGATGCCTTCCCTGAGGCCTCTGGCTGCCTCGCGCCCACCTCTCGCTCGTCGCTCTGTGGCATGACCTGCTAACCCTAGCCTTCATGTGTCTGAGAATTGAGGATACTGGTAAGAGCTAGGAGAAGTGATAATGTGTGGGCATTGTGGTTTTGGTTAATTGATGAAACCTATGGACTAACCCTATTGCTAAGTGCATAATCAATATAGGGCAATCCACCTTGACACATGGAGCCTAAAGGATGATCATGATGGATCAAGTACTCCATGGACAAGGAAGAGAAGGATTGGAAATGGCTCAAGGCAAAGGTATATTCATAGGGTCATTTTCGGGTTAGTGATCAAGACACTATAGAGAGTGTGATCACATTTAGGATAGATAGCCGTACTATCAAGAAGAGAAAACTCGTGTCGATTGCGGTTATCATGTGCCACTAGGTCATTTGCATTGCATATCTAAAATGAACCTCAGTGACACAAAGAATTGAATTAAATCCAAGAAAAATATATTGTAAAGGCTAACACAAAGTACAAGTGTTTGGAAGACATGGTGTTAGCACTTGAAGACTTGGAGAAGAAGAGACAACTCGGTTTGGATCGAAATAGAGCTCCAAACGCAGGTCTGGACGCTGGAAAGATGCTGTCCGGACCAATGGCGATGCGTCCGGAGGCATACCCTAAGCCTCGGCCTCGGCACACAGGAGATCCGGACGCTGATCATAGTCCGAACGCTGACTCCGGACACGCGTCGATATGGAGCTTACCGGAACCTCTCTGCTGATGGTCCGGACGCGCGTCCGGAGCTGAGGAGCTCTCTGGACTCGTTCTGTGTAGGGTCCGGACGTTGGCGGCTTTAGTCCAGAACTACACCGTGCAGAGCGTCTGGAGGCTACGTGTCAGCACCAGAAAGAGGCACCAACGACATGATTCAAAGAATAGAGGGTCCGGACGCGCACGCGATGGTCCGGACCCCCCCCCCCCCCCCCCCGCGTCAGGATGCATCCGGAGTGGCGTAGAAAGCTGCAGTGAAGGAGCATATTATATGTACATACGAATAAGTGTGTAGTACATTAGTACATACATGGTAGTGTTAAGCGCTAGGTTCTGCATTTGACTCTCCAAAGTTACAATTTTTTTGGTTTTTTGGGTTTTCTAGAGACACCCGCCTCGGATAACGGGATTAACGGAGATGTGCACCGAGATCAAGTTTTTTTTTGGGTTTTCTGTAGACGCCTACCTCGGATAATAGGATTAAGGGAGATGGGCACCGTTAATAGATTAACCGAAGCGGACAAAGCAGCCGGCTCCGATAATCCGCATTAACATAGAGCTTTAATTTGCGGCAGTAGAAATGTTCGACTCCATTAATTAGAAATGACTGCCTCCTAAACATTTATGTGTAGTAGTGGGGGTAAATAGGAGCTTCATTTCGAAATCACAAAGTTTAGAAAGTAGGAGTAAAGTCACCAATGCAGGTTAGAATAGGGGTTGAAACACCTAACTCCCAATATTTTTTTCAAGCACAGGTTGTATAACAACAAATGGCGAATCAATAATTCAATGCATTGTTATCAATTCTCAAGTATTTTTCTATGCTAGTATTATGCTCACATTGACTTGTGGTTTGTTTTTCTCAATAATTCATTGAGTGCTCAACAATAATTGAACATTTTTATGTGTGTGATCTCTTGTGTACGTCTATATATTTTTTTGTGTTGACTGCACATTCTTCTTAGCTTATGTCATATGTTCTCTTAAGAGTATTTGAGACATGCATATACAACATCAGATGGATAGAGATCGATAGACCGACACTACTATACAGGCGGTTTGTAACTCATTGTCATTAGCATTTTTCACAACCGTCAGCACAGGGTCAGTAGAAATGGGAGAACTATACATGCAGTCACTTGAGAAGCGCCAGTGGAAGGCGGTTCAGTTAAGATAAACGTCTGTAGAAATGGTTGTCTAGAAAACTGTAAATCAGGTTTTTAAAATAGGAAAAAAATTGTAGGAGACGGCCACTATCAAGTCCCTCATTTTTTTCCGCGTAAAATCGCATGCTACGTGTCCGGTGGGATTCAAACTCACGACCTCACCCTCGCGTGTAGCTTCCTCTATGACTCCACTCACCACTCACTTGTGTCTAAAATTCGTTTTAGTTCCCCACATATTATACCAAACGAAATTTGGTATTATAAATTTGATTGTTTGTGACCCTAAATGAACTCAAATAAAGAAGTTGTCATCTACAAAGTTTCATAACTTTTCAAGATCTACAACTTTTATTTTGCTAGTTTCTCCATCCGAGGTTGTTTACAAAATATGAATTTCGAATTTGACAAATTTAAACGTTGTTTTCCATGACAAGATGATTTCAAATGTAAAAGTTATCAACTACAAAGTTTCATAATTGTTTGTGATCTACAACTTTCATTCTTTTCGTTTCCCCATCCAAAGGTCATTTGGAAAACTAAAAGAAACAGTGTTTAATTATTTCTAGCGACGGATTCTTAAGAAACCGTATGTAAAAATCTCATTTCTAATGGCGGGTTTCTTAAGAAATCCACCTGTAGAAATATATGATTTTTAGTGGTCATTTTTTTTTAAAAAAATGGCATGTACAAATCGATTTGTACTGACGGTTTAGAATTGTTTGACTTTTACTCACACATGTTAAACGAAACCACCTGTACAAATTAGTGCAGACCGTCAACGTAGAGCTATTGTGTACTAGTGCGAATCATTTAGTACTAACCGGCCGTAACATGATTGGAAAGTTTAGCCAGCAATGAGATGACTTGCAAATGTCGTCATATGTTGAAATGGATAGATATAGAAACATGCGCTACGGGCTAATATATTGTACAATGTCATACTGTCATCTTAATTTGTGTGTATATATATATATATATATATATATATATATATATATATATATATATATATATATATATATATATATATATTGTGTCCCCGGCCAGATGCTCTCTCTGGTACGGCATCGCGAATTGAAGCGCGCTAAATTTTCCAGTATATATTATGCATGTTCACATTGACTTCTAGCTCGTTTGGTTTTCATAATACATCCTTGATCAATTAAGTTTAAGCAAGCACTTCGTATATATACAAGTACCTGTATACGGACGGCTGGCATTTCTATCTTTGCCTTGGACTAAGAGATGGCTGCCCATCCCAAGCTTGCTGCTGCCTTGTGCTTCCTCCTGGCCGTCGCCTCGCTCCCGCTGCTCGTCGTCGCCGACTGCGACTGTGAGGCCTCCAGCAATGAAGAAAATGACAAGTCGAGGGCGCTGACGCTGAAGATCGTCGCCATCTTCTGCATCCTCGTCGCGAGTTCCATAGGCTGCGCGATCCCATCTCTCGGGCGCAGGTTCCCGGCGCTCCGCCCGGACACCGACCTCTTCTTCGCCGTCAAGGCGTTCGCCGCGGGGGTCATCCTGGCCACGGCGTTCGTGCACATCCTCCCGGACGCTTTCGACAAGCTCGGCTCGCCTTGCCTCGTCGACGGGCCGTGGCAGAAGTTCCCGTTCACGGGCCTCATCGCCATGCTGGCCGCCATCGCGACGCTCGTCGTCGACACCATCGCCACGGGCTACTTCCAGCGCGCGCATCAGGCCAAGACCGCGGCCGTCGTCGAGGACGTGGAGACTTCGGGCGGCCACGTGCACGGAGGGCAAGAGCATGACCACGGCCACGCGCACGGCATATCGTCTGTGATTGCGGCGGCGGCGACGTCCAACGGTGACGACAGCGGGCAGCTCATACGCCATCGCGTCATCTCTCAGGTAGAGTCAGGTCTCGAACTCTCGATCGAGCAGTGCATGCGTGCATCAAACAAACTACTTATTAATGAATGCTTGAATAAGGTGCTGGAGCTGGGGATCATAGTGCACTCGGTGATCATCGGGATGTCTGTAGGCGCATCTGAGAGTCCCAGCACGATCAGACCGTTGGTGGCCGCGTTGACGTTTCACCAGTTCTTCGAAGGATTAGGGCTTGGTGGGTGCATTGTTCAGGTATGTTCTTGAGCCTGCCATCATAAAGTATGACACATGTATATCCAAGTTTATGGCAGTGTTCATTGCCAATTACAATCACAAAACCATAGTTGGTCGACCATTCGTAGTTCTATTGCGGTCGGTACACCCTCCTTCCTTTCCATGCATGCCCTCCAGTGAGCTCATCCCCTAGCCCAGCTCCCTCCAACTGGCCCTTTTAGTAAAACACCTCTATTTCTAAATGTAAGTCAATTTAGTTTTATGCCAAACTAAGATTATTAAATTTTTACCTAGTTTATAAGAAATATATCATCGTTAGGCCTCGTTTGGTAGGGCTCCTACCGGCTCTAGCTTCTCTGACGCATTCACTATTCATGCACGGTTCACATGAATCGTTTTTATCTCTCCTCTCTTCTCCTCTCACAGAGCTAGTGGGAGCAGAAGAAACCACTATTTCAGCTTTCACCTCAGAGAAGCTGAAGTTGGTAGAAGCCCTACCAAACACGGCCTTATGATGGATTTAATAAAACTAATTTAATATTTTATTTGCTAGTTAAAGTTGATCAAAGTTAGAGAAATGGTGATGGCCGGGAATCTATAGTTACAACTCGTTCCTATGCTGGCCAATTACTCATCGCCCCGACCCTTTCAATTAAGTGACTCTCGTAGTTACCATCCTTGCCATTGATTCGGATAGCTCGTCGACCACCTATCCCCAATATTTAGATTGGCCATAATCAACACCATTTCCAATTGAAAACCTAATCCTAAAATTCGCTAGCGCACACACACAAAGTCAAAGAATGTAGAAATACCAGTTGAGAGACAATTTAAGCGAGAGAACGTCAGTGACATTGTTGTACAATTGTTTCCAACCCTACTTATTATTCGAAATCGCATACATGTAATGGTAACATTGTTGTGATATACTGTAATCATATGTTATTTCCGATATACAATGAATGGTTAGTAGAGAGGATTTTAATTGTACATAACGAATAATAGGTACGTGCAATCATTTTTTTTAGAAAAAAATGTGTAATCATGTTAAAAGTGAAGTGCATACTCCTGGTTACACAATGACACAAATAAGTGGCGTTTTGGATATGTCTAGCTACATGGTCTAAAAATAATTATTGCTAGATATAGAAAATTTACGATTGCTAGCTAGATAAACCTGTGCTTTCATTTTCAAATATCTGAGCGCTTACATAAAAAAAAGGAATATTCATCTAGAGTTTTTATTAATATAATACAACCTCAAACTATAACATATTATGTGATGTGTATAGATTATTAGGGTCAGTCAATTGGAAAATTAAACCGGCTATGAAAAATTGGAGCTAGCTATGTATAAGTACCGAAATGTTCCAATCTAAACAGGTCCTAACCGTACGTGTTGAAACGTTTAGGGTCTGTTTGGAACGCAGGAATTTCACAGGAATCAGTTCATTTTCACAGGAAAAAATACAGGAACAGAAAAAATTCCGTGTTCCAAACAGGCCCTTAGAGTTTTATTATTTTTGAGTGCGTCTGTGGAAATTTCATTATCTGCATCCCATGTCATTTTTATTTTTTATGTACCCTATCTTATTGACACGTACGTGGCCCTCGATATCAGTGGAACAATACGTATGGAGTACTCCCAACATGATCGACCCTAACGAAAGTCGTTTTGCACATTGATACGGTCTTCAAAAACTATGTTTTGTTATATAAAACTATATTTCGAGCAATATACTTACATCACTTTCATATTTTCTAACTCAAATCAAAAGAACTTATTTGTAGTCAAAATTTAAAATGTTTTACTTAAGACAACCTCAAAACAACTTGCTTTAGAAACATAGAGGGAGTATGCAATATTATTGAAGATGCCAGATCGAGTGGCAAATTTCTAAGCTCACTTGCTGATCATTATTGATGACGAAATTTTTTTCTTAATTGGTTTGAACAGGCCAAATTCCGTCTAAAATCAGTGCTGATGATGACGCTATTCTTCTCACTTACCACACCGATTGGAGTCGTGATTGGCATTGGGATCTCCTCTGCTTACAATGAGAATAGCCCTAAGGCCCTGATCATTGAAGGAGTCCTCAATGCTGCAGCCGCGGGAATCCTGATCTATATGGCCCTCGTCGACCTTCTTGCCCAAGACTTCATGAACCCTAGGGTGCAGAGCAATGGAAGGCTGCAGGTCATCATCAACATCTCGCTGCTGCTCGGGACGGCCCTGATGTCTATGCTTGCTATATGGGCGTGAACATCCAAGTGCAGCGCATACTTCTCAATGTCTTTTTTTTTGTAAAGAAGAGGAGGGTTTTTGGACTTGTGCGATCATGACATTACAGTTTATCATTTGTTGTGTCTATGTAAATAAAAAGAATCAAATCCATGTCATAATTAAAAGTGTTGATTATCCTCCTAAACGGCAAAACTATGAACAATTTTGTTGAGGAATGCAAAAGATGAAAGGCAGATGCCCACAGTTGCAGTTGTTATTAGCCTATTATGATAATAAAAAAAAGATGCCAACAGTTGGATCGATCAAATCCACTTAATAAAAGCAAAATGCTAGTGTGCTTGATATAGGAATATTTGGACCAACGTGAAAGCACACAGCTGACGATGCGCTTCCGGATATGAATGAATATAGAAGAAAAGGAAATTATCTATACGAAATGGCTAAGTTGGGTAGTTTTCTGAAAATCCACAGACGACGACAGAATCGCCGGGCATATATTAAGAGAGGAAGAGAGTAGCATACAATACAAAAACATAAAAAACAAACCTAACACTGATGGTAGAAGCGACAACATGACAATACCAACTTTAAGAATGAATGTTTACTTAAATCCCTCCATTTTAAAGATGAACTTAGATCAGCCTTTTGCTTTTGGCTAGATGATTTTAGTTAACCATAATGGAAGACCTCTTGTAACTCTTTGTTTAAATAAAAATACAAAATGAAGTGCTGTGGGGATCTCCCACACAGTTTTTTGCCTTAAAAAAACAATACCACACCAAAACAACCCGCTGAACCTGCAATAAGTAGCTAGATATCACCAAGCACGCGCAAAGAGCTTGAGGGATTTGGGGGAGTTTTCATCAGCGATGCCTCCAAAGAGAGGGAAACGACATTGTGCCGCCAACGCCAAACAAAGAAACGAGTTTTTTCAACCCCAAAGAGGGAGCTATGTTCGAGTGATCGTTTCGGTGGCTGATAAATCTTGATATTGTTTTTGTCTGTTTTGTTGCTGATAAGCCAAGCGATCAGGGGCAAGGGACCTAGTGACAACGCCTTATTGTGGCGCCAAAGGCTAAGTTGAGTAGTATATAGCAAGCCACTAGATACTTGTGTGTGTGTATACATCATGATGCCACTACATTCCAAATGTTACTAATAAATCATCAGGAACGACGACCATATATACCTGGTGTAAGGTCAGAATGCATGAGAGAGAACGTCTACCGACCTCACATGTTAGATGACGCAGAATGTCGACATGATGTCAACATGTATATCTTTTCTTTTAATCGCAAGCTAGCTAGCTAAGTCTTCTATACATGCATGATCTGTACTGTTCGGCTGTTCCACGCGGTCCTCAAGAGTTAGAGAAAAGTCCAGGTTGCTGTACTTCCCTTGTTCTAGTTTATTTCTTAGTAGGTTGATTGCATCGAGTCTATCGATGCCACCAGAGCCGATAGTTTCGCTATAGTTTAATTAGTCCTCGAGTTCCCGCCGGATTATACATTGTCAAATAGTGTACTACAACTCGCTCTGATCAGTCTCTGAGCAGCACTAGCTCAGCGTAGCCGTAATTAAAGTGGATGGCGTAACAATCTGAATCGCAATCTGTTTAGGTTACTGTGTCACATGCATGCGAGCAGGCAATGGGCAACCAAATCGTCAGAGAGGATCGCCTCGATCAACTGGCTAGACTCGGCACCAGTGCAACCCTCGCTACTATAAATATATAGGCTTTCCAAACACAGAAAAGAGGCTGGTATTTCTGGTTCTGCCTCTAAAAATGGCCAATAAGAGCGCAGTCTAATAACCGCTTCTTCATGATCTTTGCAATCTTGATAATTTGGACACTCAGAATGACTTCATCTTCAAAAATCCTCAGACGGAGGCGGCCAAAGTTATAGAGTTGTTCAAGAAAGAAGTTCGATCAGCTACTGTCCCTAGCTGAGGACCACGGCAAAAGATCCAGTTTTATTTGATCAACGCACGACCGGAGAATCGAACATCGCAGAGAGTTAATTCTTTGCCGAGCGTTTTTTTTCTCGGGCGCTCGGCGAGAGTAAAAAACGCTCGGCAAAGCTTTTGCCGAGGGTTTTTTTGACACTTGGCAAAAAAATTTCTATGTCAATAGTCTTTGTTTACACTCGGCAAAGAGCTCTTTGCTGAGTGTTTTTTTCGACACTCGGAAAAAAATCAAAATACATTTTGAAGGAGTAAATTAATTCAAATGAAAAAAAATTAAATTACGAAGTTGTATAACTCATCAAGTTGTACAAAATTTGTTTTGCTCATTTCTTCATATGAAGTTCATTAATGAAACCATTTAAGAAGGCACTCTTCACATCCATTTGAAATAAATTCATTTTGTGATGTGAAGCATATGCCAAAAGGATACATATGGATTCAAATCTTGCAACCGGGGCAAAGGTCTCTCAAAAATCCAAACCTTCAACTTGAGAGAACCTCTTTGCCACCAACCTTGCCTTGTTCCGCACAACCACGCCTTGATCATCTTGCTTGTTCCTAAACACTCACTTGGTGCCAATGATTCTTGCTCCTTTGGGCTTTTCTACTAGTGTCCACACTTCGTTCCGGGTGAAGTCGTTTAGCTCTTCATGCATGGAGTTCACCCAATCCGGATCCGTAAGTGCATCCTCCACACTAGAAGGCTCAACAAAGGAAACAAATGAGTGATTTTCAACAAAAAAGAAGCAAGTCTAGATCGAGTTGTTACCCACCTTGATGGACTCCCTATGATGAGGTCTTGTGGATGAGCTTGACGCCTAGGTGTAGATGTTCTATCAATCACTTGGGGAGGAGGTTGTGGTGCACCAACATCACTAGCTTGAGCCTCGGCTTGATCTTGAGGGATCAAGGAATCTTCTTGTGCTTCCCTCACTTGTTCTTCATCAACTTGAGGCGTGTGAGGTGGAGAAGGTACTTGATTTGCATCATCGTCTACATCTTCCACCTCTAGTGGGTTGATGACACCAACAGACATATTATTCATAGCCTCCCTCAAGGGATCATCACCTACATCATCAAGATTCTCATGCTCTTCTTGAGAGCCATTAGTTTCATCAAACTCCAAGTCATATGTTTCTTCAACTAGGTCGGAGGCTTTGTTAAATACTCGATATGTCTTGGATTTAAGAGAGTAGCCAAGAAGGAAACCAATGTCACAACACCTTTGGAACTTTCCCAAGTGTTGACGCTTCTTGTAGATGTACACTTTGCATCCAAACACTCAGAAGAAGGATATATCCGGTTTCTTCCAATTCACAAACTCATAGGGTGTCTTCTTGAGAAGCCTTTGGACAAATAGCCGGTTGGCCGCATAGCATGCAGTGTTGATTGCTTCGGTCCAAAACTTCTCGGGGTGTTGTACTCATCAAGCATAGATCTAGCAAGGGTGATAAGTGTTCGGTTCTTTCTCTCTACAACACCATTTTATTGTGGGGTATAGGTGGCGGACACCTCATGCTTGATTCCGACTTCATTACAATATGCTTCGATCTTGGTGTTCACAAACTCGGTGCCATTGTCACTATTGACATTTCTTAACACCACTTTGAATAAAGGGTTGTCATCCCCAGCATGGCGCTAGAAATGTGCGGTGGTATTTATGAATATAAAGGCTCTCTAGAAAATATATTTATTCTATCCACAAGTGCACATATAAAATACCAATTGTAGCACTTCACCAGGAAGTAATTTCTAGGTATTGTTTATTTATATTTTGCTAAAGGAAAAGCAAACATTGGTGGAATGAACTAACAAGGGTTTTAGACTAGAGATGGACTTGCAGAGCATGATTACTTATGAGACACTCAATCACACAGTCACTTGCTTCGACAGGGGGTAAGCCATAATAATAATAATGATATTGAAGTGTAAGCTCAAAGATAAATAACACAGAGATTAGAGATAGACTACTCCATATAAATGTAAGGTGACTTCGGATTAGTAAGAGAATAACTTCTAAGTGTATTCTAATCTATTAAGTCATAATCTACCCTAGCACATATACAATCATATATAGCAATAAAGGACTCTTCATCTATGTATAAGGAACATCGCTAAAGAAAGCCAGAACATAGCAAGACTTACTCCGCAATACCAATTCTGCCTGTCCTACCAACGGGGGGTGGACTATATAATGGAACTGTCACTTCCACGAAGTACCACGCGACCCGGCCAATAGGATACATTTGCAGGTAAATAGCATCTAAGCACCACGCTCACATGTGATCTACCAGTTAACCCCCTAGGGTAAAGGCTAAGCGCTTTACAAACTCATACATAAACTCATGATGAATCATAACTATATCAAGTATAGAACTAGAACAAACTAAGAACATAATAAATAGAAACATAATGATACTAATAATAAAGTTGTAGAGAAAGATACAAGATAATACCGATCTTAATGACGATGATCTGAAATCTAGAGCGCAATGCTCTACTTCTCTAGATCTATCTAATCAATCCTATAGAACTTGAAGGAATTGGGAGTAGCTATTCTAATTCTCTGGTGGAGAGAGGGATATGAAACCCTAGCTTTGATGGCTTCCCTAATAATGATTTCTCCTCTTCCTCAGGGGTGGCAGAGCCTTGCTTATATAGCCCCCTCAAATGAACGTGGTCCGTCAGATCAAACCGACCTTAATCGAGTGGTTTAGATTCATCCTCAAAGACGGTTAGGCGCGATCCTCGAACTTCACCCTGATTGGCCACAGGGGTAGGGCGGCCGCCCTGGGTGTGGGCCCTCTCGGCCTCCGGCTTGGTCCAGTTGCTTCTAGAGTCTTCCTGTAACACCCCAAATTTTTGCTTTCTGGAAAAATAGGTTTAAATGATTTAATTATGATTTTTGTGCTCATAAAAATATGGGAAAATAAAAAGTTTTCGTTAAATTAAAATTTTCCCTTTAATTAGCAACGTGGTTGTGCACTCATGCCTTTGCATATGATTCAATGTTTGTGTGGTTTTGTTAAAACTCAAAAGAATTTCAAAAGTGGGTTTCAAAAAGGTTTATGAAAATACCTTGAAAAGTTTTTCAAGCAAAAGAAATTTAAAAGGACTTAAAAACCCTTTCAAAAATTAAATGGAAGCTTGTTTTGAAAAGAGCTTTTCAAAGTAAAAGAAATAAAATAAAACACATTTCAAATTGGTTTTGAAAATGTTTTGAAAAGAGCTTTGGATTAAGAGAATAAAAAGGTTTTGGAAATGTCTTTGAAAAGGATTTGGAAATAGCTTTCAAATAAAAGAAAAGAAAAGAAAAACAAAATAAGAAAATAGAAAACCCTCCTCACTCCCCCATCCCTCTGTCTGGCCCAAGGCCCAACCGGCCTGCTCCTCTTCCTCCCCCTCCCAGCGCGCGGCCCAGCCGAGCACAGCCCAGCGCGGCCTGCCCCAGCGCCGGCCCAGCCCCCCCACCTCTCACCCAGCGCCAGCCCACCAGCGCCCCCCTCTTCCCCCGCCGGCCCATTAGCGCAGCAGCCCACCAGGCCGCTCCCCTCCTCCTTCCCACGCGCCAGCGCAGCCCACTAGTGGGCCTCTTCCCCCCCCCCCCCCCCGCCGGCCCAACCGAGGGCAGCTGGTCAGCCCTCAACCCTAGCCGCCCTCCCCCTATAAATTGCCCCCCTCAGCCCCCTCCCTTCCCCACGCCGAGAGCAGCGCCGCGCTCCGAGCTGGCCCTGCTCCAACAGCAACCGGGCAAACCTTAAGCGCCTGCTGGCCTTGCGCTTTTTGCCTTGAAAAGCGTGTTTCCACGCGGTAATTGTTTTATTCCAAAAATAAATTTCAGTTCTACCATGAGTTTTCAACTGTTTATAAAATATTCGTTTTAGCTCCGTTTTCATCCTTTCGAGTTGCGTTAGATTCATAGAGTTTTTATCTACATGTTAAAACCATAATCAATCTGTTTTTCAAACTTTGAAAATAAATATTTATTTAATGCCTTTTTAAATTCCAAGTTTAATCTCTAAATCTTGTTTAAATCATATCTTCCCCGTTTTAGATCCGTTTCGTCCCGTTCTAGTTGCGTTGGCTTCGTATCGGCGTAACCGTTTTATTAGTGATCTTTAATACCATGATAAAATATCTGTAATTTTATGGTTAACTCCTAACTTGATTAATAACTATGCAACTTGTTTTATATATAAAATATGATTAGTTCTGCTTTTATTTCGAGATCCAAATATAACTTTGACTTAATCTAGCTTGGGTGTTTCTCTGAAATACCTTATCCATCCTTTTTCATAGCTAAAACTAATAAAGCTCTTAGTTCTTGTTTTTTTTAAAAACAAATCTTTCGGTAGCACCGTTTAGTGTGTTCTTCGCGTCTTTGTGATCGTAGCAATGCGTAGTTTTCTTTTTAAATCCTTTTCATTGATTGGTGTATTGTTCTAAATAGATATGTATGTATGCTATGCTTGGTCAGGTGTTTGAGTGGTGTTGGTGATTTTGTCCAATCGGTGAGTGTTACGTTGGAGATCAAGAAGTTGGTGTTTCAGAAGATCTTTTGAAGAAGTTAATCTTTGAAGACGTTGATCTTTGAGGGAAGGATTTGTTTTAAGGCAAGTATTATATGGGATCTTCCTTGATGTCCTAATCATGATGTTTTTGAATAAAATCATATGCATGTGTCTAATCTTGTTGCCATACGGCTTACCTAGATTTGTTACCTTAAACCTTGGAATCCTATGGGTTATCTTTGCATCTGGGTAGTTATTGCTAGCGCTCCATTTAAATAAGCATGATCTTTCATCTTGATTAACGACTATATGAAATGATAAAGTAAAACTTGACTTTTTAGTAACATGGATTTAGGACCCTATCTGTCACCAAAAGCTAGGACATACAGTACAACCATGAGGGCTATAATGGCTCTGGCTTTAGTTCAGTATGAGGGTAACTCTCTCGCATGTGGCAGTTCGCGAAAGTTGCCATTGACGAGCGGTTGCGGGTTGCGGCTGGAGTGGCGACCGCTGCGTGTGTGTACCATCGAAGGGCTCCCGTATACCCCTTGCCCGTGGATCCGTAGTGTCTGTTGTTTCTCAGCGAGCCCCTTTGAAAGACTTCATAGTGAACCCTGCCGACCTTCCTTGGAAGTGGGTAAGAGGTTCGCTACCTCGGGCGAAAAGGCAAATCACGACTTGTGGGTAAAGTGTACAACCTCTGCAGAGTGTTAAAAACTGATATATCAGCCGTGTTCACGGACACGAGCGGCCCGGAAAACTCACAGACTAATAACGGAAAACTCACAGAAACAATGTTTACATGTTGGTTATTACTTGTGAATCACTTTATCATGCTATTTGTGTTATTCATTCAATTGCTATATGATCATGTGGATTAATTTGGGGGCTTAAGCATAACTTATGACACATCAATTGTAAAGTTTTGAATAAATTAAAAATGCTTATCGCAGTAAACCAGTGTCAACTTTTTGAGCCTCATGAACCCCATATATACTTGTTGAGTACGAGATGTACTTACGCTTGCTTTACTTTTCAATCTTTGGATAAAAATCCCGGATGGGTCAAGAGTCTCGAGCAATTAGGCTTTGTGATCAACCAGTCAGTTGGTCCCTGTGGAGTGGAGTCTTCGCCTGAAGATCGGAGTGTCTTACCGCTGTTTGTTCTCTTAAGGTTATTTCTTTGACCTTATATGTTATGTATTTAAGTATTGTCTTTTGATATTACCTTGTTCTATGGCTATATGCGAGAATTGACTTCTTGGGCTCACATATGGTGTATATCTGGTTTTGTTCTTAAAACCAGGTGTGACAGATTGGTATCAGAGCAATGCTGACTGTAGGACGCAAGCCTAGATAGAACTGGTCGTTTTAGCAAGCTCTTAACCTTGCCTAGTTCTTGCTTTATCTCTAACCTTGATATATGTTTAAAGTTATGCTCGCTCTATCCCTATTCTATTGTAAAAGACCTTGTCCCAAAATTCTAACTCTTATCTCTCCGTATAATAGATGGATCATAACGAGAAACCCGTTGACCCAGTAATGATCACATTTGACAAGGAGAAGCCATCAACCAAGCAAGGCTCAGATCTAGAAGGAATGACTCAACTACAAGACTTATCACAAGAACAGGTTGACATACAAAGGACCCATAAGAAGCAAGGTCAAGTCAGAAAAGTAAAGAGGAACTACATCCAAGGAAGGTTGAACCATGTGGATATGAGTACCCTTCGTGAAGCTAAGAAGGTTGTGTATGGGTTGATTTCCGTAAGCTCAACGAAGGCCATGGTTCTATTTGACCCCAGTGCATCGCATTCATTCATATCAGCCAAGTATGTAGAGGAACAGGAGATAATGAAGCTGCCAAACAGGAAACCCTTGATAGTTCACTCCCCAGCAGGAGAAATGAAGGCAAACTACATCTGCCCAAAAGTTACCTTGGATATAAAAGGTGTTAACTTTAAGGTGAATCTTATTATTTTGGAGATTTCAGAGATCGATGTTGTCCTTGGAAGGGGTTGGTTCTCTGCTTGTAAAGGAGTGATCGAGTATGCCCAACACTCAGTGCTTATAATAGGACCGTCAGGAGAAAGGATTGTATACGAGGGTATACGACCTTTACCTAAGGAATATGAAGCTAGCCCATTGGAAGATGGTGAGATACATGCAATTCAGGATCGATGTTAGTGTTGTAAGCATTATGGAGTTGTCTGCCTTCAAAACAAGTCCCATAAAGGGAAAGTCGAGATGGGTTCGAACTATGAAAGCAATGATGAAAAGAAGAGGAAGGCAAGTCCATTGCAACCACTTTTGGAAAGCAGTCAACAGTTGAGTTCTACTACATTGCCACATTTAGCTCAGATTCCCAGTCAGAGGGATACAAATGGTAAAGAGATAGAAGTTCCTCATGTTAAATCCATTTATGGTGAAGTATGCATAGATGGATGGACAATCACTTGTACGGAGTTCCAAGCCCAAAGAGTCAAGCGAAATAAGAAGCAAGCTAAGAAGAGGAAGAACCTCCATAGCTTGCAAGATAACAACACACCAAGCAACATTTCAGAAAAGTGTGACCCTACTAAAGATCTACCTCAAAATGTGTGTTATCGTTGCCGATAGGAGGGCCACCATGCATATTGTTGTCGGCAGGAGAAGAAATCAAAGAACCATGGAAGCAATCAAGTCACTACAGAACTGTCGTCAGCCAGTGTTAGCAGCGGGCAGCATGAAGGAAGATCTTGATACCCATCACCTCGCTAGGAGTTTATGTCCCGTGTGTAATATACGTTAGTAGTGAAAGTCGAATCGGTGTGCCTTGTGAACCTTTAGTGTTTGGTTGGTTTGTCTTAATGCTTATGCTTGATTTGCATCTTTGTAATGAGTGTAATGATCTTGTGGGGTCTTCCCACAATTTCATTTAGTTTGTAAGCTTAGGGTTTTATGCAATAAAAAGTTGGGTTTCGGTTGTCTCCCGTGTTTCTTTGTCCTGTCTTTCCGAAGCAATCAATCCTTATCAGTTCACATCTCTATTCCTTGGAAGCCAAATCATGGAGAACTTTTGGACAACAATAGACTTCTCTCTCTCACCACAAGAACCACCTCGAGAACAGTTATGGTTTGTGAGTTATGAAAATCACAAGGAAATGAACGATACGTGTTCTTGCCTATGCACATGAGTCTTTTAGAATATCGGGAGGATATGAGGACAGTTGACTCACTCAGAAGAGTATGTAAGCTACCCTTTGGTTTCCCTTAGTGCATCTTTCTTAAGGAGGGTAGCCAAGCTAAAGAAGTTCGAAGATAAAGTTACAAACATACTAGTGTTCACCAGGAATAATTAGTTATCTCTGTGGTGAAGAAGTCTTTATCAAACACAAGTGTCCTTTGCTCAAGAATGTTAACTTGGGTCATACACAAGAAGTTTGAGTACCCATCAAGTTTAGGCAGCACTTCAAGCTATCATAAAATGAGAGTCCAACATTCAACATACTCAAGGTAAGTCAGTAATCATGACGTGAGAAGAAGACATGTAAGTCTATGGTTTTGTTCTATGAAGGTTCCGAAGACCACAATATTGCATCGAGCATGGAAAGGAAAGTTTGGACGGAATGAAGCATCTTAGTAAGGTTTTGGTTGTGCTCTATACGAGGTATAACAAGGATCGTTGCTAAAAGGAACTGCTCAAGGAAGCAGAGAATACCCAAGTACAAAGTATCTTTATCTTTCTCTTTAGTCTCTTCGAATCTCGAGGACGAGATTCATCTTAAGGGGGTAGAATTGTAACACCCCAAATTTTTGCTTTCTGGAAAAATAGGTTTAAATGATTTAATTATGATTTTTGTGCTCATAAAAATATGGGAAAATAAAAAGTTTTCGTTAAATTAAAATTTGCCCTTTAATTAGCAACGTGGTTGTGCACTCATGCCTTGTTCATTACCTAGAGTCCACAAAAAACCTACAAAAAAATTTCAATTTCCGCTATCCTATCACCCTTTGTGCCTTGCAATTTCATTTTCAGATTCGCTTTGTTGAGTTTGTGTCCGTGGTTGACTCTGCTGGTTTAGATTGTGTTCGTCGTCGTAGTTCAACCGCACCGTTGTTGTTCTTTGTTTCCGCCGTTATCCCATCCAACGTTCCCAAACAACAAGTTGAAGCCACTACATCACTCGACTTGTCATCGCTAACCGCCTTGTGTGATCTCTCTCCACAGCGCAAACCCTAGATAGGTTGCCAGCCGCTGTTATTTTTGCCTGCATTGCAACTCTCCTTACATCATCTGGCAAATACCTACTGCTGTTAGTCACAGGGACGCTTGATCTTGTGATCAGTGTTGGAGTTTAGGGACGCTTTGCCCTAACTGCCACCGTCGCCGTCGTGTTGTGCCTTTCGGAAAACATAACTTGACATACCTTCGGTAAAATAGGCATAACTTTTCGCTCATTTGTCAGAAAAATCTGAAACAAATTGTGGAGCTTCTTGAAATCATTTGGAGCCGACCCTTTGGTCTGTTTGGTTTTCTCAAAATTGCCAAAAAATTGGGAAAATAAAGAAAAAAATTGTCAAAGTTTCTGCACGCTTTTCAGAGAACTTGCAGATTTTCTATAGACCACATCTCACCTCAGTTGAAGGTGCCAATTTTTGTGGTTGCATCTCTTGTGATCCTTGTTCAGAGAAAATATAAAAAAATAGTGAAAAAATAAAAAAGTTTGATTCCTACTGGTGCCTTTTGGGAAAATCCGGGGAAATTCAGCAAAAAGAAAAAATTCGGGCTAGTTGCTTGTTCCGTGAGTTCCTTCCATCGTCCTTTGTTTTATTTTGTTGCGCTATGTCTAGACACGTCTTAGCCAGCAATTGTGATTTGTACTTTGGATACTTATTGAACTTAGCTAAATTTACATTCATTATTTGCTAATCCTTGCTACTCATAGTGTGCTTTCTCAAAGCTCTACATATACTTTTGTCAGCACAGGTTCATCTTGCAACTGTTACCACGCTCAACAACCGATTGCTTCGCCAATTTGGTCATGATATTGTTAGGCTTTGGTAAGAACACTTGCAAGACGTGGTAAGCCGCTTGTGATTTTGCATTCCACTTTCACCACCACCACCACCACCACTTGGTTCCTTTTAGTTGATAGGGATAATACTTTGGTGTTGTCTTTTTCTATCTTCTAACCATGTCAGGATCTCCGACGGATTTCAATGAGTGTGTCCGAGGGCGAGCTTACAACGTTCATCAATGAACAACGCAATCTTATGAACGAGCTGACGCGCAACGTGAACAATCTGGTCACCCGCATTGAGCAGGTTGAACAACGTCGTCCACCTCCTCGTGATAATTATGTAGATGGGGATGTTTTTGATGATGGAGATGCAGATGCTGATGGTGATGCACACAACCGTCGCCGCTAACAACTTCAATCGTCATGGTATGGGAGGTAATAATGTTCCTTTTGCTAAAATTAAATTTAGCCTACCTCCTATTGCTGGTAATATTGATCCTAAGGCATACTTAGATTGGGAGCTTGCTGTTCAACAAAAATTTGATTCTCATAATGTACCTGCTGAGCATAGAGTTAGACTTGCTACTAGTGAGTTTACTAATTTTGCTTTGTTTTGGTGGAGTGATCTTTGCAATGCTGGTAATGCTGCTGTTGTGCCTCAAACTTGGAATGTTTTGAAACAACGTATGAAATATCGTTTTGTTCCTCCTTATTACCAACGTGATTTACGCTTGAAATTGTAAACTTTAAAACAAGGCGAAAAAGGCATAGAAGCATACTATCATAAATTGCTTATTGGTTTAGCACGTTGTCCTATAAATAAAGATGATAATGATTCTAGTGCTAGATTCTTTGGTGGTTTAAATCATGATATACAGAATATTCTTGGTTATAAAGAATGGCGCAATTTTTCCCAATTGTATCATCTTGCTATTAAGGCCGAACGAGAAGTGGAGGGACGCACACAACAACGGCCTTTCAGGTCTAACACTGGGAGGAATTTTCAGCAGCGCTCCGAGCTGGAGACGCCCAAGACATCTACACCTCCACTTTCTTCCGGGGTAAGAAAATTGTCTAATGTGCAGTTTCAGTCGAAGAAAGGTACCACTCCGGGTGTTTTTACTAGCCCCTCCTCCTCCAGTGCTAAAATCATTTGCCACTGTTGCAAAGGCATGTGACATAAAATTGTCGAATGCCCCAGTCGTCGCGCTTTCATTGCTACCGAGGATGGATATGTAAGTGCTAGTGATGTTGAAGATAAATTAGCCCTTGCTGCTAACATCGATACAGATTCCACCGAGGGCGATCCAGACAAGGAGACCATTGATTCAGTGGCTGCCATCGCAGGCTATCCTAGCCTTCTTGTGCAGCGTGTGTTGAGTTCACGTGTGGGACATGAAGAAGAGATGAAGATCCAGCGCCACAATTTGTTCCACATGTATCTCATTGTGCAGGGTTGTCGTGTTCTCACCATTATTGATAGCGGGAGTTGCAACAACTTGGTGAGTTCAGATTTGGTTGAGAAGCTTGGCTTGACCACGCGACAACATTCACATCCATATAAACTTCAATGGTTCAATAATAGTGGTCAGACTAAGGTAACTAAATCAGCCCGTATTAGCTTTTTCACAGACTCTTATCATGATACTGCTGATTTTGATGTTGTACCTATGCAAGCTTGTTCAATTTTGTTAGGACGTCCATGGGAATTTGATACTGATGCTTTACACTATGGTAGAACTAATACATACACTATCATGCATAAGGACAAGAAAATTACTTTGCTTCCTTTGTCTCCTATGGATATTGTTAAACATGCTCGAGAGATTAAAAATAACTCTCTGCTAAACACTGTTAAAAATAATGGGATTAATTTACCAAGAGGTTTTTTCTTGCTACAACTTCTGCTACTGCTGAGTTATGTGATAATCCTGATGCACCATATTATACTATGTTTTGTCAACCTATTATGTCTTGTGCATTGCCTTCTGTTACTAACCTTTTGCAGGAGTTCGTTGATGGGATGAAGTCGAGGACGACTCCAATTCTAGAAGGAGAGGATGATGAGGACACCACCACGTTGGACTCGAGGACGACTTCAATTCAAGAAGGGGAGGATGATGAGGACATCGCTACGCTGGACACGCCTACGCCATCGCCTTTCCCAAGTTCAACTCATCTCCAACTCAGTTTCCACGTCGACTTCGAGTCTGTTTCGAAGTCCAGGACCAGCATGGAGTAAAACGGAGGCCCAGGACGCATCCGGACTCCGTTTTCAATGATTCACCCACGGATGGAAAGATAATTTCATAAGAAAACCAATGGCGTTGGTTTGAGGTCTAAATTCCTTCAGAGTCATCGGGAAACATCAAAACAAGTCAGTGTCCAGAATCTGTTTCGGTGTTGTGTCACCCAATTTTGGGCCCATGACCCATGTATCAACTTGGGTCCATTAGGGACTCATCATAGGGTTTGTAGGACGACCCCAGGACCCTTGTGGTCATCCTCCCTCCTCCTTATATCCCCCTAGAGCCGTTACAAACAGATTGAGTTTTGTTTTAGAGTTTAGTTTTCCATCGAGAAACTGAATCGTTCATTGTAACTGTGTCGATTAGTCCTTTTACAGTGATCCAGGACCCCTCGTTCTTGGTCTACTCCACTGTGTGGATTAGTCCTTTGGAACCAAGTTCTTGAACCCTCTATTGATATTCGCATCATTCACATTTGCAATTTCAGATTCCGTGTTTTTATCTTCTTGTTTGTGTTCTTCGATTCGCTTGCAGCAATAGCCTTATTGGCGAGGTCAATCAAGTTGTGTTTGGTTGATAACCATCGGAGCAGTGGTGTAACGGTTGCAGGGTTCGAATCGTGTATGATTTGAAGCCTGATCGCCAACGTCGAGTTCTCCCCAATCGAATTTATCGGTTACCTCAGAGAAGATCGGGTCACTCTTCATCAATAGATTCCATAACTAATATAAAATATTTAGTATCATAAATATTAGTATCTTTTTATGTAAATTTAGTTAACCCTAGTACAGAATATACAATCAGCGTTGGTTCCTATATTTTGAACCGACAATGATAATACTACATAATTGTCGGTTCGTGGGTTTAAGAAACAATCATATTACAACCGGCAGGAATGGTGTGGTCTTTTCCTGCCAGATATTGTCACCAATCGATAATGACAGTATCACTGCCTGATTTTTCACATCTTCCTTGTACTCAGACCCGAAATTCCATCTCAATTTCATTTGAGTTACTTCACGCAATGTCTCTCTCTCCTATCCTCCCTTCTCTTCCACTTCCCTCCCACGCACTCTCCCTTCTCTCCTACGTGTGGCCACGGTGGCCCCAGCGCGCACTACGTACGGCACACGGGCAGGGGCTTTTCTTTGTTTTCTTCTTGTTTTGTGAAAATTGGTATCACTGTCAGCAGGTGAGAAACCAGTAGTAAATGGTCAGGTCTCTATTATCGTTGATTGTCCGCTGCCTGATAAAAAAAATCTAGCAATGAAGCCCGGTTTTGAACCGGCAGTAATTGCTGTTTCTGGAGTAATTAAGTTTAAAATGGTCTGACATAGCAGTATATTAAATATACATTATTTGTTTGAATAAAGGGAGTATAGAAATTTTTCGTTTGGGGTCCGCCTTTGCGACACGAAAATAAAGCATGAGGTTGTCGTGTACACCATGCTCTTGCTGCTCGCTTGGGAGTTCATTCAGGCTCGAACGTGTACACATATGGTTTAGCTCTCCGTGTTTAAAACGTGGAGCATATATATTGATGCCCAAAAATGAGTAGGAGAGAGTGGGCATTTCGTTCAAAATCAGAAACGAATGGACATTGACCTTCCACTCTGGCTATAAAAACACATAGCGTCGTCGAGGTGGTTGCCATATATCTGCGCTCTGGTACGGTGTACGTGCAACAAGTACTAGCTAGTAGCAGCAGCTAAACCACTGAGGCAAAGATGAAGATTCATCAAGCTCCACAGAATCAGGAGGACGTGCATCACAAGTACCACTCCACCCTGTGGGGTGACTTCTTCGTTCATCATGTCCCATGCCCTCCATTACAAGTATGTAGTATGTTGAACAACGTACTCCTTCCTCTCTCCCTTTCTATTATTACTGGATACATTTTTCAGAAAATCCCAACTTAGCATTGCAATAAAAGAGTGTGATCAGTTATTCTCTCTCTCTCTCTCTCTCTCTCCAGTATCTTAACACATTGTGATGACTTCTTCCTGCGTGTAGTTACTCTCATCTTCAATAAACTATATTAGGTATATATCCATACTCGTTTATCAGTTTGAGTATGTTTATATATTTATTTTAAAATATTCCAAAACTTATTGCGCAATTGTTTTTCAAAAGAACCCATATTTTTTATTATATTATTACAATATTATTATTATTATTATTATAGTATATAAAATAAGTATGGCCATATACTCTATGTATATTTGCATACTTCGTACACATACTACCCTATATAGTCTAGTACGATCATATACTTTATATACATATAATTTGCCGGGTTCATATACGTCATAAATCTAAAGATATACATGTGAGAGTAACTAATGGCAGGTGTAAAAAGGAATTTCCATATATATATATATATATATATTTAGCACCCAACGCTCTAAATAACTATGTAGAGTCCCGCTCAGACCACTACGTCAAAATCGAGCTTTCGCAGCGTTGCCTAAATGCCCTCCGTGACGGACACTAGTTTTTCCCGTTGCGGAAAATCCCATTAATTTAGCACAGTGGGTATTTTTTCATTTACTATGACGGACATTTTACCCGCTGCAGTAAATCGATTTACCGCAGCGGACAATGTTAAAAGCCTGCCACAGAAAAGGCCTAGGCCCATCAGGCCCAAGCTGACCCGATATCCGTGTACACGTGTATATATAACCACTTAGGGTTTGGGGGCGCAGTCGGCCATCCCCGCGGCGCCTCCACCTTCGACTCCCACGTCTCTTCCCCATCCAGAAATTCCTGCAAGGGCAAAGTAGCGCGGGTCGCGCGGATCGGCGGCACGCGGAGCGGCGGCGGGTCGTGCGGGGCCACGGCGCGCAGCGCGGAGCGCGGAGGCTCGGCAGGTCGCGCGGGGCCACGGAGTCTCGGCGGGTCGCGAGGCCAAAGCAGCGCGCGGAGCGACGGAGCTCGGGGCCATGAAGCCGCTCGCGCGGAGCGGCGGCGACTCTCGTAGGAGCCTCGGTGGGGCGAGGGGCCATGATGAGGGTCGCGCGTGCTACGAAGCGCGCGGCGGCGCTGCTCGCGTGGAGCCTCGGTGGCGCGGGTCGCGGGGCCACAGCGGCGCGGGTCGTCGGTGGGCTCGAGAATGGGCTCACCAGCGGGTTTCTGGGTTTTTTTTTGTTTTTTAAACGTTTAACCAGGGCGGGCGTTCTATTGTGCTCGCTGCGGGAAATCGATTAACCGCAGCGGGCAAAGCGGCCCGCTGCAGGAAGGAAACACTTATTTACCGTGACCTTCCCATGGTGACGGACGCGTTAGCCCGCTACGCAAAAGCAAATTTGCCCGCTACAGAAAAATGCTTCTATAGTAGTGGCACCAATCACCGCAACCGTAAAAGTATATTCACTAATTCTCATCCCGCAACCGTAAAAGGACACCTATCAGTGAGCCACATTCGAGCAACCATAAAAGTTTCTACTAATTCTCATTCTGCAACCGTAAACACATGTTTGGTTATTTAGAGCGCAGGGTGCTAAATAACAATTATATATATCCTTCTACGAGGCCTGCAGCTCTAGAACTTGCTCTATCTCTCTTCATCATTTTCGAGTCAGAACGTAATTCCAATACACATGTTTAAATGATCAACCAAGAGAGAGACACACAATTGCTTGTGGGAAGAACAACCAGTAGTAGAACAACTCAACTATTGTGGTCCACGCAACTAGCACTTGATCATCTATTTTACCTTTGTCATCTTTATAATGCAATTCTTCACATCTATATACAAAGGGATTTGCCAAGCTCATTTCACACTGCTATGGACTTGTTCATTTTGTTTTCTGCACACTGGCCTCCATCATGTTCATGTACTTGGTGTATATATGGTTCATTGTGTTGTGTATATATATATGAAAGGGTTCACGCGTTGCCTTTTACACTATACAGACAAGATCAACTATATAACATTAGATTTATCTTTCTTGCAGTATTTGACAATGAAGGATAAGAGGGAAATAAACAAGGGGAGGTGAAGACAATGTTACTCGATGTTGATTCTTTTGATTTGTCTGATAAGCTATATTTTATTGATACACTAGAACAGCTTGGATTGGATTATCACTATACCATGGAGATTGATAAATTGTTGCACACTATCTTCAAAGCTGGGGATATAGATCTTGATCTTCCTACAACATCACATCTTTTCTATTTGCTTAGGAAGCATGGATATCATATTTCTTCAGGTAAGATTCCATGCAAACATTGCTATTGTAATTGCCTTATTTTCCTTACCTATAACTTCAAATAGTTACAAAGAGGGGTTTGTTACTTCAAATATAAAAGTGGGGATGCATATGCTAAGTGTCAATTGTAATATCTGCTTCTATAGACGACACAACTATATAGTATTTTAGTTATATTATTCTAGAGTAAAAAACTATTCTCTAACCTCCAACTTGCATGTCAGTCCGATTTTTCAACTTTGAACTATGAAGCTAGGTACCAAATGCCCTTGAACTGTTGAAACCAGGCAAATTTGATCCTCTAGCTGGTTTCAAGGCTAGTTCTCTTTTTGTCTAACAATAATAAAAATCAAGTTTAATCTCTAAAAAATATAACTAATCTCTTCTATGTTAAATATATAACTAGTATCAGTTTCTTTCTAAAAAAACTTATCTATATGTTGGTGATCTATTTAGAAGCTATTTATTTTTTTCCTATTGTTTTATTCTCATATTGAAACACTAAGAACATGAACAAACATGATTCAAATAACTCTAAAAAGAGAACCAACATATAGATAACACCTTTACAAAAACATGGTACTTTGTTTCACATTTTTTCTTTAAGATAAATTATTTATGAAATTTAGAGATTAAACAAACTAAGTACCCGATATTGTAGTTCACAAATGAAAACCGGACTATCGTTCAAGTTGAATATTGAAAAATGAAATTTATTATATTATTATATCACTACCGTCTCTTATAATTATTTCATAGTTCATACTTTCATCCAATAGTATAATTGCATGACTCACATGTTTTTAGTGTCGCAGATGTATTTTTAAAATTCAGAGATGAGAAAGGAAATATTGTAACAGATGATCCAAGATGTTTGTTGAGATTGTATGAAGCTGCACATCTTAGATTGAAAGGGGAAGAAATACTTGACAATATTCTTATTTTCACCAAGAATCGGCTTCAGTGTATTGTGGACTATCTTGAGCCACAACTGAAAGAAGTGAAATATGCATTGGAAACACCTCTTTCTAGAAGACTCAATAGAGTACAAGTGAGTAAATATATCACAATATATGAGAATACTACACATAATGATATGCTACTAGAGTTTGCAAAGTTGGACTTCAACATTTTACTAACCCTATATTGTGAGGAGCTAAAAGATCTTACATTGTAAGAACTTCCATTAATAGCATAGTGGTGTTGTACTAACTTATCTCATTATCATTGATTCTAAACATCTTCTCATACAGCCCTATATGTATTTACAGCTGGTGGAAAGAGTTCCAAACACATGCTAACACATCAATCTATGCACGAGATTGGATGGTAGAGATGCATTTCTGGATGATGGGAGTATTCTTTGAGTCCCAATATTCCTATTCACGAAAGATGCTTACAAAATTGTTTATGATCGTGTCTATACTCGATGACTTGTATGACAACCATTGCACCACAGAAGAAGGAAATGTTTTCACTACAACACTGGAAAGGTTTGCATCACTTTTTGACCATATTCATCATGTTAGTTATAGGTCAAAAAATTTCTATACTTTTAATTAGATATCTATAAGAAAAACGCTCGTCTTATATTTTTAATATATACGCTAATAAAAATAACATGTTTCATAAATAACAGATGGGATGAAGAAGCAGTAGAGGAATGCCCCACGTACTTGAGGGCCTTATATATGAATATATTTACCACTGTAAAAGGCATCGAGGAAGAGTTGAATCTTCAAAACAACAAGCATGCCAAGTTGGTTAAAACACTGGTATGTCTTATTAAGACAAGAAGTTTAAATAAAATAGAGAACCAATTGTATATGGACCTAGTAGGAAAATTATCATGAAGCATTATGGTTATATTATTGTGTATGTTAAAATGTTCATTGTGCATCCTTGCATTCTAGAATTAATTCATAGGAATATGACTTTCACTGGTTTATTTTGTTCGATATGTACTAAACAAACAAGCATGCAACATTTAAAGAAATCTAGCTAGTTCTAAAAAATTTTGTTTTGCATGTGTAGTAGATAAGAAAGTTAATATGGCTGACTGCTTGATCTAATATTAACTACTCCATTGAAACATAGTTCTTATGATTATGAAAGTTTGACGACAAATTTTGATCAACAATTATTCAAATTATATGCATGCATATAGCAAATAAAGTTTTTTTTATCAATGGATCAATTCACATTCCAAAATCTTTCAGTAAAAATTTATTTTATAGTAACCAATCATTTTTTGAAGAGAGTAAATAGTGGTAAGTATACTTTTAAAATTCTTTTTCCAAATATTAATATGCCTTATAGAATGAATTAGAGTGAGTATTTCTCATAGAGAGAATAATAATTTCTGTATGAGAGTACGTTTAAACTTATTGTATATGCAAGTATAAACAATAATTAATATAAAATGGCATTTGCTAACAGTAGTTAGAGCCCCTGCATTTATCCCAAACTAGGTGGATACCCCGCGCCTTGCTGCAGGTATTCCAGAGCCATGGCATTTGCTGAAAGACCTTGTTTGGTTTTGGTTAATTGATGAAACCTATGGACTAACCCTTGAACTAAGTGTATGATGAAGCTAGGGTGGTCCACCTTTGAACATGGAGCTAGATGGATGATCATGGTGAATCAAGTGCTCCATGGACTAAGGAAAAGAAGAAAGAGAAAAACAAAAATGGGCTCAAGGCAAAGGTATATCTATAGGGCCATTTTTGGTTTAGTGATCAAGACACTATAGAGAGTGTGATCACCTTTAGGATAGATAGCCGTACTATCAAGAAGGGGAAACTTGTTTCGATTACGGTTATCATGTGCCACTAGGTTTGCATTGCATCCATATAAAATGAACCTTAGTGTCACAAACATGAACTAAAATCCAAGAAAATACTTTGTAAAACCTAACTCAAGTGAACAAAGGTGTGGATCACAAGGTGTTAGCATATGGAAGCTTGGAGAAGAAGAGGCGGATCAACTCGGCACTCAACAGAGCACCGGACGCAGGTCCGGACGCTAGCAAAGTGCAGTCCGGACCATTGGACATGCGTCCGGATGCTAACCCTAAGGCTCGGCCTCGGCGAACAGGAGACCCGGACGGCGTTCAGCGTCCGAACGCTGACACTGGACACGAGTCCGGAGCTCAGCACTCTCTGTTCTCCTCTCTGGTGGGTTTATCCGGACGTAAGGCATGGTCTGGACCAAGGACACCGGACGCGTGTTCGGACTCAGGGAGCTCTCTGGACCGGCTCTGTGTTAGGTCCGGACGCAAGGAAAAGCGGGTCCGGACTATACTGTGTTGTGCGTCCGGAGGTGGCACGTCAACACCAGTGAAGGCGCCAACGGACAGATTCAAACTGGAGGAGGGTCCGGACGCAGACGCGATGGTCCGGACCCCCCATGCAAACAACGTCCGATTGCACGCAGGAAAGCCAGGAAGAAGGGGAAAACAGCTAGTCTTTTATGGAAGGCTATAAATATGTTTTGGCCGGCTCAAGGAGCATACTCTTGCACCTCTCATTCATTTTAACACTTTGTGCTGGCTTCAGATAGCCCCCAACTCATCTCTCTTTGCTTCAATTGCATTCTTATGAGAGTTTGAGTGAACCAAGTGCTTTGATCATTGCATTGCATCTTAGTGAAACTTGGTCTTTGTCATCGCCGCAGGATTTCTTGTTATTCTTGGTGTTTGCCAACACCTAGACGGCTTGGTGATTGAGGAGAAGCTTCGGCACGTGTTAGTGATTGTTCATGGCCGCCTTCATCGATTGTGAGAGGGCTTGTACCCACCTCGGCGGAGTGCCAAAGGGTAACTCTAGTGGATTGCTCATGTCATTGAGTTATTCTCATTTGGGTGGTTTCTTGTGGCGCTCGGGTAGTGGGATTGGCTTGTGAATTGCCAATTAGCCACCGAAACACCACTCGAGTAGTCGACACAATGGGGACTAGCTTGGTGGCAACCAAGTGAATCTTAGGAGAAAAATCATTGTGTCCATCTTGTCTCTCGGCTACTCTTGGTGTTCATATTGTGATTGACTCTTTATTGGTATATCCTCTTCACAAGGCATTGGTATAACAATCACCTCCTCTCTTGTATTTACCTTACTCATATCTTGCTTAGTTAGCTCTCTAGTTAGCTTTGTAGCTTTGCTTGTTAGTTGTTCTTGCTAGTCCAAGTTAAGTTCCTTAGGTTCTTGCTATTGATTGTTAGGCACTTAGCTAACTAGAATTACATTGGATAGGTGGCTTTGCACCCCAAGTAGAGCTAGAGCAAAAAGCTTTGCTTTAGTGTTATCTAACCATTTGCTCTAGTGGTTTGTAGAATTTTTAATAGGCTATTCACCCCCCCCTCTAGCCATCTAGGACCTTTCAATAGCAATCTTCACAAAGGCTTCAAATGTCTTGAGCCATCTACAGGTCATATTTATATTTCACTTGATGTGGTTTTTGATGAGACTGTCTATCCTTTCTCTGAGCTTCACTCCAATGCCGGTGCACGCCTTCGTGCCGAGCTTGACCTTCTGCCGGATATTCTTAAAAATCCGGATCCGTCTCTTCAATTTGGGACTGCAAATATACATGATCAATGTCTAATTAATTGTCCTACTAATGCTGCTTCTAGTGTTCCTAGTGATGTGGCTGATGCAGAGCAAAATTTGGAGCAATCTGATGAAGCAACGACGCTTCCCGGGCAGTATTTCATGCAGTCGCCCGACGCACCGCGTCGCGACAACACTGGTGCTGAACACGGAGCTGCTCCGACCATACCTCCCTTGGGATCGGTGGCGCAATCCTCTTCGGGATCGGCGCTGACAGCGCCTGGTTCTGCAATAGCGCCCAGCTTGGAGTCTGAGCCCCTCGACCCAGGCACTCTAACCGATGTGTCGGGCTCTCCGACTGTGAGCAAGGGATCCTCTACACCGCCTCCAGCTGCATCTGGCTCTACTCCAAGCTCGCCAGGTGCTGCAGCGGATCCCGTGCTCCCCTCCGTGCCGACTCAGGAGCAACCTGGAGTTCAGGATCTAGTCGCTGAGTCCAGTGCGGCTGCAGATCCTATTGCTCCTTCTGCGCCCCCGTCAACACACCATCATAATACTCGCCTTCAGAGAGGAATTACAAAGCCCAAGCAGTATACGGATGGCACGGTCCGTTGGGGGCTCACCAGCACTGTTGAACCTGATGAATCGACAACTGTGAAGGCAGCCCTTCGTGATGATCGATGGGTCACAGCCATGAATACGGAATATAACGCCTTGATGAAAAACCGTACTTGGCATTTGGTTCCTACTCCCAAACACAAAAATGTCATCGTTTGCAAATGGGTCTACAAGGTTAAGCGCAAGGCTGATGGTTCGGTAGATCGTTATAAGGCACGTCTTGTTGCTAAGGGATACAAACAACAGTATGGTATTGATTATGAAGATACCTTCAGTCCAGTAGTGAAGGCGGCCACAGTTCTTCTTGTTTTGGCAGTTGCAGTCTCACAAGGATGGCCGTTGCGGCAGCTTGATGTCCAGAATGCCTTTCTCCATGGTGTGTTGGAAGAAGAGGTTTATATGCGTCAGCCTCCAGGATATGAAGACAAACGGTGTCCTAATTTTGTCTGCAAATTGGATAAGGCTTTGTATGGTCTTAAGCAAGCTTCTCGGGCTTGGTATGCATGTCTTTGTGGCAAACTTATTCAGCTGGGATTCACATCATCAAAAGGGGACACATCACTGTTTTTCTATCGGAATGGACAGGTAACTATCTTTGTCTTAGTCTATGTCGACGACATCATTTTTGCCAGCTCATCATTGGCTGCTTCAAAGGCATTGGTTACTGCTCTTGAGACAGATTTTACTCTAAAGGATCTCGGTGATCTTCATTTTTTTCTTGGCATTTAAATGAAACGTGGTTCTGATGGTCTTGTGTTGTCACAACAGCGATATGCTACTCATGTTCTCAAGCGTGCAAATACGATGAATTATAAACCGGTTGATACTCCCATCTCTATCACCGAGAAGCTCAGTCTTGCTACTGGCGATCATCTTGGTGACGATGACTGCACAAATTATCGAAGTGTGGTTGGGGCACTTCAATATTTAACTCTCACCCGGCCTGATATCTCCTTTGCTGTTAATAAGGTGTGTCAATTTCTTTATTCTCCAACAACGCAACACCGGAGCGCTGTTAAATGTATCCTGCGGTATGTGCAAGGCACTCTGTCTACAAGATTGACAATGAAAAAGTTCAATTCTACTCTTGTCAGCGCTTTCTCTGATGCTGATTGGACAGGATGTGTTGATGATAGGCGGTCCACGGAGGATTTGCAGTATTCTTTGGCCCCAATCTTGTTTCTTGTAGTGCTCGCAAACAACCTACGGTGTCTCACTCTAGCACTGAGGCCGAGTACAAGGCAGTAGCTAATGCGACAGCTAAACTGATATGGATACAAAGGCTGCTGACTGAGCTTGGAGTTCCTCATTCTCCAGTTGCTCGATTATGGTGTGATAATGTTGGTGCGAGATATCTGTCGGCAAATCCAGTTTTTTATGCCAGGACGAAACATATTGAGATCGATTTTCACTTTGTTCGTGAAAGGGTGGCACAAAAGTTACTGGATATCAGGTTTGTCAGCACTAATGATCAAGTGGCAGATGGTTTTACTAAACCTCTCTCGGCATCTAAATTGAGAGAGTTTAGGTTCAATCTCAACCTTGCCAATGGCTGAGATTGCGGGAGGATGTTAGAAATATACTATATTCAGGGATTAGTATATTTAGGAATAGTTGATCACGTAGATCTTATCTCGTGACTGTTCCATATTAGAGTTGAGTTGTTTACCATAACAACTCTGTATTGTAATCATGTTGTACTCTTGTACTTCCTATATAATGAAAAACCGAGGACCCTTAGAGGCACCTCTTCCTGCATATCTTTTACACGAGCTATAGACTTTTTTTAGATATAATGGTAGCTATATATATAGACACATGGACGACATTTAGTTTGTGCAAATAACTCATATTATTCTAGAACTCTAAATGGTCTACGACTCTGGAAACTTCGCTGGGCCTTCCACCCTCGCTAGGGAAAGCGGGGAAGACCGAGTGTCCCACACCACTACTTCCTTGACGTCATAGGTGTCCCATTTCTGGGGGACCATTGCTTTCCGTCCTCTGTCTCATGGGCATGAAGTTTCCTTCATTCAAACAGATTCCTAGGCGATGCCCATCTGCAAAGACATAAGGATGAAGCTCACCCTCGCCATAGGTGTCGACTAGGCTCCCTTATGGGTGTTCTCCAGCCCATCAAAGAAGCGGTCACGCTAAAGATAACCACTATCGCAGCTAGTTCCTTAGTTTGTGGGAGGAAAATAATGGTCCAAGGCTCAGTTTTTTGGACGAGGGCTGGAACGGGGTGACACGCAAAAGGTGGACTCCCAACGACTTAGAATTTTGCTAAACAGTACGAAACTAGTGTTACTCTACAAACTAGCACTGTATGACTAAATTGAGCTGGATCCAAGTCTCTAGGTAACGGTCCAATTTACTCCCTAAACTAAAATCGTCATCCACTTTTTCTCTCCAAACTATTTGTTTCACACCTTCGGTGGTTTTGCTAATGTGGTACCACGTCGGATGGGCAAATTGGACAAAAATAAAATTTCGAGATTAGTTGGAATAGAATTTTTTTTAAAAAAAATCCAAGTCATAATAGTGCAATTAAAAAAATCCTAAAATCCAGTTTGATCTTAGAAAGCTTTTTTACATTGGAAAATTATTAAACTAGTTTTAGATCCCCCCCCCCCTAAAACCATGCTCTATCGTCCTATGATTTCTAGCTTCAAATTGTTTGAATCTTAATAGAAACGTTTTGGCGCTTACTTGCAAGTAGAAGCTCTTATTATATATGGCGCCTCATTTTAATGTTTAATGCAGGTGGGCGCCTTATTATGCAGTCAACCTCTGTTAATGAATATTAACGTAGGCAGGCGTCTTATTATGTCATCCGCCTCCGTAAATCAATTATGACAGCCTCTGAAAACCTACACGGTATAGTATGCTCATTGGTGACGTAACCATCTCTTGCTAGTATTGGTTTGCTTCGTCATGCAGCTTGTCCTCGCATGTGGCAAACTCCACGCAGATACTATGTGCATTTAATTATTTCCCTAACTGGAGGCTTCATGGTGGAAAACATCCTTCCTAGACTTCCTAGTTTACATACAGTGGCGGAGCTAGTAAATTTGAGGAGTGTACTTGCCTTATAGGTGCGAGGATATATAATTTGTGGTTACAAATATAGTAAAAATTTAGGTTATATCACTATTTTTTAACTTTTTTTTGGGTACGGCAGCACCCACAGCTATCCAAGTAGCTCCTCCCATGTTTACATGGTTTGTGGTTGCTCCCTCCGTAAGGATGTGTTTGTGTTTATGTTGTTGGGTTATTTTTGTTTTATACGGTTATTAATTGCCTTTGCTCGACATGGTCTTTGTCTTTTTCGAATAAAAAATAATGAACAAGACAACGAGTCGGGCAATGGGAGTTGAAGAAGTGGTCGGGTGAATGATTTCTTCCTGGGCCTGGCAGGAAATTAGTTGCGTGCGTGCAGTCATCCTGGGCCTTTCTTACTCAACGGCTGGGCACTAACCCATGGCCCATCTCGCCTGGTCCGAGCTGGGCTCTGAGCCTGCCAGTGCTGGCGCCCAGCCCAGACGAGGCTTGTCGCGCCCGAGGAGAAACTGTGATCAAGCGTGGGCCTCGCGGCCTCGGTCGGGTTTTGCGTGGCGCTGGCTCGCAGGCGCAGCGGGAAAATCAAAAAAGAAAAACAGACCGGCGCTCGGATGATGCTGACGCTGACGTCCTGTATGTGATGTGAGTCAAGATGTGAACGGTGAATTCCCTGTCGGAGTTTGCCTCCCCATCCCCGTTCCCTCGGTCAAAAAAAAAATCCCCGTCAAAGGTCACGGGGACGCTTTTTCCCCATCCCAGCCCCCGCGAGGGAAAAAATCCCCGTCGGGGATCTCCGCCTCCCGGACTAGTTCATCAACATTCAGAGTTAATTCATCACCATTCACATAAGGTCATCACAAATCAACACACATTTTCATGATTTAAATTGAATATAAATGTAATATATCAAACTCAACAAAAACAAATCCAAAATTGCTTCACTCATCTCATTAAGCGTTCAGCTCAAGGACGTAGGTTTTGAACTCATCCGTCATCCCACACAAGTCCAAAACAGGAGTCCAAAATAGACTTGGGGTGGAAAAACGAGAGGGCCAAATCATGATGATACTCATTTCTCGATACGTAGCTGTCACTTGATCTGCATCTTTGTTGTGTGCCCCGCGTAGATCTCTGATGGTGTCAGCATCAGCAAGCGCCTTGCTACCTGGAGAGCTGGATCTCGCTTTTTGGATGTGCCATCGCGGGCTCCGACGGATTCAAGGGGCTGGAGGTGGTGGCGTCAGGACTCCGGCGTGAATGCGTTGTGCTAGCGAGCTGCTGGATCGCGGCCTCTGCGGGCAGTGGGCATGCCGTGGATGAGTGGCGGCTGGAGCCTGGAATGAACGAGGTTGGGAGTGGGGAACTAGGGTTTGAGGATGTTTACTCCAATAGTAGAGAAATGACCTTTGATCGATGTCCGAAATGTACAATAGTTTCAGTTATTTTTTTTCCGGGGCTAATAGATATTTAGTCCCGGTTGGTAACACCAAGAGTTTCGGTTGGTGTTACCAACCAAAACTAAAGCTCCAGAACATTTAGCCCCGGTTGGTAATACCAACCAGGACTAAAGATAGTGTTACCAACCAGGGCTAAAGGATTATCAATCGGGGCTAAATGTCTCTATATGGTGGGTTCAAAAGGAAACTGTCTCATTCATTAATAGATGTGTTGCGTAAGTGGGGTGGGGTGGTTTGCTATGCGCGAGACAGTGCGTGAGGTCTTAGGTTCGATTCTCAGGGGGCGCAGTTGGGTGGGAGTTTTATTTTTAATTTACCATCTTAAGGGTGGGAATGGTAGACCAAATACCATGTCAGTGACTCATGTGTCAGTGACACAGGTTATGATGTCAATGCTTATGATGGTAAAAAACTAGATGCCCCATATTATGCTTCATCTAACTTGGGCCCTTTAGATGGGCCTCGAGTACTGGGCTACGCATGCTTGCTTGGCGGGGCTGGCGGGATCGGGGTCGAGGAGCAGGAAATCATCCCCGTCCCCATCATCCCCGGTGGGGATAGATTCTCTACCAAGTGTATCCCCATGGGGAGTATTTTGGCCCCATCTCCGTCCCCTATGGCCTACTTTGGCAACTCAGGGACCTTTAGTCCAGAATTGGTACCGGTTGGAAAACCGGGGGAAAATTACAAATTTACCATCTTAAGGTGGGAATGGTAGACCAAATACCATGTCAGTGACTCATGTGTCAGTGACACAGGTTATGATGGCAATGCTTATGATGGTAAAAAACTAGATGCCCCATATATATGCTTCATCTAACTTGGGACCTTTAGATGGGCCTCGAGTACTGGGTTGCGCATGTTTGCTTGGTGGGGCTGGCGGGGATCGGGGTCGAGGAGCAGGAAATCATCCCCGTCCCCGTCATCCCCGGTGGGGATAGATTCTCTACTAAGTGTATCCCCGTGGGGAGTATTTTGGCCCCATCCCCGCCCCCTAAGGCCTACTTTGGCAACTCAGGGTGATTAACCCAGGGAAGAAAACGGAGGGGCAGGGAATTTTCTGGACCTACTAATCCCCTCTCTACCCGGAGGGGAGATTCCACGTGCGGGGTTATTTCCCTGCGGCTGTTTGAAAACAATTTTCCCATAGATGAAAAGCATATGTGCAGTAGATCTCTCGGTCTTGCTGCTACACATTTGCAAATACGACATCAGATCTCTCGGCCTCTCTGCTATGCATTTGCAAATACGACACCGATGTAAGAAAAAATGATAATATAATAATATGTGCATGATGTTGTCGTACCTTTTAGACAATATCATGATGTTGTCGACACCTTTTATGATAATCACTAGTATAAAAGTCGTTTTTACTAGCGCCACCCAAAACACACCACATGCGGTTTTGGTTGCCAACCGGCTGTGGTTTGAAATTGCCTGGGCAGACTTTCCAACCGCCTATGGTGATTGATTATCACTAGCGGTTGGCATAAGAAAACCGCCAGTGTAAATCCTCCATTTACACTGGCGGTTTTCTTATGCCAACCGCTAATGGTAACCGATCTCCACTGGCGGTTGGCATAACTCAACCGCCAGTGTAAATGGGCCGATTTACACTGTCGGTTTTCTTATGCCAACCGCCAGTGGTAAGACCTGCCTATATATACCACAGTCCCGACCCCCACTCTCTTCTTCCTCCTGACCAGCTACAGTTCTAGCCGCCACCTTCCATTGGAGGCGATTTTGGAGGTTCAAATTTTTTAAAATGCAAGGGGAGAGGTTTTGATCTTCATTTCTTCGAAGGAGGTCACTAAGAAAGATTAGTTGGTGCCTCTTTTGGCCTCTTTTAACCTCGATTGCTCAATTTGTACCCTTTTTGGATCTAGGGTTTCATGACCTAGCTAGAGAGAAGAAGAGCTAGATTTTTGTATTTATTGCTAGTAATGAGGTCACTTAATTAGGATGGATAGATATATATTATTGTGCTTCTTCTTGATTTAGTTTCTCCAAGATATATATTTATTTCTAGCTAGGTGACTAAAATAAGATGGATACATATTATTTCTCCAAGATATATTTATATTCACATTTTACCTCATTTAGCTCTTTTTTGTACAATAGCTACATTTTTGTATTTATATTTCTCCAAGGTTAGTTTATGTCTCTTTTGCTCAATTTTATCCACATTTTGGATCTAGGGTTTCACCATGAGTGGGAGAGAAGAACACCTAGGTTATTTTCTTTATTTATTCATGTGAGGTTGATTAAATTTATTATCTAGTGACCCTTGCTAATAGTCACTAGGTAAATCATAAATCCTTAGCTAAATAATCCAGTGACCCTAGCTAATAATCCCTAGCTAAACCCTAAACCCTAGCCTTCATTTACACAGACAATGGGGCATTTTGATTTGAGGACTGTTGGAAGGAGGTGATTTTGGAGAGCCACATTTACAAGGGGAGGTTTTCATCCTCATTTCTTGGAAGGAGATTGCTAAGAAAGGTCAGTTTTAATCCATTTTCATCAAGTCAGGTTGATTAAGATGGTTACATAATATTTGTTGTCTCTCCCTTTTAAAAATCAGGTATTGATCGATGGAGAGGTCATTCTGGATGTATAAGTTATCAAGACTAGATGCAGCATACATACCCGAGGTTCATAAGTTTATTGATGCCGCTAAGAACCATGCTTCGAGAACAGAGAAGACGCACATACATTGTCCATGCATGGACTGCAGAAATGTTGTTGTATCTGATGACCATCAACAAATCCTTTCTCATCTTGTCCGCCGAGGATTTATGAAGGATTACTTGATTTGGACAAAGCGCGGAGAGGAGAGCTCTGTGCCTTATAGAACTGTTAGCCATGCAAATATCGACGCCGATGGTCCAGATATGCTTGTTGACGGTGGGTTTCAGTTTGTACACGAGACACAACAACATGTCACCGATGGTCTTGATCATGGTTTCGCTGGAGGAATTGAAGGCGTCAGAACTAATGTGATGCAAAATAATATGGCTGCAGAAGATGCAGAATTCCTGGAGGCAATGTTACGTCGTCATGCAGAAGATTCATCAATGTACTTCAAGAAAGGTATGGAGGCCCTGATGAAGGCAGCAAAAGAGCCTTTGTACGATGAGTCTAAGGGTTGCAACAAAGAGTTCACGACCTTGCGTTTGGTGCTAAAGTTGTTGGTATGCAAAGCTAGGTTTGGTATTTGTGATGCTGGTTTTGATGCATTCTTGAGTATTGTCACAGACATGCTTCCAAAGGAAAAAAAGTGTCTTCTAACACGTACTATGCAAAGAAGCTAATCAGTCCACTCACGATGGGTGTTGAGAAGATCCATGCTTGTATAGATCACTGTATCCTATATCGAGGTGACGATTATAAGGACATGGAGAGTTGTCCAAAGTGTAATGCAAGTAGGTATAAAACGAATAAAGACTACAAAGAGGAACATTGTGTTGCCTCGGTGTCTAAAGGAAAGAAGCGAAAGAAGACCCAACAGAGTTCAAAACAATCATCGTACAAGGGAAGTAGCCACAGGCAAAGCGATCCCAGGACGCAAGTACCACTGTGCTAACATTCCTGAAGACTACTGCAGAGTAGAAGTATCGACCGTGGTCCAAGGATATGAGGATGAGATTTTAGACATCCCTGGTCCCGAGGACATTGAAAAACTCGGACAGGCTCTAAACAATTTCATTCTTTGGCCTCGGTGAGACGTCCAGCTGACGGAACCGGCACCGTCCTCGCAAGTGATACCAGTTGAGGAGTCATCGGGACCGACTGATCCTCTTCCGAACCCACCACCATCACCAATCCATTCTCATTGGAGCCCACCTCGGTCACCTCCATCGCCGCCGCCATAGTCATCACCTCCGCCACCTCGGTCACCTCCACCACAGTTAGCACCATCTGCACCACAAACATCACCTCCGCCACCTCCACAACAAAAATCCACATCTTCCCCACAACCCAAAGATCCAAATAAACAAACACCAGTACCGCCAAAGAAGAAGTTTCCGGTGCCCAAGTTGATTTCCCCCTTTGAGCCCAAGAAGAAAACAGCGGGCACAACCAGATTTTTGGAAGGACTTGGGACAAAACGCAAAATTGAAGTCCGCGACTTGTCTGAGCTAAAGAAGTCAGCGCAACCGGTGCATGAGGTAATTCCATGCACATTCAAGGTGCCCACTTTTGAAGACTACAAGTCTGTGCCTAAAAACTATGTGGTGGGAAAGCCTCTACTGAACTGGGATAAACTCTAAAAGGTGTCAAACAATGTAAAAAGGTTGAATGACTGGTACATGAGAGCCTCTTCTGCTGGCATTCACGCCATTAACGTGCGTATACCACATAAGGCATTTCAATGTATTCATGATCTGTGTGTGATTAGCTTTGAAGACCTTAGGTTGATGATGAACTTTGAGAGGCTAGACGTACAGATCATAACGACGTTTGCATTGTAAGTGTTACATAGTTACACATCCATTGTTGTTGCATCAATATTCAATATCCGACATGCATGTGCCTTGTAGAATGCTATATGATCAGGAGGAGCAGACTTACGGCCAGGATTTCGATTATTGTGCCGAGCAAAGGGATGGCTATCTAAACTCAATTGATATATGCGAAGAAAGGCACACCTTCAGAATCGGGGAAAACAACAATGATTTAAGAGGCTTAGTAGGTGAAGCACGTGCCGCGAAAAAGAAAAATTTAAAGTTTCAATTTAAATCCAAGTACGCCTTCTACATTTCAAAGTGTATGCAGAAGTATCAAGATAGGAAATCGATTGTGGCACCGTACAACTTTGGGTAAGTATGAGTTTGGGCAGTGACACCGTATAACTTTGGATGATCAAACTACATATTTTCAATGCACAAATGTATCATGAATTTAATTCATGCAGGGACCACTGAATCTGTGTCATCATTTATCCTAGAAAAGGAAGGGTGGTGGCACTAGACTCTGCAAATTACCCGTCAACAAATTATGCAGGTTTCATTGAGAACTTAGAGTTGTAAGTCGAGGTATATGCACGTATACTTTTGCATTATAATTAACTTGGTGATCGTATTCGTAGGGCACGACGGTTTTATAAAATCCACGATGGAAAGTTTGAGTCGAAGAAAAAAGAAAAGGAGCCATTGGAAGTTATATATGACTGGCCGGTAAGTTGTATGAAAACTTACTCTTATAAAATCCACGTGTGTGCGAGCATCTATAAATAACCACTTTTCTATTTTGTATATAGTGCCACAAGCAACTACCAGGATCTATCATCTGTGGATACTACGTGTGCGAGCACATGAGAGGAGACATGTCAGGATACATGAAGAAACCTTCCAAGAAAGCCAAGGCGACGACCATCAATGAAAAGACGTTGTACGACATAGTTGAGGACGTGAGCCTTTTCCTAATTAAACAGGCTATCTCAACTTTTGGAAAATATCATGATCATAACAGTCAATTAGCCAAGCCAGAGTATAAAGCGCTCACAGAGGTTTATAGCCTAAATCTTACTCGGAGCGGTTTTTAGAGGACATGTGCAAACTATTGATGTATATAGTGTGTGATACACTTGTAACTTTATGTGTGTGAGCATGAGACTAATGTATATAGGGTGCCATACACTTGTAACTTTATTGCGAGCTTGAAACTTTGAAGTAATGATAGATGTATGTATGAAGTATTTAAATTGCATGTTGCTATATTTGAACATCATCCATTAATGTTTACTAGTTTCAATAACAATATATATCTATAAAAATATATATATAATAATATATAAATACCAAAAAATAAATATTAGAAAATCATTTTCACAGGTGGTTCTCTTCTTAGTGAATCGTTGGTTTAAATGAGTCATTTACACAGGCGGTTCACAAGCAACCGCCTGTAGAAAGGCCCCCAACGCAGGCGACGCTAGAAAACGCCTGTAGAAATGGGTTGTGAACCGTCAGTATAGACTGGTTTTGTACTAGTGAATATAAGCATACCAGGAGGTTCTTTTAGACAATAGCATGGGGATATATGATAATATGTTTTGAGAAAAAAATGTACAATGAAGACAAATTCACAAGATGCACATAATATAACAAAGCAATGTGAGAAGACCTGCATCAACATTCTAGAATAAATAAATTATCAAAATTAAGAGTCCAATTCATGCAAAAGTTTGATTCAGAAACCAAACAAGCTAATACTTTAATACATGCATCACAAATACATCTCCATCCATAAATTCTTGACATATAATAAAAAATGGAACGAGCCTCTTCACTAAAAACTTGGACACTAAAAAATTATTACTTAAAACCCTTTCCAGAAGCTTGTCACATATGACATAGGCAATGTCGTCATTGCCTATTCAGTACCCAAGTAGAGAGATTATATAGCTCAAGGGCTTCTCAAATCATGTATTGCCTCCACCCAGAGCTCTGTGAGTAACACCAGGAAAGCACATTAGACACTTGCATTGTATACATGAAATAAACATGTTTCCATGATTCCATCTCAAGTCTAGTGCACTGAAACACAATAGCAATAATCAACAATGGCTAGTACTAAAAAACAATAGCACTAAAAACTGAAAACAAATATTTATATATAATTTATATAGTTAGTGTCAGCTACACTTTCCATACACAAAAGAACTAGGATGATTTTGCTAGCTCCACAGGTGAGCATTAAAAAAGAACACATAAAAAAAGGCAGTGGCCCAAGAACAAAGCGCTGAAATCAAAAGTTATATATGCATTTTCAGTTTGCTGACAGAATTCATCATGAAATTTCTCTATCTGCCCCTTTGTGTTGTAAGGGGAAAAATGAAGTATTGTTCTTCTGGTTAAACGTGTATGCATAATAACCTTCAGTTTATTTTAAAATAATATATGTTATGGCCTCTATTGGTTCAATGATGACAGGAATACCTAGCCTAGAGTAAAGAAACAGATGATGCAAACCATTGGTCCAATAATGGCAACAATGGCAACAAGTTAATTGGTTGTTTAAGTTTTTTTTTCTTCAAATTAGGGAATACTACTAAACAAATAATGGTACGCTAGAACTTGGATTTAAGTACAATAAGTTCCACTTAATCAACTAGTGTCTTGCACTCTTGCTGAGAACTTTTGGCTAAGTACACGGCACTAGAAGCAATTGGATCAGAAACAGGCAAAAGAGTCTTTACTTTGCGTCCCCACCACTTGCATTAAGAGCACGGAAATACAAAGTAGAAATTACTAGAAGATAAGGTAGATCTAGCGTGAGCGTGAGCTGGATCCCCAGCCGGGACAAGATTAACATCCCAAAGAAGCAACAATTGTATGCACTTGTTACTAGAAAGCACAACACTTGCATCAACATGAGATGATTTACACGCAGGCCAGTAACTCCGAAATCGACTAAGGATGCGAATTACTGGTAACTCTTTCGGGTAACTCCAAGATCGACCAGAAAGAGAGATGTGGATGAAACACTAGCAGATCGAGAAGCTTTTGTGGAGAAGGAGATGTGGATGGAGGTGGACTGACCTGCGAGGACAGAGACGACGACGGTGGTGGAGCGAAGTGGAGCTATGGTGCGCCGACCAGTGAAGTCACGGCGGCGGCGGCGGCCTCCGCGAAGGTGCGCGGTGAGGAGCTACGCGAGTTCATGGGTCACGGGGGAAGGGAAACACGCCCGGTCTCTCAACTCGTAGTTTTCCACCACGCGGAAAAGGACGGGAAGTGGGCTTCCAGCCCCGCGCGGATGGGCTTCCAAACAGTGCGACAGATTGACGCGGGGTAAATTTGCTCGTGGGTTTCTCGCCCCGAGAAAACACCGGGATCCCGGCGGGAATCGGCGCTGCCAAAGTAGGCCTAATAGGGGAATTTCCCGCGGGGAATCGGGGATCGGAGACCGTTGACATCTTGAGAAGTGAGACACTAGTGCAAGCTGAATCCACTTTGCGGCCGCTGGAAGCAAGCTGTGCTACCACAGACAAGAAACACATTTATTTGCTTATTATATATGGTTTGCCAACTGCAGCTATGCTAAAGGACTATGGAAAAAAGGTACACACAGACATGCATGGGATAGAGAATCAACAAGGCTTGGTCATCAGCTCAGCTGCTAAAACATGCATCAGAGAGAGAATGGTGGGTACAGTTCAGTTAATAATATATGAAACCACAAGATCAAATCAACTTAATTATGGAAGGAAAGATAGAGGCGCGTCTTGAAAAATAAGGCACGCTCACAGCAAGAGCTTCTGGAGACGACCTTGACCTGCGACGGCTAGCACAGAAGGAATTGTAACTTTTTAAGTGTTGAGCTGACGTGTTTTTTCGTCTTTTAGTTTTCTTCCTCCTCTTGTCCGTCGTCTTTTCAGTTCCGAAACTTCTATATGAATAGTAAAATCCTTGCTTACTATACCGAATGAAAAGACAGGAGTACATGCCAAATTATGCTAACGAAATGAATAAAAGCTTGAACCACTGCACCTAAGGAGTAAGGACGGAGGTGTAGTCGTGTCGATGCGGACGTCGATGCAAGACGACTCCATCCATCCTGTGGTCGGCATTTCGTGGAGCCGTAAGGCTGACTGGCCGACTGGGAGACCGCACGCGCGCGGGCGGTGCCCTCCGGTGTGCTCTCGCGTGTAGCGTCATTGACAGGGACTCGATCGGGATCATCATCAGCACAAAAAGAAAAGAAAAAAAAAAGCTCCAGACTTGTCCCCTCCGGCATTCATGCCCTCCGGTGAAGCGGTCAACTGTAAGCCTGGGCGTTCGGGTTACCTATTTTTTTCGGGTCGAATAATTCGATAATGAAGATTACTACCTAATACTAGCTCCAAAAAAACATTACCGAAATTAACCGATAATTCGGATTCGGGTTCGGGTATTACCCGATATACCTGAATTTACACAAATCAACAAACTAAATAAAATTTTGGTAGCATTATACATAATTTCAACAACAATTTTATAGAATTTTAACAACAATTTGTAGAGAATCATTTATTATAGTTATTTGATTAAAAAATAGATAATTATATTTTAATAAAGGGATATGTTCAAGTGTTCGACTAACAACACATCATAAATACAAAAACACATACAAAACTTTGGATAGTTCGGGTAGTTTGGGTACCGGAGAATATTACCCGAATTACCCAAACTAATTTCGGGTAATCAAAATCACTATCCAAATATAGGACCGGGTACCTCGGGTTCGGGTAATTCGGATTTAGGTTCGGGTATCGGTTTTTTTTTTTTGCCCAGGCTTAGTCAACTGTGTGGCCACCGGAAGCAGCAGATGAGCAGAGCAGGAGCAGCCACCACTGCACGCGGGACGAACGCGTAGCGCGTGCACCGTTACCGTGACCGTGAGATTTCGGGGTGCACACAGCACACCGTTCCTTCTGCTCCTCGCACCGTTTGCTGGTGTGAGGGTGTTCCGTCCATCATCTTGCCGTCGATCCACCTTCCGAAACTAGCCTCACATACACCCTCTCCAGTCTCCACGACAAAAATGTTCTTCTGTCGACCCAACGACACCGGGCCGGCCATCTGATGTCAGCCGTCGCGCTACGTGTACGACGGTGATCAATGATGTGCCCGTGTGTCGCCGCCGCCCGGTGGCACCTCTCGAGATTACCTAGCGCGCGGGCATGGCCGTTTTGCTTCTCGTCCTTGTATTTAAGCCGAGCTTCACCTTCACCCTTGAGCATCCATAGGAAGGAGGCAGGCCGAGTAAGGCGGCGGAACCGAGCTCAGTGGCCCAGCTCCGGGCAGCAACGGAGCTAGAGCAAATTTAAGGGGGTGCATTTATCTTAATGGGTGTATAGATTTTCAATTTATGGGTGTATATATGGTGAAAAAATAGTTCTTATCACTATTTTTTAAAAAAATTGTGGGTGTGGCTGCACCCACTGAGCACAACATAGCTCCGCCCCTGGCTTCGGGCGGAGAACGAACTTCGACTTCGACAAGCTCATCGACGCCGCGGATCGGAGCCGGAGCCAGGCGTCGTGAGGACTCCGGGCAAGGAACGCGTGTACGACGACTGCGGCAAGATGGAGGGCGAGCACTAGTAGAGAACAGACCTTTGAATGATATGCCAAATTGGCTTTAGTCTCAGCATTTTTTGCGGCCGGGACTAAAAGTTCCTTTAGTCCCGGTTGATAATACCAACTGAGACTAAAGGGTGTTGCCCAACAGCTAGTATGTCAGGCATGCAACAGCCTTTTGCAGGCAGGGACCTTTAGCCCCGGCTGGAGTTACCAACCGGGACTAAAGACTTATCTTTAGTCCCGGTTGGTAGCTCCAGCCGGGACTAAAGGTTCAATCCCGGTTTGAGGTACCGGCCGGGACTAGAGATGAGCCTTTAGTCCCGGTTGGTAACTCCAACCGTGACTAAAAAGGTCATGTATAAATAACCTTCTTCCTCCCCTGTCCGAGCTAGAGAGGACACATTAGTGTTCTTGAGCAAGAGGGGAGGAAGAAATGTGTTCTTGGTGATTTTACTTCTTCCGGCATATACACAAGATTTTCTTCATGCGTACTTCACTTCTAAGCAAGGTTACCAATCTCATCCTCTCTTGTTTCATCACCATTTCATTTCATGCTTACAAATTGTTGTTTTTATTGTGTATTTTGAATTTTGCATGTCATTTTCTCTCTTATTGGCCTACAAATGACTTCATAGTTTTAATTGTTGTTGTAATTGTATTGAGACGACAGTGATTTAGAGGAATAGTTTTACTTAGCAACTACTTGATAGCTCATTTTAATTGAGTTTGTTTAGAAAATAAGATTTTTAATTTAGTTTAAATAAATTAATCTAGCTACTAAGTAGATTGCAACACTTACAGTTTTAATTATCCTTTGTAATTTCAATGAGACTATAGTGATTTAGAAAACTATATAAAGAATTTATTTTAGAGTTATAGTACTTGATAGCTCATTTTAATTGAGTTTGTTTAGAAAATAATCTAGCTAGTGAGTAGATGACGACGACTTATGGTTCCTCGGCCTCTCATGGGGTTGGAAATGGATGACTGAGGCCGGAGCTCCCTCTCATTCCGTGCGGCAAGTGTGAGCAGAAGATTGTGATGGAGTACCGAGTGTCCAAGGATGGTCCCAATAAGGGTCGTATCTTCTACAAGTGTCCGGATCGCAATGTGAGCTATTTTATCGCGTCTGACGATTTTTCCAGTTTGTCTCATTTTGTAAAGTGATTTTTCCGGTTCTTAATTTGTTATTCTATTTTCAGTGGGATGGTACTGGATGCAAAGGATGGTACTGGGAGGAAGAATATATGACACACGTGCAAAAATCTCTTCCAGAAGAAGCGGCTGATGAAGCAGTGAGCCAGCACACGAAGCCCATGAATGTTGAACAGACGAATGATGCGTCGTTTGTTTTAGTTGGAATCGGCCGCGAGAATTGTTATCTTGATGAAGTGCATTTTATGTCTAGTTTATTTAGTGCTACTTGGGATTTTCTATATTGTGGTTATGCTTACATAATTTAATATTGATGTGATGTAACTGACCTGACTATTTTGTATCTTAATAATTTATAAATTGAACCACGCCGACATTCATGTTTAAGATTTTGATATAGTATGTCACGTGTAATTATGCAGATCGATGAGTCGACATTGGATGTACAACACTGATCGCCGCTCCAAAGAATTTATTGACGAGATGGTTTTATACGTTGTCCATGTGCATTATGTAAGAATTTGAAGGAATATGCTAGTGCAAGGAATATCCATGCACACTTGTTTAAGTCTCGTTTCATGTCAAACTATATTTGTTGGACCAAGCATGGAGAAATCGGGGTTATAATGGAAGAAGGCGAAGACGAAGACGAAGAACCAGGGCACGATGAAGATATTTTTGCTGAATATGCTGCATTAAATGATATTGCAATGGGGGAAGCTGAACAAGAGCAAGAGGGAGAAGATGTGCCCGTTGTTGATGATCTTGGTCAGGTCATTCGTGATGCTCGGACAGAATGCGAAAGTGAAAAGGAGAAGATCAAGTTCGCTCGCATGCTAGAGGATCATAAGAAATTATTGTACCCGACAGCCACAGAGGAGCAAAAAAGCTGGGTATCGTACTGGAATTGTTGCAATAGAAGGCAAAAAATGGTATATCTGACAAGGGATTTGGACAGTTATTGACTATTCAGAGAAAGATGCTTCCAAAGGGAAATGAATTGCCAACAACTACCTATGAAGCAAAACAGGTCGTCTGTCCTCTGGGATTAGAAATGCAGAAGATAGATGCATGTCCAAATCAATGTAACAATCAATGATTGGCCGGCTCTTAGTAATATTTTAGGACAAACAAATAAGGGATATAATGCCTGCACACACTGTTTTGAGGACATTGACAGTATATATTTGAAAAAATGTCGAAAGGTCGTGTACCTCGGGCATCGTCGGTTCCTTCCTGCGAATCACCCCCTTAGAAAGAAATGGAAGCATTTTAAAGGTAAGCCAGACCATCGGACCAAGCCTCTCAACCGAACTGGTGAGGATGTATTTGATATGGTGAAGGATGTGAAAGTAGTCTTCGGAAAGGGACCAGGGGGCCAACCTGTTCCGAAGGATGCTTACGGACGCGCACCTATGTGGAAGAAGAAGTCCATATTTTGGGAGCTACCTTATTGGCAAGTGCTAGAGGTCCGCAACGCGATTGACGTAATGCACCTAACGAAGAATCTGTGTGTAAACCTACTAGGATTCATGGGTGTGTATGGGAAGACTAAGGACACAATTGAAGCCCGACAAGACCTGCGATGTTTAAATGAATGAGAAAAACTGCATCCAGAGAAGACAGATGATGGACGCCAATACTTAAGACCAGCAAGCTACACACTTAGCAAGGAAGAGAAGGAAACCATGTTCGAATGTCTAGATAGCATTAAGGTCCCATCTAGATTCTCCTCGAACATAAAGGGTATAATAAGTATGTCAGAGAAGAAATTTCTAAACTTAAAGTCTCATGACTGCCACGTGCTTATGACACAATTGCTTCCAGTTGCATTAAGAGGAATTCTACCTCCAAATGTATGTTTAGCCACTGTGAAGCTATGTGCATTCCTCAATGCAATTTCTCAGAAGCCAATCAATCCAGGAGATCTGGCAAAGCTATAAAATGATTTGGTTCAGTGTCTTGTCAGCTTTGAGTTGGTGTTCCCACCATCCTTCTATAATATCATGACGCACCTCCAAGTTCACCTGGTCAAGGAGATTAGTATTCTTGGTCCCGTGTTTCTACACAATATGTTTCCCTTTGAGAGGTTTATGGGAGTCCTGAAGAAATACGTTCACAATCGTGCTCGTCCAGAAGGAAGCATGGCTAAGGGGTACGGGACAGAGGAGGTTATTGAGTTTTGTGTTGATTTTATTCCAGACCTTGACCCAATTGGGGTTCCTAAATCACGATACGAGGGGAGACTAAGTGGAAAGGGAACACTAGGGAAAAAAGCATATGTCGGTGCGGAGGACGATTGTTTCAATAAAGCACACTACACCGTTCTACAAAACTCCTCCTTGGTGGATCCGTATATCGAGGAACACAAGGGCATCCTAAGATCATAGTTTCCAGGGAGAACTGAACAATGGATTACTCGTGAGCACATGCAAACTTTTTGTGGTTGGCTACGGAAAAAATGTCAAGGTGATGAGAGTCTTGATGAGAAATTGTACTTGTTGGCCAGGGAACCATCGTGTCATATCGTCAAATACAAAGGGTACGAGATAAATGGGAATACATTTTATACAGTAGCTTAAGATAAAAAGAGCACCAACCAAAACAGTGGCGTCCACATTGATGCCACGGACCCGAGTGGGAATAAGCAAACATATTATGGCCGCATAATAGAGATATGAGAACTAGACTACGGACCCACTTTTAAGGTCTCTTTGTTTCGGTGCCAATGGGTGAAGGTGACTGGAGGTGGGGTAATAGTTGACAATGACTATGAAATGACAACTGTGGATCTCAACAATCTTAGGTACAGAGACGAACCATTTGTCTTAGCCAAGGATGTGAATCAGGTGTTCTACGTAAAGGATATGTGTACGAAACCAAAGAGAGGGAGAAACGACAACTCAAAAAGTGAGCCAAAACGCCACATTGTTCTTTCAGGGAAAAGAAACATCGTGGGAATTAAGGACAGGTCAGACTTGTCAGAGGATTATGAAAAGGATGACCAACTCCAACCGTTTGTAGTAAACAAAGACCCAAGCATCATGCTAAATAATGAAGACACTCCATGGTTACGCAGTGATCATGACCAAGGGACATACATTAGGAACACGCTTGTTGCTGTTGCCATCACTTAATATATTATATGATTGCTCAATATATGGCTCAATATGTGTAATTTTAGCATCATGCTATTGTATGATTGCTCAATATATGGCTCGATCATGTTTTACATTCCCTCGTGCGTTTTTGGAAATAATTTGGTGAAAACCCAAAATTTTGACGCTACGATACTGCGAAAACTAATATCCTGTCCAAAACTTATAGTTTAAAGGATTTACATTGAAAAAAACATTTTTGCATTAAGAAATTAGTGATTAATGGTTATATTACGATGACCAAAATAAAAGGAAAACAAAATAATTTTAAAGTTTAAGGCATTTCCTTCAAAGAATAAAGCAAAAACCAAATAATGGTGCTTTTAAAACAATATTATGCCTAATAATTGATTTATTGTTTAATTAACAAGTTTAAAAAGAAAATTACAATGAAATATATCCAAAAAAACCAAAATTTCCTTTGAAAGTTGGCGGGAAGTGAACAGAAAGGGACCTTTAGTCCCGGCTGGTAACACCAACCAGGACTAAAGGTCTCTGCATTTCAGTTGCCGCTAAAAAGGCAGAGACCTTTAGTTCCGGTTGGTGTAACCAGCCGGGACTAAAGGTAACCTTTAGTCCCGGCTGGTAACACCAACCGGGACTAAAGGGTATTTAGTCGCGGTTAGGGTTTAGAGCCGAGACTAAAGGTCTGGGCCTATAAAGGCCCAGTCCTGCGCCCCACCCGCTCGATCCGCTAAGTCCTCAGCTCACACTACGCTGCACCCTCCTCCGCCACCATCATCGCCTCATCTGCCGGCGGCACCCCCGCGCGCCCTCCTCCGGTCCTCCGCCTCCCGGACGCCCGCCAGAGCAAGCTCCGTATGCACCATATACCACCACCGCCGCCCGGCCAGCTCGTCCGCGGCGGCCGCCTACGTCGTCTGTGGGCCGCGCATGGCCCACCCTGGCCCCGTACGGCGGCGCCCCGACATCACGCGCGTCGTCCGCCGTGCGCCCGACTGCTTCAGCCACTCCGTCCTCCGGCGTTGTCCCCGATCCGACCGCACGCCGCCCTCTCGCGTGTGCCGCCCTTTCGCGCGCGCCGGCCATCTATCCGTCTGCCGGAGGCACCACGCCGCGCCACCAGCGTCTCCGCACGCGGCCTCCGACGTCTCCGGCGTCATCCCCGATCCGGCCGCCCCTAGCTCCGCGCGCAGCAGTGCCGGCCCCGGCCTTCCTCCTCGCCGCCGGCCTCATCGATCTGGTGGGTGTGTGTGCAGTGTGTGTGCACGCAGTATGTGTGTGTATATCTAATATCTAAATGTCATATATAAATGTTTAATTATATTTAAATGTCATATATAAATGGAGAGTGTATATCTAAATGTTATATAATGGAGAGTGTTATATAATGGAGAGTGTTATCTAAATGTCATTTTTAAGTTAATGCCTCTCTTCGTGTTTTTGTTAATGCCTTCAATGTTTTTGTTAATGGCTTATATAATGTAAATGCCTTCATTTTTAAGAAATGTGAATATGCCTTCATTTTTAAGAAATGTGAACGTCTTCATTTTAATTCACTGTTGGCATTTAAATGTATATATATATATATATATATATATATATATATATCTAAATGCTTTCCCTTTTCCTTTGATATACACAATTCTATAGGGGTACTTTTAGATATGGCCGACCCCAATGACGACACGATGTGAATATGCCTTCATTTTTGAGAAATGTGAATATGCCTTCATTTTAATTCACTGTTGGCATTTAAATGTATATATGTATATCTAAATGCTTTCCCTTTTCCTTTGATAAACACAATTCTATAGTGGTACTTTAGATATGGCCGACCCCAATGACGACACGATGTGAATATGCCTTCATTTTTGAGAAATGTGAATATACCTTGATTTTAATTCACTGTTGGCATTTAAATGTATATATGTATATCTAAATGTTTTCCCTTTTCCTTTGATAAACACAATTCTATAGTGGTACTTTAGATATGGCTGACCCCAATGACGACACGATGGAGGATGCCATGATGGATCTTATCAACTCCGCCGCCGCAGACGATGATAATGCTGAGGCGGATGACGGGAGTCAATACTTGAATCTTGGAAATGAACCAGAAAATGTCTTGCAAGATGACATCACTGGCGAGGTATATAGTTGATTAATTAATTAATCCAACTTCTCTGTAGCTAATATATACATATTCGTGATTAATTAATGTATATGTATGTGTGCATTGTGTGTAGCCCTCTGGATCGACGACGAGTCGAAAGGTACGAGGCCCGACAAAGCCGGTGGAGGGCCGTTCGTAATAACAGAGTTCAATGAAACTACGGGAGAACCACTTGGAGAACATGCGAAGAAATTTGTTAATCACTGTGGTTACTTAGTAAGGGATAGACTGCCGATCAATGCCCGGGAATGGAAAGAGAAGACAAATGCTCCTCATATTAGTTTTCTCTCTAATTTAGACAAGACCCTTATCTGGGATGATCTTCTCCAACATTTCATGCTTAAAACAGATGATGCTGATATGAAGGAGTTAGTTAAGAAGTGGGCTATGAAGAAGATGGCCACCCAGTTCCAGTCTTGGAAGAAAAAGCTATACAATGATTATGTTAAGAAGAATGTGACACCAAATTTCAACACTAGGGGTCCTCTATCAAAGTTGAGGCCTTATTGGGATGAATTTGTGCAATACAAGACATCAGAAGAGGGTACAGAGTGGATACGAATCAACCGACAGAATGCCCAACAAAAGGAATACCACCATCACTTGGGGTCAGGTGGCTACAAGACTGCCAAGGTAAAGTGGGAAAAGATAGAATCAATGCTAATTGAAAAGCAGATCATACCAGCTTCACTTGATTGGCCCGAACGCTGTAAGAATTGGTTCTTTGCGCATGGTGAATCACTTGACCTAGAAACCGGGGGGGGGGGGGTTAGTGTATGGTGAAAGGATTCGAGAGGCAGCAGAGAGACTTTGTCAGGCTATAATGGCTTCTGCTAGCGGTGCGTTCAAGCCCAATAGAAAAAAGGATGAACTAACATATGCCCACCAAATAGCTGAACACGGTGGAAGAACAAGAGGCAAAGGGGCCATCTCTTGGCAGCATGGCTTTCCTGAGGACAGAACCACATACAGAAGCCGCTAGAGAAAGAAGGATGAGGAGAACGAGCGGTTGCGAAGGTTGGAGATGGTGGTCCTTGAATCTTAGGACCGAGAAAAAACTAATGAGTCGAGGATGCAAGAAGAAATTAAACGACAAGTGCAAATAGCATTGAGTAATATTTCACCACGACAGTCGTCAGCATCACAGCTAGGAGGTAGCCCTACTAACCAGATTCTAAGTAGGTGTGCTTCCACAGAGCTACCAGATGATGTAGGCTTGCGCTTCCCTGTGGATGACATTATTGTACCTCTTACCGCATGTGAGCTGCACATTCCAAAGGATAATGGTAGCATCATGGTTGCTGCCGGTGTTGTTTCCCTTATTGACCCTACTAGAACACCAAGAATACATTGTCAAATAATACCACCTGGATATGTTAGCGTCTCCGTGGATAGAGTTCTTAAAGGATTCAACAGAGTGGCTCTTGACATTCCAAGAGATGATGGGGAGAAGACTCTCGGAGAAGCGGAGCATGCATTTATTCTATGGCGCAAGAGATACATTGTTATTCCCGGGGCATCGCCTCCGAAACTACCTCACCATAGGTATGTATGATAGTGTTGTGAGCAATTTTATATACTGACTAACCAAGTATACACTCATGTTCTCTAATTTTGATTTTTCATATATAGCAGCAGGTCCTCGGATCAGCATAGTGCTCCGAGGAGGTCTCCAACGCCGCCGCCACAGCAGCCGTCTCCAAGGAGATCTCCAATGCCGCAGCAGCCGTCTCCAAGGCGACGATCTCCAACACCAGCAAGGAGGTCTCCAACGCCGCCGCCGCAACAGCCGTCTCCAAGGCGATTCCCAACACCGGCAAGGAGGTCTCCAACACCGCCGCCGCAGCAGTCGTCTCCAAGGCGATCTCCAACCCCTCCGCCACCTTAGCCTGAGTTGACAAAGAAGTCTGCCGCTAAGAGGTCTGCCCCATCACAATCGACAAAGTCTTCATCCCAATCGGCGAAGAGGGTAGCCTCCGGGAGTAAAACAAAGCCTATTCCCCAAAAGCTTCCTTATGAAAAGATGGATGAAGAAATTACGGCTACTTGAAAAGAACAAGTGGAAAACTTCTTTTCAAAATTGAAACAGGAAGCAGAAGCTAGGCGAAACAAACCTCCAAAGACATACTTCTTCCTAAATCCAACAGAACTAAGAAAGAGGGTGGACCAAAAGCAGAAAGAGTTGCGTGATTCTCGTAAGGCACCGCCAGCAACAGACTATGACCGCACTCTCATGAAGGCGGCGACGGCAAGTAAGAAGAAAGCAGGGAAAGATGTTCCACTACTCCGAGAATAGGAACAACCAATTCCTCAACTAGTTGTTCGTGATGAGTATGGAACATTTATGAACCAAGCTAGAGAGGTCAACTTGGAGCAACTTGCTACTTTCTACATCAAAACGGGTCTTGACATAAACCAAATTCTCTATGGTGGCGAAATCGACTCTGCCCCAGAAGTTGATCCTTGGAAGATTTATAAATATGGCAAAAGTTTATTCAACCCTGATGCCGCACAAAGAGATCACGGCACACAAATGTACTTGTTGAACAAGTGGTACTTAGAGGCATGTACAAGGAACGAGCAATGGCTTCTTCTCAGAGTCAGACAACGACACTTCTTCCGTGGTGATGACATCATACATATTAACTTCTGAGAACTACACCAACTATGCCACCATGATGCCCTCGACAAATCTCTCCTCAGCTGCTTTTGTCTGTAATTGATTGCATTTCTATTATTACTAAAGTAACTTGCATGTGTTGTGTGTATATATATATATAGTCATCCTTACACTATATATGTATGTAGACATGAGATGAACAGGCTTAGAAAAATAAAGGACAATACTATCGGTTTTGTTGATCCATGCATTGTATTCAAAGACCATGTTACTCCCCAGTCTAATTGGCGACCTCAAGTAGAGAAGAATCTCATGAGGTTCTTAGTTCACCAAAAGGACAAGAAAACAATACTCTTCCCGTATAACTTCAAGTGAGTGTGCACATTTTATGTTCCCTTAATTACTTGACCCATATATAGTTATTGAATTATATGACTTCATATGCTATATACATGCAGCTTTCACTGGATCTTGATGGTCATCTATCTAGACAATAATCGGTTAATAATATTAGACTCGTTGAGAAAAGATCGAGACGAATATCAAGATATGATAGACATTATCCAGAGGTAATTTAATATCGGTCACGAACCAAATTCTTTATTGCTCTCTTAAATCTTGATGGTTAATTAACAATCTATTTTTTCAAAACTCTGTTGCTAGTGTTTGGGCAAAATTCATTCAAGATCACCACCATGATCGTAAAGCACCACTGAACGTAGTGTTAACCCAAGTAAGTACTACTAGCTATATATATATAGTTTTCATGAAGTTGATAATGTGAGTGTGTCTTCACTAGATAACGATCGGTTTCTTTTTCTCGTAAAGTGGTGTTTGCGGCAGGAACCGGGGAACAATTTGTGCGGATACTATGTTTGCGAGTTCATCAGGGCCTGCACGAGTAGGCCTAAACTAGAGAAGCTTAAGGTATGTTTCACAATTGATTTCTTACTATTGTTGGTACCTATTCGTAGTTAGTCATATATATATATACTAATGCATTTTCTTTACATTGATTCAAACTGAAGGCTGATTGGTCGGCGGCAAAGGTTCTACAATCAGACAATATCAATGCAATTGTCGAGACGATTGCAAGATTTCTTGTGGACGAAGTCATACAACCCAATGGAGAGCACTACTACGACCCAAAAGAAAAAATCTTGCCCAACCAAGATGATTGAAGTCTAATTTATATTATATCAATGTTATCCAATATCAAAGACATATCTTGTGTATATGAATTGTGTATTACTTACCTCTCTAGTATATATATAATAGTTTTGTACTATAATTATCTCCTTTATATATGCTCAAAATATATACGTGTGTATATATATATATATATAGCAGCATAGAATGCGCCTTTGAAAACATATTCTAAAACCCTAGCTAATATGAAATGAAAAGAAACCAAAAAGGAAAAAGGGAAAACAAGACAAATAGGAGACGTACCTTTAGTCCCGGTTCGTAATAAGAACCGGGACTAAAGGTGGCAGTAGGGCTGCACGTGGGGAAGCACCCTTTACTCCCGGTTTCGTATTACGAATTGGGACCTTTAGTCCCGCATTAGTGTTCCCGGTTGGGAAACCGGGACTAAAGGGGTTTCTCAACCGGGAGCAAAGGCCTGTTCTCTACTAGTGGAGGAGATCCTCAACACCGGCAAGGCTCACTAGTACACATACTTACTATAGCGGCGATTGTAAACTTATTTCTACAGGCGTTTTTCGTAACCGCCTGTGTGAAAGGCCAGTAGAAATGGGCAATTTCTACAGGCGGTTTATTTAGAACCGCCTGTGAAAATCTATTTTCACACGATTTCCAAATGCGGTTGACTTAAACAAACTGTCTGTGGAAACAGGTTTTCACAGACGGTTTGTTTAAGTCAACTGCCTGTGGAAATAGCTCCCACCCTCCCAAATTTTTCAATTTTTAAATTTAAATCAGACCATATATTTTACCCTAAACCTATTCGATGATGTTCAATTATACCCATATAGTATTTAACTATTTCATACAAGTGGTTTCATGCTCATAAACATAAAGTCACACTTATTTACAACATCAAAGTTTCATGCTCACAAATATAAAGTAAATGTATTTACAACAAAGTTTTCACTAGTGCTCTAGTGCTCACAAACACTATATATATATACATCAAAGTTTTCACTAGGGCTCTAATTAATAACCATCTCGACTAAGTTGCAGACCTCTGATGTCTGTGAACGGTCTATACTTTGGGTCACTTAAGGTGGCCGACTCGTCGTGATAATTCCCCTCGTGAGGAATGACTTCTCTCATGATGAATGAGCACAAGTCCTCAACTATGGCATACAAAGTATGTTCGCTCATGTTAGTCGCCTTTGGTTGATAAGCTTCCTGAGAGGAAAGTTTATAAACATTAATATATACACTTGACAATACATTTGTAACTTTAATGTGAGTGCCTAAATTAAATCATGACTATTACTTATATTACCTTAGAAGGGTTCCTGCTGTATCGTCCGTTCTGCCTCATGAACTCGCACACGTAGAATCCACACAGGACCGATCCAGGTGGTTGCTTGTGGCACTATATAAGAAGAAAGTGGTTATGTATATACTTACAACATCGTGTATGATATGTATTCATAACTTTTCATACGTACCGGCCAATGATGATATATGTTAAATGGCTACATTGGCTTGTCGCACTTTCCTTTTTTTAATTTGTAATACCTATATGCCCTAAAATCTCGAATAGAATCACCATGTTATTCTCAAACTCTCTCATCAATAAAAGTATGCAAGTATATCTCAACTTACAGTTCCAAGTTGTTCAAGAACCGTGCATAGCTCGTAGTCGCATAATCTGCAGAGTCTAATACCAACACCCTTCCTTGCCTAGGATAAATGACAAAGCAGATCCAGTGGTCTCTGCACGAAGCAAATTTGTGATGCAAGTGTGTATTAAAATTATTAATTTGAACTATACAAACTCACACTTACCCAAAGTTATACGGGGCCATTATGCATTTTCTATCTTGATATATAAGCATTGAGCTTGCCAAGTAGTAGGCGTATTCAGATTCAAACCTTTTCTTCAGCTTTTTTTTCATGCCCTCTTTTTCTTGACCTTCTAACCCCTTTAAGGATTTGTCGTCCTCTCCGATTCTGATGTTGTGCCGCTCCTCACATATTTTGATTGGGTTCAAATACGCAACCCTTTCATTTTCCCTGTGACGAGGATCAGTGCCGTAACGCATGATCTGCTCATCATATTGCATTCTGCTAGGCACACGTTCATGTAATATATGGAATTATAATGGATACAACTCACAAATAAAAACACATGCATATTTATTCGTATGAGTAACACTTACACTGCAAACAACGTTATGAGTTGTACACCGAGTCTCTTGAGGTTCATCATCAACCACATGTCCTCGAATGTAACAATGCATGCCTGTCTTTCACATGCAAATATAGCTGGTGGTATAGACACGTTGATGGTGTCAATGCCAACAGAAGCTGCTCTCATGTACCAATCATGCAGCCTTTTTATACCACTAGGGATCTTGATCAATTTATCCCCACTATAGTAGTGGCCTCCCTGAGTGATAACAATCAGGAACATGTTCGTAATCTTCCTTTATTGGCTTCCTGATATTTACGCTAATTACCTTAGGATTTTTGGCTGACTTCTCGTGCTCATCCAAGTCAAGGGTATGAGTAGTGCGTTGACGTCCAATTCCTGCCAAAAATCTGCCCACGCCAGCATTATTCTTTTTCTTTGGCTCCCAGCGGGATATCAATTTGGGTATTGAAAATTTCTTCTTTGGCTACGGTGGAGTCACCTTTGTTTGTTTTGGGTCCTTTGGTTCAAGTGCTGGGCAAGGTGGAGAACTGAATGATTGGTCCTTTGGTTCAGGAGGAGCCATGATCGGTGATGGTGGAAGAAACTGGGCAGGTGGTGATGGTGGGTCTGGAAGAGACTGGTCGGGTGGTGACGGTGGGTCTGGAAGAGATTGTGAAGGACCTGACGACCCCTGAGTGAGTGGCAGGGCTTCAGAGGATCGTGTTGCCGGCTCACTCAATTGGACATCTCGTTGAGGCCAAAGGATGAAGTTCTTGATAGCCTGTCCGAGTGTCTCAATGCCCTCGGGACCGGCAATGTCTAGCATGTCATCTTCGTATCCTGGGACGACCGTCACCACTTCAACCTTGCAGTAGTTCTCCGGAATGTCATCACCATGATACTTGCGTCCTAGGATCGCAAATCCTGTGCCTACTACCCTTGTACGATGATTGGAAATATCATATCTTATGATGATGGAGCAAGGCGTGGGCATATCAATGTCGTCAACTACATAGCGAGTCTTGTTTGCCGTTGACGCAACACTGCTTGGCATTGTTCCTGGACTGTATGTCACCACAAGCTGTTGTGATGTTGGGACTAGCTGCATCTCGGGACCCTGACCTGGCGTATGTTGTTGAACGGACACCGCACTAGCCAATCTTTGCATCAACTCAGGAGGAGGATTGGACAACATTTGGGACATCATCTCTTGGAAGTCTTTTTTTGCCTCTTCCTTAAAATATGAAGCCATCTCTTCCTTGTATCGATCACGCTTCTTGTACTCACCTTGTCACTCTGGTCCAAATCCGTCTTTCCATCCTTCTTTTGAAGATATTCCTCGAACACGACCAAGATGCTCGGGGTTACCCAAGCCAGCAGTTAGGATGTCCCTGTCTCTTCGTGGATTAAATAATCCTTTCTCTTGTTCTGCTGCTACCGCTAATATGCTCTTAAGTGCTTCATCGGTAGTTGGGTCTGCAAAGGACATACCAGTCTTAGTTTGCATTAGTTTCCGAGCCATTATCCAGTTTGCGGTCCTTTCTCCAAGTTTCTCAGATAGCACTGGCAACCCTGTCGCCTTCTTGGTAGCCTCTTCTTTCCTCCATTTTGGAATCTGTCGTTGGTAACCACCACTGCCTAAGTGGTGGGGGTACTTGTTCTTTTTTGCGAGCGTAGAATTGGATTCGCTCCGAGCTAAGAACTCTGCCTCTTGCCTCTGCTCTAGGAAAACCGCCCACTGACCGATCGAAATCTTGTACATTTTTGTCGGGTCTGAGCCAGTCTTTGCCTACTTGGTATTCAAGTCGGACCTCCAGTTGTGGAATATGACCGCACATTGCTTCAGTGCAAACTCCTTTACCAGTGCTTCTGAGCCCCAAGGAAAAATAAACCTTGTCAACATCTTGGCCCAAAGCATGTTCCTAATATCAAGTGACACATTTTCCAATGTTGGATTGTGACGTCAAGATTGTCCCTAACTACGAAACCAAGTGCGTTTCGAAACTTAGCTATGGCGGCCACAGGAGCGAGGGGCTGTCCTTTTGGGCTCACTTCTGAGATTCTATGTGTCATCTGGCCACCTATTCATTCCTCTGTCACCTCGTTTTCGGTCACTCATCTTCCTTTTCCTTGAACTATTGGTGGTGGTGGTCTCAGTCGTTTCCGGTGCATCTTCTTGTGCCATTTCATCTTGAGTTAATATTTCTCTGAACTCAGATAACACCTACTATTCATGTCAAACCATACACTCATCAGATTACGAAGGCTAATCCATTGTGGCAAGCTAATCATGAAATTAGGTACAACCTATATGCGGAAATTACCTCATCTGCTTCTGGATTGTAATCAGGGTCACGTTCATATTCACGACGGGCCATCCTCTCTATGCGAGGATCAGTGCTGGCGCTTGGTGATTCGTATTTAGGAGTAGATTCTCGGGACCCCATTGCTTGGGACCCTGTTGCTTGCTCCGCGGGGTGGGACCCCGTTGCTTGCTCCATAGGGTGGGACCCCGGTGCTTGCTTTGTGGGGTGGGACCCTGTTGCTTGCTCCGTGGGGTGGGACCCCGCTGCTTGCTCCGTGAGGTGGGACTCCGCTGCTTGCTCCGTGGGGTGGGACCCCTTTGCTTGCTCCGTGGGGTCAGACCCCGTTGCTTGGTCCTTGGGTGGAGAACTCATCGTAAAATTATATACAATTATATTTATATAATTAGTCTATGACTTTTGCGAAAAACTATACAAGTAATCTACTAGTATATACAAGTATACTAAAATTGATTATACAAGCATTTAATTCATGGCAATATAGCTTTTACAAGTACACTACACTACTCAACTCTACTCTACTCGAACATATAAGTACACTACACTACTCTACTCTACTCTACTCTACTCTACTCTACTCTACTCTACTCTACTCTCTACTCGAACATATAGGTACTCATGGTAATATTTACAAGTATATATAAAAGAATTTAATTCATGGAAATATTTGCAAGTATTTCGAAAAAAGAAAAAAGAAAAAGGGTACTTGGCCCGTCTCTATCTTCCTCTCCTCCTCTCCCCTTTGCCCTGCTCGGGCCAGCAGTGGCGGCCCAACAGTTGCGGCCCAGCAGTGGCCCTCTCACAGCTGCGCCGGCCCACCCTGTTAGCTCCCTCTTCAACCTCCAGCCACCCCCCGCCCAGCCCCACCACCAGCGCCCCGCACCGCCCTGCACGGCCACTAGCGCCACCCCGCCCTACTGCACCCAGCCCCACCGCCACCGCCACTGCCACGGCGCGCCGCCCCGCCCTACACGACCCAGCCCCACAGCCACCACGCGCGCACAGAGAGAGAAGGGGGAGCGCCACCGCCACGCGCGGCGGCACCACCGCCACCATCCACACGCGCTCCACCACCGGCATTGCCCCGCCGCGCACAGAGAGAGAAGAAGAGGGGGTGCTCGACTTACCGAGAGTGCGGAGGACCCTAGCGTGTTGAGAGAGAGGGTTCAGCGGCGGGGAGGGCGTCACGGCGACGAGCTCAGTCGGCAGCGTGGGAAATTTAGGCAGCCTAACAGCGCTTCTTTTAAATCTACGGGCACCAGGGGACTTAGAAAATTTCGGGCTGAGAGCGCGAGCTATATAAGAGGATGATTTCTACAGGCGGTTGTGTTATGTGAACCGCCTATAGAAATCATTTCTACATGCGGTTGTGTTATGTGACTATACCAACCCTGACTCTATTTTTGTCTCTGTTTCCCTCAATCGAGTTGTCATTTCCTTGTCAAATCCTCTCTAGTATCAATATTGAGAGTTACTATTTATATCTTGGCGCAATGCATGGTGTGCAGGCAGTTGATGAAGCAGAAATGGAGGGTCGTGGTCTCTGGACTCTGGTTGCAGGCGCAGCGGTCTCGCATGATGAGGTGGTCACTAAACCCAAGCGCGGCGGTCGTCTCGGAGGGCTGGGCCTTGCTGCCACCTCTCTGGCGATGGCTGGGCTCATCGCCGGCGGCTTGGACAACCCGGTGGCTGCCATCGCGCTCTTTGGGATGCTGGTTGTCGGCGTTATGATGGGAAAGTGGTGGGGATTGTTTGACTTACATGTGGGTCACCGTGTTATTATAACTATAAACATGTCCATCGTGTTTGTGACATGGTCCACGTGTCAGCTACACATCCCCACCATGTTGTGATGAGAACTATCCCTACCCAATTTGTTTCCGTTATCATGGTCACCGTCCGTGTGTTCCGTGCTTAATACAGTTGTACTCCCACGTGGCACGGAGTTGCAAATCTCTACTATAATTGAAATCTTCTAAAAGAGTGAGAAGCCTGGATCTCACCCGTGACCCCATATCCAGGCTTCCCACCCTCCTTCTCACCTTCTCACCCCACCGGTTTCAAACTCTACAACAAGGGATCGATTCCTGAAATTTACAAGTACAAATACAAATAACAAAAGAAAACACACGATGTGAACAATAAAAAATGCACGAATTCTGGATGTCAATCAAGTGATCTCGCTACTGAATAAAAAGGAAAATAAATACAAAACAACGAAAAAAACACCGATCGATCTCGCCACCGAATAATAAAAGGAAACAAATAAAAAACTACAAAATAAACACATGATCGCCACCGGATAAAAAAGGAAACAAATCAAAATATAACAAAAAAACACACAGACACGATTCAGAACCGATCCAAAGAAATGCATGTTCATCTTGCTGGCCACCGTCTCTTAGATCCACCCGAGTTCCGACCATCACGGGCATGACGTTCTTCGCCTACAATGCGATGGACAGAGCGCTCATGGCAACCACGACTAGCTGAGCAACCGTGTTGGCCGCCTACTACTACCGCAGGCTGGCTATGCCGCGACGGACAGGGGCATCGGTAGCAACCACGACCATTTTTAGAGTTGAACCGGAGTAAAACGTTAGCCTACGCCGACACTCTGGTGACGATCTGAAGTTCAAGGTAACAAAATCATGGAAATAAGACTTAAATGTATGATTGGTAGTCCAGGACACGAAGGACTGGGCTCACGACGTTGGCGCAAGCGACGATAAGACGACGGCGACGGATGCAACATGAGTGACGCGAAGGCCAAGACAAGATGTATTATGACACGATTCAATAATACCCGCCATCACACATTGTATTACGACACGATTCAATAATACCCGCCACGCCGAGCAAGTTGAGGTTTTACAACTTTTTTCTAAACTCCCCGTCATCTAGAGTTGTTGCCGCTTCTTTGTTCTTAAAATCATCAACTATTTGCGATTATCATCTTCCAGTGTTGATCAACAGTGACGGTCCTATAAAATAATTGAAGTTTTACATGATCAACAACTTGATACAGGTCGCGACGAGCAACCGAGTAGGACACGTCAAGTTGTATCGCGACAAGTTTGATACAGATGGCCATCACGCTGAGTAAGGTGAATTTCAAAACTCCCCGTCATTTGGAGTTTTTACTACAGATGGCCATCACGCTGAGTAAGTTGACTATGACTTTTTACGCAAAAAATATTTCCTGGATTATATACATGTTCGATTACAATTTCGTAAAAGATCAACTATTGAAAAATATCACTTTCATTGTCTTCATGTGCATCTCTAAAAAACCGTGGCGTTAGCACGGGCACTATACCAATGTCTTTTTAATGTGGTTATTTTAGGTACAGTTGTGTGGGAGGGAGGATAATATATTTTAACATTTTTTGTCATATATGATTTTTTATTAAATAAGATTGAATTCTTAATTTCTGTTACAAAAGTATATCTATGTCTTTTCAACTTGCATTGCTCTAATTTTTTTTGGAGCTACAACATTATGCTTTTGACTAAATCTTAATGAAATACTTCAAATTTGATAGAATTAACTTTGGATTTAATATAACCCGTAGCCTTAGCACGAGCAAATATACTACTTGTAATAGGTCGCGTTCCGTCGTGAGATTCGATGTTAAGTGTTTGTCTTAAGTTTCGCAGTTTTGGCCAGTTTGATGTTAAGTGTTGTTATGACGACCTAGTACCTTTATTAATTGTTCCCATGACCTTTATTAATAACCATTTGCCGCAGTTGAAATATTTACAGGTTTAGAGGAACAACACATCATTGAACGAATCGAGTCTGCCGTACAAGTCTAACTTGAATTTCAAATTTCAATCACGGTGCAACATTAGCTGAAAAAAAGGTTACCTTGTCAATTCTCATGCCTGAAAGCTGCAGCAACTCTTGTTCTTCGTGGCCGAGCACCATATACATGTGCCAGCAGCAGAAACACGGTTAACTTTTCAAGAATCTAGCCAAACGCTTGCAAATTTGTTCTCCTTTGAATCTGAGGTTGTTGACTTGAGTGACTCGGAGGTGCTTTTAGAGAGGTCGCGTTTCCGGTAGTTGCTTTACCGCCGAGGTTGTGGTCGTTTTCCAGCGGATGCTTTGCCGCCGAGGAGTTCCCGGTGGATGCTTTGCCACCGAGGTTGTCTTGACCGTTAGCGGATGCTTTGCCGCTGTTATCTACTATGACTCCTATCACTGCCGGCTATCTAAACATAGAAGGTATATGGCAATCTCTTTTAAGGAATAAATACCTAACCTCCAAAAGCCTGACTCAGGTGGCAGCCAAGCCCAATGACTCCCATTTTTGGAGAGGCCTCATGCATATCAAGGATGAGGTGCTGACTAATGGTTCATTCGATATTAAAGATGGAACCAACACTAGGTTTTGGGACGACATATGAGTAGGTGATAAGCCTCTGAAAGTTAGATATCCATCTTTATATAATATAGTGAGGGATCCTCACGCAACAGTCTCAAAAGTGATGACTACTAGCCCTCTAAACATATCTTTTAGAAGGGCTCTGGTGGATAATAAATTCACAGAATGACTTGGTTTAGTAGCACGGATCTCCCGTGTCGAATTGGTGGATGGTTCAGATTATTTCAGATGGAGTTTAACCAAATCGGGATTATTCTCTGTCCGCTCCATGTATCTCTATCTTATAGATACACAAACACCTTTTCGTCATAGGAAGATCTGGAACATAAAAGTTCCTCTAAAAATTAAAATCTTTTTTTTGGTTCCTGCAAAGGGGTCTTGTCCTAACCAAAGACAACCTTACTAGGAAAAATTGGAAAGGGAGTCAGAAGTGCATCTGCTGTAATGGGAATGAAACTATCCAACATTTATTCCTAGACTGTCCCCTTACCAAAATGATATGGAGGATTATCTTTTTTGCTACTAGTTTGACCCCACCAAGATCAATCAGCCACATGTTCGGTACTTGACTAACTAATCAAAATAAAAAGATTAGAAATTTGATTTGGGTGGGGGTGACTGTCATGTTTTGGGCTATCTGGAGATGCCGTAATGATGTTGTTTTTAATCAAATGAGATCTAACTCTATTATGCAGGTAATTTTCAGGGGAGCGTACTGGTTACGCTCTTGGGCCCAGCTGCAGCGTAATGAGACAGCCAAGTACGCGCTCTCAGCGATAAGCAAGACATTGGAAGTAATTGCTTTAGATATATCCAATAAAGGAGGGAAACATTTATATTGTTTGAACTGACGTCTTGGTCGATCTATAAGACTTTTGCTCTCTCTTTATATTTCATCCAAAACTTTGTAATTTAGGTGTTGAGTTACCTTTTGTATTAGGCTCAGTTGATGGGGTTGCTAGTGGAGGGCCCCTCACTCCTTTTGTTTCTTAATTTGTGCCTTGTGTTGGGATTTTCATTGGTAATCCGTGGATTACCCGCGATTCCTTATGTATCGTCGTCTATGTATAGGTCTATTAACTCTTCTCTTCTTCTTCGACTATATGGCAGTGTAAAAAAAACAAATCAAGGACTAAATTTTGTCATACGGTCAAACCAGAAGTCCTCTCTCTCTCTAGTCGTCGTCGTCGTCGTCGCATTGATTAGCCCATGCGGCAAATCAAATCCTGACGCCATCGCTGTTGGCTCTTTCGTTGTGTTGGATGCGGAAAGTGAATCGACACCGACGCGTGCTTCCATTATCATTTTTCTGGACTCCGAGATCATATGGCAACTGGACCTGGTACCCAGTTCACAACAACTAGTACAGTTACGATTAGTACTAAATTATTACTTAGTACTCCCTTCCTCTCCGTCTCAAAAAAAGAGTCGTAATGGAAATCGTGTAGGTCAAACTTTCTTAACTTTGAGTAGACTTATAAAAAATACATGCAATATTTATATCTCTAAATAAGTTTATTATGAAAGTATATTCAAAGATCCATCTAATGATACTAATTATATGCTATAAATATTAATATTTTATTAAATATAGTTGATCAAAGTTAAAAACTGTTGACTTTTTGAGAAATAAGAATGACTTTTTTATGGGACAGAGAAAGTACGTCCAAAATATGAAAAAGATGGTGCAGAATCATCAAAGCAACGCAGGAGTATGCATTTAATAAAGCAGAGAACTCAGACACGTTAGACGAGTCTCAGTTAGACTTTTATCAAAGTTTTATATAATACGTACAAGCTAAGTATATATGTATAATACTTTTCGGCGAGCGGGCGTAACACGTCGAGTGACTTGTTAATTGTCTTTGTGTTATAATTTATTAACTATTTCTCTTTGTCTAACTGTAAAAAAAGTTATGACTTGTTAATTATTATATTGTACCAACATATATATTAATTTATTTTTGTCTTTGACTAACTATAGAAAAAAAGATTAAGTCCACTTTTAGCTCTTAACTATCACGCTGGTCTAATTTTAGCCCTAAACTCTAAAACCATCTGGTCTGGGCAGCCTAACTTATAAAACCAGTCAATGAAGACTCTTGTGCACGATTAAGATTGTTTTTACTGACGTGTGTCTTGTTTTGACCATTCACGGTGGCACCACATTGAGCAGCCAATAGAGGAGCCGCGAGGTACACCGGTGGCAGGCCGACGACAAAGCTGGTGGCTGTGTCGCTGTGGCCGCGGGCAGAGCCGGTTTGGCGGCAGCTTCAGCTTGCTCTGGAGCTGACGTGTTGGTGATGTTGGACTTGAACAGCCCGGCCTCCTCGCGTAGGACTATTCCGATCGGGAGAAGCAGCATCATGAACACGACGACGGCGGAGCTGGCGCCGTACTCTGCCCGTGTGAACTGGATCTGTTTCTGGAGGACGATGGCGACCAGGAGGTAGGCGGCGAGAGCGATCGAGACGTAGAGGAAGGCGCGGTACTCCCGGCGTGCAACAACGGGAGATCACGGTGGCGTGCGTATGATCCGGATGCTGGCGAGGAAGACGATGGAGACGACGGCGGGGAGCTAACCGACGAGGAGGATGAGCGGCCTGGTGTCACCGCCGCCGCCGGGGCAGCCGTAGAAGGCAAGGTAGAGCTGGGTGTAGATGGAGCCGCTGAGGCCGACGAAGCCCTTGAGAAGGTCGAGCACGACCCCGCGACTCTCGGGGAACTTCTTGATGCAGGTGGCGAGCACGCCGGTGTTGGCGAAGATCTGGGAGTTGGCGCCCACGACGATGTAGAGGCAGACGAGCCAGAGCGCGCGGGGTGGCGCGGACGCGCGTGGACGCGCCCAGTGACGGAGAGGTAGAGCATGAGGTAGCCGCCGAGGCTCATGGTTGCGCCGATGGCGAGGACGAGCGAGCACAGCGGACTCTGGCCTGGTGGCGGCAGCCATGTTGAGCACGATGACGACGTCCTGCTCAGAGGGAGGCTCGGGGGAAGGCAGCCTCTAGCACGGCCTCTACGGCGGCCTCGGCAGGCTCGCACGGGCCGAGGGCCGCGACAGCGGAGGCGAGACGCGCGCCGGCGCGCGTGCGATGTCAGCGGTCGTTGCGTCGCGTTGCCCTTGCGTAGGGAGGGGATGAGTTGATGACGCGCGGGCCCCACATGTCACTGAGATGGAGGTTGACGTCTGAGAGTCCCTTATTGGTTTGGTTTTGAGTAATTTATGAAACCTACCTAAAATACTAACCTTGATCTCTAAGTGAGAATCATAAGATAGTATGGTACATGCCATGTGATGGAGCAAGGTGGATCAAGTGGATGGCACAAGTTGTAGCATGGTGATGGAAAGAAAAATGGTATGAAGGCAAAGGTGATATAGGAACCATTTTCGGTTTGGTGATCAAGACATCATAGAGGATGTGATCACATTTAGGATAGATAGCCGTACTATCAAGGAGGGAGTTCTTGTGAATGATTACGGTTATCACGTGCCACTAGGTTCATTGCATTCCATTTAAAATCAATTGAACTAGTGAAACAACCAACTAATTCCAAGAAAATGTGAACTAAAAGCTAACACACGTGCACAAGTGTTGAGATCACAGTGTTAGCTCTTGGATGCTTGGAGAAGTTGGAGAAGTGTTTTAGCAGCGCAAAAGAGCTTTGGACAGTGGTCCGGACGCTAGGGTACCTGCTATCCGGACTAATGCGTGTGCGTCCGGAAGCATACTCTAAGTCGGCTTGGCTGAGAAGAGCAGTCCGGACGTTGTTGGTGGTCCGGACACAAGGCTCCAGATGCGCGTCCGGAGTCTTGGCACTCTCTGTTGTCTCTTTGTAAATCGATCCGGACGCTAGTCATGGTCCGGACTGGGATCCGGACATGCGTCCGGAGAAGAAGAGGCGTTGATGGAGCTCTCGGGTGTTCTCGGGTGCTCGGGAAAATATTTCCGGACACTAGGAACAGCGAGTCCGGACCCTAGCTACAGTGGCGTCCGGAGACGCGTGGCAGGCAATGGCGAAGGCGGGAAGTAGCCGTTTGAATCGGCAGGCTGACCGGACGAGTGGCCATTGGTCCGGATGGCGCGTTGCGCGCGTCCGGAGGCTGCGTCCGGAGGTTGAAACAGAGAAGGTGATCGTTCTATTAAAGGGCGTCCAGACACTGTTGTTGGTCCAGACCCCAACTGTTGTGCGAGTCCGGAGCACGCGTAGAGGCTCAGTTTGAGGGGGCTAAACAACTAGTTGTGTGTGTGGCATATAAGGTGGTATGGCCGGCCCTTGGGGGTTTCCCATGCACTCCTACTTCACTCACACACTTGTGCTTGCTTGAGATAGCTTCCAACACTCATTCTCTTGACATAATTGACATATTCATGAGAGATTGAGTGAACCAAGTGCATTGCTTCTTCGATTGCATACTAGTGGCACTTGGTGATCGTCGTCGTCGCGGAGCTCTTGTTATTCTTGGAGATTGCCATCTCCTAGACGGCTTGGTGCGACGAGGATCGTTGAGCGGAGGAAGGTGATTGTCTCCGGCTCCGGTCGGTGGATTGTGAGGGGTTCTTGAACCTTCCCCGCGAGAGTTCGCGAAAGGTATCTCTAGTGGATTGCGCGTAGCTTGTGGATCCCTATCTTGTGTTGGTTTTGCGGCACCCGGTGACGGGTTTGGCGTGTGATGCCAATTAGCGCGTGAACCTCCAAGTAGGTGTATCGCTACAACCAGGACTAGCTTGTTGGCAAACAAGTGAACTTTGGAGAAAAATCTTGTGTCTCATTGTCTCTCTCCGAGGATTTCCATTATGATTGATTGGCTACATATTGGTCTCCTCTCCACGTTGGTATAACCTTCCTATCTCTAGCTTTGCATTACTTTCTTTACATTCTTGCAAAGTAGAGCCTCTAGCTTAGCTTGTGTAGCTTAGTCTAGTAGCACTAGTTATCTAGCTCTTGTGTGTGATATAGGATATATCTTGATAGTAACTAGACTTGTGGTAGGTGGTTTGTCGACCCTAGTAGTGCTAGTGCAAACTTGCTTTACGCCATGTTTTATTCTAACAAGTTTTCTTAAGTGTTGTTGTAGAATTTTTAATAGGCTATTCACCTCCTCTAGCCATTCCTAGACCTTTCAAGTGGTATCGGAGCTAGTACACCGTTCACAAGGTTTAACATCCCACGGTATTAAAATGGCTCTTATCAACAACACTAAGAGGCCACCCAAGTTCGATGGCACCGATTATAGTTATTGGAAGGCATTGATGACCACCCATATCAAATCAATCAACCAGAAGGTATGGTTGGTGGTCGACAAGAAGTTTGAGGTGGTGAATGAAGAGGCACCCACCCGGCCGAGGAGGAGAAGCTCCAAAACAATGACATTGCATTGAGTGCCATCCATGATGCAATCTCAAAATAAGTCTTTGAGCAAATCAAGAACATTGAGAGTGCTCATGATGCATGGAAGAAGCTTGAAGAGTCTTATGAGGGGACTCAATCCATGAAGGGGGCCAAGGAATACATCTTGAAGGAGAAGTTTGCTAGCTTCAAGATGAAGGAAGATGAAAATGTACCGGAGATGTTCAATAGGCTTGAGGTGCTTATCAATGACCTCAAGTCACATGGAGAGAAGGTGGAGAATAAGGATTTCTCATTCAGGTTCCTAAGAAGTCTTCCATCAAGATTTGAGATGCTAGTCACTCTATTGGTGAGAAGTGGATTGGATACAATGACACCAAACCAAGTTCTTGGTGAGGTGATTACCGATGACACCTTTAGAGAGGACAAGGACAAGATTAGAGAGAACAAGGAAAAGAAGGACGAGAAGAAAAACAGTGTGGCATTCAAAGCCACATCATCATCAAAAGGCAGAGCAATGTGTGATGAATCAAGCTATGATGAATGCTCAAGTGATAGTGATGATGATGAGGAGAAGATGGCTCTATTTTTCAAGAAGTTTGGCAAGTTCATGAAGAAGAAGGGATATAGAGCAAGAAGGAAGAAGAGCTCACACAAGTTCAATGAGAAGGATAGAATATGCTTCAAGTGCATTAGCAAGAATCATCTCATTGCGGATTGCCCTCATCATAGTGACAATGAAGATGTGAAGAAGGGCAAGAAGAAAGAGAGCAAGATGACTCTCAAGAAGAACAAGAAGGGAGGCTTATATGTTGTAACTTGGGATAGTGATTCAAGTGATGATGATGACTCAAGTGATGATGAGAAGAGATCAAGCAAGAAGAAGGCCCTTGCAAGTCTTGCTATGAAGAACAAGATCTCTCTCTTTGACACTCCATCTACATGCTTCATAGCTCGGCCCACTAAGGTCAATTATAAAGCCGGAGGGATGGATTGGGTGCTTGATAGTGGGTGCACTCAACATATGACCAGAGATTCAAGAATGTTCAACTCTATCAAGCCAAATGATTGCAATGGGGTTGATTCTATCACATTTGGTGACAATGGCAAAGGCAAGGTCAAAGGGCTTGGTAAGATTGCAATATCTAATGACATGAGCATATCCAGTGTGTTGCTAGTAGAGAGCTTGAACTTCAACTTGCTATCCGTAGCTCAACTTTGTGATCTTGGTTTCAAATGCATCTTTGGAGTTGATGATGTAGAGATCATAAGTGTAGATGGCTCTAACTTGATATTCAAAGGTTTTAGATATGAGAATCTATACTTGGTTGATTTCAATGCTAGTGAAACTCAATTATCAACTTGCTTGCTATCCAAATATAGCATGGGTTGGTTATGGCATACAAGGCTTGGTCATGTTGGGATGAGGCAATTGAACAAACTAGTCAAGCATGATCTAGTTAGAGGCTTGAAAGATGTGGTCTTTGAGAAAGATAAGCTATGTAGCTCTTATCAAGTTGGCAAACAAGTTGGAAACACTCACCCTAGTAAGAGCATGATGAGTACTTGCAAACCATTTGAGCTCTTGCGCATGGACTTGTTTGGACCAACCGCCTACACAAGTATTGGAGGAAACAAATATGGCTTTGTGATAGTTGATGACTTCACTAGATACACATGGGTATTCTTTCTTAGTGACAAGAGTGAAACTTTTGATACATTCAAGATCTTTGTAAAGAGATGCCAAAATCAATTTGAAACAACTATCAAGAGAGTAAGAAGTGACAATGGGAGTGAGTTCCAGAATACAAGAGTTGATGAGCTATGTGATGAATATGGAATCAAACATCAATTCTCGGTCAAGTACACAACTCAATCAAATGGGCTTATTGAGTGTCACACCCCAAAATTTCTATTCTGGGTTGTGAATAGAAAACACTAAATAAAATAAAAAGATTTATGATTTTCCTAAAATTGGTAAGGTTTAATTAGGCTTTTAGTAAATAAAAATGTGCAAAATGTGAATTTTAAAAAATGTTTTCAATAGAATATGAAAGGGGTGTTGCATTCATGCCTTTGCATTTAATTTTATTAGGTGAAAAATAATTTATGAAAACTTAGTTTAGGTTCCCAATCGGTTTTGGTCTATTTATAAAATAAATAAAGTTTTGAAAGTTTTTTTTAAAACAAATTCAAAGATTCATTTTCAAAATTCTGAAAAATGATTTATAAAACATTTCAAAATCTATTTGGCTTTAAAAGGATTTGAGTTTGATTTTCAAATGAAATTGCAAAACAAAACAAAAAGAAAAGGGCTTTCTTTTTCTCTCTTTCTGGCCCAATTCAGAAGCCAGCCCAGCCCTCTCCACTCCCTCACCCGCAGCCACTTCGGCACCATGGCCCAGCTAGCCCAGCCCTTCCCCTCTCTCCCGCAATCCACCCCGACCCAGCTCTCAGCCTAGCATAGAGGCCCACACGGAGCCTCCTCTCCCTCACCCGCACCCTTCTCTCTCACTCTTGCTGAACCGCGGGCCCAGCTTGTCGGCGCCAAAGCCAAGCACTGCACACTCCCTCTCTCTCTGTGATGCCATGCCCACCTATCACTCTCTCCCCCTCCCCTTCTTCCTCGTCGCACAGATGACATCGGCATTCATGGCGCCCCTTCACTGCTTTGATGGTGCTTAAAGTCGTGCCTTCAGGGGGCATCAAGCGCCTTCACTGCCTCCCCTTGATGCCCTGGTCGCGCACGACCCCGCATCTGTCGCCCCCTTGCTCTATAAAGCCCTGCGAGCTCTCCCCTCTCCCTTGTTTGTTCTCTGCTTCCGCACACCACTGCCACCGGTGTTCTCGCCGCTCCGGAGCCCTATCGCCATCGACGAGTGCACGCGAAGCTCCTCCTTGGCACCCCGTACCCGTAGCACTCCTCACCGTGCTCCTCTATCCCGTGGTTCGCCGTCTCGACGCGCACAGCGGCTTCCTCTTCGCAGTCCTCTACCACACGTCGACGGAGCGCTTGGAGCCTCTCTGGACCACGCGAACCCCTCCAACACCTCCGCGGTAACTCCCTCCTTCTCCTCATGCCCGTATTCTGGTCAATTAAGCTTCGTAGATGTGTACCCGTTACACATCGTGCCCCGCGGCCATGGCGCCACCGTGGCCACCTCGCTCTGACGAGCCACTGCCTCAACCGAGCACCCCACCGACACCTCACGAGCGCACCGCACCTTCTCATGCCCTCAATTTGGCCTCTGGAACCCCGTACCATCGATCTCGCACAGCACTGAGCACCCCGGCCATGGCGCCGTCGCGGACACGCCGCTCCGGCCAGCCATCACTCCAACCGAGCACCCCATCGCACCCGCGCGGAACACACCTATGTTACCAGTTGAAAATGAGGAGGTCGGGAACGCCATCCCCGCGTTCTCCGGCGAGCTCAAGCCGCTGGCAGCCATGGCTCCGCCGCAAGCTCTCTGTGCGTAGAGGGGAACACTTTCCCCTTTGCCCTCCGTCGTCCGATCAGCTCCGGAGGGCCGGGATTAAATCCCACCGAACCGATATGAACCGGCCCTGTGGACTCGGTCCACCGTGCCACGCACACGGGTCCACGCACCCGCTGTGGACCGCACCACTCGCACAGTGCCGCGTGGCACAACGTCAGCACGATGTCAGCACCACGCCAGCAACACCGCCAGTCCCTGCCGCTTTTGCACATAAACCCCTGCAGTTTCCAGAAATCAACCCACCCTCTGTCTTAGTTCATTTTCTTTAAATATCTGTCCTGTTTTCTTCTATCTAGCCCCCGATCTTTTGCAAAATAGTAGCCGCCGTCCTGTTCTAATTCAGTTTTTATTTGTTTTAATTCAAAAACACTTTGAATTAATTACAGAATTGCCATCCAATTTCAAAAGCTCATAACTTGGTCATTTTAACTCCGTTTTGATCCAAACAAATTGCGTTAGATTCGTAAAATCATTATCTACAGTTTAGAATCCTTTAATACTATGTTAATAGATCTGTAATTTCATGGTTAATCCTTAACTTGATTAAAGACTATGCAATTTCCTTTATAAATAAAATGTAAATAGTTGTACTTTAGTTTTCAAATCCAAATATAAGTTTGACTTAATCCAACTTAGGTATTTCTCTTAAGTACCTTATCTACCCTTTTACATAGTTAAAAATAATAAAGCCCTTAGTGCTCTCTTTTTAAAAGCTAATCTTTCGTTAGTTGTATCTTGCAAACCGTAGCTCCGTTTTTTGTGGTTTTCGCACTCACGAGTTCGTAGTGATACGTAGAATACGTTAGTTACCTTTATAGTTTGCTTTTTTAATGTTTGATGTATTGTTTTTCAGTTCTTTTGTGATTCTTGTGACTTCAGATGTGGAGCTTTGCAAGGTGATCTAAAAGGAAAAGTTGGAAAGTTGAGCAAGCATATGGAAGGCAAGTATAGCATGGGACTCTCCTTGTTACCTATACATTTTAATGTCACTTAATTCATATGCATGTGTCTACCTTGTTAACACTAAGGATTTTCCTAGATATTGATATCCTGTACCTTGTCACCTATGTGGTTTGCATATGGGTAGCTTGTGCTAGTGCTCACAAAGAATAACCATGATCGTGGATCTTGATTAATGATACATGCAATGATGATAAAATATGACTTTTTAGCAATGTGGACTATGGGTGGAACATCAGGAACTCACACCTGTGTTCTCACTCATAGGGGTATCTCTGTAAGAAGGCACCCAGGAAAACCATGCTACCCCGAGTGTTATATGGCTCTGACTTTAATTCAGTATCTAGCATGTCTCTAGCTTGTTAGAGATTACCATTTATTGGCGCATGAGGGGAGGGTCGAGGGATGTTTGGTAGTTTTCCTGTCTTGGAGGCATGCGTAGTGCTGCGACCACACGAGCCACAAGAAGGAGAACACCCATGCATACTTGACATTAGCCTCGCGACCCTAACTTGTTAGAGTATACTAGCGAAAGGTTATGTAGTGAAACCCTGCCAAGCCTCCTAGGTAGAGGTTCGTGGGCCTTGCTAACCCCGGCAAATGGCAATCACGGCTTGGGGGTAAAGATGTACAACCTCTGTAGAGTGTAAAACTAACATGATAGCCGTGCTCGCGGTTACGAGCGGTCTGGATCCTTAACATTGTAATGTCCTTATGTCATAGCTCATCAGTAGTTATTTTGTCATTGATTATTGTTATTTGTCATATAAGAATTATATCTTGTTCACTTGATCATGTGGTTATTGGGCTTATGATGACCTTGATGCTACTCAATTGCTAAAATTATGACTTACTAAAAGCAAACGTAGTTAAACCCGTGTGTATCCTTTTTGAGCCTCATAAACCCCATAGTTATACTTGCTGAGCATGGTGAGCCGACGCTTGTTGTCATCACCTTTATATGAAAATCCCGGATGGGTACCAGATGGTGTTACCAAAGGAGTACTAGGCGAGTGTACCCCCAGTCAACTGTCCCTGTGGAGTATGGAGACCCGAAGATAGGAGATATAGAATAACGTCTACGATGCTTTGTTATAGATGTAAGTCTTGATGTAACTATGTTTCAATATATAATAAAGCATTGAATTTGATAATCTCCATATTTGTATATATTTTTTGTGTGGACATCCTAGGCACACATATACATCGTATTCAGTATTCTTCGGAAAACCGGGTGCTACATTGAGAGGAAGAATAGGACACTCATTGATATGGCAAGATCTATGCTTAGTGAATACAATGTGAGTGATTCTTTTTGGGCCGAAGCTATCAACATGGCTTGCTACTATAGCAATCGACTCTATTGCCACAAGATGCTTGAAAAGACACCTTATTAGCTATTGAATGGAAGAAAGCCAAATATTGCATACTTTAGAGTGTTTGGTTGCAAGTGCTATATCTTGAAGAAAGGTGCAAGATTGAGAAAATTTGAGAAGAAATGTGATGAAGGTTTCCATCTTGGCTACTCAACTACAAGCAAAGCTTATTATATAGTATGGAATCTTACTCATGGCATAGTTTAGGAGGTACATGATGTAAAGTTTGATGAAACTAATGGCTCACAAGATGAGAATGACAATTATGATGATGTGAGAGGTGAACCATTGGCCAATGCAATGAAGAATATGGATATTGGGGACATTAGGCCGAGGCAAGTAGATGAAGAGCAAGATGATGACTTTCTAGTGCATGCTCCATCCAATGAGCAACTCAATGACAATCAAGCTAGTTCATCCACTCCAACTCAAGATCAACTAGATAGTTCATTATCTCAATCCAATGACCAACCAAGTACAAGCAATCAACTTCCAACTCTCCAACCTACCTCTATTGCTAAGGATCATCCTTTGGATCATATTATTGGAGATATCACAAGTGGTGTACAAACAAGATCAAGATTGGCTTCATTTTGTGAACACTACTCCTTTGTATCATCTATTGAGCCAACCAAGATTGAAGAAGCTTTGCAAGATATTGATTGGGTAAATGCCATGCATGAAGAGCTCAACAACTTCACTAGAAATCAAGTTTGGGAGCTAGTTGAGAGACCAAAGAACCACAATGTTATTGGCACAAGATGGGTCTTTCGCAACAAACAAGATCAAGATGGCATAGTGGTGAGAAACAAAGCAAGACTAGTTGCACAAGGTTACACTCAAGTAGAGGGTCTTGACTTTGGAGAAACATATGCACCGGTGGCAAGGCTAGAAGCAATAAGGATCCTATTGGCTTATGCTTGTGCTCACAACATCAAGCTCTATCAAATGGATGTGAAGAGTGCATTTCTCAATGGGTACATCAATGAATTGGTATACGTTGAGCAACCACCCAGTTTTGAAGATGGCAAGAAACCCAACCATGTGTACAAGCTAAGAAAGGCATTATATGGCTTGAAGCGAGCACCTAGAGCATGGTATGAGAGGTTGAGATACTTTCTCCTCTCTAAGGGATTCATTATGGGCAAGGTTGACACTACCCTATTCACCAAGAAGATTGGAAAGGACTTGTTTGTGTTGCAAATCTATGTGGATGCCATTATCTCTGGGTCAACCAATCAAGAGTTTTGTGAAGAGTTTGGAAATATGATGGCTAATGAGTATGAGATGTCTATGCTTGGAGAGCTTAGTTACTTCCTTGGTCTTCAAGTCAAACAAATGAATAATGGGACTTTTGTTAGTCAAGGTAATTACATCAAGGACATGCTCAAGAATTTCAATCTAGATGAAGCAAAGTCTATTAGTACACCCATGGGAACAAATGAAAATTTGGATGGTGATGCTAGTGGCAACATGGTAGATCAAAAGCTATATAGATCAATGATCGATAGCTTGCTCTATGTGACCGCATCAAGACCGGATGTCATGTTTAGTGTATGCATATGTGCAAGGTTTCAAGCTTCTCCAAGAGAGAGTCATTTGAAAGCCACAAAGAGGATATTGAGATATTTGAAGCAGACACCTAATGTTGGATTGTGGTATCCTAAAGGATCAAACTTTGAGTTACTTGGATACTCTGACTCGGATTATGCGGGTTGCAAGATAGAAAGGAAAAACACATCGGGCACTTGTCAATTTCTTGGAAGATCATTAGTCTCATGGTCATTAAAGAAACAAAATAGTGTAGCACTCTCTACTGCTGAAGCCGAATATATTAGTGCGGGGAGTTGTTGTGCACAAATACTTTGGATGAGAGCTACTTTGAATGACTTTGGAGTCAAATTCAAGCAAGTACCTTTGCTATGTGACAATGAAAGTGTAATCAAGCTCACCAACAATCCGGTTCAACACTCAAGAACAAAGCATATTGATGTTTGTCATCATTTCATTAGAGATCATCAATTGAAAGAGGACATTTTTATTACAAGTGTTGGCACCGAAGATCAATTGGCTGACATCTTTACCAAGCCACTAGATGAAAAGAGTTTTTGCAAGCTAAGGAATGAGTTGAACATACTTGATTACTCTAACATGAGTTGATGCACCCCCACTAATATGACATGCCTCTACTCCAACAATGCAAGGTAAAAGTTGATATGAGAGCATTCATGCATACTTTGCTAGGACTTGTCTAGAGCATATAGTCATCACTCATGCTTCTAGGCCCCTTCATGAAAACTAAAATGTCTTTGATGCTTATATGGTACCACTATTGCTTCTATGAGTTAATATGATCTAGTGGTGGCATATGACATGTTGATGTGCTTGCAATCCTAGTGTTTGATCTATGTCTATGAACTTAAGTGCTTAATTCAACATAGGCAAGATAACCATCTTAGGATGTGTGAACAAGCTTGTCTATGGTTTAAACTGAATTAAATATCTTGGGCAAGTAGCTTAGATCAAGCCAAAGTTGAAAACAATCTTTCACCCTATCTCACACTAAGGGGGAGTAAAACTTGAACATCTATAATCGGTCCCACCTTTTTGTGTCAATTAGATGACAAAGGGGGGGGGGGGAATTGTGAAAAGATATAAAATTGACCAAAAGGGGAGAATCAAAAGGTATATGACATAGGGGGAAATTGAAAGATAAAGGGGAGAAAATGAAAATCAATTTTGAAAAGAAAACACAAATAGGGGGAGCAAGCTTATGAACACTTTGTTGCATTTGAATGCTTGTATCCTCATATGTAATGTTGCACAAGTACTTAAATTCGATATTTATGCTTGTGTGGTGATTGCATGTGATCCAAAATAAATGATGATTGATCAACTAGCATGTATAGGTTGTATTTAACCCATGTTTTTTCAAGTGGTTGTATTTTCAAGTGGTGTCTAGCTAATCGTGGTGCTAAGGGTGATTCTAAATTCCGCACTCCGATGGTATCACGCTTCAAAGGTCTACTCTTAAACCTTAGCATCATTTGGTAGCTATTTACTCTCCCACATTGTCTATCTATGCATATGTGCAAATCTTGAACCAAACTCTAGAAGCACATATGTAGGGGGAGCTAATAACTACCAAAACCGAATTTGTGTAACTTGTCCAAATCTTAAATCTTTGATTAAAATGCTTGGACAAGCAACTCAAGTTCAAAATGATTATATTTCATATCTTTATGAAAAAGTTGTCATCAATTACCAAAAAGGGGGAGATTGAGAGTCCCTCATGTGTTTGGTTTTGAGTAATTGATGAAACCTACCTAAAGTACTAACCTTGATCTCTAAGTGTGAATCATGAGATAGGTTGGTACATGCCATGTGATGGAGCAAGGTGGATCAAGTGGATGGCACAAGCTCTACCATGGTGATGGAAAGGAAAATGGTGTGAAGGAAAAGGTGATATAGGAACCATTTTCGGTTTGGTGGTCAAGACATCATAGAGGATGTGATCACATTTAGGATAGATAGCCGTACTATCAAGGGGGAGCTCTTGTGAATGATTACGGTTATCACGTGCCACCAGGTTCATTGCATTGCATTTAAAATCAATTGAACTAGTGAAACAACCAACTAATTCCAAGAAAATGTGAACTAAAATCTAACACACGTGCACAAATGTTGAGATCACTTAGTGTTAGCTCTTGGAAGCTTGGAGAAGTTGGGGAAGTGTTTGGGCAGCGCAAAAGAGCTTTGGACAGTGGTCCGGACGCTAGGGTACCTGCTGTCCGGACTAATGCGTGTGCGTTCGGAAGCATACCCTAGGTCGGCTCGGCTGAGAAGAGCAGTCTGGACGCTGTTGGTGGTCCGGACGCAAGGCTCCGGATCCGCGTCCGGAGTCTTGGCATTCTCTATTGTCTCTGTGTAAATCGATCCGGACGCTAGTGATTATCCGGACAGGGATCTGGACATGCGTCCGGAGAAGAAGAGGCATTGATGGAGCTCTGGGCTTTTCTCGGGTGCTAGGGAAAATATTTCCGGACTCTAGGAACAGCGAGTCCGGACCCTAGCTACAGTGGCGTCCAAAGATGCGTGGCAGGCAGCGGCGAAGGCGGGAAGTATCCGTTTTAATCGGCAGGCTGACCGGACGCATGGCCATTGGTCCGGACGGCGCATTGCGCGCGTCCAGAGGTTGAAACAGAGAAGGTGATCGTTCTATTAAAGGGCGTCCGGGCGCTGTTGTTGGTCCGGACCCCAACTGTTGTGCGCGTCCGGAGCACGTGCAGAGGCTCAGTTTGAGGGGGCTAAATGCCTAGTTGTGTGTGTGTGGCTATATAAGGTGGTATGGCCGGCCCTTGGGGGTCTGAAAGGATCAAGATGCCCAAGAGGGGGGGTGAATTGGTCTCTATTTAATTTCTAAACAAGAATTAAACCTATAAAGAGCCAATTAACCCCCTAGTGCCTACCGCTAGTGTGTCCTAGCTAGAAAGCGGTAGCAAGACAATATAAAGCGAAAACTTCCTACACAATTCTAGTATGAATTGAAAGACAAGTGCGGAAAGTAATGCGATAAGAAAGAGCTAGGGAAAGAGATGCTTGACACGGCGATGTTTTGCCGAGGTATCGAGGAGTCGACACTCCCCCCTATTCCTCGTTGGAGCACCTCGCAAGGTATAGCTCCCCCTCAATCCCGCGCAAGGGATGAGTGCTCTCTACGGGCTGATTCTTCGCCACTCCGGCTCGGTGAATCGCCCACAACCGATCACAACGTCAATGGAGAAGGGCCGCCGACAATCCTCCGGCGATCACCTTCCTCCAAGCACCACCGGACCATCTAGGTGATGTCGATCACCAAGAGTAACAAGCTTCGATCTTCACTTGACTCACTCAAGCTTTGCAACTAGAGGATGCACACTTGAACTCTTGGATGAACTAGAGGAGAGGATGGATGGATTCGCGAATCACTCTCTCTCTCTAGGGCTCTTGCTCTCTTCCCAACCTTCTCAACAAACTCAGCAACTCAAATGAGCAAAGGCAAGGTGGGAGAGAAGAGTGAGAGGCTATAAATAGCCCCTCAAAAAACTGCCTCAGGCTTACAACTTAAGTTGGCGACGGACGCTCCGTCGACTAGGCGACGGACGCTCCGTCGCATGCCCCAACGGCTAGTTCTGTTCATAGTTTGGGCGACGGATGCTCCGATGCCTAGGCGACGGACGCTCTGACGCCTTGCCCAACAGCTAGTTCTGAAACGCTTTTCCCAGCGACGGACGCTCCGTCACAGGGGCGACAGATGCTCATCTCAGCGTCCGACACAACACTCTAGCTCGGGCTGAAAAACACCCTCTCTGGAAGGTCGACGGACGCTCTCCAAGCGTCCGACACCTGACCAACGGACAGCGTGCGTCAGACCCTGAAAAACTTAGCCAAAAAACATCTCCACTGGAAGGTCGACGGACGCTGTGGACTAAACCACCCAGCGTCCGACGCCTTTGTCCGACGCGACGGACAGCGTCCGACGCCTCCGTCAGGAGCGTCCGTCGCCCAGAAAACAGACCTATCAACTTCGTTTTCCGTCGCGATGAATATGGAAGTTGTTCTAGGCTATCTTACGGTCAACGTAGGCTTGCTTAGAGCTATGGAAGACAAGTGTGCACCACACCTAGTTCATGAAGCTTTCCTAAGTCAAGCTACTAGTCTCAACCCCTCTTAATAGTACGGTCAAAGATAAAAAGAGAAGCCCTATCTATTTCTATGTGCCCGTCATCACCTTATGGCACTTAGCCTATCATTCTATGGTCTTCATCATGTCTCCTTGAAATCCGAAATGATAGCCATCTTGGGGGCTAAGTGATGACCATTAATGTCCATTCTTGTTGATCACTATGGCTAAGCTACGCATAGCCTCTGCAAAACACACGTTAGCCATAATAATCTCTAATTGTCGTTAATCACCGAAACCAACTAGGGCAATGATTCTTCAATCTCCCCCTTTTTGGTGATTGACGACAATAAATCCTCGAGTATGGATAAGAGTTATAGTTTAGACTTTAAGGTGACTTTGAATGGTTGAGCAAGGGTTAGTGGATTTGTAATGAAGCTTACTTGCTCACTCAAGCCAAATCACAAATCATGGTACTCATAGATATGAATGTAAAAAGGAGTACCTCATGATATTCTCAAAAGATGTATCAGAGTATAGTGCGGAAGCTCAATTATCATTTAAGCATAGAGATATATCATGAAACATGAGACAAGTCACAAGATATATTAGTGATAATCAAGAGTTTGTCACATCCAACCATATTTCACATAAACATCAACCAAAGTATTCATCACACATAGATACAAATGCATAAACGTAGACATGATGAAAGAGTACGGGGAAATTAAGCATACAAAGATTCAAATCCCTCCCCCTATCTCTATACTCGACCCTGTCTCCCCCTTTGGTGTCTAGCACCAACAACTAAGCATCTGGGGCAGAGAGAAGAAGGTGGAGGAGCTGCAGCCTTGCGATCGAGCATGATGAAGTCCTGAAGATCTGACTTGTCTGACTCATCATCTACCTCGGCCTCTGCAGGTGTAGGCGCAGCTGGGGTGACCTCTAGAGCTGGCACTGGAAGCTCTGGATCTGCTGTCTCAACTGACTCCCCCTGAGGCTCAGCTGATGCCTCTAACGGTCCTGCCTCTATAGTAGCGGGTCTGGAAACCCGATGAGTGAAGACTCGAGGCGTGGGGGAAGGTGTCACTGCCAGTGCAACTAGTGACACTGCTGCTACAACCTCTGCTGGGTGAGTCTGAAGTTGAGAGGAGACTGCAACTGTAACTCCCTCATCCTGAGCCTCTGCGACAGCTGGCTCAACTAAATCCCTCCCCCTATCTCTATACTCGACCCTGTCTCCCCCTTTGGTGTCTAGCACCAACAACTAAGCATCTGGGGCAGGAGAAGAAGGTGGAGGAGCTGCAGCCTTGCGATCGAGCATGATGAAGTCCTGAAGATCTGACTTGTCTGACTCATCATCTACCTCGGCCTCTGCAGGTGTAGGCGCAGCTGGGGTGACCTCTAGAGCTGGCACTGGAAGCTCTGGATCTGCTGTCTCAACTGACTCCCCCTGAGGCTCAGCTGATGCCTCTAACGGTCCTGCCTCTATAGTAGCGGGTCTGGAAACCCGATGAGTGAAGACTCGAGGCGTGGGGGAAGGTGTCACTACCAGTGCAACTAGTGACACTGCTGCTACAACCTCTGCTGGGTGAGTCTGAAGTTGAGAGGAGACTGCAACTGTAACTCCCTCATCCTGAGCCTCTGCGACAGCTGGCTCAACTGCTAGTGATATAGCGTCTATCTGAACTGCAGCTGGAGGAGTGGTGACTGTCTGCGAGGACTGCTCAGGTGCGATCTCCGACGAGGCAACTGAAGAAAGATGAGTGCCCGTCGCCAGAGGATCCACCTCAACCTCTGGAGCTGGTGAGACTAGCTAAGCTGCTCCTGGGGAATCTTCTCCCGTGATCTCCAAGTAAGAGGCTGAGAGGTCTCGCGAGGCCTCTGCTATGGTAGTTCCCCGGATAGGAGTAAATCCTGTCTGAAACTCACCGGGCGAAGCTAACCAAGAAGACACCTGAGTCCTCGGAGACTGGTACTCGGGAGAAGCTGGTGTCTGGAACAGAGGAGTAGCCGGTGCCTGACTCTGCTGTCCACCGGACGGTAATGCTGGAGTCGGTACCACTACAACTGGAGTATGCTGTGGAGGTGAAGTGAACTGCTGCTGCTGCGAGACTCCGGGCAACTGAATCTGAGGAGTGGAAGTCTGCCCGGAGCTGGAGGCTAGAAGACGCTCAAGTAACAAGGTCTGGGTCTTCTGAATCTCTGCCTGCTGCAGCTGATGGGCCAAGAATTGGCGCTGGAGCTCATCCTGCCTGGCCTGTGTCTGGGCCTGAGCAGCCAACTGCTGCTCTGTGAGCCTCCGTAAGTCGGCAGCCTATCGTCTCTGCTCCTCTACCTGGCGTGACTGCTCCTCCTGCATCCTCGAAAGAATGGTAAGCAGTGTAGCCTCTGAGGTGCTGGAACCTGGAGCTGAAGCTGCAGCTGTTCCTGACCCTCCTGCCTCATGGTCATGAGGCATCGGTGCGTACTCGCGCACTGGCTGGTAGTCCTCATCGGAACTGTCAGAGTCTAGGTCCTCTCTATAGACTGTCTCGGCAGCTGTGTCAATCTCAACATCTAGATCTGCAAGCTCTGCCTGAGCAATCTGCTCAACTGTGGCGTCAGTGACTTCGGCCGACTGAGGTGGCACACCTGCCTGCCTGGTGCCTGGTCTATAAGCTCTGCTGGGGTGAGGCAGGTTTCCATGTATCACTAGTTGACTCATCGAGTATACTGGAAACTCAGTAGCTGACCTCGTGAGAGTGACTCTCATAGCTCCTGATCTGGTCTTGGAAACTATCAGATATGAAATCCAGTGAGCAAACTGCAACTGCCAGTGACCCCTCAATCCTGCAGCTATTATATCCTCAAGCTCGCTGACAATAAGATCCCAAAGGTCAAATTTCTCTTTCCGGACGATATGATCAAGGAGCCATAGTTGTAGTCGTGTAATCGTGTCCCGAGCTCCAATCCAAGGAAGGATGGTACGCTTGAGTACCTCGTGAAGAATCCGAGCAAGTGGAGTGAGGTCTCGCGGTGTACGGCTCGAACCCTCAGTGAACGGCAGCTGAAAGCACGGCCTCACGAAATCTGTGGATGGCACTATTCCATCGTGAGGTCGGCGCGGGGCCTCCTGATCCCCATAGCACAGGCTGTGAATCCTCGTAGGGGAGGACTCTAGGTGGAATAACTCTCTGAATCGAGCTGCTGAAACCCTGAAGTCACGTCCCTGAAATCCGAAGTGAAGGAACTCGTGATCAGGGGAGATCCATAGAGAGGCATAGAACTGATAGACCCAGTTCTTCTGATAAGCTCCTGATCGTCCCATCAAATCTGATAGCCCCTGAAGATACTGTAGGTCTTGTAGGATCTCTGGACCACCGACCCCTCTATGTGAGCAGATGGGCATACTCTGTGAGCCCTAAGAGGAGCGTCAGTGTCGACGTAAGCTCTGTAAAAATCCTCATGTATCGTGGTATAGAAGTCTCGACCGGCACGGGGATCCCTCTGAGGTGGGAACCAGGACTGAAAGTCCACGAAGAGAAGTAACTGAACTTGCTTCGCTGTGAGAGCTCGGACCTTATGCCTCACTGGGTCTGGTAGCTGAGGTCCTGGAGGACTAGGTGGTGCACTAGATCCTCTGGACCGGGTGACTCTGTGGCTCATCAGCTCACCAATCGAAGTATGGCCCGCGGCCTCTGTCTGCTCAGTCTCTAGGACTGGCTCTGTCTCCTCTGCCTCAGTAGCCTCGACGGGCTCTATTTCTGGATGCGTAGGGGACTCACGACGCGCTCCACGGCGAGGCGAGAGCCTCAAACCAGCGCGACGTCCTCCTCGCTCCGCAATCTCAGTGGCCTCGGCCACTGCAAGCGCTGCTGCTGAGTCTGGATCCATGAGTGGCCTCTTGCGCTTCCGTGACACGACCTTTTGCTTGCCCTTTCCCCGATCAGTGGGTGGACGCGGTGGAGGTGGAGGGTCACCACCACTACCGGGAACAGGACCGGCATTCTTCGTTCTTGCCATGTATCGAACTCTGCTAACAAAACTCTGACAAAAAGGATCCTCAAGAGTCACACCCTCAGACTCTCTGCCCCACTGACAATGAAACCCTGACAATCCGCAGACCAAACAGCTGCAAGAGTGGCACGCCGACCCTGGACTGACCTTTCGAGGCTTTGCCTCGTTCCGTACTCGCGGGCTTTGCCCCGAGTTCACTGTCACTGACACACTAACCCTCTGATCAACAGACCCTGCTCGTTAGATAGATAGGAGTATAACACCATAAGCATATAACTAGGGGTAAGCAAAGTCTAGTGAGAAGCATGAATTTAGGTAAGGAAAGATCGAGATTCCAACTGCCATATCTTGGACCCTGACCAAAACAAGAGAAAGGGTAAGATCCCTCAGTCAATGTCCGCAATCCGCAGCCTAACAAATCCTTTGCAAAACCTAAAAGCACAAGACAGAGGGGAGTCCTCAGGAAAGCAGTATTTGGAGCTTGCTTTGGTGCTGCGGTGTTAGATGGCGGTGGCGGCGCTAGCACGGTGAAGCAGGGAGGAGCTGAGGCGCGGCTGAGCTGGGTGGCGGCGCTGGGAGATGCTGCGGCGCAGGGTGAGGCGGCGGTGCAGGTGCAGGGAGGAATACGCCGGCGATGGGTGGCACGGGGGCTCAGCGGCGGCGGAGCAGCGGCGGTTAGGGTTTGGAGAGGCGCGGCGGCGTACAGAATCGATCGAGAGAAACAGAGGAAGAGACGGGGATTTTAAAAAAATTTGCGCCTTAATTTCGCGACGGACGCTCTGACGCGGAGCGACGGACGCTCCGTCGGACTGCGACGGGAGAGCGTCCGTCGGCATCGTCCGTCGGGCTTCCAGAACAGGTTTTGAAACACCCGAGTGCTTGGACCGCGTCAGACGCTCTGCGACGGACGCTAGGGGAGCGTCCGTCGCCCTGTAAGCGGGCAACATTCAATCTCCAGACGATCGCAACGGACGCTGAGGCAATTGACACCGAGCGTCCGTCGGCAGCGTCCGACGCCTTTTAAATGTAATTTTTCAAAAAAATTTTTGCGTCTTTCTCCCAACCAAGTTCCAATCCCAATAAGATCCAAATAACACCTGATTGGACTTGATATGAGAACCATCTCTCAAACTCTCATTTTCAAATAGTTTGCCATAGACGTAGATTTTAGTTTTAGCTCAAAATATTTGAATGGAAGCATCAAGGAGTCATCATATGGCCACAAGAGGGGTATAGAAGTGTCTTGAGCTTGGAATGCTCCCCCTAAGTGGACGAACACAGAGCATGCTCAAACTTAACCAAAAAGGAACGACAAACAACACACATGCTTATGCTATGCAATACGAAAAAAGAAACTAGGTTGCTTGCAAGTTTAAACCGCGGTTAAGCTTTGTCACACGCTTTGAGGGCGGTTATCTCAACCACGTTAGCCAAGCCTATGTGCATTACTAAATTAAATAAGTTATATTACATATGAATGCATGCTTCACACAAACTCATCTTTTAGTAAAGTTAGAGTGATCAAGCACATTCAACTCGCTTCTCAACCTACAAAAGGTTGCTTCATCGAGTTGTTTAGTGAAGATATCCGCCAATTGATCTTCGCTCTTAACTCCAACTAGTGTTATGTCTTTCCTAGCCACATGCTCTCTAAGAAAGTGATGGCGAATATCTATGTGCTTGGTGCGAGAGTGTTGAACCGGGTTGTTTGCAAGCTTTACGGCACTTTTATTATCACACAAAAGTGGAACTTCTTTTAAAAACATGCCGTAATCAAAAAGTGTTTGGGTCATGTATAAGATTTGTGCACAACTTGCTCCCATGGCAATGTATTCCGCCTCGGCGGTTGACAATGTCACACTATTTTTCTTCTTTGAGGACCAAGAAACAAGTGATCTTCCTAGCATGTGGCACCCGCCGAAGGTGCTCTTCCTATCAACCTTACACTCGGCATAATCCGAATCGGAATAGCCAACTAGTTGGAAGGGAGATCCTTTGGGATACCAAAGACCCATGCTAGGGGTGTGCCTTATGTACCTAAGGATTCTTTTAACCGCACAAAGATGCGACTCCTTAGGGTTTCCTTGAAACCTAGCACACATACACACACTAAACATGATATCCGGCCTAGATGCGGTGAGGTAAAGTAAACTACCGATCATTGAACGGTAAAGAGTTTGGTCAATTGGTTTACCTCCCTCATCGAGATCGAGATGCCCATTAGTAGGCATTGGGGTCTTGATTGTCTTGCAATCCTCTATTTTGAATTTCTTGAGCACATCATAAGTGTACTTATCTTGAGATATGAAGGTGCCCTCCCTCAATTGCTTCACTTGGAAGCCAAGGAAGAAGGTTAGCTCGCCAATCATCGACATCTCGAACTCCTTGGACATCAATGCACCAAATTCCTTGCTATGATCTTGGTTTGTTGACCCAAATATAATATCATCGACATACACTTGGAAAACAAAGATCTCTCCATCTAGCACCTTGGTGAAGAGTGTGGTATCCACTTTCCCGATCTTGAAGCCCTTCTTGAGTAGGAAGTCCCTTATCCTCTCATACCAAGCTCTTGGAGCTTGCTTCAATCCATAGAGTGCCTTGGACAACCTATACACATGATTAGGACAATTTGGGTCTTCAAACCCGGGAGGTTCTGATACAAAAACAAGTTCATTGATGAAACCATTTAGAAAGGCACTCTTCACATCCATTTGAAAAAGTTTCATTTTATGATGTGAAGCATATGCCAAAAGGATACGAATGGCTTCTAGTCTTGCAACCGGTGCAAAGGTCTCCCCAAAATCCAAGCCTTCAACTTGGGAGAACCCCTTTGCCACCAATCTTGCCTTGTTTCTCACAACCACGCCTTGATCATCTTGCTTGTTCCTAAACACCCACTTGGTGCCAATGATTCTTGCTCCTTTGGGCTTTTCTACTAGTGTCCACACTTCGTTCCGGGTGAAGTTGTTCAACTCTTCAGGCATGGCATTCACCCAATCCGGATCCGCAAGTGCATCCTCCACACTAGAAGGCTCAACAAAGGAAACAAAGGAGTGATGTTCAACATAAGAAGCAAGTTTAGATCGAGTTGTTACCCCCCTTGATGGACTTCCTATAATGAGGTCTTGTGGATGAGCTTGAAGCATAGGTGTAGATCTTCTATTAATCACTTGGGGAGGAGGTTGTGGTGCATCAACATCACTAGCTTGAGCCTCGGCTTGATCTTGAGAGATGAAGGTGTCTTCTTGTGCTTCCCTCACTTGTTCTTCATCAACTTGAGGCGTGTGAGGTGGAGAGGGTACTTGATTTGAATCATCTTCAACTTCTTCCACCTCTTGTGGGTTGATTGCACCAATGGGCATATTCTTCATAGCCTCCCTCAAGGGTTCATCACCTACATCATCAAGATTTTCATGCTCTTCTTGATAGCCATTAGTTTCATCAAACTTCAAGTCATATGTTTCTTCAACTAGGCCGGAGGCTTTGTTGAATACTCGATATTTCTTGGATTTAAGAGAATAACCAAGTAAGAAAGCAATGTCACATCTCCTTTGGAACTTGCCCAAGTGTTGGCGCTTCTTGTAGATATACACTTTGCATCCAAACACTCGAAAAAAGGATATATCCAGTTTCTTCCCATTCACAAGCTCATAGGGGGTCTTCTTGAGAAGCCTTTGGACAAATAGCCGGTTGGCCGCATAGCATACGGTGTTGATTGCTTCAGCCCAAAACTTCTCGGGGTGTTGTATTCATCAAGCATTGATCTTGCAAGAGTAATAAGTGTCCGGTTCTTCCTTTCTACTACACCATTTTGTTGAGGGGTATAGGTGGCGGACACTTCATGCTTGATCCCAACTTCATCACAATAGTCTTCAATCTTGGTGTTTACAAATTCGGTCCCATTGTCACTTCTTATCTTCTTGATCTTCACATCAAACTCATTTTGGGCTCTAGTTGCAAACTTCTTGAATATTGATTGAGTCTCTCCCTTGTCTTGAAGAAAGAACACCCAAGTGTACCTAGAGTAGTCATCAACTACCACCAAGCAAAAGAGATTGCCACCAAGGCTAGCATAGGTGGTAGGTCCAAATAGATCCATGTGAAGTAGCTCTAGGACTCTTGAGGTTGACATGAAAGCTTTGGTTGGATGAGTGTTTGCCACTTGCTTGCCGGCTTGACATGCACTTCAAAGTTTGTCCTTCTTAAACACAACATCCTTCACACCTATAACCAACTCTTTCTTGACAAGCTTCTTCAAAGTTGACATTCCCACATGTGCTAATCTTCTATGCCATAGCCAACCCAAAGAACTCTTGGAGAATAGACATGTTTACAAACTAGCTTCATTTGAGGTGAAGTCCACTAGGTAGAGATTGTTGTGCCGAAACCCTTTGAATATCAATGATGAATCTTCAATCTTTGACACAACTACCTCATTTGGAGTGAAGAGACATTGGAAACCAAGATCACATAGTTGTCCCACCGATAGCAAGTTGAAGCTCAAAGATTGTACTAGCAAGACATTTGATATTGATTGATCATTTGAGATTGCCACTTTGCCTAGGCCTTGCACTTTGCCTTTTGAATTGTCCCCAAAGGTAATCTTGTCTTGCCCTTCACAATCTTCCTCAAGTGTGGTGAACATCCGGGAGTCACCGGTCATATGTTGAGTGCATCCACTATCAATCACCCAATGACTTCCACCGGTCTTGTAGTTCACCTACACACAAGCAACTTGAAGTTAAGCTTGTTGTTTGGGAACCCACACTTGGCGAGGTCCCATAGCCTTGTCCACCAACTCCTTAGCAACCCATAGAACTTTGGGCTTGTTCTTCATCTTAGGACCGAGAAACACAACTTGGGGTTTACCCTTGGAGTCCTTGTTGATGATGAAGTGTGCATCATGAGCGAAAGGCCTTATGTGATTGGGCAAGGTCTTGGGAGGTGGAGTCTTGCATTGGGATTCAAAGTGACCTTCTTGACCACATCCAAAGCACTTCTTGGGCTTGGGCTTTGGTGTGTCATAGTTGTTCCTCATGGCCTTGTTCTTGTAGTAGTTCTTAGCTTCCATCTTGACCTTGGCCTTCATGATTTGGTTCTCCTTGAACCCAATGTCGGACTTGTCGGTCTTCATGATAGTGTTCATCAAGAGCTCACTTTGGAGGTTGTGGCCTTTGGTGAACTTCTGAATTCCACTTGCTAGCTTGATCTTCTCAACCTTGAGTTTTGCATTTTCTTCTTTGAGAGAGTTAATTAAGGTCATTGCATCATTGTCATCTTGCTTGGCCGACTTGATAGTGAATGGCTTGCTTGCCTTGAGGTTGATTATCTCTTCCTTGAGCTTGGAGTTTTCTTGCCTCATCTTCACATAGTCATCATGCTTTTCGGCCTCAACTACCTTCTTGCCCTTGCACTTAGCATTTTGCTCACTAGCAACTTCATCAAGCAAGTCCTCACAAGAAGTAGCTATATGACACTTAACAACCGGGTTAATAGCAACATGTGTAGCAAAGATCATTTGTAAGAAATTCGTTAGCTATCACAAGTGTACCATGTTCATTCTTAACTTGGTTGTAGTCATCTTTTAGCAAGTTGTATCTTGTGTGGAGCTCTTGTGTTGACCTCTCAAGCTTATCATGTTTCTCATTAGCTTGCTTGAGTGAGGCTTTGAGCTCCCTAGTGCTAGATGAGAGGGATTTGTTCTCAAGCTTCAAATCATCATTAGCACTAGAAAAGTCATCAAGTTTAGCATGCAAGTTATCGTTGGCTTTCTCTAGTGATTCACTTTTAGCTTTATACTTCCTAATGAGCTTAGTATATTTGTTGCAAATCAGAATTAGCTCATCATAAGAAGGTGCCTCAAACTCATCATCACTATCATCACTGGAGTTAGCCTCATCATCACTATCCTCTTTTTGTACCTTTTTGTCACCTTTAGCCATGAGGCATAGGTGTGTAGAGGATGAGCCCGGAGATGATGGAGGAGGTGGCGGTGGAGTAGATGACCCAATCACCAATGCGGCCACCTTCTCTTCTTCGCTTTCATCTCCGGATGAGTCACTTGTGTCTTCAATGTCGGTGAGCCAATCACCAACAATGTAGGCTTTGCCATTCTTCTTTTTCTTGTGGAAGTTGAAGTTCTTCTTCTTCTTGAATGGCTTGTCATCTTTCTTCTCCTCATCACTTGACTCATCTTTGTTGCCCTTGTTGTACTTGAACTTGTTGTTTACTTTCTTGTTCTTGTACTTGTCTTTCTTCTCTTCGGGGCAAGCATGAGCCAAGTGTCCAAGTTTACCACAATTGTAGCAATCCATCTTGGAGAGAGGCTTTCTTGAAGAGCTTGTGAAGAATTTCTTCTTCTTTGAGTCAAACTTGACTCCATTCTTGTTTAGCTTCTTCAACATCTTAGTTGTTTTCTTCACCATGAGAGTGAGGTCATCATCATCCTCTTCATCGCTTGCACTCTCATACACAACTTGCATCTTGTACTTCTCCGAGGAGGATGCCTTGAGTGCCAAGTCCTTCTTCTCCTCCTTCTCTTTTTCTTTCTTCTTGGAGGAGGAAGAAGAGCCACCATCACCAATCTTCATATACATCTCATGAGCATTGATCTTGCCCAAGACTTGTGTTGGTGTAGCGGCGGAGAGATCTCATTGGTGAAGAACCGTGACGATGTGGCCATACTTCTCAATGGGCAAGACACAAAGGATCTTGCGAACCACATCGACCGGTGCCATTTGGTTGAGACCGAGCCCATTCCATTCCTCTACAATAATGTTAAGTCATGAGTATTCATTTGCATTTTCATTTGCATGCATGGAAAAAGAATTGAGCTTAGCCATGACCAAGTGATAGCGTTCCTCACGTTCACTCTTTGTGCCTTCGTGAAGAGCACAAATAGTGGTCCACAACTCAAATGCGTCTTTGGCATTACGCACTCGGTTGAAGACATCCTTGCTAATGCCACGAAAGAGAATGTTCTTCGCCTTGGCATTATGCTTATAAAAGTTAAGGTCCTCCGCGAAGAGAGTGCCTCCCTTTGTGGCGGCTTTGAGCACCCCACGTCAACGGCCTCTAGATAGGCCTCCATACGAACTTTCCAATAAGGAAAGTCGTCTCCATCGAACATGGGAGGTGGTCCATCCCCATGGGACATCTTGCTCTAGGCGGTGAAGCCTAATTTAGAGCAAACCTCGCTCTGATACCAATTGAAAGGATCAAGATGCCCAAGAGGGGGGGGGTGAATTGGGCTCTTTTTAATTTCTAAACAAGAATTAAACCTATAAAGAGCCAATTAACCCCCTAGTGCCTATCGCTAGTGTGTCCTAGCTAGAAAGCGGTAGCAAGACAATAGAAAGCGAAAACTTCCTACACAATTCTAGTATGAATTGAAAGACAAGTGCGGAAAGTAATGCGATAAGAAAGAGCTAGGGAAAGAGATGCTTGACACGGTGATGTTTTGCCGAGGTATCGAGGAGTCGACACTCCCCCGTAGTCCTCGTTGGAGTACCTCGCAAGGTATAGCTCCCCCTCAATCCCGCGCAAGGGATGAGTGCTCTCTAGGGGCTGATTCTTCGCCACTCCGGCTCGGTGAATCGCCCACAACCGATCACAACGTCGATGGAGAAGGGCCGCTGACATTCCTTCGGCGATCACCTTCCTCCAAGCACCACCGGACCGTCTAGGTGATGTCGATCACCAAGAGTAACAAGCTTCGATCTTCACTTGACTCACTCAAGCTTCGCAACTAGAGGATGCACACTTGAACTCTTGGATGAACTAGAGGAGAGGATGGATGGATTCGTGAATCACTGTCTCTCTCTCTAGGGCTCTTGCTCTCTTCCCAACCTTCTCAACAAACTCAGCAACTCAAATGAGCAAAGACAAGGTGGGAGAGAAGAGTGAGAGGCTATAAATAGCCCCTCAGAAAACTGCCTCGGGCTGACAACTTAAGTTGGCGACGGACGCTGCGTCGACTAGGCGACGGACGCTCCGTCGACTAGGAGACGGACGCTCCGTCGCATGCCCCAACGACTAGTTCTGTTCATAGTTTGGGCGACAGACGCTCCGATGCCTAGGCGACGGACGCTCCGACGCCCTGCCCAACGGCTAGTTCTGACACGCTTTTCCCAGCGACGGACGCTCCGTCACATGGGCGACGGACGCTCATCTCAACGTCCGACGCAACACTCTGGCTTGGGCTGAAAAACACCCTCTCTGGAAGGTCGACGGACGCTCTCCAAGCGTCCGACGCCTGACCGACGGACAGCGTCCGTCGGACCATGAAAAACTTAGCCAGAAAACATCTCCACTGGAAGGTCGACGGACGCTGTGGACTCAACCACCCAGCGTCCGACGCCTTTGTCCGACGCGACGGATAGCGTCCGACGCCTCCGTCAGGAGTGTCCGTCGCCCAGAAAACAGACCTATCAACTTTGTATTTCGTCGCGATGAATATGGAAGTTGTTCTAGGCTATCTTACGGTCAACGTAGGCCTGCTTAGAGCTATGGAAGACAAGTGTGCACCACACCTAGTTCATGAAGCTTTCCTAAGTCAAGCTACTAGTCTCAACCCCTCTTAATAGTACGGTCAAAGATAAAAAGAGAAGCCCTATCTATTTCTAAGTGCCCTTCATCACCTTATGACACTTAGCCTATCATTCTAGGGTCTTCATCATGTCTCCTTGAAATCCGAAACGATAGCCATCTTGGGAGCTAAGTGATGACCATTAATGCCCATTCTTGTTGATCACTATGGCTAAGCTACGCATAGCCTCTGCAAAACATATGTTAGCCATAATAATCTCTAATTGTCGTTAATCACCGAAACCAACTAGGGCAATGATTCTTCAGGGTCTCTCTTGCACTCATACTTCACTCACACACTTGTGCTTGCTTGAGATAGCTTCCACCACTCATCCTCTTGACATACTTGACATATTCAGGAGAGATTGAGTGAACCAAGTGCATTGCTTCTTCGATTGCATACTAGTGGCACTTGGTGATCGTCGTCATCACGGAGTTCTTGTTATTCTTGGAGATTGCCATCTCCTAGACGGCTTGGTGCGACGAGGATCGTTGAGCGGAGGAAGGTGATTGTCTCCGGCTCCGGTCGGTGGATTGTGAGGGGTTCTTGAACCTTCCCCGCGAGAGTTCACGAAAGGTATCTCTAGTGGATTGCGCGTAGCTTGTGGATCCCTATCTTGTGTTGGTTTTGCGAAACCCGATGACGGGTTTGGCGTGTGATGCCAATTAGCGCGTGAACCTCCAAGTAGGTGTATCTCTACAACGAGGACTAGCTTGTTGGCAAACAAGTGAACTTCGAAGAAAAATCTTGTGTCTCATTGTCTCTCTCCGAGGATTTCTATTGTGATTGATTGGCTACATATTGGTCTCCTCTCCACATTGGTATAACCTTCCTATCTCTAGCTTTGCATTACTTTCTTTACATTCTTGCAAAGTAGAGCTTCTAGCTTAGCTTGTGTAGCTTAGTCTATTAGCACTAGTTATCTAGCTCTTGTGTGTGACATAGGATATATCTTGCTAGTAACTAGACTTGTGGTAGGTGGTTTGCCGACCCTAGTAGTGCTAGTGCAAACTTGTTTTACGCCATGTTTTATTCTAACAAGTTTGCTTAAGTGTTTTTGTAAAATTTTTAATAGGCTATTCAACCCCCCCCCCTTCTAACCATTCATAGACCTTTCAACGTCCTATGTGGCGGTCAACGCCAGCGTGACATGGTTAAAACCACTCAACGTCGGTCAAAACAGCCTTGCATCCGTCTAGGTGCTAAAAGTGAATGGTTTTGATAGTTGAGGTACTAGTACTAGAAGGTTTCGTAGTTGAGGGTTAAAATTAGACCAACACAATTGTTGAGGAGCCAAAAGTGGACTTAATCCTAGAAAAAATTATGACTTATTATTTGTCTTTGTGTAAACATATATTAAATTTTGTTGGATTTATAGATTTGTCTACCGGATTTTTTTTATAACCGGATTAAAAAATTACTATACAAAAATTAACAGTTACAGTTCATATATAGATTTATCCACCATTTGTGTAACCATTTCACTAAGTGTACTAGTTCATAGGTCTTTCTCATGAACGGGCGGCACGTCACAGTTCGGCACCTTGATGAGATGATTGCATTGCATCTCTTTTGGGTCCATGTTGGTGCAACTCCTTTCCATCCGTTCCGTAGCCTCGGCCCAACAAACTGTAGCCTAACCTCCCAACAGTAGCTTGTCACGTGCAAACAAAGCCTACAACACATTTATACAATAATATTTCGTGTTCCTATTTTCAAATTAAACTAACAACTCAGTGAAATCAACCTTAAAAAATTCATCCTCCCAAGTTTATCCACAATTCAAATAATATCTTGCCAAAAAGAATTCCTTAATTTCTTGTATAATAATAATTTTTAAAAAGATTTAAATGTATTCCTCCCTATTTATTGAATGTCTTCACATTTGAACTATATGTGGTGTAAAAATGGCATTTAAATTACAGACAGGGAGATATTTGTGACTTATGGCGGTTCAGTATGTGGTAGCTCATGTTCTTCATATTTGCGATCACTTACTTCGCTCGTCCTTTTTTTATCGGTTATTTTAATGCAATTTTTAATGCAAATAGATTCAATCTAATAATTTATTTTAGATTAAATCTTAGGTCTCGTTTGACCAGTTAAAGATCTCCTTTGTTGAAATGTTCACAAATTTCTAAAATAATCCGCTTTTATTTGTAAAGTCTCTACTCCTCGATGATCCAAGCCCAAAGACCTATGAACCACGTCATATTTAACTACTCAATTAGATACCCAACCCTGATGTTCTCTCGCCCTGTCCCTCTCATGTCATATATTTGTTCTCTAGGCTCTCATATTACTCTTCTGAGTCTTCCTCTCGAGTCCTATACTCTTCCTCTTGGGGCCGATATTCTTCCTCTCAAGTCCTATGCTCTTCTTCTTGGGTCCGATATTCTTCCTCTAGGGTTCTATATCTAAATTTAACAAATTAAATTATTTATTTATCTTTTTTTCCAAAATTCCCCGAAAATCCAATTTCATTTTTCAATGGCGTTAGATGATCCAGTTAGCTGAAGCAGCTACTTTAGTAAAAGAAAGAAAAGAAACCATTTTTACTAACTCTAACGAAAAAAGAATAACTACTGCTTAACAACTTATAAAAGTAAAAGAAAGAAAAGAAACCATTTTTACTAACTCTAACGAAAAAAGAATAACTACTGCTTAACAACTTATATGCATGTTCCTTACCTTGTCAATTTCTCGCAATATTTTTTCTCTTTTTGGACTCAACCACAAAGGATTCGTCTAAACTAATTAATAAACTCTTGCTTCAATTTTCTAGGGCATCTTTCAAGGCATATATCATATACGTGATAACTAGTACACTTAGAGCATCTCCAATGGTTTTGCATTTTTTGTTTCACAAAACTAGGAATTGGACAAGTCCCAAATGAATATGGCAAAGGTAAAAAGAGTCAATCTCAACCGGTTTCCCATTATTCACTTGGCAAAACTAAAAATTGTAAGCACGAGGTGGAAATATCCCGCGGGAATAGCGCGCGGGGCGATTGCCAATCGAACCACAGTTTGGCATATATGCCAAATATCACCTGGTGTTTGCCAAATTAACAAAAATGCCAAGCTTATATGCCAAACCGTTGAATAGGAGATTTTTAGACTTTTTTACAAAAACAAGAATGCCAAGCCCATTTGCATGGAGATGCTCTTAGATATACTATTTGCCGGTCTGCTAATTTTTGGTTGTACATACTCTTGTGCTACTATCTTGGTTCTGGATCTGTGCAATAATTGGCTAATTTTTGGGGATGTAAGAATTCTATTTGATTGATTGGAAATGATTTGTCCGGATATGAATCTCATTCTTGCACGCTGGCTGGGAAATAAACAAAGATTTTTACAGCTGTGTTTTTTTTTTGCATCCTCTCTACATCTTTATTAATTTGGATATATACTTCCTGATCTGTATGCTACAAATTGTCCAGTATTTTCTGATTAGTGAACCATTGCATGAGACTGAATAAAATATTTCCGGATGCTATATATATATATATATATATATATATATCAAACTATATACATTGAAGTAGACTCCAACACATGTGATTTAAAAGAGATACATGCACATCCAAGCAAGATCTGAAAGTATCAACCAGATTGGGACAAAGTTTTGAAAACATCACGTGCGTGTATTCTTTATTATTGTGAACGATGACTTGGTTACCATCAACAATAATCACCCGTCAGTTTTTCTGGCTCTATGTGTAACTACAAGGTGCACGGAGCACTAGCAGACCCATAAAATGTCCGACACATATATGCATTTTTTCACTTTAAACCATGCAAACTACCCGAAGGATGGGGAGTTACCAATGATCTTCTCGACAACACAAAAAAGTATATTCACAACTGATGATGTGTCCTGTCATATGCATCGTGCTAAGATTCAGAGCATCGTCATCCTATAAGCAATATATCCACAGATGATGCTTGCCTTGATAACTAATTCCTACCATGACTTTATCACGTACAGGCGCCCTCTCTACAAACATGGGTGGAGGGGGTCTGTAAAACTTATAAGCCTCGAGGAGTATAACACTTGGTGTGCAAAAGAACCAATAACATGAAGGTATGAAAACCTCACTAAAACAAATGTTAAGGGCACCTAGTCTAAGCATTAATCCTAGCACTTTACCTAATCCCCTAATATTTTGTTAAGGGTATTTGGTGGCTAAAGAATAAACAAATGAGCCTCAATTCAACTACAGGTCCAGCAAGCTCTAACACAATCAAAATGACCGAGCAAGAGAACGTACATAGCCCCAAACCAAACCAACTAGCTGTTAGACAAAAGGTTGTCTTGGTAACACTACTACACAAATGACTGTTGGTCTCGGTTGGGAACCGGCTTTAGTCTCAGTTTTTCTAACTAAGAGTAGGAATTCGGGACTAAAGGTAGTTCTTCTAGTTTTTTTAAAAATAAAGTCTCTCACCACCCCATAAAATTTGAACCCCAAGACCTCTTGCACTGTCTCGCGCGTAACCATCCCACCTATACTCAACACATCTATCAATAGATGAAACTCTTTCCTTTTGAACCCACCCACCGAGGGACCAACCGGCCGTACTAAAGGAGACTCTTTAGTCGTCCAGAACCCAAAATTTTCAGAGACTAAAGCTCATTTTTGAACATCGATCAAAGATCTGTTCTCTAGTAGTGTAGAATGCGCTAGATTTCTCCGGTGACCACACCGACGGGGTTCTCTCCTTTTGAGTCGCTTGGCTTCCAATTCCATTTAATTTATTAGGGATAGAAATTTGTGAATCGCTTAGTAGTTTGTCCCCAAATAAATTACTTAATCCCCTGGGTTAATTTACTATTTTGTTATTTAATTTTAGGCCCCAAACATTAAAAAAGAGTAGTACCACATATATAAGGACTTCCTTGCAAAGAGCTGCTGCGAAGAAGAAACGGTCACAAGTTGAAGCTGAGGGAGCTAGCACTCCAGTACTCCACCTAGGCACCTACCAATGAAAGTCGTATGCAATTATATTGGTTGTTTTTCAAAGGCAAAGTGGAACAAGCATAATGCCACTTGCCACCGTACCTGAACTGGAACCCGTGCGAGTTGAGACTGAGCCTAATAGAAGATGATGAATCTATGTCTAATAAATGAATTAGATTCTATTGACGAAGACAATGATGACATTCCGGATGTATCTACTTTGGTATGTGAAACCGTCGATGCTTCTTTATATAGGTTGTCAGTTTTTTTTACACATATCCGTCCAGAACTAAAAATATCCTGAGCCCACCAGTACTCATGTCACAATTAACCTACTGCACAACGCCTATTTTCGAAATTCACATTCATTCAAGGACCAAAGACAAAACAACGAATGCTGAAAGATATACGGCCTGTTCGTTTGGCTTTTCAGCCGGCTTAAATCCAGCTGGAACAGTGTTTTTCTCTCACAAGAAATCAGACAGTAGTGAATAATCCTGTCGGAACAGTGCATAATCCTGCCAAACGAACAAGCCTATAATAGGGCGCTGACCTACATCATGACGTACGGAGTATCTACATCATGACGAACAACGCCGAATAGTTAGAGGGCAGTTCCAACTCTGAAACCAGTGTAATTTGCATAGTATCAAATACATTGCCAAGTAAATGAAACATCTGATGTTTTTTAGACTAGCAAACGTACCCGTGCATTACAACGGGAGGAATACCACATAATTATTTATGTTTTCTCTTATTAAAATTTTTGATAACTATAATTTATTTTGTGACGACACCTAAAATATAAGCAAATGTTGATAATAATATGACAATGTATATTATGCTTATATGAAATTTAAATAAAGTTATGATACTTTTTTTTCATATAATGCTAAACTCATGAAAATAATTTATTTCGAAATTAAATAATAAATATCTCAATTCTCCACCAGCCCTCAAAGCCCATGTGCAATAATGCTTATAGATCACAAAAGCCCAAGCATTTATTTACTAATGGGTTTTGATGGTTAATTTGGCCCGTTAGTAAATGTGGAGGTGCACCATCAATTAGTACCATATTGCTAGTTGATGTTGAGGTGGAGAGTCTTCCTCCCCATAAATATGTACACATCCCTTGGCCAAAGCACATCACATCTGCTGCAAGAGGAGCCCCTAGTTTGGGAAATCTCTCATGTAGTAAATTATATTTTGTTTTCTCTCTTCTTGTCATCTCGCGAACTCCGGCTAGCTTTTCCGATGAACTTCGACGTCCTTCGCTAATTCCGACCACCATGAGGTTCGTCTCGTTTTTCTCTTCATCATGTTGTCTTTCTTTAATCGAATCCATCGACGTTTATAGTTTCCCGTTCTGTTGTCTTCATTTAATCGAATCCATCGACGTTTATAGTTTTCCGTTCTTTTTCGTTTCTCCTATCTGACTTTCCGGTGACAAGCTTCCATGGCCGATCCTCTCGGTTCGTCGTCTCCGGCCACTGGTGTCCCCCTCGGTCCCAGTCGTGCACGTGCATCAGGCCCCTCTTCCTCGCCGCCACGGGACCCGCGCCTTGCACCCATCTGCACCTCATGTGTTGCACCCTGCAGTTCACGAGAGAAGCCAGGCAGTAGCCCGAGAGAAGCGAGGCAGCAGCCCCGGTGGTGTTTCTTGCCTGCTTGGAGGATCCCCTGTGCAGGCCGTCCATCGCCCCATAGGCGGGCCCCACTGCGCTAGTCGGCTAGCCAAGGCTGAGGCCCTTGCCTCTCCTTCACCCCAGCAGCACGTCTCCCCAATGGCTGCTGCTCTGTACGTGCAAGAAGAAACAAGATGAACCGAGAACGAGAACCGCTTGTGAGCGTTGAAGAGGGAAAGGTTATGACCCGAAGTTGATGGTGTTAGAGTTGAGCAAGTGTTTAAGGCAAGTATAACATGTGATCTTTCTTGTTGTCCTATTCACCTTAATCACCATTTATCATATGCATGTGTCTACTTTGTTACCTGTAAGGATTTCCTAGATATTTGTTATCTCGTGCCTTGTCACCGTGGGAAGATTGCATTGGGTAGATTAAAGCTAGTGCTCATAAAGAATAACCATGATCTTGTAACTTAACTAATGATATATGCAATAACAATAAAAGATGACTTTTTAGCAACGTGGACTATAGGTGGAACAACATGCACCTTAACCTGTGTTCTTACTCATAGGGATATTTCTATAAATAGATTACCCTAGGACTTACAGTGCAACCACAAGCTATATGGCTCTGGCTTGACTCAGTATTAGAATTCTACTAGTTTGTGGCAACTTACCCGAAAGGACGCAAGAGGGGCTCACCTTAGTGCCCTCGTAAGAGGGGTAGCACTAACCATTGAGGAAACGTATAGCAGGTTGTTACCTACCAGTGGAACCTGTGAACGGTCTCGTAGTGTACCCTGCTCCACTACCTTGGTAGAGGTGATGGCATATGGGGATAACGACTTGTGGGTAAAGATGTATGACCTCTGCAGAGTGTAAAACTATTATAATAGCCGTGCTCACGGTCAAGAGTGGCTTGGGCTCCTTACTGTGTGATGTCCTTATGTCATAGCTCATCAGTTGTTATCTGCTATTGATTATTGTTACTTGTTCATATAAACATTATATCTTGTTCACTTGATCATGTGGTTATTTGGGGCTTATGTTGAACTTGATGTTACTCAATTGCTAAAACTATGACTTATTAAAAGCTGATGCAGTTAAACCCGTGTCTATCCACTTGAGCCTTATAAACCCCATGTTATCTTATTGAGTACGACATGTACTTACGCTTGCTTTACTTTTCAATATTTTGGATAAAAATCCCGAATGGGTAACAGAAGATGGATCTAGTGAGTTCTCTAAGAAGTGCTAGGCGTATGCAACCCCCAGTCAACTGTCCCTATGAAGCTAGAGCTTGAAGAAAGTTTAGTAATCGTTCCGCTATACTTTGACGTAAGTGTTAATGTATCTATGTTTTTGCTATATAACATTGATTTTGATATTATTCTTTTCTATATGGAGTCTAGTTCATAACGTGTCTTTTTTTTGTTTACCATTTTGATGTGTCCTTATTTTGTATTATGTATGTATAGATGTGATGTAGCACACCGTGTCCTTTTCTTTTCCTTTTGTCTATAGATTTTTTTTCCTTTTTTTTCCATATGGAGTCCGGTTCATATGTTCTTTTTTCTTTGTTTTTTTTCATAATTTAGCATTGCAGAGTAACTTCCGTTGTTTTTTTATATATTTTTTCCATAAACATATATGAACACGGTTTATGAGTCCAAACACGATCAAATACGTTTTGGAGTCGGACTATATTCAGATCGCGTTAAACAAGGAATATGTTATATATATATATATATATATATATATATATATATATATATATATATATATATATATATAAGTTTGTATGGAATCCAGTAGTTAGAGAAAGACGAATTAAAGAATGGATGGACAAAAAAAAAGAGGCTGAAATTTTACCTCTTTATTATTAGGTATAGATAAAGGAAATTAAATTTCTGGCTTCAGTCATCCTCTCTCGAGAATACATCAGGGCAAACTATTACATCAGGAAAAATAAAATAAAAGAGACCGGAAGAAAATTACATTCGCAACAAGGAACTCGAGTAGTCATACGCGACAACTAACTTGCTCTGTGATGTCAACTCCACAAGAATATGACCACTAACGTCGAGACAATGCCGCCAAAACACGTCTATCAGACCTAATAAGGGTACTGAAAGATCGTTAGACACCGACCACCATTGAAGACACCGGATGTAGTATGCTGGCAACATCACAAACACATGGTGTTTTTGCAAGGGAACCACCGTGTCGATGCCGGCACCAAAGCCGACAACCTAAGAGATCTTCCAAGAGCGACGTCTCTAACGAAAAAAATGACATCCATAGACACCATCATCGCCCCAGCAGAGAACTCGAGATAAGTTTTCACCCAGAGAGATCCTCAAGACGACACCTCCGGAAAGGAAAGTGACGCCCACAGACGTCACTGCCGTCGAAACATGGTAGTACTGCCACTGCCCACCAATAGATGAGCTGTTACGCCATCGATTGACGCCTTCATCTTAATCTGGCGCCCAGGCCGGCAGCCACCGCAGCAGCAGGTAAAGCCACCGAAGCCCAACGACGCTCTGCCGTGCGCGTCCATGAGCCATACACCAATGTCGTTCGGCCGTGCCACAGGGCCTCATGCCTAGCCATGGCAGCCTGAACCCCAACGTCGTGGCAACGATGAACCCCCTGAAGCTGCTCCCACCGCATCTAGCAGTTGCTGCCACGGCCGGCGAACTGGGATCCCAGATCCGGCCATAGGGACTCGGATCCGACCGCCCAGCCGCTGGAGCAGAGGCGCGCCACCGGGGGACATGACGACATAGCAGGGGGTATATCGGGACGTCACCGGTGAAGACGCTGATCCGTGCGGCATGCACTTTGTCTGCACCTCCCGTCGCGCCCACACGATCAGCGCCACGTACAAACGGTGCCTCGCGCGCAGCAGCTGCCGCCATGGACCAAGCAACGAGTGCCGCCCCGCGCGGCGGAGGAGCACACACTCCTAGACCGAGGGCCTCGCCGCCACCATCCTAGGGGCCATGTGGGCCTCCCAGGGGCCTCTTCCCGCACCGGCAAGGTAGAAGAGAGGGGGAAGAAAAACCGGCAGCGGCGGCTAGGGTTTCACCACCCGTGTCGCCTGTACAGAGGCGACGCGGGGGCCGTTGGATGGAAACGCCATACCATGAAACATCTGATGTGGAAGTAAATTTAATGAAGAAAGAGAAATAAACTTTTAAAAATCATTTCTTTGGAGAGAAACTATGTTGGCTCAATGTCCAAAGCACGAAGAAACCAACAAAATTGGTGTTGGGCCAAGAGTCTCGTTTCCATCCATGGGACCTCGTTCCCACGCACCCGTGCTCGCTGCTGCCGTCATGATCTACGACTGAAGCCACAATGGCGGTCGCTCACCTCACCGCCTGTGTGTCCTCGTGCACCGCTCCCATGTCCGGCCGCACCCATAGTCCGCTCCGTGAGCGGTTGTCCTCGCCGTGGTATGACGAGCAATAACGTGGAGCAAATCATGTCATGTCTAGCATGATGAAGCAGTAATAGATCATAGTACGAGGACGTCACCGTTGACAAGAGCCTCAACAACATTAGAAAACAATTAAATCTGCTCGTATTGTGTATTTGACTAGCATAATTGAAGTTTCCCTCATTGGTCATGCTTGTCGCGTCAGGCGCAATCGATCACAGCGGGGAATCTCCGTCTCTCCCAAGGGCTCAGGCCCCCTCAGGCGAACCCGCCTCTCGGGAGGCAATCTCCGCCTCGTCAGAGAGCTCAGGTCCCCTCGGGCAAACCGATCAACCCTTCGGGGCCAATTTCCACATCAGCCAAGAGCCATGGTTAGCTTTTGGGAAAAAGGAGAAAGGACAGGTGAGACCCGTATCATCACCTGCTCCCTGTCTTTGTTGTTGATATTCGCATCGCACCTGTGCAGCCTCATCTCTTCCCGCACCGTCTGGTCATGCGCCTGTGTTTACATCGCGTCTCTACCAATCCTCACCACAAAATCAATCCGTTGGCCTTGTTCGGCCGATCATTTCTGCGGGTGATAAGACGACTATGTTGTTTTGGCCGTTTTGTTGTGAGAGAAACATTGTATCATGGATGGTGAATTAGACAAGAGAAGACAATGGTGGAGATAGGAAATTTATTGTGGTATTACGGATAGAAATGCTAGGTCAAGAATTGTACAATAAAAGTAGTTTCTAGATAGAGTTATTAGATGACATGACACCAATGAAAACTACTCCCGTTGCTATGGGAATCATGCCAACCAAACTTTCTCAACTTTGACTAAGGTGTTAGAAAATACATGTAATATTTAATTCTACAAATAATTTTATTATAAAAGTATATTCAACGATCTATCAAATGATATAAATGATATAATATAAATATTAACCTTTTTTATATATGAAGAGTCAAAAAGTTTAAAACTAAATCGTTGAGAAGCGAGAACTACTTCTATTTTAAGACGGAGAGAGAAATGTATAGGGCTAGACTAGACGACAGGATGCTAATTCGCATATAGGGAGGTAGGTTGTGGTTGGAATTAATCATTCAAGATGGGCTAGGGCGGACTATCAAGCAGGCCGGCCTGTTCAAGCAACACGGAAACTCAACTGCGAAGGACGATCATTTTTGTGATGAACCTTGTAATCCGATTCCTACTTCCTCGGTGCAATCTATTTAGTTCATAAAATCCGTATCAGTAAAACTTTCCTAAGTTTGACTAATTTTATAGATAAAATTAATATCTACGACATAATAAAATTAGATTAGCGTGTTATGGCAATATATTAATTATATTTTACTATAAATGTATCATAAAACTTAATGCTTTTTTAACTAGAAATTCAGTCGAAGTTCAAAAGCTTGATTTAACACAACTCTAGGAATCTATTTATTTAGGCACAAATAGAGTAATAAGTATGACTAGCAAACGTGTCCGTGCGATGCAACGAAAAAAATATAATGTTAATAAAAAAAACGTCGACATGAGTACTTGTTGCATATTTAATCATATTTTATCTTTTTTTATACGTGATCTTTTCTGAGTCTCGAATCAGAGTAGTCCGCGACGGAGTCCATTGCTATTTATTTTTAATTTGTATTTTATTTTCTCTACCATATATGCCCTACAAACCAGAAAATTTTGTCAAGGAGTCCATTATTATTTATTCCTATTTTTCTCTATATAGGACATTGCTTGCTTTTCCTATAAAAATATAATATATTTATCTTCCGTTATGAGACAGATTCGAATAGGACTCGTATGGAAAGCCTACATGACATAATAAGTTTTGGAATCGAACTATGTATCATATTAGAGAAGACCTATTCAAACTTATATGAATACGGGTTATATATTGGTCGGTAGTTAGAGAAAGAGATGGCTAAAAAAATTGGATTGACCAAAAAAATGGCTAGAAATTTTATCTCTTTATTATTGGTATAGATTTGATTGTTATATTAACTTTAATTTTATTTTAATCTATTTCAATCCACGTGGATTAAAATAAATATAAAATATCCAAATAATGTCTTGGATTAAATGAACTAATATTTTCCATCATCTAAACACAACCACTGCACCAGACGGACACACTGTATGATGTCCATTGGGAATTCGGATCAATGACGAGGCTGCTGGTGGCTTTCGATAAGCATATGGGACTACGGGAAGACCGGTATTCAGTGTTCAGCGCTATAAACAACGAGGGTGTCTGTGTTCATGCGTTTGGAGACTAAAGTGTAGTTCATATTAAATCGGATGTTCGAATGCTAATTACAAGAATTAAAAATGAGATAATTATAAAACTAATTGCAGAAGTCGTGACTTTTTTGTGAGACAAATATATTAAGCCTAATTATTCATTATTAGCACGAGTTTAATGTAGCACTATATTATCTAATCATGGATGTCTAATTAGGCTTAGGCCTGTTTGGATTCTTCGATTTGAATTCATTTTGATAATCATAATTTTGATACATATTAATTAAACTAATATGGTTGTATATTATTATTTTCATACGAGAGATACTTATGTGTTGTATTTCTATTATAGGGGAACCGGTTGAAAACATGTTATAAATTACAAAATAGAAACATAACATGGTGATATATAGAATTCATTTCCATCTCTCACACTAGGAATTAATTTGATAGAGGCTTATAGACTCTTTGAAAAATAGTGGAATGTCAAATTCCAAACCAAATACCCTAATATATTATGTAGATTTCAGTTTCTCCAAATAAAATGATGGAAACGACTCCTGAATAAATTTGTCATGTAAACTAGTCTCAACCTGTGTAATTAATTTTATAATTAGTCAATATTTAATATTCTAAGTATGACAAGAACTAAAGTGTAGTAGGTGCAACCAACCACCACCTACCGAAAGCACTCTTCGTCAAAAACGATTTTGCGCAGCGTTGCCAAAAAACACTCCGTGACAGACAGTTGTTTTGCCCACTACGGAAAATTCCATGTTTTCCCGTGGCGGTCTTTTTTTATTTACCGTGGCGGACATTTTTGTCCGCTGCGGGAAATTGATTTTCCGCACTGGGCACATTAAGACGTCCACTACGGTAAATAATCTATTTACCGCAACGGACGTCTTAATATGCCTGCTGCGGTAAATCAATTTACCGCAGCGGACATCCTATAAGGCCCGCTACGGTTAAGATTGAGGCCCATTAGGCCCAGGGCGAGGCCCGATAGATGCACCACGTATAAAAATAGGACTTAGGGTTTCCTCCCCCAACCAGCTCTCTCTCTCCCAGCCCCTCCCTCTGCACAACCGTCTCTCTCCCAACCCCTCGCTCTCTCTCTCTCTTCCACGAGCTAGCACAGAAGCCCCTCCCCCTCTCTCTTCTTCCACAGCGGCGGCGACGCGCTCGGCACGTGGCGCTCGGCAGCGCGGGGCAAGGGGCCGCGAGGCTCCGGCGGCGCGATGGCATGTGACGCGGGGCTACGGGAGCGCGGGGCTCCGGCGGCGCACGACGCGCTCGATGCGGGGCGGTGCGGTGGCGCTCGGAGCGCTGTTCTGTGGCGGCGCGTAGAGCGTGGACGGCACGAGGCCATGGCGGCGGCGCGCGGGCACGCGGTGGCGCACAACGTGGGCCCGTTGATGGGCTCGGTGGCGCTAGGGTTTCGGTGGCGTAGTCCATATGGGGTTTTCTTTTTTTTTGTTTTTTTGAAACTATTTACCGCAGCGGGCGTTCTAATGTGCCCGGTGCGGTAAATCAATTTACTGCATCCGGAAAACGCGCCCGCCGCAAGAAGGCCACGATTTACCGTGACCTTACCATCGCAGCGGACGCGTTTGCCCGCTGCAGAAAACAAATTTCGCCCGCTGCGGTGGTTCTTTTTGTAGTAGTGGCAATAGTATAGGCAGAGTATCGTGTGGGTCTAATTATACTGTGATCTACGCCTGAAGCCACAACACCGGTCGCTCACCTCGTCGCCTGCGTCTACTCGTGCACCACTGCCATGTCCGGTCATACTCATCGTCCACTCTGTGTGCGGTTGCTCTCGCCGTGGTACGACGATCAATAACGTGGAGCAAATGAAGTCATGTCTAGCATCGTGAAGCGGTAATTGATCATAGTACGAGGACGTCACCGTTGACAAGAGCCTCAGCAACATTAGAAAATAATTAAATCTGGTCGTATTGGGTATTTGACTCTAGCATAATTGAAGTTGCACTCATTGGTCATGCTTGTCGCGTTGGGAGCACCCGACCACCGGGGGAACTCCATCTCGCCTAAGAGCTCAGGCCCCCCAGGCGAACCCGACTCTCAGGAGGCAATCTCCGCCTCGTAAGACAGCTCAGGTCCCTCGGGCAAACCCAACCCCCCATATAAATCTCCACCTCAGCTAAGAGCCATGGTTAGCTTTGGGGAAAAAGGAGAAAAGGAAAAGTGGGACCCGTATGGTCACCGGCTCCCTTTCTTATTGGTTGATATTCGCGTCACACCCATTCAACCTCATCTCTTCCCGCATCGTCTGGTCATGCGCCTGCGCTTACGTCACATCTCTGCCAATCCTCACCACAAAATCAATCCTTTGTCCTTGCTCGGCCGATCATTTCCGCAGTTGATAAGCCGACTGATGTTGTTTTTGGCCGTTTTGTTGTGAGAGAAACATTATACCATGGACGATGAGTCGGGTTGATAAACCAAGTGAATTAGACAAAGGAAGACGATGGTGGAGATAGGAAATTCATTGTGGTCCTATGGATAGAAACGCTAGGTCAAGAGTTGTACAATCAAAATTAGTTTCTAGATAGAGTTATGAGATGACACGACAACTATGAAAACTACTCCCTCCATCTATTGCTATTGGAATTGTGCCGACCAAACTTTCTCAACTTTGACTAAGGTGTTAGAAAATACATACAACATTTATTTCTACAAATAAGTTTATTATAAAAGTATATTCAACGATCTATTTAATGATATTTGGCACAATATCGTGTGGGTCTAATTATATTGTGATCTACGCCTAAAGCCACAACGCCGGTCTAATTATATTGTGATCTACGCCTAAAGCCACAACGCCAGCTGCTCGCCTCGCCCGGCTCCGTGTACTCGTGAACCGCTCCCATGTCCGGTTGCACTCATCGTCCGCTCCATGTGCGGTTGCCCTGGTCGTACCACCGCTCCCATGTCCGGTTGCACTCATCGTCCGCTCCATGTGCGGTTGCCCTGGTCGTGGTACGACGAGCAATAACATGGAGCAAATCAAGCCATGTCTAGCATGGTAAAGCGGTAATAGATCATAGTATAAGGACGTCACTGTTGACAAGAGCCTCTGCAAAATTAGAAAACAATTAAATCTGGTCGGATTGGGTATTTGACTCTAGCATAATTGAAGTTGCCCTCATCGGTCATGCTCATCACGTCGGGCGCACCCGACCACCGGGGGAATCTCCGTCTCGCCCAAGAGCTCAGGCCCCTTCGGGCAAACCCGACTCTTGGGAGGTAATCTCCTCCTCGTCAGAGAGCTCAGGTCCCCTCGGGCAAGCCTAACCCTTGGGGGACAATCTCCACCTCAGCCTAGAGCCATGGTTAGCTTTCGAGAAAAAAAGAGAAAGGACAGATGTGACCCGTATCGTCACATGCTCCCTTTCTTATTGGTTGATATTCGCGTCACGCCCATGCAGACAGAGCCATTGTTAGCTTTCAGAAAAAGGAGAAAGGACATATGGGACCCGTATCGTCACATGCTCCCTTTCTTATTGGTTAATATTTGCGTCACACCCATGCAACCTCATCTCTTCCCGCACCGTCTGGTTATGCGTCTGCACTTACGTCGCGTCTCTGTCAATCCTCACCACGAAATCAATCCTTTGTCCATGTTCGACCGATCATTTCCGCGCTTGATAAGCCGACTGATGTTGTTTTTTGCCGTTTTTTTGTGAGAGAAACACTGTACCGTGGACGATGAGCCGGGCTGATAAACCAAGAGAATTAGACAAGAGAAGACGATGGTGGAGACATGAAATTTATTATGGCCCTACTGATAGAAACGCTAGGTAAAGAGTTGCACAATAAAAATTAGTTTCTAGATATAGTTATTAGATGACATGACAGCTATGAAAACTACTCCCTCCATCTGTTGCAATTGGAATCGTGCTGATCAAACTTTCTCAACTTCCACTATAGTGTCAGAAAATATATACAACATTTCTTTATACAAAATAAGTTTACTATAAAAGTATATTCAACAATGTATCTAATGATATTAATGATATATTATAAATATTAACATTTTTATATATGATAAGTCAAAAAGTTAAAAAACTATATTGTTGATAAGCGAGAATGACTTCTATTTTACGACGAAGAGAGTAATGTATATAGGGCTAGCCGGCTAGACTAGCCAGCAGGGTGCTAATTCGAATGTAGGGAGGTAGGTTGTGGTTGGAAGTAATCATTCAAGATGGCTAGGGCGGACCATCAAGCAGTCCGACCTGTTCAAACAACACGGAAACTCAACTGTGGAGGACGATTATTTTTGTGATGAACCTTGTAATCCGATTCCTACCTCCTCGGTCCAATCAATTCAATTTATAAAATCTATATCAGCCAAACTTATAGAAAACAAATAATATCTAAGACATAATAAAATGAGTGTGTTATGACAATATATTACTAATATTATACTATAAATCTATCTTAAATTTTAATGCGTTTTTACCAGAAACATCAAAAACTTGACTTGGATGAAGTCAACTAATATTTTCCATCATCTGTAAACACAACTACTGCACCAGGCGGCCACATACTGTATGGTGTTCATAGGGAGTTCGGATCAATGACGAGGCTGCTAGCTGGTCGCTTTCGATATGGGACTACGGGAGGACCGGAGGAGGCTACCTCAGTGTTCAGTGTTCAGCGCTATAAACAATGAGGGTGTCTGTTTTCATGCGCTTGGAGACTAAGATTTAGTCCATATTAAATCGGATGTTCGAATGCTAATTGTAAGAATTAAACATGAGATAATTATATAAAACTAATTGCAAAAGTCGAGACTAATTCGTGAGACAAATCTATTAAACTTAATTAATCCATTATTAGCACATGTTTACTATAACACTATATTATCTAATCATGTATATTATTATTTTTATAAGAGAGATACTTATGTGTTGTATTTCTATCATAGAGGAGCTGGTTGAAAACACGTTATAAATTGCAAAATAGAAACATAACATGGTGATATATAGAATCCATTTCCATCTCACACTAGGAGTTTGATAGAGACTTATAAACTCTTTGCAAAGTAGTGGAATGTCAAATTCCAAACGAAATACCCTAATTAATATATTATGTAGAATTCAGTTTCTCCAAATAAAATGATCCAAATGACTCCTTAATAAATTTGTCATGTAAACTAGTCTCAACTTGTGCAATTAATTTTATAATTAGTCAATATTTAATACTCTAAATTAGTGTCAAACATGTAGTATGCCAAGAACTAAAGTGTAGTAGGAGCAACCAACCACCACCTACCGAAAGCAATAGTATAGGCAGAGTATCGTGTGTGTCTAATTATCCCTGAAGCCACAACATCGGTCGCTCACCTCGCCGCCTGCGTGTACTCGTGCACTGCTTCCATGTCCGGTCGCACTCATCGTCCGCTCCATGTGCGGTTGCCCTCGCCGTGGTACGACGAGAAATAACGTGGAGCAAATGAAGTCATTTCTAGTACGGTGAAGCGGTTATTGATCATAGTGCGAGGACATCACTGTTGACAAGAGCCTCAACAACATTAGAAAACAATTAAATCTGGTCGTATTGGGTATTTGACTCTAGCATAATTGAAGTTGCCCTCATCGGTCATGCTCGTCGCGGTGGGCGCACTAGATCACCGGGGGAATCTCCGTCTCGCCCAAGAGCTCAGGCCCCCTTGGGCGAACCCGACTCTCAGGAGGTAATCTCCGCCTCGTCAGAGAGCTCAGGTCCCCTCGAGAAAACCCAACCTTTGGGGGCCGATCTCCACCTCAGCCAAGAGCCATGGTTAGCTTTCGGGAAAAAGGAGAAACGACAGGTGGGACCCGTATCATCACCCTACTCCCTTTCTTATTGGTTGATATTCACGTCGCACCCATGCAGCCTCATCTCTTCCCGCATCGTCTGGTCATGCGACTGCGCTTACGTCGCGTCTCTACCAATCCTCACCACGAAATCAATCCTTTGTCCTTGTTCGACCGATAATTTCCGCAGTTGATAAGCCGACTGATGTTGATTTTGTCTGTTTTGTTGTGAGAGAAACACGGTACCATGGACGATGAGCCGGGCTGATAAACCAAGTGAGTTAGACAAGAGAAGACGATGGTGGAGACAGGAAATTTATTGTGGCCATATGCATAGAAACGCTAGGTCAAGAGTGGAACAATCAAAATTAGTTTCTAGATAGAGTTGTTAGATGACATGACAACTATGAAAACTACTCCCTCCATCTATTGCTATTGGAATTGTGTCGACCAAACTTTCTCAACTTTGACTAAGGTGTTAGAAAATACATGCAACATCTATTTCTACAAATAAGTTTATTATAAAAGTATACTCAACGATCTATTTAATGATATTAGGCACAATATCGTGTGGGTCTAATTATATTGTGATCTAGGCCTGAAGCCACAAAGCCGGTCGCTCGCCTCGTCAGCTGCGTGTACTCGTGAACCGCTCCCATGTCCGGCTGGACTCATCGTCCACTCCATGTGTGGTTGCCCTCGTCGTGGTACGACGAGCAATAACATGGAGCAAATCAAGCCATGTCTAGCATGGTGAAGCGTAATAGATCATAGTACGAGGACGTCACTTTTAACAAGAGCCTCAGCAACATTAGAAAACAATTAAATCTGGTCATATTGGGTATTTGACTCTAGCATAATTGAAGTTTCCCTCATCAGTCATGCGCTCGTCACGTCGGGTGCACCCGACCACCAGGGGAATCTCTGTCTCGCCCAAGAGCTCAGGCCCCTTTCGGCGAACCTAACTCTCGGGAGGCAATCTTTGGCTCGTCAGAGAGCTCAAGTCCCCTCGGGCAAACCCAACCCTTGGGGGCCAATCTCCACCTCAGCCTAGAGCCATGGTTAGCTTTCGAGAAAAGGAGAATGGACAGATGGGACTCATATCGTCACATGCTCCCTTTCTTATTGGTTGATATTCACGTCACACCCATGCAGCCATAGCCATGGTTAGCTATCGGGGAAAAGGAGAAAGGACAGATGAGACCCGTATCGTCACATGCTCCCTTTCTTATTGGTTGATATTCGCGTCACACCCATGCAACCTCATCTCTTCCCGCACTGTCTGGTCATGGGCCTGCGCTTATGTCGTGTCTCTGTCAATCCTCACCACAAAATCAATCCTGTGTCCATGTTCGACCGATCATTTTCGATGTTGATAAGCCGACTGATGTTGTTTTTTACTGTTTTGTTGTGAGAGAAACATAGTATCGTGGACGATGAGTCGGGCTGAGAAACCAAGTGAATTAGACAAGAGAAGACGATGGTAGATACATGACATTTATTGTGGCCGTACTGATAGAAACGCTAGGTCAAGAGTTGTACAATCAAAATTAGTTTCTAGATAGAGTTATTAGATGACATGACAGCTATGAAAACTAATCCCTCCATCTGTTGCTATTGGAATCGTGCCGACCAAACTTTGTCGACTAAGGTGTTAGAAAGTACATGCAACATTTCTTTATACAAAATAAGTTTATTATAAAAGTATATTCAACTTTATATCTAATGATATTAATGATATATTATAAATATTAACTTTTTTTATATATGATAAGTCAAAAAGTTAAAAAACTACATTGTTGATAAATGAGAATGACTTCTATTTTATGACGAAGAGAGTAATGTATATATGGCTAGACTAAACGACAGGGTGCTAATTCGAATGTAGGGAGGTAGGTTATGGTTGGAATAAATCATTCAAGATGGGCTAGGGCGGACCATCAAGCAGGCCGGCCTGTTCAAACAACATGGAAACTCAACTGGGGAGGACGATCATTTTTGTGATGAACCTTGTAATCCGATTCCTACTTCCTCGGTCCAATCAATTCAATTCACAGAAATAAATATCTACGACATAATGAAATGAGTGTGTTATGACAATATATTACTAATATTATACTATAAACCTAACATAAATCTTAATGCGTTTCTTTACCAGAAATTCAGTCAAAGATAAAAATTTTGACTTAACATGACTCTAGAAATCTATTTATACAGGCACAAAATGGAGTAATAAGTATGATTTGATTGTTATATTAACTTTTATTTTACTCTAATCTATTTCAACCCACGTGGATTAAAATAAATATAAAATATCCAAACAAAGTCTTGGATGAAGTCGACTAATATTTTCCATTATCTAAACACAACCACTGCACCAGGCGGCCACACTGTATGGTGTCCATTGGGAGTTCGGATCAATGACGACTTGACGAGGCTGCTAGCTGGTGGCTTTCGATATGGGACTACGGGAGGACCGGAGGAGGCTACCTCAGTGTTCCGTGTTCAGCGCTATAAACAATGAGGGTGTCTGTTTTCATGCGCTTGGAGACTAAGGTTTAGTCCATATTAAATCGGATGTTTGAATGCTAATTACAAGAATTAAACATGAGATAATTATATAAAACTAATCGTAAAAGTCGTGACTAATTCGTGAGACAAATCTATTAAGCCTAATTAATCCATTATTAGCACATGTTTACTATAACACTATATTATCTAATCATGGATGTCTAATTAGGCTTAGGTCCAGTTTGGATTCTTCGAATTGACTTCATTTTGATAATCATAATTTTTACACATATTAATTAACCTAATATGGTTGTATATTATTATTTTTATAAGAGAGATACTTATGTGTTGTATTTCTATCATAGGGGAGCCGGTTGAAAACACGTTATAAATTGCAAAATAGAAACATAATATGGTGATATATAGAATCAATTTCCATCTCACACTGGAGTTTGATAGAGACTTATAAACTCTTTGAAAAGTAGTGGAATGTCAAATTCCAAACAAAATACCCTAATTAATATATTATGTAGAATTCAGTTTCTCCAAATAAAATGATCCAAACGACTCCTTAATAAATTTTTCATGTAAACTAGTCTCAACTTGTGCACTTAATTTTATAATTAGTCAATAGTATGACCAGAACTAAAGTGTAGTAGGAGCAACCAACCACCACCTACCGAAAGCAATAGTATAGACATAGTATCCTTTGGGTCTAATTATACTATGAGTTATCGTGTGGGTCTAATTACACTATGAGTTATTGCTAAAAGCTAGTGTTATTAGAAATATTTACTTAGTGCTAGTAACTGACTTATACCATTATTGTAACAAGGGCTATGAGCTTACTATATTTCTACCCGTGAGTATTTTGTTCTGAATTATTTTTCTAAAGAACTCTATTAATATAACATAATTATATGCATATAACTCTGAGAGACTGTCTACAGGGAAAAAAGAAAAAAAACACCACCACCTCCGCTCACCAATAACTAAAACTTAATTGCTAGTATTAACTAGATGAATGTATAGTTGATGAAAATGCTTTTCCATGATAATGCTTAAACACATATAAAAACCGTTGAAAATAGCTGAGAATGCACATCTCATGTCACAATTAAAAAACCGTTGAAAATAGCTGAGGATGCACATCATGTTACAGTTTATTTTAGGCAGCTGGCACATCGTCTATCTTCACAACCACGTTCATTCAAGGTCCCAAAGAAAGCATCCTTATGCCAAATTATTTTAGGCACCTGGCACATCGTCTATCTTCACAACCACATTCATTCAAGGTCCCAAGGGAAAACCTACGGAAACGTCTATCTTCACAACCACATTCATTTAAGGTCCCAAGGCAAAAAGGCTAATGCTGCGATGGAAGAATTTAATGGATGGCTATTTAAAATTTCTTCAGACACAAACACTAGGCATAAGTGTTACAAACAAAGATAAACACACACCCGCCTGAAGAATCATGACCCTATTGGTTTCGGTGATTAACGACATTAGAAAGATCATTATGACTAATGTGTGTTTTGCAGAGGCTATATGTAGCTTAGCCATAGTAATTAATGTGAATGAGCATCAATGTTATCACTAAGCCCCCCAAGATGGATATCGTTTCGGATTTCAAAGAGACATGATGAAGACCCTAGAGTGATAGGTCTAAGTGTCATAAGGAGATGAAGGTCACTTAGTATAGATAGGGCTTTATTTGATCTTTGATCGTACTATCAAGAGGGGTTGAGACTAATAGCTTGACTTAGGAGAGCTTCATTACTTAGGTGTGGTGCACACTTCACAACCTTAGCTCTAAGAAAGCCTATGGTGATCGTAAGATAGCTTAGAACAACTTCCATATCCATCGCGACGAAAACCAGAGTTGAGAGAGTTGTGTTCTGGGCGTCGGACGCTAAGGTCCAAGGCGACGGACGTTGTCTGTCGCCCCAGACGCTGGCGCTGAATGCTAGAGTTTCACCCCCTGAGCGTCTGGCGGCGTAACAGAGAGCTCCAGAAACGCGCATTTCGGGACAGACGCGTCCGTCGCCTATGCGTCAGACGCTAATGAGCGTCTGGAACTATATTCGCAGAAACCCGAGAGCAGCCAGTTGGCGCTAGACGCTGGGGTGCAGCGTCCGTCGCCTGCTGGTTTGAATAGCAAACTAGTCGTTGGAGGAGGCGACGGAGCGTCCGTTGCCAACTTAAAAGTTGATATTCTTCAGCCCGTGGGCTAGTTGTGTGGGGAAGTATTTATACTCCACCCCTTGCCTTCCCAACCTGCCTTTGCTCATTTCATTTGCTGAGAATCCTTGTGAGGTGTGAGAAGAGAGCAAGAGCCCTAGTGAGAGAGAGATTTGCGAATCCATCCATCAATCCTCTCCCTAGTTCATCCAAGAGTTCAAGTGTGCATCCACTCTAGTTGTGAGGCTTGATTGATTCAAGTGAAGATCAAGGCTTGTTACTCTTGGTGATCGACATCACCTATATGGTCCGGCGGTGCTTGGAGGAAGGTGATCGCCGGAGGATTGTCGGCGGCCCTTCTCCATTGACTTGTTTATCGGTTGTGGGTGGTTCACCGAGCTGGAGTGGCGAAGAACCAGCCCGTATAGAGCACTCATCCCTTGCGAGGGATTGAGGGGGAGCAATGCCTTGTGAGGTGCTCCAACGAGGACTAGGGGGGAGTGTCGACTCCTCGATACCTCGGCAAAACGTCGTCGTGTCAAGATTTCTATCCCTAGCTCTTTCATACCGCATTACATTCCGCAAGTATTCTTACTTTCATTGCCTTTCTATACCGCTTTCTAGCTAGTACACACTACCGGTAGGCACTAGGGGGTGATTGGTATTGTTTAGGATTTCATATTTGCTTTAGAAATTTGAAATAAGCTCAATTCACCCCCCCTCTTGGGCATCTTGATCCTTTCAATTGGCATCAAAGTAAGGTTGCTCTTAATTTAGGCTTAACCGCCTAGAGCAAGATGCCCCATGGGGATGGACCACCTCCCATGTTCGATGGAGATGACTTTTCTTATTGGAAAATTCGTATGGAGGCCAATCTAGAGGTCGTGGATGTTGGTGTTCTCAAAGCCGCCACTAAGGGAGGATCCTATTTCGTGGAGGACCCCTACTTTGAGAAGCATAATGCCAAGGCGAAGAATATCCTCTTTCACGGCATATGCAAGGATGTCTTCAACCATGTGCGTAATGCCAAAGACGCATTCGAGTTGTGAACCACTATTTGTGCGCTTCATGAAGGCACAAAAAATGAGCGTGAGGAACTCTATCACTTGGTCATGGAAAGTTAAATTCCTTTACCATGCTTGCTAATAAAAATTCAAATGATATGTATTCACGTCTTAACATTCTTGTAGAGGAATTGAATGGACTTGGGCTCAACCAAATGCATCCGGCCAATTGAAAGGTCCTAGATGGCTAGAGGGGGGGGTGAATAGCCTATTAAAAATTCTACAAACCACTAGAGCAAAGGTTAGATTAACACTAAAGCGAAGATTTTTGCTCTAGCTCTACTAGGGATGCAAAGCCACCTATCCAAGCAATTCTAGTTAGTTAAGTGCCTAGCAAACAATAGCAAGATCCTAAGGCACTCAACACAAGCTAGCAAACCAACTAACAAGAGAGCTAGCTAAACAAGCTACGAGCTACACAAGCTAGCTAAGCAAGGTATGAAAGAATGTAAATGCAAAGAGGAGGGTGATTGTTATACCGATGCCTTGTGAAGAGAATATACCAATGTGAAGAACCAATCACAATATGAACACCAAGAGTAGTCGGGAGACAATGGTTGACACAAAGATTTCCTCCCGAGGTTCACTTGGTTGCCACCAAGCTAGTCCCCGTTGTGTCAACTACTCAAATGGTGATTCAGTGGCTCATAGGCAATCACAAGCCTAGCCCACTTCCCGGGCGCCACAAGAATCCACCCAAATGAGAGTAACTCAATGACACGAGCAATTTACTAGAGTTACCCTTTGGTGCTCCGCCGAGGTGGGTACAAGCCCTCTCACAATCGATGAAGCCAGCCATAAACAATCACCAACTTGTGCCGAAGCTTCTCCACCGCCCAAGCCATCTAGGTGTTGGCAAACACCAAGAATAACAAGATCAACGCGGCGATGATGAACACCAAGTGCTACTAGCTACAAATCACTAAGAAATGCACTTGGATGCACTCTATCTCTTTTGGAATGAACAAAGGATCAAAGAGATGAGTGGGAGAGGTGCTCAAGAGCTCACAAGAGTATGCAAGAGTAGAACCAAGTGAGGTAGTGAGCTCCAACCGGTCATGGGCCTTAAATAGACCCCTCTCAAAAACTAGTCGTTATTGCCTGTGTCGAAGCAGACATACACCCTTCAAGTTTGCGTCGGACGCTCCGTCGCAGCGTCTGTCGCACATACAGAGAGCTCCGAAAACTGACTTTCTGGGTTAGACGCGTTTGTCGCCTTATCGTTGGACGCTCGACAGCGTCCGATGCCTTCGTGCCAAAGAGTTCAGAGTCTGTCAGACGCTTGTTTGAATCTGGCCCAGTGTCCGTCACCTCTTCCTTTAGCTTCTGACGCCCGCGTCTTTCGCGTATGCAGATAGCTCTAGAAAGCTCCCAAAACCGTCGGATGCGTCTGTCGCCCAGTCGACAGACGCTCTTCAGCGTCCGTCGCCAAGTCTGAACGCGCCTGAGCTAGGGTTTGTCTGCTGGACGTGCCGTCTCCTATCGCCAGCATCTGTCGCCAGCGTCCGACGCCCTTTTCTTGACTCTGTCTTTTCCAACCTTGCTCTAATGTGCCAAACACTTATGGTACATCCTTAGAGCAGATGTTTAGCATATATTTTATGTCTTTTAAGCAAGGCTATGTTACTAGGTTGATTAATGCACATGCAAAAATGACAACACCTAGTAGCACTTGATAACTGTAACCAACACGTTTTTCCCTTCTTGATAGGACGACTATCTATCCTAAAGGTGATCCCACTCTCTATAGTGTCTTGATCACTAAACCAAAAATGGCCCTATGATATACCTTTGCCTTGAGCCCATTTTTGTTTTTTCTCTTTCTTCTTTTCCTTGTCCATGGAGCACTTGATCCATCATGTTCATCCATCTAGCTCCATATATCAAGGTGGATCACCCTAGCTAGAATATATGCTTAGCACTAGGGTTAGTCCATAGGTTTCATCAATTATCCAAAACCAAACTTGGGCTTTCAATCTCCCCCTTTTTGGTTATTGATGACAACCTTTTCACAAATGAATATATTGAATGAATATTTCAACTTTGGTAGTATTAGCTCCCCCTACATATGTGATATATGAGTTTGGTTCATTTTGATCACATATGTATGGATAAGAATTGTGGGAGAGTGAATGCTACCAAATGCTGCTAAGGTATAGAGGATGGACCTTTGAAGCGTGATACCAATCGGAGTGCAATATACAACCATCCTTAGCACCATGAATGCCTAGAAACCACTTGAACATTGAGAAGCAACCATGAAATACTACTTGAAAGATATACAAGTATCCTATACAAGCTAGTACTTCAAGCATCACGTTGATCAAGTTTCTAGCATTCACCACACAAGCATGAATATTTTCAAATAAAGTTCATATGCAAGCAAGCATTTATGAATGCACAAGGAAATGCAACAACTTGATTCATAGGCTGGCTTCCCCTACTTGTGTGCTTATATTTTCAAAATATTTCACTTCTCCCCCATTTTCCCATTTTCAAGATATTTCTTTGTGAATACTTACTTCGCCCCCTTTGTCATCTATTTATCATAAAATATGTGCTCAAATTAAGGATTGTTGGAGAGAAGCTCTCAAGATGGGGATTCCCCCGACGCCCTGAGGAATCTACAGGCGCCGGGGCACCATATCCCTTAGGATCAGACGCACCTCGCGCATGCCCAGTGGCAGCCGACATATTACCATAAGGGACAGTCGGATCCTCAGCATTCGGCGTCCTACCAAATACCGCACCATAAGCAAGCAGACAAAACCGCCAAAGACTCAAGCGAAACAAGGATGGAGTACTTACAAGTCTGACTTCCGGCGCACCTTCACAAACCTCCGGGCCGGAAGATTTCTCATGGAACTTGACGACACAACCATCGGCGAACGCTCCGATGCCGGGGCGGCACCTTCCCCTACAGCAGGCCCCCCGACAACCACTGACGCAGGCGATGGACCGGATGACGCCTTGGACAGGAGCACTTTAGCGCTCGAACCAGATCCCCCCTCCCCATCCAGGTTCACCGCCGACACATCATCCGCCTCGTCCGTACACTCGATGGTCCAGTCAGATAGCGAGGGGGGTAGCTGAGCGGCACCTTCATTCATACTGAATTTGCCGCTGGTAGTAACCGACGGCTTCGACTTCTTAGACGCACCATCGGCCAGACGTTTCCCCAACGGGTCGTCGCGCGCCCGGCGCCTTCGAGCAAGAGGCTCGGGGACTCCCCCCCCCCCCGACGAGAAGAACCATGACCATCATCATCCACGTCATCCGACCCGGCTGCCCGCTTCGGCGCCCGGTCGACACCCGCAGGCCACTCCGCTGAGGGGACTCGGGAGGCAAAAACGGCGCGATCCTGCAAGCAAAGCTAAAAACAGTCAGTCACTATAGTAATCTAACACTCTGGAGTGAATAGCAACAAGAAGCATCAAAACTCACTGGTGGCGGGGGTACGCCAACACGAAACGGATCCCTCGGACTCTTCATGTACGGGATGCTAAGATCAAAAACCACAGAAAGGCGGTCAAGGCCCTCTTCCGGCTCCATCACATCTGATGTCTCCCAGGTGGGGTCGCAACGACCAGTATAAAGGAAGGCAGGGTGAACCTTGTCCTTGCAAAACTGACAGTGCCTCATAATGAAGTTCCAACCAACTAAAACCCCATCAAGCAAAGCCCGATCCACTAACGCGAGCAACTCCTTCACCTGCTCCATCGCCACCAATGAAGGAGTCGCCGACTAGCTAGGCTTGACACCGGAACCTCCGTTGGGTCACCACGCGCGTACGGCTTCTCCTAAGGAATGTAGAACCAATGGGACTTGTACTCCGCCACCTTGGAAGGCAGAGGAGTGGTGAGATACACATCCGTCATGCCCTCCCGAAGCTGAAGATACACCGAACCAACGACCTAGGACGCGGCGGTCCCATTGGGCTTGAGGCGGAAGAAGTAGCGAAACAACTCGAAATGGGGTTCAATCCCCAAATACGCTTCATAGAAATGCACAAAAACCGCGATGTGCAATACAGAATTGGGGTGGAGGTTGCACATCGCAAACTTGTAAAACTCCAAGAGACCGCGCATAAAGGGGTGGACAGGAACCCCGAAACCACGCCAAAAGAAAGGTTCAAAGACGACGAGCTCACCGGTATTAGGAGTCGGGAACTCCACCCCGGTCGCCGGCCTCCACTCGACAAGGGTCTTGTCCTGAAGAATGCTAGCGGTAACAAGGAGTTAGATGTCTCCCTCCTTCAGGGTGTACTTGGTCCAATCCTTGATCCAGTCTGGAAGCACATCCTCCATCCTCCTTGAGGACTTGTTCGCCTTCTTCGTCGATGAATGAGTACTTGGTTTCCTTCTAGGGTCCATCAATAGATCAAGACAGAAAAGGACTAGGGTTCGCAGCGGCGCACGGGAGTAGGAAGAAAAGCAGATGAAAGAGGATTGAAGAATACAAAGTGCTCCGACGCAAAGCAAAGATGTGAAAACCACCGCCGCCGCCAACTCTGCCCTTTATACCAAGCGGCGTGACGCTCCGCCTCCCAGGGTATTTGGGAAACCGCAACGGCCAAAAATGGAACCGCCACGACGCCCACCTTCCGCGCCGCGACTTGGGCCGCTAACCGCACGGTTAATTTGGCCCACTTACTTCCTTTTTATTTTTCATTTCGTATTTACTTCCAATTAAAATCCTTAACTTACGGTTGCTGATTTACAAAATATCACAAACACCACAATCCCGGGGACTGGACATTCAATTCTATTATGATCTTTTCTTCAGCCACAGTAAACTGGTCGGCAAGGCCCGCAAAACTTCAGGAACAGTAATGCTCGGGGACTTCATCGACTGCAACCCCGACTCAGCCACCTAGTCGCAAACCCAACCAGGCTTGGGGACTTCGTCCAAATTACATCGAGCAAGGCTCGGGGACTGCAACCGTGGCACAAGAAAGGCGACTGCGAACAAAACAATATTACCCCCATGCAAGGACCTTCCAGCTCCTTACGTCAGGCTCGGGACTATGGGTATTCGCACTCGTTTCAATATATGACCCTGATGCAAGAACCTCCTAAGTTTCTTACATCAGGCTCGGGGACTATGGGTATTCGTAGTCATTTTATACAAAACTCATGCTTCAGTCTTTAACTACAAATTTTATGCATCCTTTCATTTCTTATAAAGCTTGGCACCACGTGCATACTTCACCTGCTACCAAGCTCGGGGACTAAGTGGGTACACTTCACCTAGCGGTGAATGTACTGATTTTCTTCTCGACAAAGCTTTGCTCTTTTTTTATGTTCCTTGCAGAACCTAAGTGGGTACACTTCACCAGGAAAGGACTTTTCAAAAGTTTTTCTTCTTCAGCACGTCACATCCTTCCGACAAGGCGACCTGATCGCACATCAAGCTGAAACGCTCTTGACCAGCCCTACCTGGTCGGAGACTTTAGCAAGTAGTGTCTTGACCAGCCAACCTGGTCGGCACTCTGCAACAATGACTTCGCGTGATGGCGACCAGCTGAACACCTCAAAGGACAATTCTGCAGACTCGCCAGAAGAATACAACGCGCTCAAGGACTTATTGGGGATATTACCTCGGCATATCCCCAAGGACCTTATGGGCCTGCCGACCAGAAGACGGCCCAGCTCACGAGGTCTTGTGGCACGTGACCAGCCCATCGTGCTCGCCAGGGACTCCGAAGAAGCCTTGCTCACCAAGGAAGATCCTAGTAGATAGACTCGGATCCCTTGCCTTAAGGAACCGATCGTAATCTGATAGGATATGGAAACTATAACCCTGCTCCCTGACTATATAAGGCGAGCAGGGACCCCCTCGAAAATGATCCCTTTTAGATCATCTACACCTTGTGTAACCTAATACTCATATCAATTCATCAGCCACCAAAATCTAGGACGTAGGGTATTATGGCGATTTGCCAGCCCGAACCTATCTAAATCGTCGTGTCTACGCTCTCTGTGTTACGCTTGATCGTCGTCACCACACCTCCGCCTACAATCTACTACCGTAGGGTACCCCCTAGGTAGACTGCGACACATATTTCATCGACAACTACCTCCACATGTCTTGAAACTCAAGCTTGGGTGTCCTGTCATATTGCTTAGAAATATTGATCCTGCAAACGGGCTATGCAATTGTACAAGGTTGGTGGTGCGGGGGTTCCGAAGAAATACAATTGATGAGGAAATCATGGTGGGGAAGCATGCTGGAAAGCGGGTATTCCTTCCTCGAATACCGCTATGCCCGTTGGATGATGAGATGTTTCCGTTCCAATTTAAGAAGAAGCAGTTTCCTATCAAGTTGAGCTTGTCCATGATGGTCAACAAGTCACAGGGCTAGAATATCCCAAACGTCGGTGTGTACCTTCCTGTGCTGGTGTTCTCTCATGGGCAGTTGCGATGTCTAGAGCCACGTCAAGAACGAATATCAAGGTCCTTGCCCTCCCTCCTGATGATGTGCTAGTAGTGGAGGAGGAGGCGAACAAGAAGGCAAAGAAAAAGTCTCAAAATAATGCCAAGAAAAATATGACAAATAAAAAAAGTTAAGGATAAGAAGACCCAAATGATGCATGGAACTTTCACGAAGACTATTATATTTAAGGAGGTTCTAATGCCATACACGAGGTAATATAATGCATTTTTCATTACATTTGTATTGTATAATAAATATTATTTTAGTAACGCTATATTTGTTACCATTTCTAGGTATTTTAAATATTGATAGGGCTCTACATGGAGATGATGTATACACACTACATGACTACTAAAAAATTATTTGTATATGCTTGATTTTAATGTCAAAAATGTTGACATATATGTAACACACGTTTACATTTACTCGAATCAATGATGCTTACTCTCATGGAAAATATTGTTATATTATCTTGAAATCCATGTCTTTTTAATACAAAAGTTTTGTTATCCCGTAGCAACACACGTGCATGATACTAGTTACTCTTGAATGTTAGAGTCATAACTATAGTGTAGACGTGGTGTCTAGGTTGTATCTTGCCTATGCAAACCACTTATCGTACTAATTGTTTATGGATGCTAGCAAGTGGTGACAACCATGTCTAGTCTTAGTATTCCACCATGTGCAGTAAATAAGTTCTTAAAAGGTAAGGTCACCATAACACTATTGGGTGCTTCTAGTAGAGTTTCACTCCAACATGTTTACCTATCGCCTCTCGTAAGCGAGGGGGTGACTAACCCCTTTATTCCTACCAGACCTTGACCAGATATCATCACTATATAGGTCCTCTCTACTCATTTATCATAACTCCTTTATCTCATCATAGGATGATCTTGAGTCTTAGTTCGTACACTTCTCGTTCTCCATTGAAAATCGATACCTGAAATACTGTCGGGTGAAGTGCTACAACGGTATATTCTATGCACTTGTAGAATTATACAATAGAATTAATAAATACCAATCGCCTTCTACTTCTATGGGTTGCCCTCTGGTGTCTTCTAGAGTCGAAATCCATATCTAATCCATGTTTAATCTCGACCCGTGGGTCCTCTTTTGCATGTTTTCTCATTAATTCCTACAGAAACACATATTCACTAAAACTTGTGGAATTCTACCAAATTAAACCCTAAGTCTATATTGGTGATTGCATTTATGCCCTTTTCCATTGATAATTGATAGTTGAATTAGGTAGTTATCTACCATCAACAACTACTCTAGCAAACTACACATGCACAAAATGAATAATGAAATGAAAAGTGTAGTCAAAGGCTAACCAATGACACAATGAATTTTCCACCCAAAGGTTTGGTTGCTTGCTACCAACCTACGTCCCACTTGAGTCGAGTCTTGGGATTGTCAATCCTTCACTAGTAAAGCAAGCCCTTAGTCTTGATCCTCAACATAGGTGCTCACCTATGAGTCAACCAACCAACAAGTTACTCTAGCTAGCCTCTTGATTCCACTAGTGTTTGCTCTTGTAATCTCCAGGAGGATAAGCACCAAGCCTCTCACAAATTAATCAATTAGAGTCCCCACACAATCACCAAGCGGTCGAAAGGGATGAATAGCCTAATAAAAAATTCTATAAATGCGCTTAGCCAAGATTACTAAAACAAAAGGCTATAAACAAATTTAGCACTAGGACTACCAAAAGGTTGCAAGCCACCTATCCGACAATTCTAGTTAGTAGGAATTATATAGCACACAAGATAGCTAGTAAACTAAATGAATAGCAACAGACTGATCTAGGCAAATGATATACAAGGTACACATTAGATAAGCAAGTCCTCTACTTTGTGCAAATGTAAGCAATGTGATTTCAAGATTAAAGTAGAGGTGCTTATACCAACGTGATCATAGAATAACCAATATATCAATTGCACACAAATGAGATCCTCGGTAGAAGAAGATTGACATAATGATTTTTTACCAAGGTTCACTTGCTTGTCGGCAAGCTACTCCTCATTGTAGAGATACACCCACTTGATGATTTGTGTGCTAATAGGCTTGACACGCCTAACCCACAACCGGGTGCCACACAATCAACACAAGATGTGGATACACACGCTACGAGCAATCCACTAGAGATGCATTTCATGAATATCCCATGGGGAAGGCTCAAGAACCCCTCACAATGCACCGATCGGAGCCATAGACAATCACCAATCCTCCACTCGGTGATCCCACTGCTCCAAACCATCTAGGAGAGTCAACAAACTTCAAGAGTAACAAGTGAAACCCACAGCAATGCAAGCTCAAGTGCCACTAGATGCACCAATACGATGCAAATGCACTAGCTTGCTCTCCCAACTCACTACAATGATTACAAATCAAGCAAAGGTGGTTGGAGCAAAGTGTCTTAGCTCTAGGGATCAAATCACCTGACTCGACAAGCCACATCGTCCGGTCATTTCTAGTAAGCATACAGAGAGGTATTTTTAACACCAGACGCGTGTGGTCACTAATGATCGGACACACTCTGCGTTCGGTGCTCACAGTCAGCACTTCTCAATCAACCACTGCACGCACAAGCACCTCAAGCACCGCGTCCGATCCTTAGCGTTCGTTCGTTTGCATTAAGGTTCTAGAGACAATCTATTCTCACCGAACATGTCCAGTCAATACTGGCTGGACTTGTTGGGGATATTACCTCGACATATCCCCAGGGACCTTATGGGCCTGCCGACCAGAAGACGGCTCAGCCCACGAGGCCTTGCGGCACGCGACCAGCCCGTCGTGCTCACCAAGGACTCCGAAGAAGCCTTGCGTACCAAGAAGGATCCTGGTAGATAGACTCGGATCTCTTACCTTAAGGGACCGATCGTAATCTGTTAGGATATGTAAACTGTAACCCTGCTCCCTGACTATATAAGGCGATCGGGGACCCCCTCGAAAGCAATCTCTCACAACCCCTTAGATCTCATCTACACCTCGTGTAACCTAATACTCATATCAATCCAGCCACCAAAACACAGGACGTAGGGTATTACGGCGATTTGCCGGCCCAAACCTATCTAAATCGTCGTGTCTACGCTCTCTGTGTTACGCTTGATTGCCGCCGCCACACCTTTGCCTACAATCTACTACCGTGGGGTACCCCCTAGGTAGACTACGACGCATATTTCATCGACAATTGGCGTGCCCGGTAGGGGGTGTGTGCATCGACTTCATGGCTCGTCAAGCGGTTACGTTCCCAGATTCGATGGTCCTCCCAACCGCCGGCACCGTGCTTCAGATCGGATCCATGTCGTGGACTATCAGATCTATTCCACGTGGGGTAGACGGGCCGCTGTCTGCACGTCGTCTTGCCACGCCATTATACCACCCGCGAGAGAAGATCAGCATCGACGATTTAGTCGATGCCATCGAACGCTCCAACACTGACATCACTGAGTGCATCGACCTCGTTCAGACGACGCGACGTTGACTCCCCAGCCATCATGACCGCCGACCACGCCATCACCGAACCTTGACGAAGACGACGACTATGACGACCAGGGGCACTGACCCTCCTTCGGCGATGCCTCATGGACTTAGCAATCAGGCGGCGGTCTTCCAACGCCAGATGCTTCGATCGGTCTTTGACCAGGCCCTGGCGCCCCCATCATAAACACCGTCGTCATCTCCATGATCCCTAGCGACTCCGAGCAGGTAGTGTCCCTCAACGGCACTATCTCCCAGGGCTCGACCACCAACGCGAGGACCGGAGTCACCAGCTCATCCAGATCGACCGGCAGTTTCTCGGAGTTCCCTCCGCCTTCGGAGGAGTAATTTTTCAAGTCTCCGTTGACAGCGTCGCCCCCGACAACGAAACAGACGCCGAACGCGTTGCGAGGGAGCAGCACAATGCCGAACACATGGAGAGTTGTGACCAGGAGCACCGCAAACAGTAACGTATCGCTCGGGAATAATGCGAGAAGGAGCAGAGGAATCACGTTCACCCGCCTCGACGCAACCTCTAGTATGAGTTCGACATGATGGGCGACGTCCCGGTGTACTCAACCCCCAGCACCAATCTAGCGGTAGCTGCCTGCGAGCTGTCCAAACTCCAAGGCACCCCCGTGATCGAGAAGATAGAAGCTCACATCAAGGCGGCTGTAGTCCAGGTCAAAAAGAAGGGTCCCCAAGACGCGATGACGAAGATCATATCAGGGCCCGGCGTGGCCGAACACCGGAACCAGTGCACCAGAGCCCTCCGAGGGACCACCAACAGAGACCCCCTCAGCATAACAACGGAGAAAACGACAGGGTCCGGCGCGATCGAACACCACCACCGGCGCACCGAAACCATCCGAGACAACACCGACGAAGATCCCCAAGGTACGACGACGACGAGTATAACAACCCCAAACACAATCAAGCACCAGCACCGGTGCCCCGATCTACCGGGGGACTACGCCCCTTCTCGGCCCATCTGCGTGCCATCTGGTGGCCCCAGAATTTCAGAGTGACATCGGTGGAGAAATACGACGGCAAAGCAAACCCAGAGCAGTGGGCATCCACGTACGAGATCGCCGTATACGTCGCCGAAGGAGACCAAGACGTGATGGCCAACTACTTTCCAGTAATGTTGTCGACCTCCACCAACAGCTGGCTCTAGAAAATCATCGACAGCTGGGAGGACCCGAAGGAAATCTTCATCAAGACGTACAAAGCTACGTGTGTCCAGCCAGGGACACGTTATGACCTGGACAGCGTCCGCCAGAGGAGTAATGAAAGCCTCCGGGAGTACATCAGACATTTCTCCGACAAGCGCCTGGGCATAATAGAGATCTCCGACCCACAAGCCATCGCCATCTTCTCCAATGTCCTGCGAGTGGAAGACCTCCGAAACAAGTTGGCATAGAAAAATGTAACAACCATAGAAGAGCTGATGACAATCGCGAACCCTTCTGCCAACCAAGATGACGCAACACGCAACAGGGAAAACAGGAGGCGCCACTCTCGTTCCCTGGAACACGCAAGGGATAGCAACCACCGAACATATCACCGAAGCGAAAGAGAGCCCAGTGACCACCAAGATTACCGATTAGGTAACCCCAAACGCCATTCGCAGAAGTATGACTATAGGCGAGACAACCGCTACGTCGCAAGCACGGACGCCCGCCCAAAGAAGAACTTCTACGACAGCTACGAGAAGATCCTTGATGGACCGTGTCCCATACATAATAACTCCAAGCACTCCCTGCGAGAGTGCGATCTCATCGAGACGACCATGCGAGAAAAAGCTGACAAAAGGCAGAAGAAAGACGGTGAAGATAGAGGCAAGGACCAAGGACCACCAGCGCCAGAGTTCCGAGCAGCCTCAACGACATACTCTATCTTCGGAGGCAACGTGGTTGTTGAAGGGGAGAGACGACGCCGCCAAGTCCGCAAGGACGTCTATTTAGTCGCCGCTGCAGGAGACAGTACGGCTAACACTCGCTATCTCGACTGGTCAGAACAACCCATCAGTTTCTCCGGAGAAGACGAATGGAGGGATTCCAGATACCCAGGTCGTTTCCCACTCATCATCGACCCCACCATCGCCACATGCCATTTCAGGAAGCTACTGGTCGACGGTGGCAGTGCCCTAAATATCATCTTCACCAACGCATTCCGCCAACTCAACTATTCGAAGAAAGACCTCCTCCCAGCGAACTTCCCCTTTTGGGGGATCATCCCAGATAATGCGTCCAAACTGGTAGGACAGATCACACTACCCGTATAGTTTGGCGACCAAGACCACTTCAGGGTGGAGAACATCAATTTCATCATCGCTGACTTCGAAACAGCCTACCATGCGATCCTCGGTCGTCCGACGCTTGCCAAGCTAATGACAGTCTCACACTACACCTATATGGTGTTGAAGATCCCGACGCCACAAGGCATTCTCAGCCTCCGCACTGACCTGAAGATCGCATATGAATGTGAGCAGCAGACCATCAACACCGTCAGGAAGACTCGTGCCCAGGACACGTAAAACTCCAATCCTAGCTACCAGCCCACCGCGAAGAAGCCAAAGGAAGCAGAACCAGCATCGACCAGCATAGACCCCTTCCTCAACTATGTATAGAGGCTCTCAGCCCCCAGGGGCACAAGAAGTTAGAATTGCCCCAATAAAGCATGTACTATATCCCTCCCAATGAATAAATAAAGGTATCGCGTTTTTCCATGCCTCATGTAAACGGTTCAACCTCTACAAAAAGATTGCGGCGTTCAGCGACCACTACGAAGAATTGACGGCACCCGGCGACCTCTCCAAAACACTCCTATAGTGTTCGACGACCTCTCCAAAAACGCATTACGACATTCTCTCCAAACAGTCTGGTCATAACCGGAAGCCTTCGAATCTGGCCTACTGATTTCATAGCGCATAGAAGTAGCTACCCTATACGCTATGATCATATCGATAGACCTCTCAAACGACGTCTCCCCATCAACCGGGAGACATCGTTCGTGTCAAAGGTCATGAGGTTATGTGCCCAGAATCTGTACACGACCAACGATACGGTCGACGACTCTATAAGCAACATGGTTTTTCGTCCAGCGTCTGCAGGAACGGTCTGCACAGGTCCTAGTCACGCCATGATCGAGCCTCTCGGAAAATGGTTTTGTCCCTGGCATCTCCCTAAGCGTGCATGAGCTGTTCGCCCTCTGCGCCGCGGGTTGCCAGCAGCTTACCCTCTTGGTAATCCCCAGGGTACCTACGCGTGCAGAGGCTCCGCGCCTTACGATCCGGGCCATAGGGAACCCAAGGCCGAACGATTCATCGCTATGACTTACGACTTAGCAGGCATGACAGGACAGACAAGTGAACCAAAAGCTCACTGCCCGGATATATATAGCTTTGCAGTGTTCACTTACAAGTCTGAATTCTTGTATTTGGGATACAAACTACTGCTTTTCAGCAGCAAACAAATCGACATCCTTAACCACGGAGTCCGCTACACGACCAGCATCAACCTCCAGACGGTCCGCCTCCTCGTCAGTCGTCCCCGATGCAAACCCAGTCGCAACCCGACCAAGATCAATCTTTGGATAGTCCGACTGCAACATAGCTAGGCCGTGAGCAGCAACACTTTGCGCCGCCAAGGTCGTAAAAGATCGGAGCCTACCCCACAGACCACAAGCCTTCGACAGCACACCGTCCACGATTTTTGGCTCGGCAAGCTCAGGAATTAATGCCTGGCCATCAACACATTCCACCATAGGAGCGACCTCCTGCGCCAACGACCAGGAGCCATCATAGTAAGCGTCCATCCTTGGCCCTCCACGCAACAACGGGTCCGCAAAAGAAGACATGGCGGCAAGGCCAAAAGAAAAGAAGCATAGCTACCAGCCAAGCAGATTGTTCGCATCTTTAAAGAAGACCGCTGCCTCTGCCTCAACTTCATCGTCCTCAACCACAAGGAGAAATCCTTGCCGTCACGACGAAAGGTACGGACCGACGTCGGCTTTGGACCATCCCCGGCGTGTGGAATCTCCTCCACCGACTCTGGCTCCTCCAACAGCACTTCCACCCTCTTCTACTTCACCGGCTTCGGATCCAGTCCCGAAACTGCAAAATAACCGATCTCCGAAATCCTCGCCTGAGGACCCTCCACGAACAGCAAACCACAGCCTGAAGGATCACCAACCGGAACATCCACAATAGCAGGGTTCTCCTGGCACTCCACAGAATCTGCGTGCGCTGAAGGACCACATCCCTCTAGAAAAGGCTCACCATGCGCACGATCGGCAGCTCCCGGCATATCACCATAGGGTCTAGTCACATCATCGACGTCCGGCGCTCTAAAAAACATACCGTAAGCAAGCAGACGAAATCACTGAAGACCCGAGCAAAACAAGGATGGAGTACTTGCAAGTCCGACTTCCGCCGCACCTTCACAAATCTGCGGGCTGGAAGCTCCCCGACGGAACCTCCCAGCACAACAATCGGCGGACGCACCGATGCCGGAATGGTATCCTCCCCTAATGTTCCACCCCCGGCAACTACTGACGTAGGCGAGTGAAACGATGATGCCTTGCGCAGGGGCACCTTGGTGCTCGATGCAGACCCTCCTTCACCATCCAGATCCACCGCCAGAACATCATCCCCCCTATCCCACCACTCGTCGGTCCAATCAAAAAGCGAGGGTGGTGGCTGAGTGGCGCCTTCTTTAATAAGAAACTTGCTGCCGGTGCTAACCGATGGCTTTGATCTCTTCTGAAGTGAGTCGGCTGGGCGCTTCCCCAACAGATCATCGCACGCCCGGTGCCTTCCAGCAAGAGGTTCGGGGACTTCCATCCATTGGGAAGAACCACAACCATCAACCTCTCGCGACCGGGTCACTCGCCTCGACACCCGATCAACACCCGCAGGCCACTCCTCGGATGGGACTCCAGAAAGAAAATGGAGTGATCCTGACCACGGAACTAGGATAGCTACATCAATAAGCAAGAAAGAACACAAGAAATAAAAAAGGCTGATAGCAAGCAAAGTAAGCACGCACCGCTGGCACGGGTACCCCAACATGGAATGCCTCCCTCGGAGTCTTCATATACAGGACGCCAAGATCAAAAATCACAGAAAGCCAATCAAATCCCTCTCTCGGCTCCATGCTATCCGGGGTCTCCCGGGTGGGGTCGCATCAACCAGCATAAAGATATGCTGGATGAATCGTATCCTTGCAGGGCTGACAACGTCTCATAATAAAGTTCCAGCCAACTGAAACCCTATCAAGCGACGACTGATCCATCAACGCGAGCAACTCCTGCACCTGTGCCATCGCCGCCAACGACGGACTGGCCAACCAGTTAGGTTGTGATACAGGAATCTCCGACGGGTCACCACGTGCATACGGTTTCTCCTGGGGAATACAAAACCAACGGGATTTGTACTCCGCCACCTTGGAAGGCAGAGGTGTGGCGAGATACACATCCGCCATGCCCTCCCGAAGCTAAAGGTAAACATAACTAACGACCCGGGATGCGGCGGTCCCATTGGGCTTGAGGCGGAAGAAGTAGAGGAATAACTCGAAATGGGGTTCAATCCCCAAATATGCCTCGCAGAAATGCACAAAAACCGCGATGTGCAGCATAGAGTTGGGGTGGAGATTACATATCGAAATCTTGTAAAAATCCAAGAGACCACGGAGAAAGGGATGGACAGGGACCCTGAAGCCACGCCAGAAGAAAGGTTCAAAGACGACGATCTCACCGGTATTAGGCGTCGGAATCTCCTCCCCGGTCGCCGGCCTCCATTTGACAATGGTCCGGTCCTGAAGGATACCAGCAGTGACAAGACTCTAGATGTCTTCCTCCTCCAAGGCGCACTTGGTCCAATCTCCGGTCCAATCTAGAAGCACGTCCTCCATCCTCCCCAAGGATTTGCCTGCCTTCTTCACCGATGAGCGAGTGTTCGGTTTTCTTCTAGGCGCCATCAACAGACCACGACGTGAAAGGGCTAGGGTTTGCAGTGGCGAGCGAGGGAAGGAGGAGAGCATATGAAAGAAGATTGAAGAACATAAGCACTTTCACACGGAATAAAAATGTGGAAACCGCCGCCGCCGCCAACTCCCCCCTTATACCAAGAGGCGCGGCTCTTGGCATCCCCGGGTTTTTGGGAAACCGCAACGGCCAAATAAGGAACCGCCACGACACCAACTTCTTACGCTGTGACTTGGGTCGCTAACCGTGCGGTTAATTCGGCCCAATAACTCCCTTTCCCTTATTTCTTATTTTCCTTCCAGATAATTTCCACGATTTCGGTTAATAATTTTGGAGTTACCACTAACACCACAGTCCCAGGGACTGGACGTACGGTTTTTGTTATGATTTCTTTCCCGCAGGAACAATAACACAACTAGAGTACACTAGCCGGCAAGTCCCGCATGACCTCCGATACAGTGGCACCCGGAGACTTCGTCGACCGCAATGACGACTCAGCTCGCAGACTCGACCAGGCTCGGGGACTCCGTCCAGGACTACAATGAGCAAGGCTCGGGGGCTGCTGCAACGGCGTAAGGAGCGATGGCACAGAACAACAAAACACCCGAGGACTGCGAATAAAAGCAATATAACCCTGACGCAAGAATCTTCCAGCTCCTCGCATCAGGCTAGGGGACTACGGGTATTTGGGTATTCGCAGTCATTTTTACAAAACTTATGTTCCAATCTTTCTTTTATAATCCTGATACAAGAACCTCACAGTTTCTTACATCAGGCTCAGGGACTGCGGGTATTCGCAGTCGTTTCTTACAAAACTCATGTTTTGCTCATTACTTATGCTTATTTATACATCCTTTATCTTTTTTGTAAAGCTTGGCACCACGTGCATAGTTCACCTACTACCAAGCTCGGGGACTAAGTTGGTACACTGATTTTTCATCTCGACAAAGCTTTGTTGTTTTTTCTTGTGTTTTTGCAAAGCCTAAGTGGGTACACTTCACCAGGAAATAGCCGTTCAAAACGTTTTTCTTCTTCAGCACGTCACATCCTCTCGACAAGCAGCCGCAGCATCCTCGAAGGCGGCCTGCTCGTACATCAAGCTACGACACCCTCGACCAATTCGACCTGGTCGGGAGACTTCTCCAAGCAATGCCCCGACCAGATGGCCTGGTCGGGACCTTGCAACGACGACTTTGTGCGATGGCAACCAGATGTACACCTCCAAGGATGATGCTACTAACCCGTCAGAAGAATATAATGTGCTCGGGGACTTGTTGGGGATATTACCTCGGCATATCTCCAGGGACCTTATGGGTCTGCCGACCAGAAGACGGCCCGGCCGACGAGGCCTTGCGACACGTGACCAGCTCGTCATGCTCGCCAAGGACTCCAAAGAAGCCTTGAGTACCAAGAAGGATCCTGGTAGATAGACTCGGATCCTTTAACTTAAGGGACCGATCGTAATCTGTTAGGATATCGAAACTGTAACCCTACTCCCAGGCTATATAAGGCGAGCAGGGACCCCCTCGAAAGCAAACTTTCACAACCCCTGACCTTATATCTCATCTACACCTCGTGTAACCTAATACTCATATCAAAACAACCACCAAAACACAGGACGTAGGGTATTACGGCGATTTGCCGGCCCGAACCTGTCTAAATCGTCGTGTCTACGGTCTCTGTGTTATGCTTGATCAGCGTCGTCACACCTCCGCCTATAATCTACTACCGTGGGGTACCCCCTAGGTAGACTGCGACGCATATTTCGTTAACAGGACTCTCTTAGCGTCCAATGCTCACTCAGTAGCTAGACCAATCCTAGGGTAAGCCACCAGATGCATCCAGTCCCTTCAGAGACAGCGTCAAGTGCATGGGTGAATGCTCATTCAAGAGACCATAACTCCTTCTTGCACCACAAAGTTCTTCTACGAGCAAACACCAAGAAACTTCAGCTCAATCTCAATGTAAACACATTCTATAGGGTTTTTCTCATGTTAAGCTCATACACTAATACCTTTTATGTTCATCTCTATTTGTATCTGTTAGTGTGTTCTCAATTTCACACCACATGATTAGTTCTCACACTTGGTCTAATGTGCATGCAACTAGTTAGCTCACCTAGTGACACTTGATAACTGAATCACTAAGAATTTCTCCCCTCTTAATAGTATGGCTATCAATCCTAAACACATTCACACCCTCTATTATGTCTTGAGTGCCAAAACAAAATATCCTATCAAGTCATACCTTTTCCTTGATTCTTCTTTTTTTCTCTTTTTTTATTTCAAGTTGGAGCCCTTTTGTAACACCCCTGGTATTTAATTACTAAAATTATCATGTCGTCATGCGCATAGCATCATCTATATGCTTGATTACCATGTGATGCAAACAAATAAAATAAGTTTCTTTATGTGTGTATAGATATGCTAGAGCGCTTGGTTCTTTTATGAAAAAGTGTGAAAAATCCTTTCTGAAACCCTAATTAGAGGGGGTTAAAATTTGACCTAAATATCCATTTCAAAAACTAAAAAGATTTGGACCAAAAGTGTTTAAGAAAAGTTGTAGAGCTCTTCAATCCAAGAAAAAGTTGGTTTTTGAGTTTTATTAAAAAATCTTGAGTAATTTAAAAGGGGGTAAATCGATTCAAACCCTTTTTCAAATTCAAAAATATATTTTAAAAACTAAGAAGATTTTGAAAATAAACCATTTTTATAAAAGTTGTGGAGTTTTTTAAAATGGAGCAACTTTTTTTTTTGGAGATTTTTTAGTTCTGTTGAAAAATTCAAAGTAGTTTGTAAAATCCGTTCAAGGGCATATCGGTAAATAGACAAACAGTACTAGGGGAGGTGCATCGTATCCGCCGCCGCTTTCTGGCGTCGCGCTGGCCGGTTGGGGCCTCCTCGCACGCCAGCGAGGCCGCCATCGTGGAGAGCATATCCCCACGCGTCGAATCAGCTTCACCTGAGCTCTCGCTATAAATAGAAGGGGAAATTGGCTCCTGGATATTTAAAATTTGCACCAGACAGGAAAGCAACAATCAAAAAGGAAATTACAAAATTACTGGCGGCAGGGTTCATCAGAGAAATAATCAACCCGGATTGGCTGGCTAATCCAGTTTTGGTGGAGAAAAAGAACTCGAAAGAATGACGTATGTGTGTGGACTACACATATCTCAACAAACATTGCTCAAAAGACCCATATGGACCACCAAGAATTGACCAAGTAATAGACTCAACAGCGGGATCATCGCTACTATCCTTTCTCGACTGTTACTCGGGGTACAAAGTAACAGTAGCAACCAAATTCCCATTATTTCGACGAGCACAAAGTAACAGTAGCAACCAACTTCCCATTATAAGACATACTCAGAAACAAAGACGTCACAGACCGGCAGTGGAACTCGGATCTCTAAATATAGATTTCAAACCAAGGACAACAATCAAATCACAAATATTACCCGACTTCATTGCAAAATGGACAGAAATTGCACAAAAAGAACCCGAACCAATAAGAGACCACTGGAAGACCACCATTTGCTATTGATACTAAAAATAGAGCTATTTGCTGAAGGATACTTTGGTTCTTGGTAAATTTGCTATTGGACACTGTGTCCAATAAATATTCTAACAAATCAGATATAAAATCATATAAATTCCAAAATAATATACTATAAAATTTTCTATGCTCTACATGATGAGAACTATATAGTAAAAATGTTGTTTTGCACTAAAATAATCATTTTGCTCCTCGTCATAAATAGACAAAGTTAACCTTAGTTATTGTTTTCATATATTTGTAGGAAACTAAAATTCTTGGAAAAATCATACAATGCATACATCAGCAAATCATAACTATACTACAAATATTAGCTCAAAATAATAAAATTTAATATATCAATTAATATTGACAGCACATAAATCTATAATTCAAGATGCTAAATATAGCATTATAAACATTATTATTTTGAGCTAAATTTTTTTCCATATTCAAGATTTGGTTATATATACATTATGTGATTTTCCAAGATTTTTGGTGTTCTACAAATATATGAACAAATTAACTATCATCACCACTCCGACGAGCTCTACTCACCAGCTCACTCGCTCTCGTCTTCATCCGGATATCGCAAAGGCTCCGCAATGTTCTTGGGCATCTCCAGAGCCAATCGGTTGAGTTTGGCGCCACCAAATTCCCCAGTGCCACTCCTTCTTCCTCGGCTCCGGCGGACCGAGCCGCAGATCCGTTGCGACGTGGCTGCGATGTTTGGAGAGGTTCCATGCTCAACCGGTTATCGTTTTACACTCCTCGTGGACCCTGGATTCTCATGCACGAATCGGTTTAGCTTATTACGTCCTGGTTCTTGTAGAACGCCGCAGACAGAGCTTCTAGCGCTGCCGCCGTCACCGTTGTCGTCGGCAACCTCCTTCTATTGTCGATCTGCCCAAACTAGCATGCGCATAAGCACCGCGGTGAGCTCTTCGTCCTTGAGTTGTGCTTGGTTGAGCACATAGTACCCTTCTCGCGTGCGTTGCTGCGATCCGCGGCCACCGTGTCATCGGCGCTCGTCGTCCGAGCGTTCCCGGGGTCATAGGGTTCGGTTGATAGGTGTGTTAGCTTCGTGTTGTGTCGCTGAAGGTGGTTCTGTGCTAATCATGGTCGGCGGTGAACTAGTTTGGTCAACGTGAGCTCGCCCGAGTCGTCCGCCCGCCATGGCCGCCACCAAGGGTGCCCTGGAGCTCCTCAGTTTCAACCTTGTGGCTCGATGGGTTCGGGATGGAGTGAGGAAGCCGTCGGTGTGCTCGGTTGAGCGAAAGCGACCATCATCGGCGATCTACAAGGTCTCCAGTGATCGCCGGCGAGTGGTGTCTCCCTGATGGGTGTGGCCACCCCGTTAGTGCCTGTTGGTCCCTCTTTTTCTTTTTCTTATTTAAAATAGTAGCAAAAGTTGTTAGTTTTGCTTGAACTTTTGTAGAGCTCCATAAATTGCCAAAAAAACTGTGAATGCTCTCTAAAGTGTGTAGAAAAATAAAAAAACATTAACATTGACATGTTTAGAATCATTTTATTGCATTAAAATTGCTTAATTTAATTAATAAATACTTTTTTAGTGATTTTTAATAAATAGAATAATGCTCCAGAAATTCTGAACATTGTTTTGATCTATATGCTCTGAGTAGCTTAAGTTAAAAGTTTGAGCTCGTTTTGAAGAAGTTCATAAAAACACCTTTAATTGTTTTTAATTAATAAATGGAGTTATTTGTTTAACTAATGTAATTAGTGATAATCTTAAGGTTTGTATGGACTTTTGGGTTGATTGATGACCTTAGGGCATAATGATGATGTCATTTGGCAACTAATTCTTTGTTTGAGTTTTATTAACTATTGATTAGTAAATCATAAAGGTTCTAATTAAAGTATTAAATAATAAATGTTTTTCCATGATTTTCTTTGAATATAAATATTGTTCCAAAAATCATGAAATTAATTTTGCAAGCTTTTTAATTTATGTAGATTCTATATTAAAATTTTGAGCTCTTTTGGGTAAAGTTTAATTTTGGGATATTAATAAATTATTAAATAATTGATAAATGACTAGAGAACCCTAATTGCTAGGTTTGGAGTGACTTTGAGGGTTGTTTGCTAATCAACATTACCTTGATGAATTTGGACTTGTTTTATGAAGATGAATCATAATCTTACTTGGTGCTTTTGGATATAATTATTAACTTGATTAGTTTAGTTTATAGAAACTTTAACCCTTAATTAAGTCTTTAGCTAAATAACTAACAACTGGACCATGAAGGAAAGTTGTACTCAATGCTTAACTAATATTTGTTATACCTTAATCATTTAAGTCCTTTTCATCTTTGTCAAGCATCATGTCTATTAATCGCATTCATACGATTACATCTCTGCATCTCATTAAGGTACATATATGCATATGTGTTGGTTATGCCAAACCCGAAGGCAGAGTTTGGTGAAATTAACTCGAAGACCAAGTTCAGTGGAGTTAACCAGAAGACGAGAATTCGTGGATTTCACCCAAAGACGCTAGTGATGAATGAATCCATAAAATGAATAAATATCAGAATTCAAGTGCCAATTGGAACTTCTCGTCAAGCGGGTGTCATCTAACAAACACTGACCGAGTGTTTCCCAAGCAAGCCCCGGTGCATTTAACCCTTCCTTGTTTTACAAAGTTTGATTAAATGCAATTATGGTTAAGTAATGCATAGATGTTTTTTGTAAAATGAATACCTAATTGATGCATCGCCTACCTTGATTATTCCATACTTTTCCTTAATACCGTTGAAGTATAAATTTGGATAAATGCTTAGTTCTGCTTATGATAAGGAAAAACCAGGTCATTTCCTGTCACCTGTGAGTTTTATGAGGATACTCCTTTTGAGCATAAGCTCATTGTTTATGGAACAGATGGAAAGAATGATGGAACTAATAAATCAAGACTGGGCGGACACGGTGTTGGTGAGCCACAAGACATGGATATGTTGTGAGCAGGTTCTTTCCGCCTGTGTCGATCAGGAACCATCCGTTTTGGACCGTCTAGAGCCATGACTTTGGAGTACTAGTCACATACTTTGGGAAGCTGGACTCCGGCTATTCCATGTTGAGAATGGTTAACCCGCATTGGGAGTGGAGAGATAGCAAGATTAGTGTGTACCCTCCTGGCCTAGGACTGGCCTAGGGCTAGATGGGAGGTGTACCGTGCTCTCGGGTGGAGGGTCCCTGGTCTTGGGTGGAGGATCCAGAGAAAGGTTGTCATATGCAAGCTTTGGTGCTACATATGTCGTGTGATAAGGAAGCCCCAATTGGGATTAATCGGTTTGAATCATCATGTTCCTCGGTTATGGAAACATGACTCTCATCTCCACATCGTAGTTAATGAAACTTAAACTAGATACAATGGATGATTTTGATGGACATAGTTGTTACCTCGTTATCGATGAGAACTATGATCGGTACTGGAGTAACTGTTTATGAGAAACAAATCGGCCCAATTACCATTTCTTTATAAAATGCTCATTTATGCAAAATCTTGATACTTGGCAAAACAATACCTTGAATCCCAATATCATGCATACCTTATATATTCACCACCTTTTTGTTAGTCAGGTAAGTCTTGTTGAGTACTCCCGTACTCAAGGTTTGTTAACCACTATTGCAAGTGAAGGTCCTTTCCTGCAAAGGCTGGTGTAACTAACTACCGGTGGGCACTGTGACTCTAGTAACTTCTTATCCCTATGCTTTTGTTGGAGGTTGTCATTTTCAAGCTAGCAATGTATTTCAACTTATGTTATTTAATCATTTCAAATAAATTTGTTTGTAAACTCAAATTTTAAAATTCTTTCCGCTGCAAAACTATGTGTATTTGATTTGTATTACTTAATCATGCGATCTTGGTTGTCATGTGATTTACCGAGGTCTTTCGAGACACTCGACGGACTTCCAGGTTCATATAGGTGATTGTATGTGCTTGTCAACGTGTTTAGCAATGACAGCGGTACTTGATCTTGTATGAATTAGGGGATTCCGTCACACCTTCACTATCCATCAGCATGATCATCTTGGCTCCACTACTTGAAGTGTATCAACCTATCTCATATAAGCACTTAGAGACAATAGGTTAGTACTTTTAAGGTTTCATCAACTACTCAAAACCAACTAGGGTTTTTAGTGGTGCACAATGATACATAGCAGCTCCAAGATGTTTAGCTTGTGGCAAGCACCGAGTAGCAACAAAACCTCAACTATCACGTTTCTCTAGTGCCATAAGGTGCTAACTAGCAAAGCATGCACTAGAGAACTCCTAATATCGACCAAATACACATCTCAACTATGCTTCAGTGAGTGGAGTGTGTTCTTGAGATCTAAGGATGTGAAAGTATCAGTAAAGGGTACCAAGAGAGATAAAAAGGCCATATATACCCCTCTATTTACAATACCCTCCAAGGACTTATCCATTATACACTATGTTGGGAAGTTTGTAGGGTTAATGGAAAACTTGGTGGAAATCAGAGAAGTCGAATAGAGAATGTCCCAATGGTTATACATAGTCACTAACACTATATCAAAACTAGATGTTGGAAGCCTATTCTCCTAAGCTCCCTTGCTAGAGCCATTGAACTAACCTAATGCTTATGGTGCGCTCTTCGGAAACAATATAGAAAAGAGAACCATTTGAATTCTTGGTTTGGTGCTCCCTCAAAGACATCACTAGATAAATCCGATGGGTACAGGAGCTCTGTGATAAAGGTTTTATCACCACTTGAAAAGTCTGATCATCATTCAAGGAATTCTCTATTACATCCATTCGAGACTATCAGACATATCTAGTGATCCACCTATGATGCCAAAGAGTTAGAACATTCAGTTGTCAAGTGTGGAGCCTAAGGTCTAGTGCTTCCCCACTAGGGGTAGAGGATAAATTCATTTAGTGTAGAAATCCTGCACTAATACATTCTCTCAAACATATTTTCAAACGTGTAAACTCCCAAATGTGTTGCATTGAACACAAACACCTCTGATCAATGAATTAGTTTTTCAAAATATTTTTTAAGTATTTTCACTTTTTCTCACCATGTTAGTAGGTATGATGCACATGCATTGCTAGTCATTACCTAGTGGCACTAGATAACTATAATCTCTATAGAGTTTCCCTCTTAATAGTATAGTTATCTATCCTAAAACTGAACATGCACTTTATCACACCTTGGTCAGGGAAATAGAAGCCTTCTCATAGAACTTCTAATTGGGATACGATTCTTGGTCTTCTGTCAAGTTCAAGATAACTTTGGTCAGAAAGCGACACACCGATGTGGCTTCAGATAACAAAGACCCAAACCCCACAACCTTAGCACCAACTCTCTTGTGGTTATCAATAGTGTCACAATACGGTTGACCTCGCCAAAAGGTGATTCCCTATTGAGAATCGAAGAACACAAGAAAGAACAAGACAACTCAAGTGAAGTGACAATTGCAGATATATGATTAAGATCTCAACATGGGGTTTCACAAATCGATAATGGTGACTGTTCAATTATAGATTGATCTAAAACAAAACCCAAACCCTAACGTAGGAAGGATCTACTAAATACATACGCTAAGGGGTGTCAAAAGACACCAATTCACGTCAACAAGGTATCCCAACACATTACAAGGCCAAATGACCCAAAAGACGCTGACACAATGCCTTACAGATTTCTATGTCAATTTGTTTCGATGATTCCCATGATTGCAAAGAAATTCGGATGTGAGACCACTTCCATTTGTTTCCTTATAAAATTATCTTTCCATCCATATGGGTTTCATAAAAAACAGAGTTTGTATACAACCTGGGAGTCTGATTTACTACAGACTACTCCTAGAGCCCAAGATGGACTTGAACTTCACATGGATTGGGCCTCCACCTTGAATAGACCACCTTTTCTGACCTCCTAAGGTGGTTGAAAGGTCCCTATGTGATTTTGGTAATTGAGTAACAACCTAGGTGAACTAATATGTGTTTGAGTGATATACATAGGAGATTAGCTCACATATGATTGTGTGATGAAGGAGCTTATTGCACATGAGACATGACATGGAGTCATGTGACCAAGGTGAAGAATATCAAGATGAGTCTTGGCTGGATGAACCGGTTGCAAGTGTGAAGGGCAAGCGAGTGATGCTTGGTGCCGATGGACCAACGCAACGGTGAAGAGCAAGTGAGGTCAAGATCAATGAACCAACACGGTCACGGGACGATATGAAGTGGATCATATCACTTGGTGATAGGTTGGTACATGTGTTGCATCAACATTGAAGAAGGAGATGGAATGGAATGCATAAGGCAAAGGTATAACTTGTAGCACATTTCATTTCACCGGTCATAGGTGTGTATAGAAGTATATGACCGGGTTTAGGATAGATTGCCGTACTATCAAGAGGGGAAGACTTGTTTGCATATCGGTCATCTAGTGCCACTTGATCGATCTAACATTGCAATGCATTAGGATCGAGTGGCGTGGTGAGAGCAAGTGAAAATGCTTTGAAAATATTTGTGAAAAATGCTAACCACAAGGTGGTGGACACGTTTGTGTTAGCACATGCAAAGTAAAGGAAGAAGTTTTGAAGTGTTTCGGCTGAGAAGCAGAGTCCAGACACTAGGGTGGCTTCGTGTCCGGACTAATGTGTTTGGGTCCGGAATAGAACCCTAGGTCTGGCTGAGTCTATGGACTCCGGATGCTAGGGTGGCAGGCGGTCCGGACCATTGGCTCTGCGTCCGGACGCCTCCCCCCTGACTGTGTTGTGCTGACGTTGGAGGTCCAGATGCTAGTTGAAGTCCGGACGGAGACTCCGGACATGCGTCCGTTGGTTTGGTCCTCTCTAGACCGTCTCTGTGTTGGGTTTGGACGCTAAGCATGGTCCAGACGCTGTCCGAACTTGGTTGTGCTCTCGCGGAGCTCTCTGTTCGAGTTCGGACTCTAGGAGCGTTAGTCCTGAATGGAGTCCGGACGTGTGTCCGGAGACACGCGTCAGCGAGTGCCGAGCGCGCCATTGGATCAATTTAAACGACTAGGTGTCCGGACGCGTGCGCTATGATCCGGACGCTCTGTGTGTTAGCGTCTAGAGGTGCGTCCGGACGCGGGTTCAGTGGGCAAAATGACTAGTTTCGTGGAGAGGCTTACAAATAGTTGTTGGTCGTCCTTTGGCTGGTTGTTGAGCACCTTGGGGATGTGTTTCCCCTGGTTGTGCTTGGCATAGGAGCCCTCTAACTCACATGTGCTTGCAAGAGTGCGATTCGATTGCGAGTGTGTGATCTCTAGTGCGTTGCTTTGAGAGATAGCTTTGTGTGGCACTAGGTGATCGTGTTGCAAGCCGGTGGTGCTTGTTACTCTTGGAGGTTGCCACCTCCTAGATGGCTTGGTGGTTGCGGATCCGTCGAAGCCCGCAAGAAAATTGTGCGGCGCTCCGGAGAAGTGCTTGTGAGGGGTGTTGTGCTCGCCCCACGGGAGATCGCGAAGAACAACTCTAGTTGAGCGTGTCATTGAGCTACTCTCACTTGTGGCTGGATTCTTGCAGCCCCAATTGTTGGGATAGGTTTGTGGATACCTATTAGCCGCCTAATCACTAAGTGTGTGGTCGACAGAACGGAGACTAGCTTGGTGGTGACCAAGTGAACCTCGAAAGAAAAATCACAGTGTCAACCTTGTGTACATCTTCTCGGTGGTTTGCATTATCGGAATCACTAGCTTGTATTTACTTATTCATACTTGTGCTAGTGATTAGTTGTTGCTCTTATAACTTGTTTAGCTTGTGTAGCTTACTTAGTTACCTTCTATCTTGTGTAGCTTAGAAGTAGCGTTTGCGTGGCTAATTGGCTTTAGTAGCCTTGTTAGTCACATTGATTAGTTTGTGTAGCTAAGTAAGTTGCGCTCTCTAGTTGGCTTGTGTAGTCTTGCTAGAGAGCATTGCTAGTGAGATTAGGTGCTTTGTGCTTTGCTTACTAGTATATGTAGGAGCTCCCGGTTTGCTTAGAGTACTATTGCTTAGGTTTGTGTGACCTTGCAACCTAGACTTGTTTAGGTGAGCTTCCTAGCACGACACCTTAGCAATCGTAATTAGTATACTTTGCTAGGTGTTTGAGTTATAGATAGAGGAGTGTAGTCTTGGGTAGACCGATAGTTTTAATTCCATATTTGATTCGGTTAGCCGGTACGATTAATTTTAGAAAGGACTATTCACCCCCCCCCCTTCTAGTCCGCCATCTCGACCCTACAGTGGTGTCTAGGGGGGACTTCCAAGGTCTTCCTCGATGTGTTCTCCATCTCCTTGGGGTGTGCTCCAACATGGGTAGGGTCCCTAGGATAAATAACAAGCCCATGATGATAACATGTCTTGATGATTTGAAAGCCTTGCCAACGTGATATTGAGATGGGACCATATATTTTTGAAATCTTATCGAACAAACTTTCCATCAAGTCCTCATGAACCTTAATCGCACTCCGAATGGATGAGTCATAGCCTTCCCAATGAAGTATTGTCGGGTTGCTGCTGAAATGAATGTTGGACTTTGATGATGTTGCTCTTTGAGACACATTTGTACCTACGAGACAATAATTACATGTACATATGGAACCAAGTGAATTATACCAAAAATCACTATGCAAATGTAGGAACAAGCTCACCTTATAATCAATAGTCGTATCTAATGGTGTTATGTCCTCATCACATTTTCCTTGGGGCTCTTTGTTTCTATCTCGATTTCCTTCTCTTCTCATTGTTGAGCACTTGTAACATTGCCATGGTCATCATCTCCACCATCACCTAGCTTAGCCTTGCTCTTGCTCAACTCCTTCATATGGACCTAGTTCAAATATCTCCATTGCAAGCATTAGTCCATTTGTCACTTACAAAAACCAAACCAGGGTTTTCAACTACACATCCACATTCTTGAGTCATGACCTATAGTTGATTTCACTACTAGAGAATAGGCCTTTGGTCGATGACTAAAATGAGCTTTAGTCTCAAAATATTTTGCGGTCGGGACTAAGCAGTCTCTTTTAGTCCCGGTAGGTAATACTAACTGGGACTAAAGGTGTAGAGCCTTTAGTCCCGGTTGGTGTTACGAACCATGACTAAAGGTCCCTTTAGTCCCAGTTGGTGTTACAAACCGGGGCTAAAGGTGCCTTGATGGGTTGGCTCAAAAGGAAAATGTCTCATTCATTGTTAGTTGTGTGGTGTAGGTGGGGTGGTTAGCTATGCGCGAGGCAGTGCATGAGGTATTGGGTTCGAATCTCAGGGGGTGCAATTGGTGGGAGTCTTTATTTTATTTTTAATTAGATGGACCTTTAGTTAAGTTGGGAAAACCGGGACTAAAGGCTCTTCTCAACCGAGACCAAAAGACCCCTGTGTAGTAGCCTTTACAAGGCTAGAAGGGTGCTAATTCAATTATATTGTGCACACATGTAAGAAGTTATTTCCCGATGGTGAATGGTGCATGAAGGTGGTGATAGCCGTTAACCATTGAAGAAGCTAGAAAGGATGAAAGGAAGGATCATTCAAGACTATTTTTGTGTTGAACGTTGTAATAAGCATGGTCGATCCTAATCCTTTTAAAAACATGGTCTAATAATTCCTCTTTTGAGTGGATAAAGTCGGATGGTATTTTCCATTATCTAAACACAACCACCAAGTCTATTGGCATTTGGTGTCAAGGGGAGTTTAGTGATCGACCAATGATGAGCCTCTGCTTGATTTTGAAATCTAGGGGAGGAGGAGGCTAGTGAGGCTTGGACTATTGGCATCCACAACGATCAACGATACATGAGGCCACCGGTGTTCATCGTTTGTGTTACTGATTAAGAAACCGTAAATGCATGGCTTTAGTGTGAGGGTCCATGGTTTCGAGGGTCAGAGCAATATCACAAATCTCTTATATTGCATCTCTTATAAATTGTTTTATGATATAGTAGGTTAAAATGAATTACCTAGAAGTCATGCATTATAAGAGATATAACAGACCCTGCATGCTGTAGCTGACTACCTAAAACGTGTCTCCTATATTTCTTTGTTACTTTGTTAGGGATTGAGGGAGTTAATTTTCTCCTTAATTTTATCTAGGAGAAATAAAAAGTAGGTTGTTTTTAGATCTTTTAAAACAAATCTTATAATCTTCTAAAATGCTACTATTTTTTAACTATATATGGAAGATTAGATATATATATAGAATATCCGCTGAAGATAATAAAGGCAACGTGGGCCCAACCATCATCGAAAAAATGGCATGCGTTTGTACACTGCACAAGGGTTTTTGTAAGCTTCTATATATATGGAGCCATGCATTAGGCTGTATATCGTCAATCGCTAAAGCATATATATCCACATTCTTGTCCATAAAGTACAATGGCTCTTTGGTCTCCAGCACTACTGATCCCCATAGCTGCTCTCCTTGTTGCATCATACTTCTATATCAAATATAAAAGATCAAATAGCCCGATTGTCCCTGTAATCTGGCCACTAGTAGGCATTCTCCCAGGCATCGTTGCCAACGTCAACAACTTGCACGACTTTATCACCGTTAGCCTTTCTGTCTCTACGTGCAACTACAGGGTGCACGGGCCAGTGGGAACGAGAGTGCAATACTTCCTTACTAGCGACCCACAAAATGTCCGACACATCTTCACTTCGAACCATGCAAACTATCCCAAGGGTGAGGAGTTTGCAGAGGTCTTCGACATCATGAAAGGAAGCCTCTTCACAGCTGATGGTGAGTCCTGCCGCCGTCATCGCGCCAAGGTCCAGAGCGTCCTAGGCAACCCACGGATGCTTGCCTCCATATCCAGTTTCTGCCGCGACAAGGTCGGGAAAGGCCTGCTCCCCTTCCTGGCACACATGGCGAACGCCGGAACGGCGTTCGACATGCAGCAGCTGAGCACGAGGTATGCGTTCGATCTGGCTGCTATGTCAGTCTTTGGCGTGGACCCTGGTCTCCTGTCGCCAGACATGCCTCCTCTTCACGTCGCAGACGCCATGGACACCGTCATGGAGGTGCCCATGTTCCGGCACGTGATGCCGGCGTTAGTCTGGAAGGTGATGAGACGGCTGAACATTGGTCCAGAGAGGAGGCTGGCCACGGCACAGGCGGTACTGCGTGGATTCGTCGTGAAGATGATGGAGACAAGCAGGAGTCGTCATTCAGTTGGCGAGGAAGAAGAGGATGAAGCCGCTGCTTCCTTGGACATCCATTCATCCTACACCAACGACCCCAACTATAGCGACGACGACGACGACCAAGTGCTCCAGGCAACATTCATCGCCCATCTTGTCGCCGGGCGGGACACGGTTGGTGCAGGGTTGTCGTGGCTATTCTACAACATTGCCAATAATCCCTCCGTCCTGTCCATCATCCGCAAGGAGATGGCGCCCATCGCATCGCGCAAAGCCGCCGCCGCTGGTAATAAAGAACCGAATGCCACGGTGATCTTTGAGCCGGAAGAGACGAAAGGACTAGTTTACTTGCAGGCTGTGGTGTTTGAGACCCTGAGGCTTTACCCTCCGGCCCCGATCGAGCGCAAGACTGTGCTGCGCGACGATACACTGCCAAGCGGCGATGAGGTGAGCGCCGGTGACACCGTCCTCGTCTCCTTGTATGCCATGGCGAGAATGGAGCCCGTGTGGGGCAATGACTGCCATGAGTACAGGCCTGAGAGGTGGCTCTCGGATGATGGAAGCAAACTACAGTATGTTCCTTCTCATAAATTCCTGACTTTCAGCTCGGGGCCAAGGATGTGCCTCGGCAAGGACATCGGGATTATGCAGGTGAAGACAGCCGCCGCCAACGTCCTGTGGAACTTTGATGTGGAGCTGCTGGAGGGGCATGCTGTTGAGCCGAAGCTCTCGTCTATTCTGCAGATGAAGAACGGCCTCGTGGTTAAGGTTAAAAAAAGGGCTGAATGAAATTGACACCGTGGAAAGCTACTATCTCCTCAACAGCTACAATAAAAATATTATTATTAGTAACATGTAATAGTGACATATGCAACCGAAAGATTTGCGCACTGCAATATCCAGAGAAATCTAGTGCATGTAATGCCAGCTGGGCTTATATGGATGTGTTTGCATAGCTGATTCGGTAAAATAAAATATTGTTGTTTAAAGTGCTCTTGCTGTTCTATGTTTTTCATCCTTTATTTTATTCAACTGAATTTTTGCCAGCAATGATTCCTCAATCGAAAACTAGAGCAAGGTGGCTCTCGCAAATATCTTAGCAAGGGTAACTTATTTTCCCAGGAAATTGCTCCAATACTCCTCCCTTAGAAAATTGCACACATCATAAAGCAACAGTTTTCTATTTATTAATTATTTTCGTAATTAATTCTAACCTGGATCCGGAGTGGGCTCGGTTTGTCCATGCCTAGCCCTGTGCCCACTGCCCAGCCCAGAACCCCAGGTGAGGCCGCCGTCGCTCCATCTACCTGTTTTCTAGTCCCGCCACCGCCGACTCCCTGCTTGCCTCATTCGCCTAAAACGGTCACCCTCGTGCTCTCTTCGCTCACATATCCAGCACTTGGAGGTGAATTAGTCGAGCAACTTGCTTGTGGTTAGGGATGAAAACGAAAATGATAATCTCCGATTTTCGAAAATCGTTTTCGAGTTTTTTTCCGATTTTTAGGTCTAAATGGAAATGATAGCGGTAACCGAAAAAACAAAAAAAAGTTGCGGTAGACCGAAGGTTCAGGGTGTCGCACCGCAGCGCCTCGTACTGGAAGTCATCGAGGACGTCATCGACCTGGTACGCGGAGACCCTGAGCTCATCCTTCATTCACGCCTTGACGGCGTGGCCGGCCTCGGTGTCCGCCTCGGCGTCCGCCAGCAAGGACTGCACGCACAACAACTTGAGCTCCATGTCGCAATGGTCGGCGTCGACGCCCCACATGCGGGTGACCTTCTGGACGAGCGCGTCAGCGGCCTTGCCGAGCACGCCGCGCACCACAGGGACGAGCGCGTCGGCGGCCATGCCAAGCACGCTGCGCTGCTTGCCGGGATGGATCTCAGCCTCACTTGTCATAGTAAACATCCTAGTAGTCTGTGGTCGAGCTCCATTTGTTGTGGTGACCGGGCGACGATCAGGATGCGGCGGCGGGAAGGAAAACTAGCGCCGGCCGCAGGAAGTGGACATATGCTAGGAGGAGATCACGATCACGACTCGGTCCTTTAGGGTTTCTGGGTTGGCACAGGGATCAACATGGACAGATCGAGCGCCCGAGCCCACTATGGCCCAGAATCCCCGAGATATATTGCTTTAAGATGTGTGCAATTTTCTAGAGGAGTATTGAAGCAGTTCCCATTTTCCCATTGTACATTTTGGTTTATTTTTGTCAAAAAAAATTGTATGGTGATTGCAATAATATAATAATATGATGATTCCTCTAGAATCTAGAATCTATCGGTTCCTTGACCCTCTTGTAAATTTAAATTTTGGATCATCGTAGCCTTATTATTACACCTCTTCTTGATTATGAGTTCATTTATAGTTTTTTATTACTGTTCCGCTGTTCCAAGCGCTCATCAAGAGTTAGAGAAAAGTCCAGGTTTGCTGTACTTCCCTTGTTCTAGTTTATTTGTTAGGTTGGTGGCATCGAGTCTGATAGGAGCGTGGCGGACCTAGGATTTTACCTCTTATTATACAATTTGGTAAAATCATACTCTAATTCGGTAAAACCATATACATTAAATTATATCATAATCCTTAAATTCAAACATTAAGCTAGAAATAATGACAAATCTCAATATAAATTGTTCAAATAAAATACAAATCTTTGACCTTGCTATGTGATAGATGACGTTAGCTTTGCGATTAGCAATTAAATTACACATGATTTTTTAAAAGCAAAGGACAAAGATTGAATCTCAGCCTCACACTAGTACAAAGCAGTACTATACAGATGGTTCGGAAGCCATTTCTACTGGTGTTTTTCCGAATCGCCTGTATGAAAGACTAGTAGAAATAGGTCATTTCTACAGGCGGTTGCTTGTGAACCGCTTGTAGAAATCGATTTCTACAGACGGTTCTCTTAAGCAACCGCATGTAGAAATATTTGTCCAGAAATCGATTTTTAAAAACAGAAAAAAAAAGAATTAAATTCTGGGAGAGGCTAAGAAGTGAGCCGCCCGTCTCCGTCGAAGTCGTAAGTCGCGCATTTTTTCGCGAACGCGCTCCGCTGGGGATTCAAACCTTAGACCTCAGCCTCGCGCAGTACCTCCTCTACCACTCCACCCATGACTCACTTGTGTCTAGATTCCGTTTTATTTCCTCATATTCTATACTAACCTGAGTGTAAATTGATTATTTGAACCACTAAACGAATTCAAATAAAAAAGTTGTAAACTACAAAGTTTCATAACTTTTTGAGATCTACAACTTTTATGTAGCAAGTTTTCCCATCCGAGGTCGTTTACAAAATTTTAAATTTCAAATTTGACAAATTCGAACGTATTTTTTCGATGACAAGATGATTTCAAATGAAAACGTTGTGAACTACAAAGTTTTATAACTTTTCGAGAGCTGCAAATTTCATGTAGAAATTTTTTCCATCCGAGATCGTTTACAAAAATAAAAAAATCAGTGGAAAAAATCCAAGGACGATTTCTAGTGGCTGTTGGCTTATTTCTACATACGGTTCCTTAAGAAAACCGCCACTAAAAATAATACCGCATGTAAAAATCAATTTCTAGTGGTGGTTCGTAACCATTTCCGTTTTATTTCAATTGACGGTTGATAACGCAAACCGCATGTCCTATTTTTTGGGGGCGCAGATAAAAACCGTTTTTGTAAGTGTCACCTCAATAATATTATGATCGGCTATCACATATTTATCTAGTAGATTTAGATGTCGGTGCAATAGCAGGGCAGGGACGGCAGCTAAAAGGCCGAATGGGACGACGACGGACGACGGCTCGAAGTCCCGTAGACGTACGTCTCTGGCATCCGACGGATTATACATACATTGTCAAATAGCTAGTGTACTACAACTCGCTCTGATCAGTCTCCGAATCGCAATCTGTTTAGGTTACTGTGTCACATGCATGCGAGCAGGCAATGGGCAACCAAATCGTCAAAGGATCACCTCGATCAACTAGCTAGACTCGGTACCAGTGCAACCCTCGCTACTATAAATAGGATTTCCAAACACAGGCCTCACTAATTAAAAAGAGGTTGGTATTTCTGGTGCTGCATCTAAAAATGTTCTATAAGGTCAATCTTAGTGGAGAGTTTCATGTCATCTAGAATGAAATGAAACTTGAATGAAACTCTCAATCTCAATGCAAAGTTTCATTCCACAGTTTCATATGCATTTAATTTTATGACTCATAGAGAATTGATAATCGTGTCAAAGTTTCATCCCCATTGTTAGAGTGTGCAGCGGAATTCGACTCAACTCGCTATACCCAGGAGCCAGCGCCCCTCAGGCCCAGGTCCACCGGAGCCCACAACATATATAGGTCTTGGGCCTAACTCAACCCAAAAGATTAGTCTGATAGGTGATGGTTGATCCCATCTTATATATCGTGTTCTCCCACCATCAATTATCGATGTGAGACTAAACCTAACAATCTCCCCCGTCACACATCGGACCCAACTCTTCCATCACTCTACATCATGCGATCTCCGGAAGACGTTATCCATACCCCGAGTCCAACGCTCATCACACAATCCGTGTGACCTTCGAAATGTTAACGGGCTCCCCCGTTACATGTGACCCCTGAGATTTAGGTTATTCCGACCATAGGCTCTGATACCACTTGTTAGAGTGCGTAGCGGAATTAGCCCCCACAATAAACGAGCTGTCTGCTAATCTCCACTCGTGGAAACGTCGATTGAATCTATTGAGACATACATGCAAAATCACAGACGACTCCAGAGACATGATATTTGTTAACAAGGTTCGGCTTAAGCCTAATCCCTGGGGCATGATTATGAGCGCTCCTCCCTAATACCAGCAACATCGGTCGCCCTAGGGTCCCAGCAACAATCTGCCACCCTCCCGCGAATCTGTTGCTATGTCGTCATAGTTACAACAACATCTCTCCTCTCATATTTATGAGGAGACCCGGTTACAGAGTCCAACATCAATTGTACTCTATACTGCTAAATACAACTCAGAGTCCTAGCGTAACCAAACTTGTACATAATATTCGATACATATTCTAACACCCATGAGATTCATTTTCTCTCTCTCTTCATTAAAACATTGCCACATCAACAAAAGTACACATATGACAGACTATTAAATACAAATGAAATTTCAACGAAACTCCCATTGAGACGGGCCTAAGAGTGCAGTCTAATAACTGTTTCTTCATGGTCTTTGCAATCTTGATAATTTGGACACTCAGGAATGACTTCATCTTCAAAAATCTTCAGACGAAGGTTGGCCAAAGTCATAGAGTTGTTCAAGAAAGAAGTTCGATCAGCTAGTGTCCCTAGCTAAGGGCCAAGTCAAAAGATCCAGTTTTATTTGATCAACGGAACCAAAGATCTAGTTTTATTTGATCAACGGACCCAAAATCTGTTATAGTTTTCTTATTCAGTTTCCTTTTCTTCCTTTCTTTCCTTGTTTCTCTTGATTTTTCTTTTTCTGCTTTTGTTATCGCTGTTATTGTACTGCTATGAAGTTTTTTTTGAATAAATGCATGTTGTACCAGTTCTTTCAAAACAAATGGCCAGGGGCAAAATTCATGCAAAAAACACCTTTATTGATCATTAGCAGAGGTACGTGGTCCATTAATGGTAGTGGTCTTGTTAGAATGCTCACCTTTGTTAATATATAACGGTTGACACCATATTTTGGCGCGTCGGATATTTACATATGGGCCTTCATGGCAGACTTGGAAGCGCGCCATTTGGATGGACCCGAAGGATCGGCTAAGGTAACTAATCAAGGAGATCATGACAAGAGGATTCTTCAGCCGGTTGCAACAAAGCATACACGTAGGGCCTTGTTGAAGGGGAAGATTGAGGCCCAAGCTATCTTTCATTTCCTTATATTTAGGATTTATGCTATGGTCGGTTAGGGTATGTGCTATGGTCTATAAATAGCAAACTCTAGAGAGTTCTAAAGGACATCCAATCCAATCAAATCAAACACAAACCCTTTGTCCCCGGCCAAAACCCTAGGAATAGGAGTAGAGTAGATTTCGGTGAACCTTCGACGAATAGGGTTGCATCGACCAGATCGACCTTCGGTTTGCTTGTAAGTTTAGCCATAGTTCATGTCTTGTTCGTACGACTGTATTGTGTAACTCGTGCAAGCTCGATTTGAGCTAGTTATCGGTTTGAATCTGTGTTCATGGGGTTGTATTGCTTCAATCTCACATGAGTCATTGTTTTAGGCTAGTTATCGGCTCTATTAGATTGACGATCTAATAGATTCATTAAGTTATCGATATTGTTTGTTATGCATTGTCTATTTGTTACAACTATATCTTGCCCAAACTCAATCAACAGATTAGTCTAAGCCTCAATTATATCTAGATCTATTGTTTTATGTGCATTCCTTCTCATACTCATCAAAGCTATAGATTTAAGATCAAATAGGCTAATCTGTTGATCATGATTGTTACATGTTTTGGGTTCAAGACATTTGCTTAGTTATTAGATTATCTGAGAATAGGTGGATTTGGTTTAATATGCTTGGTACGGTTGCATCTACCGGACCCCACTACTAAGTATTTTAGGCTACGTTTGTTTAATCATAGATTTGTTTATAATTGGGCGAATGGATATTGTTCATGCCATGGACCCCATATCGGCTAAACAACTCATCTATTTGCGCTTTTTTCATATGATACATGTGCTTTTGTGTATCAACATGTTCAGATTCATTAAATATACTGGACGTGGTTTAGCTTGTTTACTTTTATTTGGCTGCATGGAAACACCCCAATGCTAGTAAGTAAGCTAAGTTATTGAGTTAATTTTCATCATGGCTGCATGTGAACACACCTCTGTTGATAGTTAATCTTTATCTGATATGTTTAGTAGATCTGGTAGCTTGGGCCAGTAAACATTGCATGTATCGCATCCTTACCACACATACTGATAAGATCGGCTTGTTATATGCTCTATCAATTATATTTCATGAATAGCCGTTCGAATCTCATTACTGTGCTTTACACTGCCAGGAGTTGACTCTCTAGTCAATCTCCTTTGACTATCGGCTATCTGAGAGCCGCACATTCATGGATCTATCAGGCAACAACCGGTAGGTTCCATAATTTGACAGTTTGTCTCCTTGTCAATTGTAGGTCAAATTGACTAGCACGCCTTGAGATCGAATCAACCGAAGTGTCCTTGCCAATCAGAGGTTTAAGAGATCAGGACTCTGCTTCCACACGGTGTCTACAGATCCTTGCACGGTGTTGATGTCAGAACCCATTTTTGACATCAACACATTTTGGCACACCCAGTGGGACCACAATCGTCAACTATGGGCAAAGTCAAAGCCAAGGTCTCAACCCCAACTCAAGCTGGAGGGTCAAGAGCTCTCTGTCCGGATTCTCAAGAGCATCAAGAGATCATACGAAGGATGGAGAGGCATAGAGCTTTATGCATCCTAATAGGATTGATCGAGCAGACCGGCGCACGTCAGTCAGCCGTACCCCACGACAGGTGGCGGCATCAGAGCGAGAAGGCTTGGGGAAAGAATCCACTATGAGAACACTCTAGAGCTTGAGAGCAGATCAACATACATGAAAACTACACTTTATTCATGTATTGTCTGATTAAAGGCTTGGAGGCATCTGCCAGCGATAATTGTCTTGGGTGCAACAAGCAATATGAGGAGTACAGAAGACTTCAAGTTGATAGCTGATTCACTCATGAACGAGTGGAATATAAGGAAGGGAATCGATGTATTATGTCGAAGATGGTATTGGTGGTTGTCCTAACATAGAAGTTGTCAATGTTGATCAAACCCAACACCAAGAAGACAGGCAGGATGAACATCATCCGCGGTATCCCAGAAGGCTGACCAAGACTCAGAAGAGAAGCATTCGACGGTAAAGTAAAGCTGAAAGGCAGCGCTGGGAGTCATCAGGTCATGCCACGAGCTTCTTCTTGCCCATAGAGTTCAGAGCATCGGTGGAAACCGAGGTTTACTCTGACTTTGATGAGACAGAGTTTGGGGGGCAAACCGGTGGGCTCACGCGTGGCTTTCAAGTAGTCTTTGGTAAGCCTGAGAGACACAGGCATTTGAAGGCACTATACATCCAAGGATACATCAACGAGAGACTGGTTAGATGAATACTGATTGATGGTGGTGCTTCCATCAACCAAATGTCGTTCCATATTGTTCAGAAGCTGGGACTGGAATCCAAAGAGCTCCTCAAAACTAATATGACGCTTGGGGACTTTGGAGGAAGAATGTTAGGGACTCATGGAGTTCTACAAGTGGAGTTGATTGTTGGTAGCAAGACCCTGTTGATAACTTTCTTCGTCATTGATGGAGAAACCTCATATAATCTGCTCATGGGGAGAGATTGGATTCATGCCAATTGTTGCATCTCGTCTACCATGCATTAGTGTGCGGTACAGTGGCCGGACAATGATGAACTTGAGATAATCCCAGCCGACATCTCAATCTCCATAGCAACCGTTGACCCTGATTATTTGGATTTGGAAGATTATGCAAATGAGTGTTTCTATGGAAGAAGGTTGCAGGAAGACTGCATTACATTCAGCAGTGTAAATCAATAGCCTATCCAAGCAGTGTAAGTCTTTAGGTCTCGGTTTGTTCCATCAACCAGGACTAAAGGATACCTTTTGGCGCGCTTTGAAAGTGTTGCCTCCTGTTTTATTTCCGGTCCATTTTTTTCATTTTCCTCCCGTCTGAAAGTAATAAACCCACTAAATATGCATGTACACAGGTGACATTAATACTACACCAAAATATTTAATTAGTTAACAATACAATAATATTTACATTTAGTTAACTACACAACATGCATAAATTACACAACAGATAAATTTAAAATAACCTACCTACAATGTAAACCACTCCAACTAGCACTAAACAAAGTAAAACTAAAATGCACTTAATATAAGTGGCATAACAATTTCACGATTAGTCCCAACTAAAACGATCAGATCATCAGTCTTTTTAACATCTATGGGTTTCTTCCACTGGCTCACTTCCTCAACATGTGTCGTAGCCGCTTCTATAAGAGATTTTTGCATGTGTTCAACATATTCTTCCTTCTAGTATCATCCTTCACATCCAGTGTCATCCCACTGAAATAAAATAAAGATGTTTAATCAAAATAATTAAAAAAGAGCTACAAATTGACCTTAACACAATAATGCAACAAATAGCTCACATTGCGATCCAGACACTTGTAGAATATACGACCCTTGTTGGGACACTCCTTCCTCGCTCGATACTCCATCACAATCTTTTGCTCACACTCGCCGCACGCGATGAGAGGGGGGTCTAGCCTCAGCTGTCGCTTTGGAACCCAATGACTTGTCAAGGACCTGGAAGCAGTTTCCATCTAATCCTTTATTTCTCTATCTACTACATCCAAATATGCAAACTAACAAGTGTTTTTAGCTAAAATGTTAAACAATTGATCATCAAAATTGAAGATCGTCCAAATATCAAAACTAACAAGTACTTAGACCACAAAATGAGATGTGGTATTGATAAACATGGGAGGAAAAAGTTAGTAACCTTTAGAACCAAAGAAATGATGACAGAGTCAAATCCTTGTGAAGAATATAGGATGAAGAACAGAGCCCGGTGGTGAAGAATTTAGAGAGCTGAAATTTAAAGTGGCTCAGAGTTGGAGAGAAAGAAGGGAACACATATATATAGCATGAAAAAATCAGTCCCTGTTGCATAACAAAACCTAAAGGCGTTCCTTTATTTTCGGTTGGTATCACAAACCATGTACAAACTTTTCATCCCGCTTGTTGTTACAAACCAGGACTAAAGGTTGACCTTTAGTCCCGGTTGGTAACACCAACCGGGACTAAAAGTCCCCTCCTACAAATACTTGACAACATAGCCGTTGGGAGGGGACTTTTAGTCCCGGTTGGGGACTAAAAATATTATTACTCTCGGACACAAAATTTACCGAGACTATTGCACATTTTGGACATCGACGAAAAACATGTTCTCTAATAGTGCGAGATGGGGCGACCCCTCCACCGTGAATCCTCTCCCGAGGGTCCATGAAAACCACAGGCATGCGTCGAGTCTTTGCTGGAATGTTTGCTCCCAAGGCTAAAGCCATATACCAGCAAAATCTTTTGAGGCTTCTCTCGTATTGTGGTCGTAGTCGTGGATCTATAGAAGGTCACGACAGTGGTGTGTATCAAACACCATCAAATCGGAAGGGGTGTAGATCAAACCACACATGCCATCCTGGCTGCCAGCTGCAACATCGATAACCGATGCCAACAGTTGGTGGAAGACATTACTTTTCCAATTTTCCACTAGTAGAAAAAAGGTCTTTACTAGTGGCCCCCCCAAAACACACCACAGGCAGTTTTGTTTGTCACGCGCCTGTGGTGTGTTTTGGCCCGGGTAGATTTGCCAACCGCCTGTGCAGATTGATTACCACTGGAGGTTGGCATAACCCAACCGCCAGTGTAAATCTGGCAGTTGGCATAACTCAACCGCCAGTGTAAATGGGGCGATTTACACTGGCGGTTGAGTTATGCCAACAGCCAGTGGTACATCCTGCCTATATATACATCCCTCCCGACCAGCACTCTCTCCTTCCTGCCGACCAGCTACAGTTCTCGCCGCCACCTTCCATTGGAGGCGATTTTGGAGGTCCAGAATTTTCAAAATACAAGGGGAGAGGTTTTGATCTTCATTTCTTGGAAGGAGGTTGTTAAAAAAGGTTAGTTTTATGTCCCTTTTGCCTCATTTAGCTCATTTTTGCTCAATTTGAGCCACATTTTGGATCTAGGGTTTCACCATGAGTGAGAGAGAAGAATACCTAGGTTATTTTCTTTGTTTATTCATGTGAGGTTGATTAAATTAATTATATAATATATCTCCTCTCTCTATTTTCATGTTTGCTTTTTAATTTAGTTTATGCTAGATATATTTACTTGTTTTCATGAATCAATGTTGTGTTAAATAGAATTTATGTATAGAGGGAAGGGAAGTGTAGTTTTTTTGTTAGTTTTTTTTAATTATTCTACTTAGGTTTTTTATTATGCTTTTTGATTTCTCAATTTATTTCATCCACTATATGCACTTATGTTTCATTAATTTTGTGTTTTTAATATTGATACTTATGTTTTTTTAATTATGATACTTAGATTTTTTACTTTAATAACTAGCTAAATAATGCCTAGACCCTAGCTAATAATCCCTAGGTAAATCATAAATCCTTAGCTAAATAATCCCCCTAGCTAATAATCCCTAGCTAAACCCTAAACCCTAGCTAATAAACTCTAAACCCGAGGTAAATCCTCTATAAACTTCATTTATGCAGACAAGGGGGCATTTTGATTTGAGGACTGTTGGAAGGAGTTGATTTTGGAGAGCCACATTTATCAAAATACAAGGGGGAGGTTTTGATCTTCATTTCATGGAAGGAGATTGCTAAGAAAGGTTAGTTTTAATCCATTTTGCCTTATTTTGCTCATTTTTGCTCAATTTGAGCAACCTTTTGGATCCAGGGTTTGACCATGAGTGAGAGAGAAGAATACCTAGGTTATTTTCTTTACTTTCTTCAAGTTAGGTTGATTAAGATGGTTACATAATAGTTATCCTCTCTCCCTTTTCAAAGTCAGGTATTGATGGAGAGGTCATTCTGGATGTATAAGTTATCAAGGCTAGATGCATCATATATACCCGAGGTTGATAAGTTTATTGATGCCGCTAAGAACCATGCTTGGAGAACAAAGAAGACGCATATACATTGTCCATGCATGGACTGCAGGAATGTTGTTGTATTTGATGACCATCAACAAATCTTTTCTCATCTTGTCTGCCGAGGATTACTTGATTTGGACAAAGCATAGAGAGGGTACCTCTGTGCCTTATACAACAGTTAGTCATGCAAATATCGATGCCGATAGTCCAGATATGCTTGTTGACGGTGGGTTTCAATTCGTACACGAGACACAACAACCTGTCACTAATGGTCCTGATCATGGTTTCAGTGGAAAATTGAAGGCGTCGGAACTGATGTGATGCAAAATAATATGGTTGCGGAAGATGCAAAATTCCTAGAGGCAATGTTGCGTCGTCATGCAGAAGATCCATCAATATTCTTCAAGAAAGGTATGGAGGGCCTGATGAAGGCAACAGAAGAGCCTTTGTACGATGAGTCTAAGGGTTGCACCAATGAGTTCATGACCTTGCGTTCGGTGCTAAAGTTGTTGGAATGCAAAGCTAGGTTTGGTCTTTCCGATGCTGACTTTGATGCATTCTTGAGTATTATCACAGACATACTTTCAAAGGAAAACAAAGTGCCTGCTAACACGTACTATGCAAAGAAGCTAATCAGTCCACTTACGATGGGTGTTCAGAAGATCCATGCTTGTAGAAATCAATGTATCCTATATCGAGGTGACGATTATAAGGACATGGAGAGTTTTCCAAAGTGTAATGCAAGTAGGTACAAAACGAATAAAGACTACAAAGAGGAACATTGTGCTACCTCGGTGTGTAAAGGAAAGAAGCGAAAGAAGACCCAACAGAGTTCAAAACCCATGAGCAAAGAAAAAGAAGTAGACTATTATCCGCAGAAAACGATTCATGTTTTGGTGATATGCTACCTGCCTGTGGTCGATCGACTAAGGTGTTTGTTTGCTAACCCAGAGGATGCCAAACTTATGAGTTGGCATGCTTCTGATGAGCACATCAAAGACGATTGGAAGCTTCGGCACCTAGCCGACGGCAAGCAGTAGAAGATTTCAATAACAACCACAGAGACTTTGCAAAGGAACCCAGAAATGTTAGGTTTGCACTAAGTACTGACGAAATGAATCCATTTGCTGAGAGGAGCAGCACGCACAACACATGGCCCGTGATCCTCACCATCTACAACCTTCCGACATGGTTGATGCAGAAGCAAAAGTACCTCATGCTACTCATCCTTATCTCTGGACCTACACAGCTTGTAGTTGACATGGATGTTTTCTTGGAGCCTTTAATGGAAGACATGAAGATATTGTGGGAAACATGTGTTAAAATGTGGGACAAGTATCGCAAAGAATGATTCACGTTGAGAGCAATTATATTTGTTATGATCAACGATTACCCTGATCTCTTCACATTATCAGGGCAGTTCAAGGGAAAGGTTGGTTGTGTGGTATGCATAGATGAAACCGCTCACATGTTCCTTATTGTATCTAAGAAGATAGTGTACATGAGGCATAGGCGCTTCTTATCGAAAGGACATAGGTACCGCCAAAAAAGACGGATAAGTACTTCGACAATAATGTTGAACTATGTTGACACCGTTTTTCAACACGTGTCAAATGAGCTAAGGCTTGACTGGTCAGCGACCGTTCTCCATCGGCATGGGGAAATCTTGAGCCGGTATTGCCGATGAGAGTGCTGTGGGAAGACCCAGTGCGCTGCCGATGGAGGCTGGATCTTTGTCGACAAAAGTTAATCGGTGAAGTCTTACTGATGCTGGTTGCCGATAAAGAGGCATTGTCGATTGCCGATGAGGGGGCATTACTGATAAGGAGACATTGCCGACTACCGATGAAGGGTCAGCCGACAGCTGATGAAGAGTGGTTGCCGATTGCCGATAGGGATTGATTGGTGAAGATAGTTACCAGTACAAGGTCGCCGATCGGGAAGTATTACCGATGCCGATAGGCATGAAGTGCCGATGAGATGACTTAGCGCGTGATATCAGCGGAAGAATACTGGTGGCCAAAGAAGGAAGTTGTGGATTGAAGGGATCTGCCAATGGAAAGTTTCCATCGAAGAGAAGTATAAGGAAACTGGTGTTTTGTACCAGTATTGTTATAGTAGTTTGAATCTGACTCTTGCATGAGTCGTTTATTTTCCTTTAAAATAGGTGTGTTTGTTTAGGAAATAAATATTATTGTTTTAGATCCAACTCCTGCGTGAGTCAGTTTCCTTAAAAATAGGAGTTTGTTTAGGAAGGATATGAGTCGTGTCCTTGTACAACTCTCCATGCGGGAGTATAAATATGTGCCCGAGGGCCATGAATCAATACAATCAATCCAATTCAAAACAAACCAATTTTATCTTATTCTACCTTTTATTGCAATCTACCTTTTACTGCATTAGCTATAGTTATCAACGAGTTCTTCAAGCTTCGACGGGCTGCATCATCTTGATCTCCGTCAAATCCTTGCGAGTTCCGCGTGGGAGTACCTCTGAGCTTTGGCATTCCGGGCGCATTGCTGTTTGCCTCGTTCAGCTCTGCTCTAGTTATCCTGATCAAGCCTCAATCCCAGCATTCGGGCGCATCACCGTTGTCTGGATTGGACCTTGTTCTAGTTATCCTTGATCAATCTGAGCCTTGACGTCCGGGCGCATCGCTGTCGTCTCGTTCAGTTTGTTCTAGTTATCATCCGTGTCGATTGATTGGTTAAATCGACTGGCACGCCTCTGAAATACCAAGCTTTGGGTAATAGCCCGAGGTGTTCGCAAATACTGACGCTTTTTGTGTCAACACCTCTTTTGGCACGCCTAGTGGGACCCGATTATACAAATCTACGCATTCGGCATGGGTGATCACGCCGATGTCAACCAGAGGAATGTCATTGAAGTCTCTGAGGCCGATCTGAAAGATGACCAGAAGCAGGCCATGGAGCGGGCTATGGAGGAATACAAGCAGTTGTATCTCAAATCCTTCAGCCTCAGCAGGAGCGGTGAAGCAATTCAGAAGCAAGACCCGCCGTTGCCACGGCAGGTTACGTACGACGCCAACCCTGGTAAGCTACAAGAGATGGTTAACGCTGTTGTAAGTCAAGCATTGATTAGCCACTCCAACGTGCTATCCAATACTGTCTACAATGCCGTCACGCAATCATTCAAAGAAGGGCATGCACCTCGTTATGTCGGTCGAGCGTACCATCAACCTGGATTGGCATCTACAAGTCCATCGGCAGCCCCAGTGGCGTCTTCCACCCCTGTGGAACCGTCTGCCGATGTGGCTACATCACCCAGACCGAACGTTGGCGGCGTCACCAAGCTCAACCCAGATCCAGCCGCGTCGGCAACTTCAAGACCAGTCCCTGCTGACTGGTGGGGATATGGTATGCCTCCAAATCTATATGCTGGTTCTAACCTGGTGCAGGGAGACAGTTCAGCTTGGAGGAACTCTATGACATCGGCAGTGTCGTCACAGCCGATGGCCCCCATAATGCACAACTCTGCGCCTGCTCCAAACATGCAAGTGCCATCGGAAGATCTTCAGATGATCCCAAAGATACCTCTGATGCCACCATCGGCAAGTTCGATGCCGATGCAACATATTGTAACCACCAGCAGTCAGTCTCTGGTGGCAAATTCACAGGCTGGAGTGCCGATTCCCCAAGGCAATCTGGTGATTGACTGCTCCAGAATACAAGAGCCGCATGCTCTGGTCAGCTATCAGCCATCGGTAACCCATATGCCGATGATTTATAATCCTGGTTGGGTCAACCAGCCGCCGGCTCAACAGCCTGGCCTGTCGACGTATCATTATGGAGGCCCGACTTATACTCAGAGCGGACCATCGGTACAGCAACCGATGAATGCGACGATTCAACCTAATCCGCTAAGTGTGCAAAACTATCCATCGGTGAGTCAACCGATGCATAGTTCTCAGATGACTGGTGCTGCGCCCATGACTACTCCGCATCATCTTCAAGAAGCGCATCCGCCGACTCCACCAGTTGATAACCAGCCATTGAGTCGGCAAGAGCAGGACGCATACTGGGCCCGTAAGATTGCCGAAGTCATGACAGAACAGTTCGGCATCAAACCCAAGGTCAATACGTACTCTTATCGGACTCCATATCCTCCTGGATATGACTTGATTCCTCTCCCAAATCGATACAAAGTGCCCGATTTTACCAAGTTCTCCGGCCAAGACGACACGTCAACAATGGAGCACATCAACCGCTTCATTATCCAGTGCGGGGAAGCTGCCAGCAGGGAGGAATTAAGGGTGAGATTGTTCTCTTCGTCATTGTCTGGATCGGCATTCACATGGTTCATATCGTTGCCTCCAAATTCTATAATTACGTGGGCCGATCTGGAGAGGCAATTTCACAAATACTTCTTTGCTGGCATACATGAGAAAAAGCTTACCAATTTGGTCAAAATGAGGCAACGCAATGACGAATCGGTAGAAAGCTTTGTGCAAAGGCTATGGGACGTGAAGAACAAGTGCTACAGTTTGGTGCTTGATGATCGGCAGCTGGCAGATTTGGCTTTCCAAGGGTTATTGCCGCACATCAAGGACAAGTATGCGTCCCAAGAGTTCGAGAGCCTAAGTCACCTGGTGCAAAGGATTGCCGATCAAGATATCAATACCTTTGAACCCAGGAAGACTTGGAACAAGAAGGTGACCTTCATCGGGAAAGAGGAAGACTCTGGATCGAATGAAGAGCTGAATATCGACGCGGCCGAATGGGTGAAGGATAAGAAGCCTGTGTCTTGTCCGTTCGGCCAAAAGGAGACCGAGAGGTACACCTTCGACGTCACCAAGGCCGATAGGATGTTTGACTTATTTCTGCAAGAAGGGCGAATCAAGTTAGCACCCAACCAAGTGATTCCATCGGCCGAGGAGCTTAAGAAGATTAGGTACTGCAAGTGGCATAATGCAACCTCACACGGTACCAATGACTGCAAAGTATTCAGGCAGCAATTGCAGTTAGAGATTGAATCTGGGCGTATTAAGTTCGAAAGTACTAAAGTCTAGAAACCGATGAAGATAGATCAGCACCCGTTCCCAAACAATATGGTGGAAATCAGCGAAAAAACCAGAGTGCTGACATCAGAGGCTGCTAGGAGGAACTCATCGGTAGACCCCAACCACCAAGTACCAGAGCATGACGCAAGGGAGTTTGCCGATGATAGAAAGGGTAAGAAGGTTGCCGACGAAGGAGGCAGCGCCAACAGGGCTTCTGGAGTAGTGATCACACACAACCGATCAAGGCGAGATCATCGGCAATCACCTGAAGAACGGTATCAGCAAGAAGAAGAGGAGCATCGGGAGTGGCTTCGACATAAAGACCACTGGAAGTGCCCCTTCTTCGTTCACTGCTGGGAGGAAGGCATCAGGCTACCCACTGCCGATAACTGTCCAGAGTGCAACGGGTATTACGCTGCCGATCGGTCAGGTAAGAGACCTTGTTTTGATGATCAGGAACCCAGGTACGCCAGACCGCTCAGAGATAACAGATCGGCACATGACCGACTGGGGGGCAAGCTTAGTGCCCATGATCGGTTGGGCAGACGTGTTGATCAGGGGGAGCTGGAAGAGATGGCCAATGCTAGAGTGCCCGGCGAAGATATATTCTCCAGAGATCCCGACATCGGAAGGGGTGCCGATGTAAGTAGTGGGAAGCGGTACCAGTCTGTCTGGAAGACCAAGCTTCCTCCGTGGTGCCCTAAGGGTCTGACTAAGACCCAGAAGAGAAGGATCCAGCGCCAGCGCCGTGATGACCTGTGCAACGATGCAGAACCCTCAATGGGGAAGCAGTGGAGGCCCAAGCGCAAGGATAGGGATCCATCGGCAGATATCAATATGGTCGTCATGTTGCCGATAGAGTTCATGGCACCCGTCAGTGATGATGAGGAGACTGCCGATATGGCACAGTTGATGCTGGATCCGATGACGGTCGTCTTTGAAAAGCCTGCCGATGATGAGAGGCAGCATCTGAGGGCTCTGTTCGTTAAGGGTAAAGTGGATGGTCAGCCGATGACCAAGATGCTGGTAGATGGTGGCGCGTTGATCAACATAATGCCATATGTCATGTTCGGAAAGCTTGGTAAAGGTGACCAGGACTTAGTCAAGACAGACATGAAGCTCAAGGACTTCGAGGGCAACGTGTCAACAGCTATGGGGGCCATATGTGTTGATTTAACCGTCGGTTGTAAAACTTTGCCGACAACGTTCTTTGTGATCAGCGGCAAGGGCACTTACAACTTGCTCCTCGGAAGGGATTGGATCCATGCCAATTGTTGTATCCCTTCTACTATGCATCAAAGTCTGGTATAGTGGATCAGGGACAGAATTGAGGTCGTCCGTGGTGACGCCCCATCTACTATTGCATCGGCAGAGCTGGAAACCTACGAACAGACCAGGTGCATATCCGGCGAAGCCTGGGACAAGGAATTCCTCAGAGTTGCCGATTACCGCATTAAGCCGATCCAAGCAGTCGGTCCTGAGGAAGAAGTTTAATGGATCGGTTCGCTGACGACGGAAAGCTGGGGCAGGGCTTCACGTCTGCCGATGATTTACTCGAGGTCGACATCGGCGATGGTAGTAAACCTAGGCCTACTTTTATTAGTGCTAAGTTAGATTCCCAATGTAAACAGCGGTTGACTGATTTATTAAAAGAGAATAAAGATTGTTTTTCTTGGGACTATACAGAGATGCCTGGTTTAGACCGATCGATAGTTGAACATCGGTTACCCGTCAAATCCGGTTTCCAACCACATCGGCAGCCGGCGCGCCGATGCAATCCTACTATCTTACCCGACATTAAGGCTGAGATTACTAAGTTAATCGAAGCTGGATTTATTCGGCAATGCCGATATGCCGATTGGATCTCTAACGTGGTTCCTGTGTATAAAAAGAATGGAAAACTTCGTGTTTGCATTGATTTCAGGAATCTGAACAAGGCTACGCCGATGGATGGCTACCCGATGCCCGTTGCCGATCTGCTGATCGATGCTGCTGCTGGACATCAAGTTATTAGCTTCATGGATGGTAATGTTGGGTATAATCAAATATTCATAGCTGAAGAGGACATATCCAAGACTGCTTTCCGATGTCCAGGTCATGTTGGCTTGTTTGAGTGGGTGGTCATGACTTTTGGCTTGAAAAATGCCGGTGCTACTTATCAGAGGGCGATGAATTTCATCTTTCATAAGTATATCGGCACAATAGTTGAAATCTATATTGATGACGTGGTGGTCAAGTCTGGAGACTTCCAGAAGCATCTTGCCGATTTGCGGAAAATATTGGAGTGCACGAGGGAGCATGGGTTAAAGATGAATCCTAACAAGTGTGCATTTGGCGTATCAGCAGGGCAGTTTCTGGGTTTCATGGTGCATCAGAGAGGCATTGAAATCGGTAGAAAGTCCATTGATGCAATTAGCAAGGTGGTTGCTCCTATGAACAAGACTGAGTTGCAGTCCTTGATCGGCAAGATTAATTTCATCAGAAGATTTATATCCAATCGGTCTAGTAAGATTAAATCTTTTAGCCCTTTGTTGAAATTAAAAGCCGATCAAGAGTTTATATGGAAAGAAGAGCAGCAGTTAGCCTTAGAGGAGATTAATAAATACTTGGTGAATCCTCCAGTCTTGGTTCCACCTCAACACGGGAAGCCTTTCAGGTTATATTTGTCTGTCGATGATGGTGTTATCGGATCAACCTTAATTCAAGAGTTTGAGGGGAAAGAACGTGTAATATATTACCTGAACAGAAGGTTGGTGGATGCTGAAACCAGGTATTCGGCCATAGAGAGATTATGCTTATGTTTATATTTCTCTTGCATTAAATTAAGGCATTATTTACTGTCGGCTGAATGCACTGTCGTCTGCAAAGATGATGTGGTCAAATACATGTTGTCAATGCCGATTTTGAGTGGACGAATTGGTAAGTGGATTTTGGCACTGTCAGAGTTTGACCTGAGGTATGAATCGGCTAAGGCTGTTAAGGGTCAGGTGATAGCCGATTTTGTTACTCAGCATTGCAGTATGGTGAGCTTTGTTGAGATTGCTCCTTGGGCTTTATTCTTTGCTGGGTCTACGTGCAAGGATGGAGCAGGTATCGGTATTCTCTTGATTTCACCCCGAGGACAGAAGTATGAGATCTCGTTGTCGATTGTGGCTACTTCAACAAATAATCAGGCTGAATACCAAGCTTTACTTAAGGGTTTAGAACTACTCAGGGAAGTGCGTGCCGATGCTGTTGAAATCTTCGGCGATTCTATGTTGGTGATTAACCAATTGATTGGGACATATGAATGCCGAAGTGAAGTTTTGATTGCTGCCCATGAACGGTGTTTGCGGTTGTTAAGGGAGTTCAAAGAATATCGCCTTGAGCACATCCCAAGGTTGCATAATGAAGAGGCCAATCGGTTAGCACAGAATGCCTCAGGGTATCAACCGATTCAAGAAGTCACGCCATCGGTAACAGTTGCTGATGATTGGAAAAAGGAGATTGCCGATTACTTGAGGGATCCATCTAGGAAGGTTGAAAGGCGTCTAAGGTTCCAAGCTACTAAGTATGTGCTCCTCGACGATGAGTTGTATTATCGGACGATTGATGGAGTTTTGCTTAGATGTCTTGGCAAAGAGGAATCGAAAGAGTTGATGGGTGAGATCCATGAAGGTGTATGTGGAGCGCATCAATCGGCATTCAAGATGAAGTGGATGATGAGGCGGAATGGATATTATTGGCCGACAATTCTTGAAGATTGCTTCAATTATTTCAAAGGGTGCCAGGACTGTCAGAAGTTTGGTAATGTGCAAAGGGCACCTGCATCGGCAATGAATCCTATAATTAAGCCTTGGCCGTTCAGAGGATGGGCTATTGATCTCATCGGCCAAATTTATCCGCCATCGAGCAAAGGGCACAAGTTCATACTTGTTGCTACCGATTACTTTACTAAGTGAGTCGAAGCAATTCCTTTGAAGAAGGTGCCATCGGCAAACATGGTGGATTTCGTTAAAGAGCACATTGTTTACCGATTTGGTATTCCTCAAACTATTACTACCGATCAGGGAACTATGTTCACATCGGGAGAATTTGATGAGTTCGCTGCTAGCATGGGTTTCAAGGTGTTAAACTCTTCTCCTTATTATGCCTAGGCTAATGGTCAGGCTGAAGCCACTAATAAGGGGGTTATCAAGCTTATTCAGCGCAAGATTGAAGAAAACCCTAGAAGGTGGCATGTGGTGCTAAACGAGGCTTTATGGTCATATCGGATGGCTTGTCATGGTGCAACCAAGGTTTCGCCGTATCAGTTGGTCTATGGACACGATGCTGTCCTGCCTTGGGAAATCAAAACTGGTTCTAGGCGATTATCTTTTCAGGATCAATTGACGACCGATGATTATATTACTCTGATGAAAGATGAATTAGAGGATTTAGCAGGTCATCGGTTGAGGCCATTAATTAGCATTGAAGAGAATAAGAGGAGGGTTGCCAGATGGTATGACAAAAAAGTAAAGGCGAAGGAGTTTGCCGATGGTGATTTAGTTTGGAAGTTGATTTTACCGATCGGGACTAAGAGCCCTAAATTTGGAAAGTGGTCCCCTAATTGGGAGGGTTCTTATCGGGTAAAACAGTCTGCTCCTTGTAATGCTTACATTTTGGAAACTCTCAAAGGAGTTGCGTTCCCTAGAGCGATCAATGGCAAATACTTAAAAAGGTATTAACCTAGCATATGGGTAGATGCATAGTACTCAGTTGAATGCCGATGAACGGAGAGTTATATAAACATCGGTAGAAATAAACTAGCGTTATATTACAAGTCAAAATCAAGCATCAGAATTATGTTTGTCGATACAACAGACAGATTACAGTAAGGAGTGGATGGCTGATATCGCACGCAGGCGAATTTGCTCTATTTCATCCATCTCCTTGGCATCGGCATCGGCAGAACCCTCGACCGGCTTGATTTTCTTCTTCCACAGTATAGCTTGTCGTGCATTCTGGTCCCTTTCTTGCCGCAGGACCCTGATGGAGTCGAAGAGTTGGGTTTTCTGCTGGTTGGCTGCAGTCAGATCCCCCTCGACCTTCTGTAACTCCGTCAGTAGCTCCTCCTTCTTTGCCGATAGTCGGGAGATTTCTTGATTAAGGTTACCGATGGAGACTTCTGCTTGACCGATGCCTTTGTGCTTCTCATCGGCAATGTCTTTGAACTTAAGGTTTTCATCCTCGCTCTTAGATTGAGCGGCCCTATCGACAATGCGACGGGTAAGCTTCTGATACTGGATCTGCTTAATTTCGAGGAAGGTTGCCTGGAGAAGGACTTCTTTCATATCGGTGGGGAGGTGGCTTTGGATGTCCTTGAACGCGATCCTTGCTGCCGATGAATCTTGGATGAGCTGAGACGTGTCTTGTAGCAGCAAGGAAAGCAACTCTTCCAGTTTAGATTTGATCTCTGCCGATAAGGGTGGCACCAAACTCTCCTCTTCGTCGTCATCAGGGATGTCGACCATGAAAGAGAATAGGCTGTCTGCTTGGATGAGGCCGTGGCGTTCGTCTTCATTCTGAGGATTCAAGCTATAGGAGAAGAGACTGTCCGGAGAGTTCTAAGCCTGAAAGCAGAAGTTAAAATATGCCGATTGTAAAATTATACTATGAGTTTTGAAGTAATCGAATTACCGTCTTGAAGCGGATCTCCTGCCTGGGACTTGGCATACTGGATGGTCTAGCTTCATCCTGGACATCGGCAGCAGATGCCGATGACTGGGCCCTTGTTGGAGAAGCAGCCGACGCCGCTGGTGCTGGCATAGTTGTTGCCGGTGTCGCTTCCGATATGGTGGCCGGTTCTTGTGGCGGCGATCCCACTCTATCATCAGGGACTTCGGTCGATGGTGCCGATGCCGACGTTGCCTCTGCTGCCACGACGGGTGGAGTTGTCTCTTCGCCGAGGAGTCTGGCCGATGGTGTCGATGACGATGCCTCCACCAGTGTAACGGGTGTTGTCTCTCGATATGGGACATCGTCCATCGGTTGATCAGGCACAGAAGCCGATGGAGGATCTGCCGATGACCTGTCGGTGGTTGGTGCAACCAGGGCCGATGAGGGTTCCGTCGATGGCGCGTCGGCAGTTGGTGGTGCAAGTTGAGCCGGTGGTGAAGGAGAAGCCAGCCTCAGGCGCCTCTTTTTCGTCGGCGCAGCGGTAGGGGAGCCAACCCGCTTGGACGAAGCCCGGGGGGCATCGGCAGCCGGGCTGGAAGGTGTTTGCCTGCTGGAAGCAGATGCCGATGACCATAGTGCCTGAAAATACAAAGCAAGTTATACACGATAAATGTTGCCGATAAAACAGTATGTAATCGGTACGGGTAAAAGCGAGTTTACTGCATAAACCCGCGTCAGGGCAACAGCAGCGGCCGATGTAGCCTGGGCTTTTGTGGGTGTTGGCGTAGGTACCTGTTGAGGCGTGAAGGCGGCCAGCGTCGGAGCTTTGTTGCCGATGATCGATATGGGGCCCATTATCCGAAGATTAAAGGGCCTACCACTGTTACTCGTTGTGGGGACTGGATCATCGGCCTGTCAGGCGCAAAGGAGTTAAGTGCTGATACCGATGACAAAAATAAAGTAATAAAAATACATCGGATGGCAGACTTACTGCGTCATCAGGGATGATGTAATCGGCGTCAATCAAGTGCCGATAGTAGTGCGAAGACTTGGCGAGTAGCTGGCACTTCCACTCTTGCCACCAAGACTTGTACTCGTTGGTGATGAAGGAGGTTAGCGACCAGGAAGACAAGTCGAGGTCTGACATATCGGCATCGGCAGGAAGATTGACGACTTTGTTCCAGTCTAGATTACTGGAGATTATCTACCTGGTTCTTACTACCTTAGAGTAGCAGAGTTTGATCGGCAGTTGGCCAAATGCTAGTTGTCTCGCTGCTGCCGATGGGTAGTAGAACTCGTAGGATGGTGGGGCATTCTTCCCAGACCCAAAGATATTTACTGGGATAGCTCGGGGAGTGATGCTGGCCCTCATGATTGCTTGGTACTCGGGTAGGTTCACATCGGTCAAGTTGAACAGCAGCGGGAACTGGTTATGTTCATCAATATATGGCCACCAGGTCCGTTCCGAGGAGGGAAGTCCGTTGTAGAACTTCTGAAAGAAGTAACCGAAGTGCTCTGTATCGGCATCGGTACTTGGTAGCACTATGATGGCCTCTCCAAAATTAAGTGGAGGGCGAGTTGCCGATTCGTCGCCCCCATATCGGTAATCTTCCGATATGTCCCTTGGGAATTGTTGGGCAAACAAGTCAAACTGGAGGGCCTTGTGCATGTGTGCATTCAACCACAGATTGACAAACCACCAGGGGCCTCCGAGATTGTCGATGGGTTCTCCTAGCAGTAGCTTCTGGGACACTTGATGCAGCAATTGGTATACTAATCCAAGAAGATACCTGCCTAAGGGGAGCCTTGTTCCATCGGCAAGTAGTTCAGCCGCTGGAAGGTGCATGGTGGTCGGACCGATGGTTTTGCCACAGAAGACGAACTTTTCCAACCACATGTTTAAGAAAATGGCGTGCTCCCGTTGGGTTACCGATCCGGTTTTCTGGTTCTCTTTGATGTAGCCCGTCCAACCGCCGATATTCCGGGGGTTCACCTTGTACTCGGATTTTCTGTTGAAAAGGCTGAACGTATTGGCAGAGGTGATGTCCAAGCCGGTCAGCATGTAGACATCGGCAAGGGTTGGGGTAGCTGGTCCATGCCTGAAGAGGAAAGCGTTCATGCTATCGGACCAGAAGTATGAGGCTGCCATCATTAAGTTTTCGTTCTTCTCCATATCGGCAATTGAAAGCCTAATACACTGATCCAGGTTACGTTCTTGCCAGTACACTTGCTGTGATCTGACTACTCTCAGGTACCAGTTCTTCCATCCCTTAGTAGGCTTGGGCCATGAGCGGAATGTGTCCTTCCACAGTCCTAGACCAAAACACTCAGACCTGAACGGTACCCGGTTAGTTTCTGCATTGATGATGAAGGTGGGGTCTGGATTGCCTATTGGGCCTAGGCAGCTGAGGTTGGAACTGGCGAGTGGAATCACTACCTTATTGTACAGTTCCTAGGGTTCTAAGAAAAAGGGACGAATCAGAAAAAGAGTGAGGATAAATCCAGATTTTTGCGAGGAGAAGAACCGTACAGGAGGTTGGATTAGGCGGGGAATAAGCCTTACCTTTGGAATGTCGACTTGGATCGCCATTGGAGTCAGAGGAATGCTTGCAGTTCGTCCTTGGATTGCGGAGGAGTACTGTTGCTCGAGCTTGTGTTCTTCAGAGTGGCTGGAGGTTGAAGACGAAGGCAGGAAGGTGAAAGTGAAAATGGGCTCGGGTAAAAAAGGCGGTGTGGATCCCGGTAACTTTTATAATCTTACTCAGGGGCATTTTGGGGTTCTGTTTCACACTGTGCAGGAATGTGGAGAGGCCCACGGTAGATACGCGCGGTGATCGATGTGGTCTGCAACTGTTTGTGCTACAATCGAGGGATTTTATTATTAAATTGCAGTTCCACACACGGGGATCGAGGAAACCGTGCATCTATCTCGGAGGTAATGGCTACAGCAACGGCTACAGTGGAGAGAATTTCGGCACGTAAAGTATTATACGTCCCAAAACTGGGGGGCATGTGTTGACACCGTTTTTCAACATGTGTCAAATGAGCTAAGGCTTGACTGGTCAGCGGCCGTTCTCCATCGGCATCGGGAAATCTTGAGCCGGTATTGCCGATGAGAGTGCTGTGGGAAGACCAAGTGCGCTGCCGATGGAGGCTAGATCTTTGTCGACAAAAGTTAATCGGTGAAGTCTTACTGATGCTGGTTGCCGATGAAGAGGCATTGTTGATTGCCGATGAGGGGGCATTACAGATAAGGAGACATTGCCGACTACCGATGAAGGGTCAGCCGATTCATGTTTTGGTGATATGCTACCTGCCTGTGGTCGATCGACTGAGGTGTTTGTTTGCTAACCCAGAGGATGCCAAACTTATGAGCTGGCATGCTTCTGATGAGCACATCAAAGACGATTGGAAGCTTCGGCACCTAGCCGACGGCAAGCAGTGGAAGATTTCAATAACAACCACGGAGACTTTGCAAAGGAACCCAGAAATGTTAGGTTTGCACTGAGTACTGACGAAATGAATCCATTTGCTGAGAGGAGCAGCACGCACAACACATGGCCCGTGATCCTCACCATCTACAACCTTCCGACATGGTTGATGCAGAAGCAAAAGTACCTCATGCTACTCATCCATATCTCTGGACCTACACAGCTTGTAGTTGACATGGATGTTTTCTTGGAGCCTTTAATGGAAGACATGAAAATATTGTGGGAAACATGTGTTAAAATGTGGGACAAGTATCGCAAAGAATGATTCACGTTGAGAGCAATTATATTTGTTATGATCAACGATTACCCTGATCTCTTCACATTATCAGGGCAGTTCAAGGGAAAGGTTGGTTGTGTGGTATGCATAGATGAAACCGCTCACATATTCCTTATTGTATCTAAGAAGATAGTGTACATGAGGCATAGGCGCTTCTTATCGAAAGGACATAGGTACCGCCAAAAAAAGATGGAAAAGTACTTCGACAATAATGTTGAACTATGTTGACACCATTTTTCAACACGTGTCAAATGAGCTAAGGCTTGACTGGTCAGCGGCCGTTCTCCATCGGCATCGGGAAATCTTGAGCTGGTATTGCCGATGAGAGTGCTGTGGGAAGACCCAGTGCGCTGCCGATGGAGGTTGGATCTTTGTCGACAAAAGTTAATCGGTGAAGTCTTACTGATGCTGGTTGCCGATGAAGAGGCATTGTCGATTGCCGATGAGGGGGCATTACTGATAAGGAGACATTGCCGACTACCGATGAAGGGCCAGCCGACAGCTGATGAAGAGTGGTTGCCGATTGCCGATAGGGATTGATTGGTGAAGATAGTTACCAGTACAAGGTCGCCGATCGGGAAGTATTACCGATGCCGATAGGCATGAAGTGCCGATGAGATGACTTAGCGCGTGATATCAACGGAAGAATACTGGTGGCCAAAGAAGGAAGTTGCGGATTGAAGGGATCTGCCGATGGAAAGTTTCCATCGAAGAGAAGTATAAGGAAACTGGTGTTTTGTACCAGTATTGTTATAGTAGTTTGAATCCGACTCTTGCATGAGTCGTTTATTTTCCTTTAAAATAGGTGTGTTTGTTTAGGAAATAAATATTATTGTTTTAGATCCGACTCCTGCGTGAGTCAGTTTCCTTAAAAATAGGAGTTTGTTTTAGGAAGGATATGAGTCGTGTTCTTGTACAACTCTCCATGCGGGAGTATAAATATGTGCCCGAGGGCCATGAATCAATACAATCAATCCAATTCAAAACAAACCAATTTTATCTTATTCTACCTTTTATCGCAATCTACCTTTTACTGCATTAGCTGTAGTTATCAACGAGTTCTTCAAGCTTCGACGGGCTGCATCATCTTGATCTCCGTCAAATCCTTACGAGTTCCGCATGGGAGTACCTCTGAGCTTTGGCATTTCGGGCGCATCGCTGTTTGCCTCGTTCAGCTCTGCTCTAGTTATCCTGATCAAGCCTCAATCCCAGCATCCGGGCGCATCGCCGTTGTCTGGATTGGACCTTGTTCTAGTTATCCTTGATCAATCTCAGCATCCGGGCGCATCGCTGTCGTCTCGTTCAGTTTGTTCTAGTTATCATCCTTGTCGATTGATTGGTCAAATCAACTGGCACGCCTCCGGAATACCGAGCTTTGGATAATAGCCCGAGGTGTTCGCAAATACTGACGCTTTTTGTGTCAACAAACTACAGTCTACTGCCCCATTAAGTAACAGTAAAGACAAAAGAGTTTTCAAGATAGTTAGCAACCTTAAATATGTTTTCGGGAAGAAGACAATAGACGGAAAACCAAGAAAGAATTTCAACCCAACTCCAGGGGGTTACATTCAAGAAGAAATCTATTTTCTTCAAGTATTTGTCATACTGGCCTGAGTTAGACGTACGCCATGCGATCGATGGTATGCACATTCAGAAGAACGTGTTTGAAAGACTAATTGGAACCTTGTTAGACATAAAGGGAAAAACAAAGGAAGGACTAAAGTCACGCCTAGACATGGTACAGTTAGACATAAAAAAGGACTCCACCCTATTCTTCAAGAAAATGGGAAGTACAATCTCCCGGCAGCATGCTACAACCTCAGCAATAATGAGAAACAATCGACGTGTGTGTGGTTGAAGAATTTGAAAGTCCCATCTGGATTTTGCTCTAACATATGAAGTATTGTGTAAATGAAAGACCTTACACTCACCAACTATAACTCACACGATTGTCATGCCATGCTTACTACTTTCCTCCCTATTGCCATCAAGGCTATAAATCAAGTGTGGATAAAGGTTGTAGTCACATGGTTGTGCTACTTCTTCAATAGGATCTCACAGAACAAAGGTGATTGACCGTGATGAGTTGACATCTCTTAAGGAATTTGCAGCGGAGACAGTGTCACAGTTCGAGATGTGTTTTCCTCCAGCATTCTTCGATATTATGGTTCACCTTGTGGTTCACTTGGTTCCACAGATAGAGGCACTGGGTCCCATGTATTTACATGAGATGTGGACGTATGAGCGTTTCATGTCAACACTTAATGGCTACGTATGAACACATGCTCGTCCTGAGGCGTCCATGTTAGAGGGGTACGTAACCGAAGAGGCAATTGAGTTCGGAGGTCCATTCTGCAACATCGTCCTAAAAGACCAAGATGCAATAGGTTTGCCTCCGTCAAGATATGAGGGTAGGTTGAATTGAAGAGGGAGGATGGGAAAGAAATCATTAGTCCCGCAAGATTATAATTCAGTCCTTGAGGCACATCACAACATCCTACATCAACTCTCGATAATGGAGCCTTTCATCGAGCAACATATTGATGAGCTTCGCGAACATAATCATGGGCGCACATATGAGTGGTTAATGAAGGAACACAAGAATAAGTTCACCTCATGGCTAAAGGATCTTGAAATTCCAGAGGGGGAAACAATTGAGGAACACACCATCAAGGCGTTGGCTTCTGGACCATCACGCCAGGTCACAACATGGCAAAGCTATGACATTAGTGGCTTCACATTTTGTACCAAGTCCAAGGAGCAAAAGAGCATTGCACAAAACAATGGAGTTCGATGTGATGCCTTAGACTCTGAAACTGGGGATGAAAATATGTTCTTTGGCTTCGCTGATGCCTTATGGGAGCTAGACTATGGTACATTTGAGGTCCCTATGTTTCGATGCCAATGGGTTGAAGATAAACATTTCACAATGGACAACTATGGGGTCAGAGTTCTTGATCTAAGTAAGGTAGGCTACAAAGATGATCCGTGGATAATGGCTAATCGTGCTGCACATGTCTTCTATATTGAACAGATCCTTTGTCCTAATGAGAAGAAAAGTACCAACAAGCCGAAGCATGTAGTTATTCCTGGAAAGCAACAAGCTATAGGGGTTGATGGTGTATCTGACCTGGATGATTTTAATTAGTTCAACAACATGTGTCTCTTTGTAGATGACCATCCACTAAAAATAAGGAGTGTTGAGCGAAGCATCCCACCAAATTCGCTACCTTGGGTGCGCAACGATGGACAAGAAAGAACAATATAGCTGCCTAGATTGTTTTTGTTATTTTCCATGTAATCCATTTATGTTACAATGTCAGACCCTATTTATGTTTGAACATGTGGAGACCCTAGCATCCCACAGAAATCGCTACCTTGGGTGCGCCACGATGGACAAGGAAGAACATTATAGGTGCCTAGATTATTTTTGTTATTTGTCATGTAATCCATTTATGTTACAATGTGAGACCCTATTTATGTTTGTACATGTGGAGACCCTATTTTTGTTTCTACGTGTGAGACCCTATGCTTATTAGACATAATTGCGCTAAACCCTATGCGCTAAACCCGAATGAACCCTAGTTACTCCAAAGTCCCTAATGTACCCTAGCTAAACTCTAGCTCAATTAACCCTAAACCATAGCATTTAATTAAAAAATGTATATCTTGTCAAGACAAACACCACAAAATTTATTTCACTAATTTTGGAACAATATTTATCAAGATATGATTTTTTGAACCTTATGTATGGGTCATTATAAATATAGCTACATATAAAAGTATCTCAAACATTTCATTCCATATTTTTAACATGTATATCTTGTCAAGACAAACACCATAAAATTTAATTCATAATTTTTGGAACAATATTTCTCAAGATATGATTTTTTGAATTTTTTCTCAAAAAGATTTCTATAGGCGGTTGGCATTGACCACCGCCCGTAAAACAGTGGTCAATGCCATCCTCCTGTAGAAATGCATTTCTACAGGCGGTTGCTAGAAATCGGGTTCCTATATATGTCCCGCGTGACTCGCCCAAAATTTTCTAAGTCCGAAGACACCATTCCATTTCAAAGAACACCGTCAGGATGTCTAATTTTTCCATGAGCCATCACGCTGCCCTCTCACCGTCCATCATCGTCGCGCTTGCCAGGGTAAGTGTCGTTCCCTCTTACTCTCCCTCCCTGTGGTGGCGTGGCGGCGGCGGCGACAGTTGTGCGCGGGGGCGCTCCGGCGGTGGCGGTATGTGGCGGCGGTGGCGGTGGCGCGTGGTGGTGCTTGGCGCGGCGGTGGTGCCGTGGCGGGGCGCAGCGGTGGTGGCCGAGCAATTGGGCCGGCCTGCAATCTCGTGGGCCGGCCCAATTTGCTTGGACTGTTTTTTTTGTTTTTTATTTTCTTTAGTGTAAATTCTTATGTATTTTTGTAATTGCTTGTAATAAATGTTTATATATATATATATAAATATAAATTTTTGTATATATAAATAATGCATTGCTCAAAAGAAAATGTATATGTTTATATCTTTATGCTTAATAAATGCTTGTATATCTTTATATGTAAATGTATATGTGTGTCTCAAAAGCAATAATGCATGTCTCATATAAAAAAGAGGGGAACATAGACATTAATTTCTTAGGTATTATATAAATGCTTATAATATACACTTGCAATTCTTGTATATGTGTATGTATTATATGTATATATATATATGTATATATGTATGTCTCCATTCAAGTTTGTAATAAAACTATAATATGTAATTAATCCAATGATTCTAAAACTATACCTATAGAAATGCTTATATATATGTAAATACTTATATAAATGCTTATCGTTTATTAGATAAATGATTATATAAATGCTTCCAATATATATGTATGCATTTATTATAATAACTTATATATTCCTCCAATACATATAAGTTATATATATAATCTATAAATGTCTATCCTTTATTAGATTTCCACGATAACATCTCCAGGCAAGGACCAAGCACAAGGGTCCATTCACACGGAACAAGCCCTAGGGTCCAACCCCACAGAGCAAGTACAAGATACCCACCAAACGGGGCAAGGCCTGGGGTCGTCCGACCCCACGGAACAAGTACAAGATACCCACGAAACGGCGCAAGGCCTGGGGTCGTCCGACCCCATGGAGGAAGAAGAAGGGAACCAATCAGCTTCGAGCGTCTCGAAGTGAGGAAGGCTCGAGAACAATTTGAACGTGAATTACGCCATGACCCTGATTATGATCCAGAAGCCGAGGAGGTAATTATATCGTGCCTATTATTATATGATTTCATGTTTCTATTTAATTACATGTCTATATATAAACCATCACCATTAAACTCGCAATATCTATATTCAGAGGGCATTGGCTTAGATGACAGAGTTAATCTCGCAACATGATGCGGAACGTGCTGAAGACGCACCCGAAACGACTGCGGCGACGACTACTGAGAGATCAAGGAAAAGGAAGCGGAGCGGTGCCAAACGAGACGAGAGAGGATTGAACAAGTTTCCAGACGACGTATATGCCATCTTAGAAGTCAGCCCGACCCGACAGCCCACAGCTCCTTTGGAGGCCCTGGCCAAGTACCAGAACACAATTGGCTTCTGTGTTAGGGACTTTCTTGACATCACTAACAAGCACTGGTCCACTGTGTCGGAGGATGACAAGACAAGAATTTGGGATAAATGAAGATGATGTTCCAGTTTCCTCGAGCCATACCAGAGGCACTGGTAAAGGACTATACATTGAAGCAGTGTGCGATCAGTTTCTGAAACTAGAGGTCCGATTTGAATGCCAAGTTTGCCAAGAAAGGGTTGTACCCTATAACAATGTACAAGATTTCTAAAGGGTAGTGGGCGGTCTTTCTAGACCAGAGGAAAGAGGTAGACTTCGTATCTCTGAGCGAAGCCAACTCCGCTCTCGCTAAGAAGAATAAGTACCACCACCGTCTAGGCTTAGGTGGTTATTAGCGTCAGGCTCCCAAATGGCAACAAGAAGAGGCTGCACGGAAGGCGAAAGGGTTGTCGACGTTGTCCAAACAAGTTGGTGAAAGGTCCATGAATTGGATTCGGGCTCGAAAACTAAAGGAAACCGAGCGCGGTTTGTCCTTTGATGACCCTCAGGTTGAAGAAGTAGCAAAGAACATCTTTGCGGTGGCAGCCAAGCAGTAGGAAGGTAAATTCAAGCCACGAAGAGAGAGGGACATCCTTAGTGAGGGTCTGGGTAACCCCGAGCATCTTGGTCGTGTTCGAGGCGTCTCATCCAAAGAAGGATGGAAGGATGGATTCAGCCCTCAGTGGGAAGGTCAGTACAGGAAACGTGATCCATACAAGGAAGAAATGGCTAGCTATTTAAAGGAGGAGGCTAAGAAAGAGTTCACAAAGTATATGCATAAATTGCTACAAGATCCTCCTGCTGAGTTGATGCAGAAACTGGTGAGTGCGGTGCCAAATCAACAAATGAGCACTCATGCACCCCAGATGCAGCTAGTCCCAGTGGTGTCCGAGTAGACCGTTGATGAGGTACCAAGCAGTGTCGCGTCTACAGGGAATAAGGTTCAATATCCGGTTGACGACATTGTTACTCCAGTGGCTTGCTCCCTGGTCATAACTCATAAGATATGGCATTAGCAATCACCATATAGGGAAAGTAGCCATGGGCAAAGCGGTCCCAGGACGCAAGTACCACCGTGCTGACATTCCTGAAGACTACTGCAGAGTAGAAGTATAACATGGTCCAAGGATATGAGGACGAGATTTTTAGACATCCCTAGTCATGAGGACATTGAGAAACTCGGACATGCTATAAACAATTTCATTCTTTGGCCTCGGCGAGACGTCCAGCTGAGGGAGCCGCCATCGTCCTCGCAAGAGATAGCAGTTGAGGAGTCATAAGGACCTACTGATCCTCTTCCGAACCCACCACTATCACCAATCCATTCTCTTTCGAGCCCACCTTGGTCACCTCCGCCACCTACGTCACCTTCTCCATAGTCATCACCTCCACCACAGTTAGCACCATCTTCTCCACAAACATCACCTCCGCCACCTCCACCACAAAAATCCACACCTTACCCACAACCCAAAGATCCTAAACAAACAACGGAGCCACCAGCGCCGCCAAAGAAGAAGTTTCTGGTGCCCAAGTTGATTTATCCCTTCGAGCCAAAGAAGAAAACAGCTGACACGGGCAGATTTTTGAAAGGACATGGAAAAAATGCACTAGTGAAGTCCTCGAGTTGTCTGAGCTCAAGAAGTCAGCGCAGCCGGTGCCTAAGGTAATTCCTTGTAAATTTAAGGTGCCAACTTGGGAAGACTACAAGTCTGTGCCTAAAAACTATATGGTGGGAAAGCCTCTACTGAGCTGGGAGAAATTCCAAAAGGTCCCAAACAATGTAAAAAGGTTGCATGACTGGTACATGAGAGCCTCTTCTGCTGGCATTCACACCATCAACGTGTCTATACCACATAAGTCATTTCAAAGTGATCATAATCTGTGTGTACCATCAACCTCAAGAGACTAGACGTACAGATCATAACGATGTTTGCATTGTAAGTGTTACATATTTACACATGCATTGTAGTTGCATCAATGTTAAAGATCTGAAATGCATTGTAGTTGCAAATGTTCAATATCTGACGTGCATCTGCATTGTAGAATGCTATTTGATGAGTGTTGATGGTAATTACAAGCTATTTTATCACCATCAAAACACCGTCAACATCCTCATATTCAAAGGAAAACAAGAATAGCATGAACATAATTTACCCAATAACTAGTTTCACATGTCCCATGACTATTTGAGTGCAGGTAATGACAAATGGGGACTTTTGGGAGCTAGTGGGCCCACTTAGGGGGTCGACCGACCACCTTGTGGGGCCACTAGACTCCCAAGCCTCTCATGATCCAAGTAACACTCTCCAAAGCACTTTCTACCCCTTGGATCCAAGTGTGCTACCTCTCAACGGTTCTGGATCAAAGCACGAGGATCCATGGGCCCAACATGACATATTTCCAAGTATGGCACATGTGCAAAAGGCATACACCATCATGATAGACATTACCTCTAGAAGCTACCTGCAAAAGATGAGCCCATTTGGCCACAAAAGACGTCCGGCCGAACACACTTTGGGCCCAAATTCGGACAGCAGAATCCAGACCTATCAAGGAGGTCCCACGCCGAAGGGGAGGCCCATGGCTCTCTATAGGGGTTCGGCCGAACCACCCTATGGGCCCACATGCCACCCACATGATCCATGTGCTGTGGGGACACCTCCTAAGGGAAAAGTGGCAGGGCCCACCTACCATTGGGTTCGGCCGAACCAGGTCAGGTGCCCAAAAGGTGCACCGACCTCCCCATCGACTTCCTGCATGCCTCCATGCACCCACTTATCTCCCCCGTTGATCTAAGTCGGTTCTAATGACGGTTTGATCCTACGATGGATGATGGAAGTGACGCGGATCGCTGACGTGGCACCGGAGTAGCCCCTACTCCACCTCTAGCTATAAATAGACCCCTAGGCCCTCACTCTCACTCATGCCTCATTGGAGAAACTACTCCTTAGTCTCTTAGCGGAGCTCTGTAGTAGTGCTATGCTAGTTGGAGGAGAGTGAGGAGAGCCTGGAGGAGAGCCGGGCCTGTCTAGCGTCTTCTTCGAGTTGTACCTTAGCGGATGCGATTCTCTTGTAAGTTCAACACTTGTAAGTGATACATCTGAGTTCTTTATAGTATTCGATATTCTACTTCTGGCATAGCTGTTATACATCTTTTCGTGCTTGTTCATCGCTTTACTTTAAGTAGAGTGCTTTAGTCCTTAGCTGGGGTTAAAGTAGTAAGAATAGTGTAGACGTGGTGTCTATACTAGATCTTGCCTTTGTAAACCGCTTATCGCACGGATTGTTTGTGGATGCTAGTAGGTGGTGACAACTCTATCTAGTCTTTGTATTCCACCACGTGTGTAAGATAAATTCTTAAAAGGTAGGGCCTCAATACAACATGATGGCGCGGTCCGGTTAGAGTTTTGCCCTCTTTCTGATCTATCCCATCGCCTACTGCAAGAGAAGGGCTGATAAAGCTAGTATAACCAGCTTTGCCTTGTTAGATATCTTTGTTACATCGAACCTCTCAACCCAGTTATCATAGTCTTCCTTGATCTATCATAGGACATATCTTTAATCCTAGTTAGATCACTATCGTTCCCTGAGGAAAATATGATACCTGGAATACTCCCGGTGAAGTGCTACATCGGTATAATCTGTGCGCTTGCGGATTTATCCAATAGTCATAAGAAATACCAACAAGCATTTCTGGCGCCATTGCCGGGGAACGGTAGCTTTTAACTAGTACCATTTGGTCCTATTTTATCTTTTGTTTGATTTCATCTTTTCACTCCACATACACATATGGATCAAACCCCACTTTTCGAATATGGTGCTCCAACGGGTGCTAGGTTGGAGCCACCTAGTTCATCTCAGGCCATATTGGACATTCCTTATGAGCTTCGCCCAAGCCTCATAAGGATGGTTCAGAACAAACCTTTTTCTGGGGACGAAGATGAAAATCCCTACACTCATCTACGTGACTTCGAACAATTGTGTTCATGTGTCCTCATCCATGGGATGAGGCAAGATACCCTTAAGTGGAAGCTATTTCCGTTTTCTTTGATGGGAATAGCCAAACAATGGTACCTTCGCCACGTAGATGACGCGAACCGAGAATGGGAAAAGTTACGATCCAAATTCTGCCTAGCTTTCTTCCCCATTCCTCGCGTTGTTCGTCTTCGAAAAGAGGTCATCAACTTCTCACAAAAGGAAAAAAACCTCTAGGTGCGGCATGGGCCCGTCTTTTAGAGCTATCATTATCTGGCCCTGATCTTGCTATAACCGAGTCAACCTTGTTACAACACTTTTATGGCGGTCTTAGCAGAGATTCCACACAACTTCTTGATATAACTTCCGGGGGAGCCTTCCTGTGTTTATCCGTTAGTGCAGGAAAGAATCTTCTCACGAAGATTTCTGAAAACACCTCCTCTACTAACGATTATAATGAAGGACCCAAGGAAGAACAAAAACCAGCCCCTAGAAAAGAATCCTCGATAGCCGAATCACCACCATTTCTATCCAAAGATTCTGCCATCAATCATGAACCACAAATACCACAAATCTCGAAGGAAGAAAAAATTCTACTCCTAAATCATTCCTTCGAGTTCGAGGCCAACCTCTCATCTGATCTTGTTGGTTTTGGGAATGCCCAAAATTATCCTATCCAAAAGAGACCTTCTAAGAAGCATCTTTCTAGACCTCTCATGAAGGGATATCTTCAAAAACCTCCCAAATCAACATCATCTTGCACCTCGACTTCCCACATGGCACATCAGGAAAAGCTTGGGATATTTGATGAACAAATGTCGAGTGAGCTTATAGAAGAAGAACTAAAGTGTTTAGAAGCCAAATATATCCTCTCCTTCTCTATGCCCACATCTGACTTATCTTATGAACCCGTCCTTGATCCTGATGATCCCCCATGTGTTTCTTCATTCAAGTCTTATGATGACCCACGTAATGACTTTGGGAATTCATTAAGACACCCGAGGTATGGAAGCCATGAGGGCCATAAATCTAACCAAGAGGAGCATAATCAACGGTTAGAACCTTTGTCTACCGTTGAAAGTCAAGAATGATTGGATGAGGCCAAATCCTCAAATGAAGTCACTAAAATGCCCACACATGTAAGGAGAATATCCTATCAAGTGTTAGGCATTAATGGAGAAATTTGCTACGATCCTAGCCTTGGGATCAACATCATTCCTCATTTCCATGTTCCAACATCATCAAAGGATCATCTATCCCAATCACAAAAACACCTTAGACTCCCTAATGGTCAAATCCTTGATTTCTTAGGAGTCCTCCATGATGTTCTTGTGGTGGTTGATGATCTCAAGATCTTCCTAGATTTTCATGTCTTTGACCTTCCTAGACATTCCTTTCATCTCACCTTTATCGGAAGGCCAATCATGAGAATCTTGGAGAACACAATAGGAAATGAGAAGCTTGGTCATAGAATAGGCGAAGATTATCTACCCGTTTGGTCTTCCGACCTCTCATCAAAGGGTTAGAATCCAAACCAGTTCTTGATCCAAGGGGTGAGCTAATGTCAATATCGCCAACAGCCATGACCCATTCAAGCCTTGAGGATGACTTGAAAGGTCATGAGAAATAAAGTGCTCACCCACTCCTTGAAAGGGAGAATGATGTCAATGAGCATGGAAGCAATTCCCCAATATTCCCATCAAAACCATGCTCAAGTGAGAAATCTCCCAAATCAATCCTTCCTTCTACCATCACTAAACACATGTTCTACAACCCCTTCATACCTTTTGTTTCTAAAATCTTTGCAAGGTTGGTTGTAGATGTGTTTGTCTACCATAAATTTTGCAAATCTCGTAGTGGTTTTGGTCTTGAGGATAGGTTCGAAAGTGTTGGAGTTGAAGGGGAAACCGCTTCACCAACATGAGTTGCAAATTGAAGGTTTCCCAAAGACAAGCTTGCATCTTAAAATTAAGCACTTTTGGGAGATAACCCAAGTCTTCTTCTTTTCTATTAAAGGTTTGCTTAAAAATATATATATAACAAAAAAGAAAAATATTTCTAGTTTCTCAAAATTCTAAAATGAATAAAATGACTTTGTAAAAAGAGATTAAGGGATATTTGTGAAAGTGTTCCTTCAGGTATTTTCGTCACTAACCATTTCAGGTTTGAACAAAAAGAACGATGGAGCAAAACACAAGGTATGTCCAACCAAACATGCTTCAATAATGAAGCACATTTAAAAGAAAATCTTACATCCTAGACTTGGATTTTCATATTGTAAAATGTTGCAAAATCCAAGTGTGGGGGAGTTGATTTCTCTAAGAAATTTATATCATGCTTCATTCTTAATTTTGTTTGGTTGTCTCTATCTTGCTTTCTCTTTATATACCTTGCTCATCTTACCAAGTCATAAAAAAACTACAAATGCTCATCTGGTTCACCATCCATGATCCTGTCTCATTTTTGAATCTCTGGATGTCTTCATGCTTCCTGGTTCTGTTATGAGTATGCTTTGGTTTGGAGTATCGATTGTGTTTCCAAAAGCTCTTTAAATTAAGTGTGGTTCTTAGGTTCAATAGCCTTCCTTAATCAAATTAGACATGGTGTCAAGTTTGATTAATGAACCTAAAGTAAACTTGTATGGAATTTGGTTGTGCTCTTGGACTAACCAATGCATGATAACATCAAAATTTTGATGGTTAAGTCATGAGATCTTTCATAGAGACAAATCAAGGGTTGAGGTAGTAATGAAATAATCTTGCACATCTTTTCCTCAACCTTGCTTAACTTTTAAAGATTTGGTGAACAATGATGGAACCTCTCTTCCTATTCTAAAATGTTACAAAACAACTTTTCTATAGCATAGAAGATGTCCTCTGTTTCTATGACAATAATGCCCCTGCTTCAAAACATTTGTGCATTCCTTCGGGTATGTGTTGTCCACTAATCCTTCGTAGGAGAGAAGAAATGAATGGAGGAAAGGGTCTGAGTACAACATGACGATTCACAGAAGAAAGACCATTCGTCATAATCAATGTCATGATGCAAGGAATCGTCACGCTTTGAGATTACGACTGCAACACCTTTAAAGGGAAAAGGTCAGTAAAGTTTACATGAGCATGAAATTCCTGAGCAAGAAACTAATATGATAGATTTTGTTCTTAATCTCAAATTAGAACTAAAATCTACATGTTTTAACTTTTTTGTTCAAATTTCGAAAAGGACCTTAGAAATGGCCTAGACTTAGCCTTGACTCCCCCCTCGTGAAAGGTCGGCCCATTTGGCCTCTAAAGTGGTTCGGCCGAACCTCTCTTTGGGCCAAACAGCCCGAAACTTCACGAGCTGACTCACCTGACCCGAACAAGTTCGAAACATGGCTCTTTCGTTCAAAATCTTTCAAAAAGCATTCGGCTGATCGTGTTTCAAACTAGTTCAAACACCCCGCTGCACAGAAACGTCAGGGCAACGCTCCCCTTCGGTTTTCATCGCGATCCGAGCGAAAACAAAGGCCCTGAACGTTGGATTCCCTCTTCTTAACATCTCTCTCTCCTTCTTCCTCCTCTTACCTTGTTCTTCTTCACCACCAAGTAAAATTCCCATCTCCTCTTGTTTCCCCTTCTCACCTTCCTTGACCTCACCATGGTTCCACCAAGAAGAATATCAAAAGAGCGATATGGAAAAGTTCTACATGTTGTTGCTAAAGAGAGCATGACAAAATCTTGTCATCCCTTATGCTAAGACCATAGATCTTTCTCTCTCCACTTTCTCCTCTGGCACTTAGGCTTGTTAGTATATCACTCATGAATCAACAAACGTATGCCTAAGCTATCAATGAAACTCTTGGTTCTGCTGGTATCTTACCCCAGCAGAACCCCTACATTTGATCTTTTTATGTCCTGTGTCACAGCATGCTCCGAAACAAGTATGGGGGAGGTCGGTCGACACTCCAACATGTCAAAACACCAAAAGGATCACTGAATCATGCTGAGCACATCCATGACACGTACCAGAAAACAAATTGGACCAAAATGGCCACTTTTGTGGTTCGGTCGAACCACGTTGGAGGCTAAAAATCAGAAAGTTCAGAGTACATCAACACTCAGAGGTAAGGGGTCCAAATGCATTGTTCGAAGTGGCCAAATGGCTCCGAAGACGTTCGGCCGAATGTTCTTCTAGTGCCTGGACCCACCAGCCAGCATCCTTTGAATTTCAAACATCAAATCTGACTGGTTTGCCACATCTCTCCCCTTTCCTCTATACTTTTCATTTGTTTATTCACTTTCCCTTCAAAAATAAAAATAATTCCTTCATGAAACTTATCACTTAGTTTAAATTCCCTTTAATTTTGAATAAAAACAAGAAGATCGCATTTAAAACTAAAATTTGAAAAGTGACATGATCTATGACGTTCTGAGAGTAAAAGCGTTATAAAGATGAATTCTTGCTTTTGCTTATGCTAGTGGGGAAATATCTTGATAGGGAACCATATTGACTAAGTTGTTGATTAATGTGGTATAGTTCTCGGCTCATGATTCATACCCTTTCTATTTAAGGTTCTTGGAGATTAACTTTTGAAAACGTCATAAAACCATAATGTCACTACTCCTCTATACTGAGAAAATTCCTACCACAACCATATATGCTCTTTCATGATATAAGCTTTCTTCATAAGTTGCTTGCTTTGTGTTGAGTTTGGTCAAGTTTTGTGACCCTTGTTGAGAGACTTATCATGCTCCCAAGATTAAGATCACGTACACGCCACATATACATGCTGCTTCTACACTGGAAGTATGCAGAAACATGCCTTACATTTTCCACATAGATTCATGTTCCATGCTCTAGTAGAAAAATCTCCCTCTAGTATAATAATAGTAAATGAGACATAGACTATGCAAAATTATGAAAAAAAATATATATATCAAAAAAATGAATGAAATGATGAGTGCATCAAAGCTCATAAAAATGATGATGAGCATATCAAAGCTCATAGAAAAATAAAGATAGCTATGTCTCAAAATAATAAGTTAGGAAAGAGAGATCTTATAAAGGAGTTTTGATCTTTTGCCATGTTTCCACACACTTGCACATCTTGATCTAAGAGTATGACATTTCTCTCCTTGGATCCGGAATTTGACTTTACAATACATGCAAGGTAAGTATGCTACATTGTTTATCCCTACCTAAGCCCCACATAAGCCTTTTAGAAGTATGAAGATAAAAAGAAGGCAACTTCATGCCTTGGTAAGGAATCATAGACCTTGAGCGATCTAGAGTGCTATAAGAGGAGTAAGATGACTTATGAGCTTTCTTTTGAAAAACTTATCAAAAACTCCAAATACTAAAATATGATTTGGGAAAGATGACTTTGCCTTGAGAGTTGTTCCATTTCTCAACTTCTCAAGGATATATGTTAGCCAATACCACATATCCCATTGGTATGACAAAATGTCTTGAAGGAATTTTTATGTTTGCTTTATACTTTGAATAGCATAGTCTTGTTATCTTTTAACCTTTACTCGAGGACGAGCAAAGATGTAAGTATGGGGGATCTTGTTGACGGTAATTACAAGCTATTTTATCACCATCAAAACACTGTCAACATCCGCATATTCAAAGAAAAACAAGAATAGCATGAACATAATTTACCCAATAACTAGTTTCACATATCCCATGACTATTTGAGTGCAAGTAATGACAAATATTTGAGTGCAAGTAATGACAAATAGGGACTTTTGGGAGCTAGTGGGCCCACTTAGGGGGTCGACCGACCACCTTGTGGGGCCACTAGACCTCCCAAGCCTCTCATGACCCAAGTAACACTCTCCAAAGCACTTTCTACCCCTTGGATCCAAATGTGCTACCTCTCAACGGTTCTGGATCAAAGCACGAGGATCCATGGGCCCAACATGACATATTTCCAAGTATGGCAAATGTGCAAAAGGCATACACCATCATGATAGGCATTACCTCTAGAAGCTACCTGCAAAAGATGAGCCCATTTGTCCACAAAAGACGTCCGACCGAACACACTTTGGGCCCAAATTCGGACAGCAGAATCCAGACCTATCAAGGAGGTCCCACGCCGAAGGGGAGGCCCATGGCTCTCTATAGGGGTTCGGCCGAACCACCCTATGGGCCCACAGGCCACCCACATGATCCCTGTGCTGTGGGGACACCTCTTAAGGGAAAAGTGGCAGGGCCCACCTGCCAATGGGTTCGGCCGAACCAGGTCAGGTGCCCAAAAGGTGCACCGACCTCCCCACCAACTTCCTGCATGCCTCCATGCACCCACTTGATCTCCCTCGTTGATTTAAGTCGGTTCTAATGACGGTTTGATCCTACGGTGGATGATTGAAGTGACGTGGATCGTTGACGTGGCACCGGAGTAGCCCCTACTCCACCTCTAGCTATAAATAGACCCCCTAGGCCCTCACTCTCACTCGTGCCTCATTGGAGAAACTACTCCTTAGTCTCTTAGCGGAGCTCTGTAGTAGTGCTATGCTAGTTGGAGGAGAGTGAGGAGAGCCTGGAGGAGAGTCGGGCCTGTCTGGCGTCTTCTCCGAGTTGTACCTCAGTGGATGCGATTCTCTTGTAAGTTCAACACTTGTAAGTGATACATCTGAGTTCTTTATAGTATTCGATATTCTACTTTTGGCATAGCTGTTATACATCTTTTCGCACTTGTTCATCGCTTTACTTTAAGTAGAGTGCTTTAGTCCTTAGCTGGGGTTAAAGTAGTAAGAATAGTATAGACGTGGTGTCTATACTAGATCTTGCCTTTGTAAACCGCTTATCGCACGGATTGTTTGTGGATGCTAGTAGGTGGTGACAGCTCTATCTAGTCTTTGTATTCCACCACGTGTGTAAGATAAGTTCTTAAAAGGTAGGGCCTCAATACAACATGATGGCGCGGTCCCGTTAGAGTTTTGACCTCTTTCTGATCTATCCCATCGCCTCCTGCAAGAAAAGGGCTGATAAAGCCAGTATAACCAGCTTTGCCTTGTTAGATATCTTTGCTACATTGAACCTCTCAACCCAGTTATAATAGTCTCCCTTGATCCATCATAGGACATATCTTTAATCCTAGTTAGATCACTATTGTTCCCTGAGGAAAATACGATACCTGAAATACTCCCGGTGAAGTGCTACATCGGTATAATTTGTGCGCTTGCGGATTTATCCAATAGTCATAAGAAATACCAACAATGAGCAGAAGCAGACTTATGGTCAGGATATCGATTATTGTGCCGATTAAAGGATTGCCTATCTGAACCATATTGATATATGTGAAGAAAGGCACACCTTTAGAATCGGGGAAAACAGTGACGATTTATTGGGCTTAGAAGGTGAAGCACGGGCCGTCCAAAAGAGACATTTGCAGTTTAAATTCGAAGCCAAGTACGCCTTCTACATTTTAAAATGTATGAATAAGTATCAAGATAGGAAATCGATAGTGGCACCGTAAAACTTTGGGTAAGTATATGAGTTTGGGTAGTGGCACTGTATAACTTTGGGTGATCAAACTACATAATTTCAATGCACAAATATATCATGAATTTGATTCATACAGGGACCACTGGATATGCGTCGTCATTTATCCTAGAAAAGGAAGGGTGGTGGTACTTGAGTCCACAAATTACCCGTCATCAAGCTATGCACATTTCATTGAGATGCTAGAGATGTAAGTCGAGATATCCATGTTTACTTATGCATTATGAGATTTTAAGAATAATTAACATGATGATTGTATTCGAGTTCGTAGGGCATGACGGTTTTATAAAATCCACAGTGAAAAGCTTGAATCAAAGAAAAAAAGAAAAGGAGTCATTGGAAGTTATATATGACTGGCCAGTAAGCATGAAAACTTACTCTTATGAATACAGATCATACATGTACTATGTGGATATACTACGTGTGCGAGCATCTATAAATGACCACTTTTCTATTTTATAGTGCCATAAGCAACCAGCAGGATCTATGCTCTGTGGATACTACGTGTGCGAGCACATGAGAGGAGGAGACACAGAAAACAAGAAGAAACCTTCTAAGAAAAAAAGCCAAGGCGACGACCATCAACGAAAAGACATTGTAGAACATAGTTGAGGACGTGTACCTTTTTCTCATAAAACAAATCATTTCAAGTGTAGGAAAATATCATGATTATGACAGTGAATTAGCTAAGCCAGAGTACGAAGCGCTAACAGAGGTTTATGGCCTACAACTTACTCGGTCTGGTTTTTAGAGGACATGTCCAAACTCTTGATGTATATACACATGTAACTTTATGTGTGTGAACGTGAGACTTATGTATATAATGTGCCATACACTTGTAACTTTTATGCGAGCATGGAACTTTGAAGTAATAAATATATGTATGAGATATTTAAATTACATGTTGCTATATTTGAACATCTTCCAATAGGGTTTAGTAGTTTCAATAACAATATATATGTATATATTAAATAATATAATAATATATATATTAAAAATATAAAATCTTAAAAACATTTCCACAGGCGGTTGTCTTAGTGAACCGCCTGTGTAAATGAGTCATTTACACAGGCGGTTCACTAAGAGAACTGCCTGTGGAAATGGGTTTCTACAAGCGGTTCTCAAGCAACCTCCTTGTAGAAATGGTTCATTTCTATTGACCCCAGCGCAGGCGGTTCAAAAAATGCATGTACAAATGCGTTCTGAACCGCCAGTAAAGGCCTTTTTTCTACTAGTGTTCATTTCATATAAGTTTATTAGAAATAATACTCCCTCAGTTCTAAATTATATAAGTCGCATTAATTTTTTTAGTTCTTATATTTTGTTATGTATGTAAACATATTATTATATCTAGATGCATGATAAATAGATATATCAAAATAGTCAAAAACCACTTATAATTTAAAACAGAAGAGTATATAAGATGAATGTCGACTCCAATAAGGTACCCAGAATGCCAGACATCCACACCCTACACCCATGTCTCGGTAACACTGATGCTCCGTGCCTCCATGGGCCATGGCCTATGGCCGCGCCACCATGACCTCGCCAAGCGTCGGCAAATAAGCCTAGATGAAATAAAATTGCTAGCTTAAGGGCCTGTTTGGATGCACCAACTAAACTTTAGCTAGCTAAATTTAGCTGTCATGCATCCAAACAGGCTAGCTAAAGCTCTAGCTAAAGTTTAGCTGGTTTAGCTACTTCAATGTAGCTAACACTAGCTAAAGTTTAGTTGAGTATATTAGCTAGTGCATCCAAACACCTAACTAAACTTTAGTTATGAGACTTTTTAGCTAGCTAAAATTTAACTTTGAAATTTTAGCTAGCTAAACTTTAGTTGGGTACTTCCAAACAGGGTCTAAATCGGAAACGACGATCACCAACTAGAATCAATGATTAGAATTGAAGCTCACAACAACTTATAAAGCATTTAGGGAGAAGGTTTGCCAAACAGGCTCCCTAAATGCTTTATAAGTTGTTATGAGCTTCTTTTTTTTTGCTAAATATTTTTTTTCAAAACAGCTCATGACGTTAAACAACTTTTTTTAATGCTCTCAGACATGAATGAAGAGATGTGAAGCTATATAAAAAAAGCTTTTCACAGCTCTCTCATTTCCCTCAGTCGGCCATACATGAACGAAGCTATATTAGTGAAACACTTCTGTCATACAGATTTTTCAAAACAGTCCAACATACTTCACTGAAAAAGCTATTCATGAAGCTTCACCAGTGAAGTTGGTCTGTGCCAAATGGGGCCATATTGTTTCCTGCACCAAGAGCTCATATTAACGACATGTTTGACAATAATCAGGCACATGATTCACATTTCACTAAATGGTTTGCCGTTTCTTTCAATTAAAATAAAACCAATTGTTTTGTCTTTTTTCTGGTTGGGCCGGGGTCAGCTGTCCATCTAGACATGTATATACATGCGAGAAGTGTGGTTCATGCAACGATGTCGACATGTCGTGAGTATTCGTAGGACTTCACACCACCATACGTGTTGCGGCGTGTGTGGTACTCGTGTGCTATTGTGCTTGTGGACCTAGAGGCTATCAGTTATCACTGTCTTGTGGTACGTTGTCCTCTCGTTATGGGCCTGGTTGGTGGCGCTTGCAATAGCAACTGTAGCGGCACTGGTCACCTGACATAGACATGATGTGTTACTATATCGACACTATTTGACACTGTAGCATAGAGTTGTTTCGCATTTGCAGACGTAAGATGAACTAGAAACGGGTGAAGCAGCTCTGACCTGAAATTTTTAGCTTCTTCTCGCTTGTTACAGTGTCATGTATCATGTATATTACGTCAAATAATCTGAAGTGGTTGCAATCGGTACCAAACGGCCCTATATGTGGAGTAGCATAGGGCATGCTTGCAGACGGATAGTTTTAGATCCGATTTTGTTTGATTTATCCACGCAAAATTGTTGTTCATTGGCTTGGTTGGTACGACTCCTTAGCCTTTGATAGGCACATTTTGTTCTCAAATTTTTTCATAGTTGTGGCTTCGATCTTTTTAGTCGTGATTTTTGGTTAATCTATAATGTGCGTCCAAATAAAGTAAGTTGTGACAAGGTTAGATGAAAGCCTGATAAGGCAGCTATTTGTTCATGATGACAATAGTAGGATAATCAACGACGAGCTCGATTGACTAGCAATGATGGCCAGCGCGCGTACCCTATACCACAACACCAAAATAATGTTAAGCGCAAGTCGCTAAAAGCAAGATATTAGCGATAAACTACAAAATGATGGTCAGCGCGCTTACCCTATACCACAGCACCAAAATAATGTTAAACGTAAGTCACTAAAAGTAAGATATTAGCGATAAACTATAATGGATTATTTGATACAACCAACTAAAGTTTAGCTAGCTATAAGGTCCCGTAGTTAAATTTTAGATCGGTGTGTTTAGATGTTCCAGCTAATAGATTCGGCTAAACTTTAACGGCATTTAGTTGAGTTGAAGTAGCTAAACTCAGCTAAACTTTAGCTATTGTTGAGCTGTTTAGATGTCTAGCAGCTAATTTTAGTTAGCTAAAGTTTAGTTAGTACATCCTAACACAAGCTCTAAGTCGACAAAGCTTAATTTTTCAAACAACAAAAGTAAGTAATTTGATGTGTTATCCGAATAGTTTGTTGGTAGAAAGATGTTGGTTGGTATGACTGTATGCCAACGGCCAAACGCCATTTACAGTATAGTGGCTTACTGAGTAACAAATTTTTTACTTTGGGGCTATGGTGTAGTAGTCATCTGGTTATGTTTAAACTTGCCCACTAGGTTCAAAGCCTATGACATTGTACAAATTATCATATTTATGGTTAATTATTCTTCCAATAATTAGATGATATATCAGTTGACGGAATGACCGTGTAAAGACTTTGATACCATTGTCGATATTGACACTAGTGGGCAAGTTATAAAGGTGAGAGGAAGTGTGCGACGTGTATTGTATTTTGGAAAAAAAAATACAACCTTACACCATTTGCATTCTGGCCCTAATTGCTACTTTTGCTTGTTCCGAGGCCGATAATTTATAGAAAATGATATCAATATTTATGATTCTAAAGAGGTATACATCAAAATAGATTCCATAACAAATATAAAATATTTAGTATCATAAATATTAGAATCTTTTTATATAAATTTGGTTACGCTAGTACAATCAGCAGTGTTGGTTCCTATATTTTGAACGGACAATGATAATATTATGTACATAATTGTCGGTTCTCGGTTCGTGGGTTTAAGAAACAATCATATTCACTAGTACAAAACTTGACTATATAGGCGGTTGGGAACCTATTTTCACAAGCGTTTCCGAGCCCCGTCTACGCTGGGGACTAGTACAAATGGGAGCTTTCTACAGGCGGTTGCTTGAGAACCGTCTGTAGAAATCCATTTTCACATGCGGTTCTTTTAGTGAACCGCCTGTGTAAATGGCACATTTATGTTTTTCAAATTTTATATTTTTTATTATTTAATATATATATATATATATATATATATATATATTGTTATTGAAACTACTAAACCCTATTGGATGGTGTTTAAATATAGCAACATGTAATTTAAATATCTCATACATACATGTATTACTTTAAAGTTTCATGCTAGCAATAAAGTTACAAGTGTATGACACATTATATACATGAGTCTCACGCTCACACACATAATGTTACATGTGTATATACATCAAGAGTTTGGACATGTCCTCTAAAAGCCGCTCCGAGTAAGTTTTAGGCTGTAAACCTCTGTTAGCGCTTCGTACTCGGGTTTGGCTAATTCACTCTCATAATCATGATATTTCCATACATTTGAGATGACCTGTTTGATGAGGAAAAGACACACGTCCTCAACTATGGTGTACAATGTCTTTTCGTTGATGGTCGTCGCCTTGACTTTCTTCTTGGAAGGTTTCTTCAAGTTTTATGTGTCTATTCTTCTCATGTGCTCGCACACATAGTATCCACAGAGGACAAATCCAGCTAGTTGCTTGTGGCCCTATAAAACAGAAAAGTGGTTATTTATAGATGCTCGCACACGTAGTATATCCACAGAGTACATGTATGATATGTATTCATAAGAGTAAGTTTTCATACTTACCGGCCAGTCATATATAACTTCCAATGTCTCCTTTTTTCTTTCGAAACAAGCTTTCCACCGTTGATTTTATAAAACCGCCATGCCCTACGAACTCGAATACAATCACCATGTTAATTATTCTTAAAAACACTTACAATGCAAAAGTATACGTGCATATATATCACGACTTATATCTCTAGCATCTCAAGGAAATTTTCATAGCTTGATGGGTGATAATTTGCGGAGTCTAGTACCAGTACCCTTCCTTGTCTAGGATAAATGACGACGCAGATCCAGTGGTCCCTACATGAATCAAAGTGTGCATTTAAATTATGTAGTATGATCACCCAAAGTTATACGGTGCCACTACCCAAAATCATATACTTACCCAAAGTTGTACGATGCCACTATCGATTTCCTGTCTTGATACTTATTCATAAACTTTGAAATGTAGAAGGCGTACTTGGCTTCAAATTGAAACTTCAAACTTTTCTTTTTGGCGGCCCGTGCTTCACCTACTAAGCCCCTTAAATCGTCACTGTTTTCCCTGATTCTGAAGGTGTGCCTCTCTTCGCATATATCAATTGGGTTCAGATAGGCAATCCTGTCCTCGGCACAATAATCGATATCCTGGCCATAACTCTGCTCCTGCTCATCAAATAACATTCTACAAGGCATGCATGTCAGATTTTGAACATTTGCAACTACAATGCATGTCACATATTGAACATTTATGCAACTACAATGCATGTCACATATTGAACATTTATGCAACTACAATGCATGTGTAACTATATATGTAACACTTACAATACAAACGTCATTATGGTCTGTACGTCTAGTCTCTCGAGGTTCATCATCAACCAAATTTCTTTAAAGCTAATCATGCACAGATTATGCTCACTTTGAAATGCCTTATGTGATATAGACACGTTGATGTTGTGAATGCCAGCAGCAGAGGCTCTCATGTACCAGTCATGCAACCTTTTTACATTGGTTGGGACCTTTTGGAGTTTCTCCCAGCTCAGTAGAGGCTTTCCCACCACATAGTTTTTAGGCACAGACTTGTAGTCTTCCCAAGTTGGCACCTTGATTTTGCAGGGAATTACCTTAGGCACCGACTGCGGTGACTTCGTGAGCTCAGACAACTCGAGGACTTCACTAGTGCATTTTTTCCCTAATCCTTTCAAAAATCTGGTCGTGCCAGCTGTTTTCTTCTTTGGCTCGAAGGGGGAAATCAACTTGGGGATAGGAAACTTCTTCTTTGGCGGCGCTGATGGCTCTGGTGTTTGTTTAGGATCTTTTGGTTGTGGGGAAGGTGTGGATTTTTGTTGTGGAGGTGGCGGAGGTGATGTTTGTGGTGCAGATGACTGTGGTGGAGGTGATGACTGTGGTGTAGGTGACGGAGGTGGCGGAGGTGATGACTGTGGTGGAGGTGATGGAGGTGGCGAAGGTGATTGATGTGGCGGAGGAGACCGAGGTGGGCTCCAATGAGAATGTATTGGTGATGGTGGTGGGTTCGGAAGAGGATTAGTCGGTCTTGATGACTCCTCAACTTCTATTTCTTGCGAGGACGGTGGCGGCTCCCTCAGCTCGACGTCCCGTCGAGGCCAAAGAATGAAATTGTTTATGGCATGTCCGAGTTTTTCAATGTCCTTGGGACCAGGGATGTCTAAAATCTCGTCCTCATATCCTTGGACGACGGTCGATACTTCTACTCTATAGTAGTCTTCAGGAATGTCAACACTGTGGTACTTGCGTCCTGGGATCACTTTGCTCATGGCTACTTCCCTTATACGGTGATTGTTAATGCCATATCTTATGACTAGGGAGCAAGCCACTGGAGTAACAATGTCGTCAACCGGATATTTAACCTTATTCCCAGTAGACGCTACACTGCTTGGTACCTCGGCAATGGTCTGCTGGGACACCACTGGGACTAGCTGCATCTGGGGTGCCTGAGTGCTAATTTGTTGATTTGACACGACTGCACTCGCCAGTTTTTGCATCAACTCGGCAGGAGGGTCATCTAGCAATTTCTGCATAAACTCTGTGAACTCTTTCTTAGCCTCCTCCTTACAATAGCTAGTCATTTCTTCCTTGTATCGATCACGTTTCTTATACTCACCTTCCCACTGAGGGCCAAATCCCTCCTTCCATCCTTCTTTGGATGACACGCCTCGAACACGGCCAGGATGCTCAGGGTTACCCAGGCCCTCGCTAAGGATGTCCCTCTCTCTTCGTAGCTTGAATTTACCTTCCTGTTGCTTGGCTACCACCACAAAGATGTGTTTTGCTACTTGTTCAACCTCAGGGTCATCAAAGCTCAAACCGTTGTCGGTTTCCTTTGGTTTTCGAGCCCTAATCCAATTCGCAGACCTTTCACCAACTTGTTTGGACAGCGCCGGCAACCCTTTCTCTTTCTTCGCAGCCTCTTCTTATTGCCATTTGGGAGCCTGACGCTGATAACCACCTGCGCCTAAACGGTGGTGGTACTTATTCTTCTTTGCAAGAGCGGAATTGGCTTCGCTAATAGCTATGAAGTCTTTATCTTTCCTCTTCTCTATAAAGACCTCCCACTGCCCTTTGGAAATCTTGTACTTTGTTGTAGGGTCCAACCCTTTCTTGGCAAAATTGATATTCAAATCTGATCTCCAATTTTGGAAACTGATCGCACACTACTTCAATGTATAGTCCTTTATCAATGCCTCTGGTATGCCTCGAGGAAACTGGAACCTCGTCTTCATTTTATTCCAAATTCTTGTCTTGTCATCCTTCGACACATTGGCCCAGTGCTTCTTAGTGATTTCAAGAAAGTCCCTAACACCGAAGCCAATTGCGTTCCGGTACTTGGATAGGGCCTCGAAAGGAGTTGTGGGCTGTCCGGTCGGGCTGACTTCTAAGATGGCATATACTTCATCTGAAAACTTGTTCAATCCTCTCTCGCCTCGTTTGGCATCGCTCCGCTTCCTTTTCCTTGATCTCTTAGTGCTCATCGTCGCGGTCGGTTCGGGTGCATCTTCGGCACGTTCCGCAGTATGTTGCAAGATTAACTCTTCCATCTGAGTCAATGCCCTCTAAATATAGACATTGTGAGTTTAATGGTGATGGCGTAATCAGAAACATGAAATCATATAATAATAAGCACGATATAATTACCTCCTCAGCTTCTTGATCATAATCAGGGTCATGGCGTAATTCACGTTCAACTTGTTCTCGAGCCTTCCTCACTTCGGGAGGCTCGAAGTCATCGTTCGAAGTTGATTGGTTCCCTTCTTCTTCCTCCATGGGGTCGGACGACCCCACGCCTTGGGTATCTAGTACTTGCTCTATGTGTTCGGACGACCCCACGCCTTGCCCCATTTGGTGGGTATCTTGTACTTGCTCCGTGGGGTCGGACCCTGGGGTCTGTTCCGTGTGAAAAGACCCTTGTGCTTGGTCCTTGTTGCTTGGAGATGTCATCGTGGAAATCTAATAAAGGATAGAGGCATTTATATATTATATATATTAATTTCAAGTGTATATTATAAGCATTTATAGTGTATATATAAGATGTCTTTTTAATCATTTAAATATATATCCGCTCTCGGTTTTATAACAAACTTGAATGGAGACATACATATTTATACATACACATATATAAGAATTTATTATTTTTCTATTACAAATACATACAAGTTATCACAATAAAATAACTTGAATGGAGACATACACATATACTAAGAAATGAATACATAATATATCATCAAGGGAATGATAGATTTAAATACAAATGTCTGTTAATACAAATGTCTAATGTTCCCCTATTTTTCTATTATTTAAATAAGAATACTTATAAACATTCAAATACATATATAAAGAACATTTATATAAGCATTTATATATATAAGCATTTACATCTATACCTAATAATCAAAGCATTTAAATATATAAGTATTTATATAAGTTTACATATAAAGAAACTAATCAAAAAATGAAAAAGGCCCAAAGGAGGCCTCTCGGGCCAGGTGGGCCGCCCCTCTCTCCCCTGCCACCTGGGCCCGCCTGTCAGCCTTCTTCCTCCTCCACCTCCCCCCGCGCGCCCCGCCTTCTTCCTCTCTCGGCCAGCCGTGTCGCGCCGCCGTGCTCCGCCGCACCACCACCACCTCCGACTCACCGCCGCACCTCGCATCCGCAACCATCGCCACCACTACCACCACCGCCACCGTCCCCCATGCAACCGCCGCGCCCACTGCCACCACTCGCAACCGCCGCGCAACCGCACGCGTCCTCGGCCGCGCGCTCCTCGTCCTCGTCGAGCCGCCGCGTCCTAGGCCGCGCGCTCCAGCCGCGCTCGCTGCCGCCGCACCGCCGCCGCAACTGCCCGCCGCCACGCCGCCACGGAGAAGGAAAACAATGCGGAGCGGCGTACTTACCCCGGCGTCTCAAAGACGGCTCCGGCGTGACGGAAAGATTGCCGGCGAGTGGCGGGAAGGGCGGCGGCGGTTCCTGGGAAATTTGGGCAGCCTCACGGCGTCTTTTCGAATGCACTAGCGCCTGGGGACTTAGAAATTTTCGGAAGAGGCGGGCGGCAAATATATACCGAGCCGATTTCTACAGGAGGTTCGGGTGCACAACCGCCTGTAGAAATGATTTTGCAAAAATAATACAAAAAAATTATATAAGCTTGAAAAAATCATATCTTGAGAAATATTGTTCCAAAAATTGTGAATTAAATTTTGTAGTGTTTATCTTGACAAGATATACATGTTAAAAATATGAAATAACATGTTTGTTATACTTTTACATGTGGCTATATTTATATGTCTTATATCGATAATTATATAAGCTTGAAAAAATCATATCTTGAGAAATATTGTTCCAAACATAGTGAAATAAATTTTGTAGTGTTTGTATTGACAAGATATACATGTTTGTAATATGGAATGACATGTTTGAGATACTTTTATATGTAGCTATATTTATAATGACCCCAATTTAATACATAAGAAAAGAGCTAGGGTCTCCACATATCTCAATTAATACATAAGAAAAGTGCTAGGGTCTCCACATGTTCAAACATAAATAGGGTCTGACATTGTAACATAAATGGATTACATGGAAAATAACAAAAACAATCTAGGCAGCTATATTGTTCTTTCTTGTCCATCGTTGCGCACCCAAGGTAGCGAATTTGGTGGGATGCTTCGCTCAACACTCCTTATTTTTAGTGGATGGTCATCTACAAAGAGACACATGTTGTTGAACTAATTAAAATCATCCAGGTCAGATACACCATCAACCCCTATAGCTTGTTGCTTTCCAGGAATAACTACATGCTTCGGCTTGTCGGTACTTTTCTTCTCATTAGGACAAAGGATCTGTTCAATATAGAAGACATGTGCAGCACGATTAGCCATTATCCACGGATCATCTTTGTAGCCTACCTTACTTAGATCAAGAACTCTAACCCCATAGTTGTCCATTGTGAAATGTTTATCTTCAACCCATTGGCATCGAAACATAGGGACCTCAAATGTACCATAGTCTAGCTCCCATAAGGCATCAGCGAAGCCAAAGAACATATTTTCATCCCCAGTTTCAGAGTCTAAGGCATCACATCGAACTCCATTGTTTTGTGCAATGCTCTTTTGCTCCTTGGACTTGGTACAAAATGTGAAGCCACTAATGTCATAGCTTTGCCATGTTGTGACCTGGCGTGATGGTCCAGAAGCCAACGCCTTGATGGTGTGTTCCTCAATTGTTTCCCCCTCTGGAATTTCAAGATCCTTTAGCCATGAGGTTAACTTATTCTTGTGTTCCTTCATTAACCACTCATTTGTGTGCCCATAATTTTGTTTACGAAGCTCATCAATATGTTGCTCGATGAAAGGCTCCATTATTGAGAGTTGATGAAGGATGTTGTGATGTGCCTCAAGGACTAAATTGAGTTAAGTGTTTAGGGTTTAGGGTTAAGTGTTTAGGGTTTAGGTTTAAGGGTTAAATGTTTAGGGTTTCGGGTTAAGGGTTTAGGGTTTGAGATAATTTTATATGTATCTATATTTATAATGACCCTAATTTAATATGTTTCTCATATCTTGATTAATACATAGGGTTCATAATCTCGGGATTATAGAAATAGATTGCAATTATGTGAAATAAGCATAGGGTCTCACACGTAGAAACAAAAATAGGGTCTTGACATGTTCAAACATAAATAGATTACATGGCAAATAATAAAAATAAGCTAGGCAGCTATATTGTTCTTCCTTGTCCATCGTGGCACACCCAAGGTAGCGATTTCTATGGGATGCTTCACTCAACACCTCCTTATTTTTCTGGATGGTCATCTACAAGGAGACACATGTTGCTCAACTCATTATATTCATCCAGGTCAGATACACCATCAACCCCTATAGCTTGTTACTTTCCAGGAATAACTACATGCTTCGGCTTGTTGGTACTTTTGTGCTCATTAGTACAAAGGATCTGTTCAGTATAGAAGACCTGTGCAGCACGGTTAGCCATTATCCACAGATCATCTTTGTAGCCTACCTTACTTAGATCAAGAACTCTAACCCCATAGGTGTCCACTGTGACATGTTTGTCTTCAACCCATTGGTATCGAAACATAGGGACCTGAAATGTACCATAGTCTAGCTCCCATATGTCATCAACGAAGCCAAAGAATATAGTTTCATCCCCAGTTAATTTCAGAGTCTAAGGCATCACATCGAACTCCACTGTTTTGTGCAATGCTCTTTTGGTCCTTGGACTTGGTACAGAATGTGAACCCACTAATGTCATAGCTTTGCCATGTTGTGACCTGGCGTGATGGTCCAGAAGCCAACACCTTGATGGTGTGTTCCTAAATTGTTTCCCCCTCAGGAATGTCATGCTCCCTTAGCCTTGAGGAGAACTTATTATTGTGTTCCTTCATTAACCACTCATCTGTGTGCCCATGATTATGTCGGCGAAGCTAATATGTTGCTCGATGAAAGGCTCCATTATTGAGAGTTGATGTAGGATGTTGTGATGTGCCTCGAGGACTGAATTATAATCTTGCGGGACTAATGATTTCTTTCCCATCCTCCCTCTTCCATTCAACCTACCCTCATGTCTTGACGGAGGCAAACCTATTGCATTCTGGTCTTTTAGGACGTTGTTGCAGAATGGACCTCCAGACTCAATTGCATCTTCGGTTAAGTACCCCTCTACCATGGATGCCTCAGGACGAGCACGTGTCGATACGTAGCCATTAAGTGTTGACATGAAACGCTCATACGTCCACCTCTCATGTAAATACATGGGACACAGTGCCTCTATCTATGGAACCAAGTGCACCACAAGGTGAACCATAATATCGAAAAATGCTGGAGGAAAACACATCTCGAACTGTGACACTGTCTCTGCTGCAAATTCCTTAAGAGATGTCAACTCATCACGGTCGATCACCTTCTGTGAGATCCTGTTGAAAAAGTAGCACAATCGTGTGACTGCAACCTTTATCCACACTGGATTTATAGCCTTGATGGCAATAGGGAGGAAAGTAGTCAGCATGGCGTGACAATCATGTGAGTTGTAGTTGGTGAGTGTAAGGTCTTTTATTGACACAATACTTCGTATGTTAGAGCAGAATCTAGATGGGACTTTCATATTCTTCAACCACACACACATCAAATGTTTCTCATCATTGTTGAGGTTGTAGCTTGCTGCCGGGAGATGGTACTTCTCATTTTCTAGAAGAACAGGGTGGAGTTATTTTTTATGTCTAATTGTATCATGTCCAGGCATAACTTTAGTCCTTCCTTTGTCTTCCCCTTTATGTCTAGCAAGGTTCCAATTAGGCTTTCAAACACGTTCTTCTGAACATGCATACCATCGATCGCATGGCGTACGTCTAACTCAGGCCAGTATGACAAATACTCGAAGAAAATAGATTCCTTCTTGAACGAAGCCCCTGGTGTTGGTTTGAAATTCTTTCTTGGTTTTCCGTCCGTTGTCTTCTTCCCGAAAACAAATTTGAGGTTCCTGACTAGGTTGACAACTCTTTTGCCTTTACGGTTACCTAGTGGGGCAGTAGACTGGAGTTCAACGTTATTGTCGAAGTACTTATCCATCTTCTTCTAGCAGTACCTATGTCCTTTCGATAAGAAGCGTATGTGCCTCATGTACACTATCTTCTTAGATGCAGTAAGGGACACGTGAGCAGTTTCATCTATGCATACCACACAACCAACCTTTCCCTTGAACTGCCCTGATAATGTGAAGAGAGCAGGGTAATCGTTGATGGTAACAAAGATAATTGCTCTCAACGTGAATGATTCTTTGCGGTACTCGTCCCACATTTTAACACTTGTTTCCCACAACATCTTCATGTCTTCCATTAAGGGCTCCAAGAAAACATCCATGTCAACTCCAGGCTATGTAGGTCCAGAGATAAGGATGCTTAGCATGAGGTACTTTCGCTTCTGCATCAACCCTGGCGGAAGGTTGTGGATGGGAGGATCACCGACCATGTGTTGTGCGTGCTGCTCCTCTCAACAAATGGATTCATTCCGTCAGTACTCAGTGCAAACCTAACATTTCTTTGTTCCTTTGCAAAGTCTTTGTGGTTGTTATTGAAATCTATCCACTGCTTGCCATCGGTTGGGTGCCGAAGCTTCCCATCGTCTTTGATGTGCTCATTAGAAGCATGCCAGCTCATAAGTTTGGAATCCTCTGGGTTGGCAAACAAACACCTCAGTCGATCGACCACAGGCAGGTACCATATCACCAAAGCAGGAATCTTTTTCTGTGCATAATAGTCTACTTCGTCTTTTTCTTTCCTCATGGGTTTTGAACTCTGTTGGGTCTTCTTTCGCTTCTTTTCTTTACACACCGAGGCAGCACAGTGTTCCTCTTTGTAGTCTTTATTCGTTTTGTACCTACTTGCATTACACTTTGGACAACTCTCCATGTCCTTATAATCGTCACCTCGATATAAGATACAGTGATTTCTACAAGCATGGATCTTCTCAACACCCATCGTGAGTGGACTGGTTAGCTTCTTTTCATAGTACGTGTTAGCAGGCACTTTGTTTTCCTTTAGAAGCATGTCTGTGATAATACTCAAGAATGCATCAAAGCCAGCATCAGAAATACCAAACCTAGCTTTGCATACCAACAACTTTAGCACCGAACGCAAGGTCATGAACTCTTTGGTGCAACCCTTAAACTCATCGTACAAAGGCTCTTTTGCTGCTTTCATCAGGGCCTCCATACCTTTCTTGAAGAACATTGATAGATCTTCTTCATGACGACGCAACATTGCTTCTAGGAATTCTGCATCTTCTGCAACCATATTATTTTGCATCACATCAGTTCTGACACCTTCAATTCCTCCAGCGAAACCATGATCAGGACCATCGGTGACAGGTTGTTGTGTCTCGTGTAATAACTGAAACCCACCGTCAACAAGCATATCTGGACCATCGGTGTCGATATTTGCACGACACCCAGCTATATAAGGCACAGAGCTCTCCTCTCCATGCTTTGTCCAAATCAAGTGATCCTTCATAAATTCTCGGCGGACAAGATGAGAAAGGATCTGTTGATGGTCATCAAATACAATAACATTCCTGCAGTCCATGCATGGACAATGTATGTGCGTCTTCTTTGTTCTCCAAGCATGGTTTCTTAGCGGCATCAATAAACTTTGAACCTCGGGTATGTATGATTCATCTAGCCTTGATAACTTATACATCCAGAATGACCTCTTCATCGATCAATACCTAACTTTCAAAGGGAGAAAAGACAAATGTTATGTAACCATCTTAATCAACCTGATCACTTGAAGAAAATGGATTAAAACTGACCTTTCTTAGCAATCTCCTTCCAAGAAATGAATATCAAAACCTCCGCCCTTGTATTTTGATAAATGTGGCTCTCCAAAATCACCTCCTTCCAACAGTCCTCAAATCAAAATGCCACACACGTCTATGTAAATGAAGTTTATAGAGGATTTATTAGCTAGGATAACTGGATTATTGAGCTAAGGATTTATGATTTACCTAGTGATTATTAGCTAGGGTCTAGCTAGAGATTATTTAGCTAGTTATTGTAGTATCATAAGTATCATAATTAAATTAAAAGACATAAGTATCATTATTAAAAACACAAAATTAATGAAACATAATTAAGTGCATATAGTGGATGAAATAAATTGAGAAATAAAAAAGCATAACAAAAAACCTAAGTACAATAATTAAAAAAACTAACAAAAAAACTACACTTCTCTTCTTCCCTCTATACATAAATTCTATTTAACACAACATTCATTCATGACAATCAAGTAAATATATATAGCATAAACTAAATTAAAAAGCAAACATGAAGATGGAGAGCAAACATCAAGTAAATATATATAGCATAAACTAAATTAAAAAGCAAACATGAAGATGGAGAGCAAACATCAAGTAAATATATATAGCATAAACTAAATTTAACACCTAGGTATTCTTCTCTCTCACTCATGGTGAAACTCTAGATCCAAAATGTGGCTCAAATTGAGAAAATATGAGCTAAATGAGGCAAATAGGACATAAATTAACCTTTTTTAACAACCTCCTTCCAAGAAATGAAGATCAAAACCTCTCCCGTTGTATTTTGAAAAATCTGGACTTCCAAAATCGCCTCCAATGGAAGGTGACGGCTAGAACTGTGGTCGGGAGGAAAAAGAGACTGGGGTCGGGAGGGTGTTATATATAGGCAGGAAGTACCACAGGACGCCAGTGTAAATAGCCCCATTTACACAGGCGGTTGGCTTATGCCAACCGCCTATGGAGAACAATTATCACAGCAACCGTCAGTGTAAATGGGGCTATTTACACTGGTGGTTGGCTTATGTCAATCGCCTGTGATAAGCCTTCTCCACAGGCAGTTGGGGGCCAAAACACACCACAGGCGACGTGCAACCGCCTGTGGTGTGTTTTGGGGGACGCCGACAAAAACAGTTTTTCTACTAGTGATTACAACCGGCAGGAATGGTGGTCTTTTCCTGCCAGATAGATATTGCCACCAATCGATAATGATAGTATCACTGCCGGATTTTTCACACATCGATCAGCTAGCAATATTCCTTGTACTCAGACCTGAAATTTCATCTCAATTCATTTGAGTTGCTTCACGTCTGCCTGCAATGTCTCTCTCTCCTATCCTCTCCCTTATCTTCCACTTCCCTCGCAGGCACTCTCCCTTCTCTCCTACGTGGCCACGGTTGGCCACGGCACGCACTACGGCACGGGCAGGGGCTTTTCTTTGTTTTCTTCTTGTTTTGTGAAAATTGGTATCACTGTCAGCAGGTGAGAAACCAGTAGTAAATGGCCAGGTCTATTATCGTTGATTGTCCGCTGCCTGATAAAAAAAAATCTGGCAATGATGCCCGATTTTGAACTGGCGCGGCAGTAATTGCCTGTTTCTGGAAGTTTAAAATGGTCTGGCATCGCAGTATATTAAAATTACATTATTTGTTTGAATAAAGCGAGTATAGACATTTTTTGTGTAGGGCCAGCCTTTGCGACACGAATATAAAGCATGAGGTTGTCGTGTGGGCCACACCCACACGAGAATCATGAGGAAAATATTCTCCGCCATGCTCTTCATGCTCAAATTCATGACGAAAATATTATCCACCTGTCCATCTTGCTCTTGCTGCTCGCTTGGGAGTTCATTATGGCTAGAACGTGTACACATATGGTTTAGCTATCCGTGTTTAAAACGTGGAGCATATATATTGATGCCCAAAAATGAGTAGGAGAGAGTGGCCATTTCGTTCAAAATCAGAAACGAATGAATGGACATGGACCTCCCACGCTGGCTATAAAAACACATAGGATCGAGGTGGTTATATCTGCGCTCTGGTACGGTGTGGGTACTAGTGTACTACGTACGTGCAACGAGTACTAGCTAGTAGCAGCAGCTAAACCATACTACGGTACGTACATGGCAACTGAGGCAAAGATGAAGATTCATCAAGCTCCACAGAATCAGGAGGACGCGCATCACAAGTACCATTCCACCCTGTGGGGTGACTTCTTCCTTCATCATGTCCCATGCCCTCCATTACAAGTATGTAGTATGTTGAACAACTCCTTCCTCTCTCCCTCTCTATTATTACTGGATATATATATTTTTCAGATAATCCCAACGTAGCATTGCAATAAAAAAGAGTGTGATCAGTTACTCTCTCTCTCTCAAATACGATAACACATTGTGTCTTCTTCCTTTTATATATATAGAGAGAGAGAGGATCCCGCTATTTAGACCACATCACTATCTAAATACTATTCAGCACGCTCTCCAGCCATCAGCCTAATTAATTAAAGTCCAACCATCAGGCACTCTTATTCCAAAATTTTACGGTTGCAGATGAGAATTATTAGTAACTTTTACGGTTGCAGGACTGATGGATGGACTTTTATGGTTGTGGGATGAGAATTGATACTAACTTTTATGGTTGCGAGTTTGAAAGCTGAAAGAGGATGCTAAATAGTTATTTAGATTTAGAACACGCCGCTCAACTATCCAAATCTGCAACCATAAAAGTTATTACTAATTCTTATTCCACGACCGTAAAAGCCCAGCCATCAGCGAGCCTATTCCTGCAACCATAACATTTACTGCTATTCTCATCCCGTAGCTGTAAAAGTTTTTGGAATGAGGCTAACTGGTGGTTAGACTTTTACGGTTGCAGGTAGTAACTTTAATTTACAGTTGCTGGTTTGGTTATTTAAAGCGCATGAGGCTAAATAGCAGTTATTTAAAGCCTATGTTTATATACTAATTTTAAGATACTCCAAACTTATTGCGTGATTTTTTTTCAAAAGAACCTATATTCTACTAGGCCTGTAGCACTAGAGCTTGCTCTATCTCTCTTCATGGTCTTCGAGTCAGAATGTAATTCCAATACACATGTTGTTTAAATGATCAACCAAGAGAGAGACACACCACAATTGTTTGTGGGAGAGAACAACCAGCAGTAGAAGAACTCAACTATTGTAGTCCACGCAACTAGCAGCTGATCCTCTCTTTTACCTTTGTCATTTTTATAATGCGCGCAATTCTGCACAGCTATATACAAAGGGATTTGCCAAGTTGATTTCACACTGCTATGGACTCGTTCATATTGTTTTCTGCACACTGACCTCCATCATGTTCATGTTACTTGGTGTCTCTTCAAGTAGAATAAATATGGTTCATTGTGTTGTGTATATATGAAAGGGTTCACGCATTGCCTTTTACACTATATATATAGACAAGATCAACTATATAACATTAGATTTATCTTTCTTGCAGTATTTGACGATGAAGGATAAGAGGAAAATAATGAAGGGGGAGGTGAAGACAATGTTACTCAATGTTGATTCTTTTGATTTATCTGATAAGCTAGATTTTATTGATACACTAGAACAGCTTGGATTGGATTATCACTATACCAAGGAGATTGATAAATTTTTGCACAATATCTTCGAAGCTGGGGACGACATAGATCTTGATCTTCCTACAACATCACATCTTTTCTATTTGCTTAGGAAGCATGGGTATCATATTTCTTCAGGTAAGATTCCAAGAAAACATTGCTATTGTAATTGCCTTATTTTCCTTACCTATAACTTCAAATAGTTACAAAGAGGGGTTTGTTACTTCAAATATAAAAGTGGGGATGCATATGCTAAGTGTCAATTGTAATATCTGCTTCTATAGACGACACAACTATATAATATTTTAGTTATATTATTCTAGAGTAAAAATATATTCTCTAACCTCCAACTTGCATGGCAGTCCGATTTTTCGACTTTGAACTATGAAGCTAGGTACCAAATGCCTTTGAACTGTTGAAACCAGGAAAATTTGATCCTCTAGTTGGTTTCAAAGCTAGTTCTCTTTTTGTCTAACAATAATAAAAATCAAGTTTAATCTCTAAAAAAATATAACTAATCTCTTCTATGTTAAATATATAACTAGTATCAGTTTCTTTCTAAAAAAACTTATCTATATGTTGGTGATCTATTTAGAAGCTACTTATTTTTTTCCTATTGTTTTATTATCATATTGAAACACTAAGAACATGAACAAACATGATTCAAATAACTCTAAAAAGAGAACCAACATATAGATAACATCTTTACAAAACACATGGTACTTTGTTTCAAAATTTTCATTTAAGATAAATTATTTATGAACTTTAGAGGTTAAACAAACTAAGTTTGTTCAATTTCAATCGTTGAGGGCATATAGTACCAGATATTGTAGTTCACAAATGAAAACCGTACTATCATTCAAGTTGAATATTGAAAAATCAAATTTATTATATTATTATATCACTACAATCTCTTATAATTATTTCATAGTTCATACTTTCATCCAATAGTATAATTGGATGACTCACGTGTTTTTAGTGTTGCAGATGTATTTTTAAAATTCAGAGATGAGAAAGGAAATATTGTAATAGATGATCCAAGATGTTTGTTGAGATTGTATGAAGCTGCACATCTTAGAGTGAAAGGGGAAGAAATACTTGACAATATTCTTATTTTCACCAAGAATCGGCTTCAGTGTATTGTGGACTATCTCGAGCCACAACTGAAAGAAGAAGTGAAATATGCATTGGAAACACCTCTTTCTAGAAGACTCAATAGAGTACAAGTGAGGAAATATATCACAATATATGAGAATACTACACATAATGATGTGCTACTAGAGTTTGCAAAGTTGGACTTCAACATTTTACTAACCCTATATTGTGAGGAGCTAAAAGATCTTACATTGTAAGAACTTCCATTAATAGCATAGTGGTGTTGTACTAAATTATCTCATTATCATTGATTCTAGATATCTTCTCATACACCCCTATATGTATTTACAGCTGGTGGAAAGAGTTCCAAACACACGCTAACACATCAATCTATGCACGAGATAGGATGGTAGAGATGCATTTCTGGATGATGGGAGTATTCTTTGAGTCCCAATATTCCTATTCACGAAAGATGCTTACAAAATTGTTTATGATCGTGTCTATACTCGATGACTTGTATGACAGCCATTGCACCACAGAAGAAGGAAATGTTTTCACTGCAGCACTGGAAAGGTTTGCATCACTTTTTGACCATATTCATCATGTTATTTATAGGGCAATAAATTTCTATACTTTTGATTAGATATCTATAAGAAAAGCCCTTGTCTTATAGTTTTAATATATATGCTAATAAAAATAACATGTTTCATAAATAACAGATGGGATGAAGAAGCAGTAGAGGAATGCCCCACGTACTTGAGGGCCTTATATATGAATATACTTAGCACTGTAAAAGGCATCGAGGAAGAGTTGAATCTTCAAAACAACAAGCATGCCAAGTTGGTTAAAAGACTGGTATGTCTTATTAAGATAAGAAGTTTAAATAAAATAGAGAACCAAATGTATATGGACCTAGTAGGCAAATTATCATGAAGCATTATGGTTATATTATGTGTGTATGTTAAAATCTTCATTGTGCATCCTTGCATTCTAGAATTAATTCAGAGGAATATGACTTTCACTGGTTTATTTTGTTCGATATGTACTAAACAAACAAGCATGCAACATCTAAAGAAATCTAGCTAGCTCTAAAAATTTTGTTTTGCATGTGTAGTAGATTAGAAAGTTAATGTGGGTGACTGCTTGATCTAATATTAACTACTCCATTGAAACATAGTGCTTATGATTATGAAAGTTTGAGTACAAATTTTGATCAACAATTATTCAAATTATATGCATGCATATAGTAGATAAAGTTTTTTATCAATGGATCGATTCACATTCCAAATTCTCAGTAAAAATTTATTTTATAGTAACCAATGATTCTTTGAAGAGAGTAATTAGTGGTAAGTATACTTTTAAAATACTTTTCTAAATATTAATATGCCTTATAGAATGAAGTACAGTCAGTATTTCTCATAGAGAGAATAATAATTTTTGAATGAGAGTACGTTTGAACTTATTGTATATGCAAGTATAAACAATAATTAATATAAAATGGCATTTGCTAACAGTAGTTAGAGCTCCCTGCCTCTATCACAAATTTAAAGTTCTGAACTATTAGTTTTCTCTCTTCGGGATATATAATGTAATATATTATATATTTGAAGTTTCACACTAATTTTACATGGATTTTAGATAATCGACATGGCCAAATGCTACAATGCTGAAATGGAATGGCGTGACAAGAAATATGTGCCAGCCACCGTTGATGAGCATCTAACAATTTCAGCACGCAGTAGTGGTTGTATGCACTTGGTGAACCAGGGATTCATTTCAATGGGAGATGTGGCCACTAGCGAGGCTATTGAGTGGGTTTCTACCTATCCAAAAATCATCCGAGCTGTCTGTGTTATTGCACGGCTGGCTAATGATATAATGTCGTACAAGGTGACAGTTAGTCTATATTTTCTAAGTGCTAATAATCAATAAATGATGCTCAATTATATAGAATCCTTCATAAACTTTTCAATGTTTTTTTCTGCAGCGAGAAGAAACGTCAAAGAATATGGTATCTACAGTGCAAACTTGTGCAAAAGAATATGGTACCACAGTAGAACAAGCCATAGAAAAGCTTAGAGAACAGATCGAGGAAGCATGGACGGACATCACCGAAGAGTGCCTGAGACAGCCACAACCAAAGGCTCTTCTGGAGAGGGTAGCCAACCTGGCTCGTACAATGGATTTTCTATACAAAGATGTGGATGGATACACCGATTCACGGAGTATCAAAGGCATATTGGATTCATTGTATGTCGATCTAATCAACTAAAATTAGGCGACAACGTGGCTATAGCCAGCGCGCTCTGGACAATAATTATTTAGGGTATATATATATATATATATATATATATATATATATATATATATATATATATATATATTTACTTCAGTAATCCTTTTTTATAGGAAATATGTTTACTACCGGAACTGTAATTCTGTAAAACAAGAACCTTACTACTAGGTTTCTAAGTACCGCCTATTTGGCATTGAGTTAGATGGAAAAAATTTCCGTGCACCAAAAATTACTGAGATCCGAGCTATAGACTTTTTTTAGATATAATGGTAGCTGTATATATAGACACATGGACAACATTTAGTTTGTGCAGTTTTATTATTTTTCTGGATATAATGGTAGCTATATATATATATATATATATATATATATATATATTCATATATATTCATACAGACTTATTTTATTCTACAAACTCTAGACTTATTTTATTCTACAAACTCTAAACGGTCTACAATTGTGGAAGCTTCGCCGGGCCTTCCACCCTCGCTAGGGAAAGATGCGGGGGAGACAGAGAGTGTCTCACACTACAAAATTCGAAGGGGTGCGCTTGCCTTGTTGTGAGGGTGCGAATATAGTAAAAATTTGACTATTGTCACTGTTTTTCTGATTTTTCGTGGGTGCGGCTGCACCCACTCATCATAGTATAGATCCGCCCTTGCACCACATGAAAGGGGATGCAAAGATTGAACTACAGAGGACAAAGCAAAAGTGTAATAAATTAAGGTGTAAGCATCAAACCTATTCCCAAGCTTTACTCGCTCTGAAAAATTGAGCCTGCACCCACCATATCTGCAAACTGACGAAGCGCCCCAATCCCCTGCTCCCGCGCTGGTCCAGGAGCTACGGAGGAGACACGGTTGGCCGGATAAAAACAAGTCACGTGGACGTAGAATCTAACTAATTCCGTTTCGCCCGTCCCCGTCCAACTAATTAACGATGTGTCAAGCTAAAAATATTTTTGGGTACAAAATATTAGGGAGCTGTTGTGGAGGAAACTAATATTTAAGAAACAATTATTTGAGAGAACCCCTAATATAGAGTTTTGGGGTTATATTTTTGGGGAATTCTTGGAGTTGCTAAGTGACAATTAATTCCTCCTTGCTACAGTGCCACTAACCAGGAATTTTGTAGGGACAAGCATCTCCTCGCACCGATACAGGGCATAACGGACATGCCCCCCCCCCCCCACACACACACCTACTTCCTTGACGCCATAGGGGTCCCATTTCTGGGGGACCATTGCTTTCCATCCTTTGCCTCACGGGCATGAAGCGTCCTTCATTCGAACAGATTCCTAGGCGATGTCGAATCTGCAAAGACATAAGGATGAAGCTCACCCTCACCATAGGTGTCGACTAGGCTCCCTTATGGGCGTTCCCCAGCTCAGCAAAGAAGCGGTCACGGTAAAGATAACCACTATCGCGGTTGGTTCCTTAGTTTGTGGGATCGAGGAAAATAATGGTCCAAGGCTCGGTTTTTTGGATGAGGGCTGGAACGGGGTGACATGCAAAAGGTGGACTCCCAACGGCTTAGAAATTTGCTAAACTAGAGTTGCTCTACAAACTAGCCCACCATGACCAAATTGAGCTGGATCTGGCTAGTTCTAGTCTCTAGGTAAAGGTCTAATTAGTCCCTTAACTACAGTCGTCATTCGTTTTTTTTCTCTCTAAACTACAAAATCAATTTTTTAACATGTAACTTTTGTAAACCATTTGTTTTCACACCTTTGGTGGTTTTGCTAACGTGGTGCCACGCCAGATGGGGTAAATTGAACAAAAATAAAATTTCAAGATTAGTTGGAATATAAATTTTTTAATAAAAAAACCAAAAATCATTAAAATAAATTTATCCAAGTGTTTTAACAAGGGACAATAGGTACAATTAAAGAAATCCTAAAAATATCCAAGTGTTTTAACAAGTTTATAAATACATTGGAAAATGATTGAACTACTTTTAGTTTTTTTTTCTTCCTAAAACCATGCTCTATTTTATGATTTCTAGCTTGAAATTGTTTGAATCTTAATAGACATGTTTTGGTGCTTATGTGCTAGTAGAAGCTCTCATTATATATAGCGTCTCATTTTAATGTTTAATAACGCAGGCGGGCACCTTATGCTGTCGGCCTCCGTTAATAAATATTAACGTAGGCAGGCGCCTTTGTCATCTGCCTCCGTAAATCATTTTTGATTGCCTCCAGAAACCTACACGGTATAATAGTGCTCATTGGTGACGTATAATGATCTATTGCTAGTAGTGGTTTGCTTCGTCATGCAGCTTGTCTCGCATGGCGGTGGCAAGCTCGACGCATTGCATGTAATTTCCCTAACTGGAGGCTTCGTGGTGGAAAACATCCTTCCTAGTTTACATGGTTTGTGGTTGCTCCCTCCACTGGGCCTGGCAGGAAATTAGTGGCACAACTTTAGTGCGTTGAGGCTTGTGGAGAAACTGTGATCAAGCGTGGGCGTCGGTCGGGTTTTGCGTGGCGGTGGCTCGCAGGCGCAGGAAAAGGAAACGCAGACCGGCCGTTGCTGACTGTATATGAGACACTGGTGTAACTAGCTGCTGAGTCCACTTTGCGGCCTGCCTGCACGTCATTTTCTAGCAGGAGTAGTACGTAGTACATGCTAATAGCTGTTTGGTTCCATTCCATCAGTCTGTCACCAATCACAGATTCACAGCAACTCCCTCACATTCGATCGGGTGGGTCTCCTTGTAATATCGGTGACGTTGGGTACCCGATTACGGCAATACATACTCCTGCTATGTCCTATATCTGTGGACTTATATGGAACCAGATACGTACAAGCAGTGCACCACCGGCCTACAGGAGCACGAGGACGCCATATATCTCATGGCCAATATTCAGCGACAGCATGCAGCGTACAACGCACAATTATTCAGAGGAGGCTAGCTAGCTTCCCATTCCAGAACTGGGAAGAAGAAAAAGTCTGGAAGATGAAAGTAGAGCCAAAATGAATGTGTCGGCTCTTCGATCGTCGATCATTTGGTTGCTGCTCGGCCGGGCCGACAGAATCATAAAGCGAGGGGGCCGTGCTACTACAGACAAGGAACACATTTGCTTGTTGGTTGCCAACTGCAGCTATGCTGAAGGACTATGGCCTTATTTAGTTAGCACTGGAGCGTTTAATTTGTATTTCGTAATTGTTATCCAATCATCAAGTAACTAAGTTTAAAATATTTGTCTCGCAAAATACAAATAAACTGTGCAATTAGTTATATTGTTTACTTAGAGTAGCAAACGTGCTCCTCCCAGTGCAGCGATTCTTCTCTCGGCAACCTCGGTGCTCCAGCCCGCCCCGTCTCGGTGCGTCGCCTCCCCCTCGCTGATTCGGCGGCTACGGCAAGCCCGCCGCCAACATCGTCCGCCTGTGGGATGGCTCTGCGGCGCTGCACGCGGACCTCAACGCCACGCAAGCTGCGCTCGCCGCTGCACGCGTCGACCTCCTGAACCTCCACGCCTGCTTCTGCACCACCAGCAAGCTCATCCAGATGCTCCTCCGAGCCATGCAGGTTATCAGGATGGGACCTCTGGTGCGTGTGATTTGTCCATGTTCTTCCTCTGTTGTCTGTGCTCCTCATCGGTTGCATGATTTATCCGATCCCCTTTCTGATTTGATGTGCATTTGCTCGATTTGTTGGATCCCATTTCCTGATATGGTGATTGGTTCTTCCTCTCGTGGAGGAGCTTGTTCTATTGTGTTATTGGAATAAGATCTGTGAGCAAGAAGAGGGGTTGGCCCTCTGCTGCAGAATCAATTTCCAAATCAATTTTAGGTTGAGTAGATCTGGAGCCTAGGTTGTGGCGGTGCACACATTGATTTGGGCAAATTGAACAAGAGTGCATCAGAAGGAGAGAGCATGTATTGGGCAAACCAAGAGGTCTCAGCGGCAAGGTTAAAGCCAGAGTCAAGTGTGGTATTGTTTGTGTTAGTGTTTTATGTAGGAAAGTATTTTCTAACCGTAGAAGGACATGATATGGGTCCACATTTTGTTAGACCATGGATTTGTTGGAGGGCATGGGAGCTTTGCTTCATTCAGCTACCCGAACAAGCTTCAATGCTTCATTGACCCATTACCTATCACTCACTTCATTCTTTCATGGTCTGTCTTTTTCTCCAACACCAGTCATTGTCTGCCTTTCACTCTCCTCCTCTCTCTGTTTGCATTTTAGGGGCATGTCATATGAATATTTGCTTATTACCGAGTATTTTTGCACTATGCTTTCACATTGCAGCCACCAAATAGATAGCCGAGTAGAAATAATAAAGTGAAGCCATCAGTATAAAATAAAAAATTATGTGCAACAAACTAACCTAGGTTAATAAACTTATTTCCTGTTTGGAGACTGAGTTTAAAAATAATTGTAAGCAATAAAATGTCGAGTTCGTGTTCATACTAAACAATTTGTTAAATGTGGTTGTTCAATTTTCTGAATTTTAAACTATAAAGTTAGGAGGGCCACTTGCAGTTTTATTGTTTGTTGTTTCTATCATGTTTGAACTGCTGTGGTATGAGTATGAGATAATTCTCAGTGTTCACTTTACTATGTCGGTTAGCAAAGCACGTCGTGAAGATTTTTATAAATCTTTATATATGTTGCTTGTGCCCTGTCTGAATGTTTTTCTGACTGGACTGATATCATCACTTCCCTAAAATTCCTAATGGTGGTCATAATGGATAGGCAACGCCCTTCTCTGCCATATTGTATGCTTATTACAGCCAAAATGGTAATTTGTCCTAAAAATTAAATGATGGTTTGTCCCTTTTCTTTCTTCGTACAAGCTTCAGTTATTATACAACTTATAGTTCAGTCAATGGTTAATTGATGAGTTGTCCCTTTTCTTTTTCAATGGTGGTGATAGTGTAGTTTGTAGATTTTAGTTCAGTCAATGTTGCTTCTTCATCATTTCACAGCTTATAGTTCAGTCAATGATTAATGAATTCAGGTTTCAATGTTATTAACTGAATATAGAATAAATTAGTATTTTGTACAGTGCAAGCAAAAACCAAATGTAATGCAGAGGAATGTCTTGTGTTCCTCAGTGTCCTGACTTATGCAGCTGCAGGCTGTATGTGTTTTTCAAGATCGCGGTTAGTTAATGCTGAGCGTTTCCACAAGAACTCTTATGCCACATCTCCTATAAATTAGTCTAGAGAGTCATTGTTATTTGTTATATAAATTGTTTTAGATAGTCAATGCAATGGAATCTTCTATAGATTGCAGTTAGTTAATGCAGTGAAATCTTCTATAGAGTCAGTTCTGTTTCTTATATCTGTAGCCTTGTTAGCATTCTGTGTAAGGGTTTTTGCTGACTTCTGATGCACATCTAGAGTTTTTGTGAGTTTTTTTTCAGAGATTGCATAGATCCAATTTGATCCCGTTTCATTATGTTGTCTTGCCTATTTTTAAGTGGAGGGTTCATATGAGTGCTGGGCAGGTTTAAATTACATAGAACTAGTCTTTGTTGGAATTTGACTATTAAATTCATTCATAATTCTTTTCGTGTGTTGTAATCTAACATTTAAATATGTAGGTTGTATTTAAGATTATTTTGAAATTAGTATATTTTGAAAAAAAATTGTCTCGTTCTTTTTGTAATTTTGTGCTATGCGGCAGTGTGTGGTATGACTAATGCCTTTATATATTATATATAGGAGTATCATCATTTTTTCATAGAAAAAAGATAGGATAATTTGTGCCATAAAACATTATGAAATAGTATTATATTTCTTATGAGGTATGTAATAGTGTTCCAATGAATATGTCCAACTAAAAAAATCACCATTTACCTCTGCAACAGATTATTGAAGAGGGGCCAACCATAGTTGCTGCCTCAGACATTGTTAAAGAGCTTGAGCAGGAAGCAAGGTGGCTTGCTAAGAGTGTTCCATATGTTGGTGCTTCTACGGTAGAATATCCGTACAGCATGGAAACAGACGAATAGTATTTTCTAGAGCTTAATCCACGGTTGCAGGTTTGTGCTAAACTTCCAATGCATGGATTTTGTAGAGGCATTCTTCTATGGTTCTTGCATTTTGTGTTTTGACCGACTTCCTTTCAAGTAGAACATCCTGTGACTGAATGGATAACTGAAGTAAACTTGTTAGCAACCCAAGTTGTGGTCGGAATAGGCATACCCCTCTATAACATTTCAGGTATTATTTATTTTCCCGACTCCATGTTTGATGGTATTTTGTTCTCTCGTTCTAACAAATGAATGAATCACTGTAGAGATTACACTTTTATGGAATGGATCATGGGGGCGGCTACGATGATTGGAGGAAAATATCAGCCGCTGCAACTAAGTTTGATTTGGATAAAGCACAGTCAGTGAGGCCAAAGGGCCATTGTGTTGCAGTTAGAGTTACTAGTGAGGATTTTGATGATGGGTTCAAGCCTACAAGTGGAAGAGTGGAGGTTGGTTTACTTGACTATACAATTCTCTTTTGGTTATCCACCAACTGTGCTTACCCATATGTTAACTTATATTCTCTTGTCTTTTTCATCAGAAGTTCAACTTCAAAAGCAAACCAAATGTTTGGGCCTATTTCTCTGTTAAGGCAATTATATGTCCATCCAAATTGGTTTTTTTCTTTTGTGTTATATATACATTACCACAACTGAAACCAGGTTGTCAGTGATCTAACTTGCCTAAATTGTGAACTAGTATGAACTTAACTGTGAATATGAGGTTGCTTTAGGAGAACAACATAAGTTTTTTGAGCTAGGCTGTTTTTTGACCTGCATGTAGCTATGGAGAACAATGAATTTCTACCACAATCACATTAGAGTTCTATTGAACTATGATTTTATTCTATTCCTTCACGTAGAAGCACCATTTCATTGATTGCACGCTTGTTAGTAGTAAATTGCACACATCAACTAACGCAATTATGGTGTGTAACATGTGCAATTATGCTGTGTAACATGTGCAATATCTGGTCTTTATAAATAACTTTATCACTATTTTAGTTAACTTAGAGCATACACTTGTTCTTGTTTTAGGGCTTCGATATTCTTCTGAGTGAGCTATTTGGGACTAGAAATGGGTCTTTTGTTTTAGTGTAAGCACTAGACATTAGACAATACATTTTTAAGGAGTGCATCACATTTCTATTTTAATACATGTCTTCTCTTTAAGGAACAAATCTAATTCAGCTTGAGAATTAGTGTGTGTGTGTGTGTGTGTTTGTGTGTGTGTGCATTTATGAAGCTAGTAGAGTAATATTTCTTTCATTTTTTAGCATTTGTTAGGATTGTATATTCTCTCTGTACATGCCGGGCTAAGTTCATCGTGCCAATCATTGTGTATCTGTACATGCAGAACTGTAGTGAAGTGGTGCTTACTACTTTTGATTACACTTAAAAGTTAGGATAAAAAATATAATATTGTACTGTAGGTTGTGCAAAGTTATCAGGAACTATTTGCGTAAACAAAATATAAGGAAGAAGCTCAGTGGCATGCAGTCTTTGTAGGGCCTCTTGAGGACACTTAAGACTATTGTAAAATTTCAGGTGAGGTTTTTTTAGTTGATATATGGAGTTGTTGAAATTCCTGGACCTCCTTGTCCATAGTTGTTGTAGTTCATTGGCGGTGTTGAAATTGTTGTCGTTCCTCTGTTAATTGTGATTTATGCTCGCCCACACCAAATTTTTGTCCTTGTCGTTTCATAGAACTTTTTTCTTATTGTGATTTTATGCTAACACATCTTGAACTTTGTTAATTGTGATTTGTACCAACACACCCCTCTTATTTGTCCTTGTCCTTTCATAGAAAAAAAATTCTCTTGTGATTTGTGCTAACACATCTTAAATTCTGTTAATTGTGATTTGTGCTAACTACATGAAGTAACAAAGCACACCCCTCTTATTTGTACTTGTCCTTTCATAGAAAAAAATTGTCTCTTGTGATTTGTGCTAACACATCTTAAATTCTGTTAATTGTGATTTGTGCTAACTACATAAAGTAACAAAGGAATTTGTTTGTGATTGTGGACTAGGATTTTTATTGCAGAGTTAGCCGGCTGATGACTACGTGTTTATGTAGTTGCACTATTATTGTTGACATCACTACTCATACAAAAGCTATTTTATTATAAATGACATTTTCTAATTGATAGAAGATAGGATCCTAAATATGTAGATTATAGGTGGCCATGTTAGCATATGATATTTAACTAAGCTCACAGGATTTTTTTTTTTTTGTTCTTGTGTGCTTTGTAGATGTGTTGGATTAGCTACTTGATTTAGCTAGGGAAATTTTTTTCGAAGTGGGTAGGGAAGTTATTCAAATCAACTAATTTATTGGTTTTGTGTGTTATCTATCCATAGTGCACAATATCATAAGCTCTGTATGAGAAATATATTTGATATCATTTCAGACTTGGGTGGTCCTACATATTTTGGCACTTCTTTTGTTAGTATTCTCTAAATTCAGCATTAAGTCCATTTTGCTACATCATAAATTTCATTAGAGGTCACTTCTTGACTACAGTTTTGAAGTTATTATATAACTGTCCTCATAATGAAGTTGTTTACTTTTAGGCTTCTCACACTGCCAGGAACTCCACTATTCCCATCTCTAGAGGCTTGAGTCAAAAAGGTCTGTAGTGAGCAAGCTGGAACTCCAATGGCTCGTCCAACTGTCTTAATATCAAGGGTGAGCCATTTGAACATAAGTTGTACTTTGGTTCTTTGGTGTGCAACTATACAAGATTATTATAAGCAATATTTCTAACTGCACCAGACAAAGTCAGTGAAATCCCACCTCATTTGAACATAAATTGTACTTTGGTGTTACTCTGTTTATTGTGATTTGTGCCTATCCAAACCAATTTTTTCTCCTTGTCATTTGTGTTGGGATGTGTGTGAGATTATATTCATTCATAGTCACTTCTCCCCCTGCAGCAAACCACAGTCCACGACGCTAGTTGGTTTTTTTATTTGAGGAGGCTAGTAAGTACATACCAACTAAAATAGAGCAAATAAGACAGAGGAGGAAGATGAGAGAGAGAGAGAGCAAGATAAGCTTCTTATGTGATGTGGCTGAAGACCCTAGGTTTTGGAGGTGTCTCCCTTGTTTCTTTCTTGTGACAATGCATAAGAGTATTAATACAGAATATAGCTTCAAATTTTCTGGATAACTTCACATATTGTCAGGCTTTTCTATTTGCTCACAAGTATAGTATAATTGCATTATCAAATAGTAATAGTTGCACTAATACAACTATGCAATTTTCTTGTGTATTTTCTGAATTTTTTAGTATCATGTAAATGGTTCATTCTTTACTCGGTAGAGATGATTATGCCTTCATTGTTATACAGTTCATAATGTCTTCTATCTAAACTTGAGTGTGTATTCAAGAAATCATCATGAACACTAATCCTACTATAGTGACAAGAGAGAGGAGAAGCCATGCCTGATTTTTGTGCAAAGTGGTGTGTGTCAGTGTGGTCTCCAATGGTAGATTATAGAGCATTACAGAAAAAGGATATGAAGGCAAGAAATACAAAATTCTGTAGGTTAGTATATTTCCCTTGGCTGATCTTTGTATCATTTCTTCTTATTCATGTTGCTATGATTTTTCTGTGCATTTATTTACTAATTTTTTTACTTTTTCTCCACTCTTATGCTCTTTCTAGATCTAGATTCAATCGGCATGTGTTTCTTTCTTGCTAGAGGGTACAGTGGCAGAGTTGTAATTTTTTGTGTATGCTTGTATGTCTGTTTATTGGGCCGATAGTTTCATTTTGGCCCAAATGAGCACCAACTTGAGTTAATGGGTATCGGATCATGCACCCATTAAGGTTTGGCGGGCCCGGTAGTTGGCTGGATTGGTTTGCGGGTTCATTCACGGACCCATTATAAAAGCCTGGGTGATAAAAACAACCGATCACAGATCTGATCATTGGATGTAGATCCAAGGGTTGTACCCGTCGCCTGAAAAGTTGCTACATTTCAGGCACCTGAAATATAGCAACTCCCATGTTTTTATTGCTTTTTTCCTATTTCTTCATGCGCGTCTTAGTGAAACGGGGAGATTCTATCACGTACGGAATCCATAACTATTCTTTTTTAAAAAATATATATCTTTTTCTATTATATATCTTCCATTAAGAATATGATTTGTATTAGAAAACAAATTTTATAGAAAGAATCGGTCAAAAAATATATATATTAATCTTCCCGCACGAGCCATGTTGGAATAGGATTCGTATGTAAAATCGATTGTTTTCGAGTTCAGATATCACATAATACACAACCTAATAGGTTTTGGAATCGGACTCCGTATCATGCTAGATAAGAGCTAAGCACGGGTTATATATATATAAGTCCGTACAGACTCTATTGTCCGGTAGTTAGAGGGGAGACGGACCAAAAAAAGGCTAAAATTTTGCCTCTTTATTATTATTAGGTTTAGGTTTAGATGCTTCATATATGAAAATTTAGAATTTTGAAGGTGATCTAAACAGGGCCAAATATATGGGGAAAAAATATACACACAGACATGGGATAGAGAATCGACAAGGCTTGGTAATCAGCTCAGCTGGTAAATTATACATCAGAGAGCGAATGGTGGGTACAGTACAGTTAATAATCAAACCACACAAGATCAAAGCAACATATATAATTATGGAAGGAAAGATGCAGCAGGCGCGTCTTCAAAAGTAAGGCATGCTCACAGTAAGAGCTTCTGGGCTAGCGCGCTCACGGAGGAATTGTAACTTTTTAAATGTTGAGCAGATGTGTTTTTTCGTCTGTATTAGTTTTCTTCCTCCTTTTGTGTTTCTTTTCAGTTCCGAAACTTGTATATGAATAGTAGAATCCTTGCTTAATTACTACACCGAATGAAAAAGACAGGAACACATACCAAATTATGCTAACAAAGAAATGCTTGAACCACCTGGTCTTGTTTAGATGCATATGTATCTCTCTCAATTTACATGGGTTGGAGTGTATTTGAACTAAATTACACTTTAACATATATGGTTTGAGGGTAATACATGCACATCCAAACAAGGCCTAAGTACGTTGGTGTAGTCGTGTGTCGTATGCGGATGTCGATGCAAGACGACTCCATCCTGGTCGGCATTTCGTGGAGCCGTAAAGGCTGACCGGCCGGTGTGACATGTGATGTGAGCGTCATTGTCAGGGAGTCGATCGGTATCATTCTTCTCCAGGAGTACGCTGTCCCCTCCGGTGAAGCTGTCAACTATCTGGCCAACCGGAAGCAGCAGGGCAGGAGGAGCAGCCCACGCGGGACGAACGCGTAGCGCGTGCACCGTTACCGTAGGCGTGAGATTTCGGCCGGGGAGGCACGCCGTTCCTAGCTCCTCCTGCTCCTAGCTCACACCGTTTGCTTGTGTCAGCGTGTTCCGTCCGTCCATCCATCCCGTGCTAGCTGTGGATCCCGGCCCCTTCCGAAACCAGTCTCTCCCCGACGAAAATGTTCTTCTGTCAACCAAACCACAGCGGGCCATCTGATGCCGGCCGCTGCGCTACGTGTACGACGGTGATCCATGATGTGCCCGGCCTTGTCGCCGCCCGGTGGCACCTCTCGAGATTACCTAGCGCGGCCATGGCTGTTTTGCTTCTCGTCCTTGTATTTAACCAGAGCCGACCCCTCCTCTCTTGAGCATCCACAGGAAGGAGGCAGGCCGAGCAAGGCCACCACTACTGGACTCCTCCTGGTCAAGGAGGACGCCGCGCGCGGCTAAGTGGCGGGGTGCCAGGGCGCGGGCTTAACCCAGCTCCGGGAACGACTTGGTCAAGGTCGACGCGGCAGAGAGAACCGCGAGCGCGGGGAAGGACCGGACGGACTCCGGCAAGATCGACCATCGAGGCGGGAGCCCGGCCGGCCGGAGGAGCAGGCGCGCGCGGGACGGATCGGAGGTCTACTTCGACTTCGGCAAGATCGACGCGGGCGGAGCGAAGCAAGACCGGGGAAGGAAGGACTTCCGCAAGCCCTTCCTCGACGCGGAGCGGACGCGGCAAGATCGACGCGGAGCGGCCGCAGCAGACGGGTGGGCCGGCCGGCCCCGTCCCCGTCCTCGGCAAGATCGACCGACGCGGACGGGAGGAGAAGGAAGGCGCGCGCGGGGGGGGGGGGGGGGGGGGGGGGGGGGGGGGGGAGAACGAACTTCGACTTGGACAAGATCGACGCCACGGATCGGAGCAGGAGACAGGCGTCGTGACGACTCCGGCGGCCATGGGTCCCCGCGTGTACGACGACGACTGCGGCAAGATGGAGGGCGAGGACGAGTTGCCCGGACCAGTCGCGGAACCTGTGGCTGTGGGCGACGGTCTTGGAGCTGGAGGCCTAGGACCTGCTGTCACCTCTCTGGCGATGGCTGGGCTCACTCTCATCGCCGGCGGCGAGGACGACACCCCGGTGGCTGCCATTGCGCTCTTTGGGATGCTGGTTCTTGGCGTTATCATGATCACCGTCCGTGTGATCCGCGCTTAATACACTAGTACTCCTATAGTCCTATACGTGGCACGGAGTTGTACGCTCATGCATCATTGCAATAGGCCGGTCGCGTCCGTCGTGAGAATCGACGATGCCATGTGTGTGTGTGTCTTGTTTTGTCTGGTTTGGATGTTATTGTTATGTATCTTTGTTCCCATGACTAATTAATAATCATTCGCCGCAGTTGAAATATTTGCTGGTTCAGAGGAACGAATATCGAGTGTGCCGTACCGTACTACAAGTAAAGTTGAGCATGGAGCCCGCGGGCTTTCGACCCGGTCTGAAGCACGATTGAAAAGCCCGGTCCGTACCCCTACCGTGCCCGGGCCAGCCCGAAGCCCACAGCGAACCGGACTTGGGCTGCCTCCTAGGCACGTCGAGCGGCACAACACGTTCCGGTTAGCTTAGGCGGCCCGGTAGCCAGGGAGGCAGCCTCCCTGCTACCGCCCCGCGCCCCCTCCCTCATTCCCTGTCGCCGCTCCTCCCCCACACCCGTAACCCTAACCCTAACGCTCTGCGCCTCTGCCGCCGAGTCGCCGCAGTCTTCCGCCACTGCCACCGGCCACCGCTCGCTCGCCGTCACCGCGCGACCTCGACTCGATGTCGTTCACCTGCTTGGACTCCTTGGAGTCTTGGAGACCTCCACCGTCGGCGCCGGATCTTGCTCTGCTTGGAGATCTTGGAGGTCGATCTCGTCTTTTGGGGAGGTGTCACCACTCGTCTTCTTCTCCATCTCTCCGGCGCCGGGCTCCGGCTCCATCCAGGTAAGATGAACAAGAACCCTAACCCTAGACCCCCCTATGTTCACCTCCAGTTAGTGAGACTCAGGGGGAGGACTCTGATGATGGACTTGATGATTTCCGCAGACTTGACCGTGCCGCGACTGCTACCTCTCCTCCTCCAGACGCTTAGACTTTGGTGCTTAGACGCCAAAGGGGGAGAGGGAGAGTCGAGTAGTTGGGCTAGCTTCAGGGGGAGCTAGTAGGATTCGTTCTTTTGATGTGTTAATACTCTATCGCATCATGCATCACGTTTACCGTCCTTATGCACTGTATCATATGTGTGTGATGTTTGAGACTTGATTGTGTTGTGTGACATGTGTGTGGAACTTATATATATATCATGTCACTTGGTTATGCTATATTGCTTCCGCACTAATCTCTGACCTTTTTGGCTATAGCATATCCTTTGAAATCAAGTACTATGCTCAATTCATATCTTTTGTGCTTGTCATGGCTTGAATGGCTTAGGCATGTATATGTATTTCTTATTACTAACTCACGCCTATCTCATGTCAAGTCATGTTGCTCTTATCAAAATTCACTCATTATTCTCTACTCGAGCTTGTATTGTCGTCAATCACCTAAAAGAGGGAGATTGAGGAATCATGGTCCCTTGTGTTTAGGCGATTAACGACAATGCTAGGTCACTATGACTAACGTGTGTTTTGCAGAGGCAAAGTCATTTGAGTTAGGTCATTAGTGATGCTAGATGAATGGGCTTAATGGATATTCATGCCCCAAGATGTAAATCGTTTCGGTTTCAAAGGATGGAGATTCAAGTTGAAGACTAGGTTAGCTCTTAGTGCCATGAGGTTGAGAAGGACACTAAGTATAGACTAGGACTTTGTTTTTCTTTTGACTGTACTATAAAGGGGGGTATGAGATTAGTAGCTTGACCTAGGAGAGTTTGGGAATGTTGGTGTATGCACACATGTCACAACTAATCCTAGAGACCCTGCTAATAGCCTTTGAGATGGTAGGAGCAAAACCTCTTCAAAAGAGTTAGTGAGATAAGGTGAAGGAGGTCAGAAAGGCTCCGGACCAGTTTGCCTAGGAGGCTCCGGACCATTGCAAGTGGTCCGGTGATCCTGCCTTAGGAAGTGCTCTGAGGAAGGTGCTCCGGACCACCTGTCCGGAGGGCACTGGACTATTGGAGGTAGTCCGGTGGCCACCTGTTCTTGAGTGAGTGCTCCGGACCACCCTGTCCGCAGGGCACCGGAATATTGGAAGTAGTCCGGTGACCACTGTGTTCTTGAGTGAGTCCCAAAAGGGGCTCCGGACTAATCCGGAGGGTTGTCCGACGGTTCTCAGCAGAGGATAAAATCTACATAGTATGCACCTATGCTCCGGACCAGAGGCACCGAACTATTGCAAGTAGTCCGGTGGTCCATGTTTCGACTCAGATTTCGTTCTGACTGCATGCTCCGGACCAGGAGAAATGGTCCAGTGGTGAGGCTCCGGACTAGTCCGGTGTTTACGCAGAAAAGAGAAAAAGTAAAAAAAACGGCTAGTTTTGGAGGTGGGGACTATTTATAGTTGCCCTCTCCGTGCTTAGGAGCTCTCTTGGCCATTGTTTCAGCTGAAGGAAGCTAGAGAGACCTCTTGGAGAGCCAAGTGGCTAGTAAGGGAGAGATTTGAGAGATTCCATCTTGTTCTTCCCTCCTAGGGTGATTAGGAGTGACTTGTGTGCATCCATCCACCTTCCTAGCCTTGAGTTGGTCAAGTGAAGGTCTTGTGCTTGTTACTCTTGGTGTTCGACAGCACCTAGACGGTTTGGTGGTGTTCGGAGGAAGTGATCGCCGGAAGATTGTCGGCGGCTCTTCTCCAAGCTTCTATGATCGGTTGTGGGCGATTCTCCGAGCTGGAGTGGCGAAGAATCAGCCCGTAGAGAGCACTCTACCCTTGCGCGGGTAGAGGGGGAGCTATACCTTGCGAGGTGCTCCAACGAGGACTAGGGGGTGTGTCGACACCTCGATACCTCGGGAAAACATCGCTGCGTCAAGAATTCCTTTCCCTAGCTCTTTACTTACTTGCATTACTTCCCGCATCGTTCTTTCAATTCCTACTAGAATTGCTTAGGTTGTCTTTCAATTCCTTGGCTTGCTATTGCTTTCTAGTTAGGATACACATTGCGGTAGGCACTAGGGGGTGATTGACATTAGTAGGTTTTAATATTGCTTTAGAAATTTAAAAGAAGCCCAATTCACCCCCCCCTCTTGGGCATTTTGATCCTTTCAACGGGCCATGTTGCATTTTCAATTTTTTTTATTTTTTCTTTTCATTTGTTTTCTTTTGTTACATATAGTTGTTCTCTAATGCCATATAGTTTCTCTAATGTGCCATATAGTTGCAATATAGTTGTATAATATAAATTCATTTATTGTGTAATATAAATTCATTTATATAGATATTGTGTATATTCATTTATTGTGCTCTAATGTGTTTTTATTGAGGAATTACAATTTATCTTAATAAATTAAGATATTTGGCTTGGAATTTGATATTACACTACACTTTCCAAAGTCCATAATTAAGCCTATCTCAAATTCATAGGGTGAGAGATGGAAATTGATTCTATAGATCACCATTCCATATATATATTTGCAACTTATAAAATGTTGTTCAAACTCGATCACTCTCCTACGATAGGATATGACTTTATATACATAGTGTTTTATATAATGGAATATGTTTTTCATGTAAATTTGTTATATGTCAGGTTACGGCCATGAGTTCTCCTAACAAGGGTCAAGCACTAGGCTCCCACCACATGGGCGAAGCACTAGGGTCTCACCACAAAAGCGAAGCATCAGGGTCCCACCACACAGGAGAAGCATCAGGGTCCCACCACACGGGCGAAGCACCAGGGTCACACCAGACGGGAGAAGCAGCATCTCCATCATACCATAGTCGTAGCGACCCTGAGCCAAGTATAGATAGGGGTCATCGTGAATCTGAACGTGACCCTACTTATAATCCAGCGGAAGATGAGGTACATTAGCGTCAATTATCTGTGTGTGTATTCATGTGTGTGTATCTAATTATATCACTATATAGGAGGTGTTGTCTCAATTCAGAGGTATGTTTGATGGCGAAGAAGAAGTGCCACCTAGATACGAGGGACCAGAACCGACCGAGACGACCACCAACACCGAGAGCTCGAGGAAAAGAAAGAACAGTGATCGGAAACGAGGTGACAGGGGAACGAACAAGTGACCCGATAAAACATATATAGTGACAGAAGTGAGCTCCAAAGGACAGCCACTAGCTCCTGAACAGGTGGTAGCTAAGTTTCGAAATGCGATTGGTTTCGTAGTCAGGGATAATCTTGACATCACAATCCGCATGTGGAAAGATGTGCCACAAGATGTCAAGAACACGCTGTGGGCTAAGCTATTGACAAGGTTTGTTTTTCCTCGAGGCACAGAAGATCTTGTAAGAGACTATGCAATGAAGCAGTGTGCGATCGTCTTCCGAAGTTGGAGGTTCGATATGAATATCAGTTGGGCAAAGAAAGGGTTGAACCCAACAAAAAAGTTTAAAATTTCAGAAGGTCAGTGGCAGGTTTTTCTAGAGCAAAGAAAGTCCCTAGATTTTGTAGCTTTGAGCGAAGCTAATTCTAAACTTGCAAAGAAGAACAAGTACCACCACCACCTAGGGTTAGGCGGTTACCGGCGCTAGGTTCCCAAATGGAGGCAAGAAGAAGCTACGAAGAAGGCGGCAGGTTTGCCGGTGTTATCTGAGCAACTTGGCGAGAGATCTGCGAATTGGATCCGCGCTCGGAAACCAAGAGAATCCGACATAGGTGATTTGTCTTTTGATGACCCCAGTGTCTAAGAAGCAGCAAAGAGCATATTTGCGATCGCCGCTAAGCAGCATGAAGGAACATTCAAGCCACAAAGGGAGAGAGACGTCCTAAGTATTGGTCTAGGTAACCCCGAGCATCCTGGGCATGTACGAGGCATCTCGTCTAAAGAAGGATTCGCTGAGGAATAGGGGGTATTTACAAGAAGCACGATCGATACAAAAAAGCAATGAAGGATTATTTTAAGGAAGAGGCTAAAAAAGACTTCAAAGACATGATGTCTGAAATGCTATCCAATCCTCCTCCAGAATTGATGCAACAATTGGCGAGCGCGATGTCTGTTCAACAGATGACCACTCAACCTCCACAGATGCAGCTAGGAGTCGTACCAACACAGTCGTTGGTCACACATGGCTCAGTCGTCATCCCAAGTAGTGTCGCATCTACGGCAGATAAGAGTCAGTATCCAGTTGACTTGATTGATGGGCCCAAACCTTGCTCCGTACTCATAAGATATGGTATTAACAATATTCGCACAAGGAAAGTAGCAACAGGCTATGCGATTCCAAGGCGCAAATTTCATGGTAGCGACATCCCAGAAGACTACAGCAGGGTAGAAGTGTCGACGGTGGTCCAAGGATACGAGGACGACATGCTAGATATCCCTGGTCCTGAGGGTATTGAGAAACTTGGACAAGCTATCAAAAATTTCATCCTTTGGCCCCGACGAGACATCAAGTTGAGTGAGCCACTAACTCAGGAAACCCTTCCACTTTCTCAGGAGTCGACACATGCAGGTACTGTTGATAACCAACCTCCATCACCGGTCGATCCTCCAAGCCCACGACCATCACCGCTCATGCCTAATCCTCCTAGCCCACGACCATCACCGCTCATGGCTAATCCTCCTAGCCCACGACCATCACTACTCATGCCTAATCCTCCTAGCCCACCACCATCACCGGGCATGCCTAATCCTCCTAGCCCACCACCATCACCTAACCCACCACCAACGCAAGAACAAACAACTGCACCAACGCCACCGCCTAAGAAAAAACAATCGTTGCTAAGAGGATATTGTTTCCAGTACCCAAATTGGTTTCCCCGTTTCAACGAAAGAAGAAATCAGCTCGCACAGCAAAATTTATGGCAGGAATCGCAAATACCCGCACGACATGTGTCGTTGACTTGGATGAATTAAAAAAATCTGGGAAAAAGCTTATGGAGACAGTACCGGTACCCATACCAATCGATCCGCCGACAAAAAAGGACTATGAAAACGTCCCTAATGAATATGTGCCAGGTAGGCCTCTACTAAGTTGGGAAGAACTCAAGAAGATCCCAGCTGGTATAAAAAGGATGCATGACTAGTACATGAGAGCATCTGCTATTGGCATCGACACAATCAATGTGTGTATACCCCCATATGCATTCGTTAGCGGTCACGAAAGGGCGATTGTTACATTTGAAGACATGTGGCTGATGATGAGGCTCAAGAGGCTCGACGTGCAGCTCATAATGGTGTTTGCATTGTAAGTGCGCCACTCTGACTTACACATATTTGTTTTATTATTGTTGAGTTGTATATCCTATCTCTGACATAAACTTTACAATGCGATACTTACACACAATTGTTTTATTAATATTGCAGAATGCAATACGATCAAGAGGAGATACTGTACGGTTCCAATCCTCTATCAAATGCCGATAAAAGGATTGGGTACCTTAGCCCTATGAAAATATGCGAGAGTGAGCACACATTCCTAGTCGGTAAGGACCATGATAAATTAAAGGGGAAGACAGGAAAAGATCTTGAAGAAGCAACAGAGGACTTGATGAAGAAATTTGAAGCCAAATATGCTATCTACATTGGAAACGCAATGCTTTAGTTTCAACACAGGAGATTCGTGGTGGCCCCTTACAACTTTAGGTACGTAATTGTGAGTTTGCATACATCAAATTAATAACTCCAATGCACATCCCATAACAAATTTGAGTTGGGCAGGGAGCACTGGATTTGTTTATTCATTTTCTCAAGTGAAGGAAGGGTGCTCGTCCTAGACTCCACAGATTACGATCCTTCAACTTATTTAACTTTCGTGAATATCTTAGAGCGGTAAGCCGATATATGCATGCATACATCAAGATAACATGGTATTTATCGATGAGAATTTGAGAATAACATGTGTCTAATTGTATTCGAGATAACAGGTCATATAGGTGGTACAAGATGCAGGGCGGAAAGTTCAACCAGTCGAAACAAGGGGAGCCATTGGAAGTATTCCATCAATGGCCGGTACGTATGTGAATTTATAAATCCATATATGTAAAATACATAAGAGCAATATTGCAAATAGATAACCAATTGCCCGTTACATAGTGCCACAAGCAACAACCTGGATCCGTCCACTGTGGATTCTACATGTGCGAGTTCATGAGAGAGAATGGACGATACGTCAAGAACCCTGATAAGGTAATATAAGTAATACTCATGTATGTATTTCTGTCACTAAGGATGCAAATATATTAATAAGTCTAAATATAAGATATCTATAATCTTCTTTTGCAGGCACATCATCCCAAAAAGGTGACTCGCATGTTCAAGAAAGCTTTATACGCCATAGTTGAGGACTTGTGCTCGTTTCTTTTGAAACAAGTCATTCCACGTGAAGGAAAATATCACGATGCTACGAGCCCCTTGGGAAGGCCAGAGTATAAGGTTCTAACTGAGATTAGTAGGCTACATCTTACGAGAGATGGTTATTAGGCATAGGGAAAACTTTGATGTATGTAAAGTTTGGTGTGTATATACGTTTAACTTTATGACTATGAGCAGAAACTTTAGTGTATATGAGATGAGATAATTAGAATGTATATATATTTCTCTAGTTATGCACATGAGCCAATATTGTTTATATAGTTTAAATGTATTACATATATATTGCAGCATAATCATAAATATTAAAAAGCCAGCGGCTCTCTGTACTGGCGGTTTGGTTGAGAGCCGCATGTGGAAACAAATTTCTACAAGCGGTTTATATAGCAAACCGCCTATAGAAATCAATCTTCACAGGCGATTCGCTTAAGAAACCGTCTGTAGAAATCGCATTTTCACAGGCGGTTGTCTTAAGGAACGACCTGTGAATATACATTTCTACAGGCGATTCACAGAAAACCGTCTGTGAAGAGGCGTTATTTTAACAGTCCCCTCCCCGAGCGGAAGCGAAAAACACCTGTAGAGATAGGTTACGAACCGATTGTATAATGACTCTTTGTACTAGTGTCATATAATGGTTTCACCTTCACATTGAATACATGACCCACTTGTGTATCTCACATCATTTTTTGGTTCTTGTGTCTAATCTGACTGTAAGTTTACAACTCACTTCCCCTCTCACTCCTCTCCTCTCTTCTCCGGCCACCTTAGCATTCAACCTGCTTGTAACCCATCACTATACTTACTCTTAGGAGATATCATAGGGCCTATTAGAGCAAGGCTAATGATTTAGCCTGTCGAAGGTTGTAACAAGTATCATATCATATAAATCTAGTAACATATAACCAACCAGTATTATAGGGTAGCTCATAGATCGCCTGCACTACCGTACAAGTATTTAATGTCTAGTATACATGTGCACACAGGATTGGCAGGGGCAGCAAAGTGTCAGCTTTTTCTCCTCGATTGATGCATTCCGCCCGGCGAAGAGCTAAGGGCCGGCTCTCTTCTCTCTCTTATTTCCTCCCTCCTCCGCATAGACTAGTTCTGATGTGGTGTTCCTTTTCGCCGGCCCAATCAGCCTTACTATACCTGCTCTTAGAGTGAGCTCTGAACCGGAGAGACTAGTGACCAGGGCAGCTGCATCTGCATATATATGTGGTCCTCGCAACTGCTAAATGCTCATGGCAGTTTCACTATGTTTGTCAATCTAGCGTGCTGCGTGCAGCTCAAACCCAACACACAAAGCGAGCTGACGAATTGCATCTTCGTTTCAGAATTCAGGTAAGTACTACTCCGTACTCCGTAGGCTGCAACTATATAGGTCGATTTGGCTTCTTCGATGCGCTGATGACCGACTGATTCCCTGGAACCCTGAACTCCCGGTCTGACCGGGCAACATGACGATTGCCGCCGCCACTGCCCCTGTTGCTTGATGTACTAGTGTCTCCCTACCGCGTGCTTGTTGCAGAATCACTGTCATGTCGTGTTCTGTGCTTTTGTTGGAGTAAAAAAGAGTTGTGCTACTGTATGTACATGTGTTTTTGTTTCCGTACTCCGTAGGCTGCAACTATATAGGTCGATTTGGCTTCTTCGATGCGCTGATGACCGACTGATTCCCTGGAACCCTGAACTCCCGGTCTGACCGGGCAACATGACGATTGCCGCCGCCACTGCCCCTGTTGCTTGATGTACTAGTGTCTCCCTACCGCGTGCTTGTTGCAGAATCACTGTCATGTCGTGTTCTGTGCTTTTGTTGGAGTAAAAAAGAGTTGTGCTACTGTATGTACATGTGTTTTTGTTTCCTACGTGTTGTGCATATTAGAGTTAGATCTCTTCCCGTTAGGCCAACGGACTAACGGGCCCTAGGTCACGCCCTGATCGGGGGCGTCCAACCCTGTGGTTGGTGGGCCCCCGTCGCACAGTGCTATATAAGGAAGGTGGGGGCCGGGGCGCCAGGCACGTCTCACGAGGTTCACCTGCGCCGCCACACCCCACCAACATTCCCTAAACCCTAGTCCGATCTATAGGGGCGCTGCAAGCGGCGGGAAGTGCCACCGACGCCGGCGAGCACCCAGTGCGTGCAGATGACGACGGACGCGACTACTGACGCTGCACCGACGACCATGACCGACAGCGGCTCCAACCCTAACGCCGCCGCCGTTACTGCTACTCATCCCGTGGACTCCTCTGGTTTGCACACGACCTCTCTCTCTCTTTACTTCTAACTGCATACACATGAACGCATCTACTATCAACTAGAACCTTATCTATCCACTGGATCCGCTCCTAGACGATCCTAGAACTTCTATCAATGGTATCAGAGACCTCCTACGGAGGGGATCCACTTGGATCCAAGCTCAAACAACTCAACCGAATCGAACATCTAACCCTGATCTCAAGAATAGAACGGGATTAGGGAAGAGGAACACGAACGAACCTCGGATCGGCATCGCAAACACAAGAACGAAACCCTAACTCGCTAGGGAAAACCCGATCCGAATCCGATCCGAATCAAAACCGAACCCAAATCGAAACCCAACCCCAAGAAAGAACCCCACCCTTACCTCCGTTTTGCCGACGAACCGGCACTGCCGCAGAGCCGCCCGACGGCGGCGAGCTCAGCCGTAAGCGAGCTCGCACGCCGGCGGGGGGTCCTACGGCGGCGCGTGCGCTAGCGGGCTCCTCCCGGCCGGGTCCCTCGGGACACCGCCGCCGCGCCCCGGGCCACCGCCGCCGCTGCTCTGCTGCCCGCGCACGCCGAAAGGAGAAAGAGAAAGAGCGCGGGGAAGAGAAAGGGGAGGGGCAGAATGAATGAGCTAGGGTTCGGGGCCGGCCGTCGGCGGGCGGGGTTTTGTTCTCGCGACATCACCGCGCGACCGTCCGATCCCCGATCCCTAGATCCGACGGCCGCGGGTGCTCCAGAGCCGGCTGGGCCGAATAGAGCCCAGGCGGGATTCCTCTTTCCCGGCCCAGGCCCACGTTGCGGCCTGGGGGGAGAAGGGAGCCCCGCGCGCGGCTGGTTGGGCCCGATTGGCCTCTGGGCCGACCGGTTTTGACCCAAACCGCCAATGAACAGTGACGGTTTTCTATTTTATTTCCAGAATTAAATTGAATTTGATATTTGAATAAATTTGAATTGAAATTTTAATGAATTTTCTCTATACAATTTTATCCAACGATATTTTGTTTAGAGAACAATTCGACCTGAAATTTCTGGAAAATAAGATTATGAACAATTTTAATTGTTTTTGCTGCGAAGAAAATATTGAATTTGACTCTAAATTAAATTTGAACCAACGGGATAATTTAATTTTGAGTGAATTATGATTTTCGATAATTTGTTGAGATTATAATATTGTTATTTTCTAACCAACGTTGTTAATAACATTATTATAATGAATTGCTATGCATTATTTTTTACTTCTGCCCAACGGTGATGTATAAATTTTGCATAGAGAAATCGTATGTTTTAATTTTGACCAACGTTAAATTAAGGCATGCAATTTCATGATGAATGTTTCTCACTTTTCTTTGGATAAATTTCAGGAGTTAAAGGAATGGTCAACATCAATAACATTCCTCCGCTCAACGGTACCAACTACCGTGTATGGCGGGAGAAGTATGAATTAGAACTTGCACTGGCAGAGATCGATCTTGCCATAACTTCCCCGTGTCCTACTATTCCAGAGGAACCGGAGAAAAGAACCGATGAAACTGACGAAGCTTTTCACGCCCGAAAGCGTGATTTTGCAGAAGTCAGAATGAAATACGATATCGAACATAGGCGTTGGATTCAATCCAACAGAAAATGCCTATTGGTGGCGAAAGCCACCATTGAAGACCAAATTCGAGGGTCAATCCCAGAATGCATCACCGCCATTGATTACCTTGAAAGGGTAAAGAGCCAGTTTACTGGGTCTTCTAAGGCCACAGCAAGCACAATGATACAGAAACTTGTATCTGAGAAGTACAATGGTGGTGGTGTGCGTCAGCACATATTGAAAATGAATACCATGGCAGCGAAATTAAAGACTATGGATTTGGGGATCAATGACAAGTTCCTCATTCACTTGGTTTTTCTTTCACTGCCAAAAGAATTCAAAACTTTTGCTGTGAATTACAATATGATGCCTGAAAACTGGGACATTGAAAAGCTCATTGCAATGTGTGTCCAAGAGGAAGAGAGAATCAAGTCCGCACAGGGTGACTCTGCTCATCTTGTGAAGGATAATAAAAGAAATAATTTTTACAAGAAACCACAGGGGAAACCCCAGTGGAACAAAGGTTCTCCCTCCAAGCCTCAAGAAAACACACTTGCAAAGAGCAAAGAAAAGGACTCTTAGGATGAAGATTTTAGAAAATATGGAAATGCTGAAAAAGACCAGTGCAAGGAATGCTTCAAGAGAGGGCACTACAAGAGAGACTGCCCTGTCTACCTGAAAAAGCTACTAAAGAAAGGTGATGATACTATCACAAATGAATCCCTGTTTTTATGTTATTCGAATACCTCTTGGTGGATTGATTCAGGTGCAACAATTCACGTTTCGAATTCTTTACAGGGGTTAAGTGGGAGGAGAATCCTGCAAAGAGGCGAAAGAACGATTAAAGTCGCGAATGGAGTACAAGCTGAAGTTGAAGCCATTGGAGATTTAGCTTTAGAATTAAAAGATGGCTTTGTACTTAAGCTCAGAGATGTACTCTATGTTCCCTCTTTACGTAGGAATTTGATAAGTGTTTCCAAACTCGATGATGTTGGATTTGGTTGTCATTTTGGTAATGGCAGATGTGAACTATTTGATGATAATAATAAATGTGTTGGTCTTGCCTTCCGACAAGACAAGCTTTATTTGTTATCTCTTGCTGATCATGTGAATCATGTTGTGAATGATGCAAATGTCTCCCAATCTACAAATGAGAATAAGAAGCGAAAGAGAAATGATAGCGACTCTTCGAAATTATGGCATTGTCGTTTGGGCCATATTTCGAGGGGGAGAATAGAATGCTTAGTGAAACAATCAATTCTTCCACACTTAGAATTCTCCGATTTAGAACAATGTGTTGATTGCATCAAAGGAAAATATGTTAAGAAAATAAAGAAAGATGCTAAACGAAGCACGAGAGTATTAGAAATAATTCACACGGACATTTGCGGTCCATTCCCAACGAAAAGCGTGGATGGTTATGATTCATTCATAACATTCACGGATGATTACTCTCGCTATAGCTATATTTATCCAATTAAAGAAAGAATAGAAGCACTGGATAAATTTAAGATATTTAAAGCCGAAATTGAAAATCAACACAACAAGAAGATAAAGATAGTTCGATCAGACCGTGGTGGAGAGTATTACGGGCGACATACCCCGTATGGTCAAATTCCAGGTCCTTTTGCAAGGTTCCTACAGGAAAATGGCATAGTCGCTCAATACTCCACACCGGGGGAGCCTCAGCAGAATGGAGTGACTGGAAGAAGAAACCGTACCCTAATGGATATGGTGAGAAGCATGATGAGTTACTCCACACTACCGGTTGGTTTATGGATGGAGGCGCTGAAAACCGCCATTCATATACTCAATCGAGTTCCAAGCAAGTCGGTGCAGAAAACACCGTATGAATTATGGACAGGAAGAGAACCCTCGCTTAAGCACTTACGTGTGTGGGGCGGTCCAGCTGAGGCAAAAGTGTTTAACCCAAATATTGGAAAGTTAGACTCCAAGACTGTCAGCTGCCATTTCATTGGCTATCCAGAAAGATCGAAAGGATATCGATTCTATTGTCCTGATAGATACACGAAATTTGTTGAAACAAGACACGCTGTGTTCTTGGAGGATGACATGATCAGGGGGAGCAAGGTAACACGTGAAATTAGACTTGAGGAGAAGCGGGTACATGTACCTACTCCGATGGTTGAAGAACCATACTTTACGTTACCTGCTGCCGATGTTGCACCAGCAGTACAAGATATTGTGGTGACAACACCTGTTGTGAATTCTCCCATAGCAACAATGAATGAACAAGAGGAACCTGTCCATCAGGAGCCTATAGAATCAGATGTTGCTGATGAGGAAGAACAACAACAGCCCATAGTGGAACAAGTGCCAGAGGCCCCTAGAAGGTCTCAAAGAACTAGAAGGTCAGCTATTCCAGATGATTATGAAATCTATGAAACTGAAGAATATCATATGGAAGATGACCCTCTAACTTTTGAAGAAGCCATGAGAAGTGAACACTCATCGAAGTGGCTTCAGGCTATGGAAGATGAGATGAAATCTATGAATACCAACAAGGTTTGGGTTCTAGAAAACATTCCTAAAGGAGCTAAGAAAGTAGGATCCAAATGGGTCTACAAGACGAAATATGACTCCCAAGGGAATATTGAAAGACACAAAGCGCGACTTGTGGCTAAGGGTTTTACCCAAAGAGAAGGGATCGATTACAATGAAACTTTTTCCCCAGTTTCTTGTAAAGATTCTTTCAGAATCATTATGGCACTTGTGGCACATTACGATCTAGAATTACATCAGATGGATGTAAAGACAGCATTCCTAAATGGGGATTTGGATGAAAATGTCTATATGGCACAACCGAAAGGTTTTGTCGTAAAAGGAAAAGAGAATATGGGATGTCGTCTGAAAAGATCAATTTATGGTTTGAAACAAGCTTCGAGACAGTGGTACTTGAAGTTTGATAAAACTATAAAGGGTTTTGGGTTTAAAGAAAATGTCGAGGACAATTGTGTCTATGTGAAATTCAAGAATAAGAAATACATATTTCTGATCCTATATGTGGATGATATCTTACTTGCTAGTAATGATGTCAATCTACTATTAGAGACGAAGAAATTCTTGTCCTCGAACTTTGATATGAAAGATCTCGGTGAAGCTTCGTTTGTCTTGGGAATTGAGATTCATCGAGATAGAAGAAAAGGGGTATTGGGATTATCGCAGAAGGCATACATAGAAAAGGTTCTGAAGAGATTTAGTATGCATGCGTGTAGTCCATCTCCTGCTCCGATTGTCAAGGACGATAAATATGGGGAACATCAGTGTCCCAAGAATCAATATGAAATTAATCAAATGAAAGCGGTACCGTATGCTTCGGCAATTGGAAGTTTACAATATGCTCAAACGTGTACTCGCCCTGACATAGTTTTTGTTACCGGGTTACTTGGCAGATATCAAAAGAATCCAGGAATTGAACATTGGAAACTAGTGAAGAAAGTCTTGCGTTATTTGCAAGGTACGAAAGGTCTCATGTTGACATATGAAAGATCTGATTCCCTGTGCATAGAGGGGTATTCAGATTCTGACTATGCTGGAGATGAAAGAAAATCCACATCAGGATATATATTCACTCTTGCTAAAGGAGTGATATCGTGGAAAAGTTCGAAACAAACAGTGACTACATCCTCGACAATGTACGCCGAGTTTGTAGCTTGTTATGAGGCCTCGGGGCAGGTAAATTGGTTGAAGAAATTTGTACCCGGACTGAGAATAATTGAAAGTATAGAAAGACCGATGCGGTTGTATTGTGATAACAACCCAGCGGTAGAATACGCTCACAACAATAGGTCAAGTGGTGCTGCCAAACACATTGACATAAAGTACTATGTTGTGAAAGATAAACTTCGGGATCATATCATAAATCTTGAGCATATACGAACAGAAAAGATGCTAGCGGATCCGCTCACAAAAGGCCTCCCACCCAGTGTGTTCAGAGGACACATAGCCGGCATGGGTTTAAGGGAGAGCCTATGATTCCCGAAGAATAAGAAGGGCCCAGAATGATGAAAGGTTTTATTTCCAAAATAGAAAGATGTGTAGTAGCTGTGAGTCTAATGACAAGAATTGTTGTGATGATGAAGCATGCTCTATATACTAATCTATGATGGAATTGAAAAGAATTGGAATATTGAACTTGAAATGGAATTGAAGAATTAAAAGAATTGTATGAGATCTAGGGGAGAATGTTAGAGTTAGATCTCTTCCCGTTAGGCCCAACGGACTAACGGGCCCTAGGTCACGCCCTGATCGGGGGCGTCCAACCCTGTGGTTGGTGGGCCCCCGTCGCACAGTGCTATATAAGGAAGGTGGGGGCTGGGGCGCCAGGCACGTCTAACGAGATTCACCTGCGCCGCCACACCCCACCGACATTCCCTAAACCCTAGACCGATTGATAGGGGGCGTTGCCACCGGCGGGAAGTGCCACCGACGGCGGCGAGCACCCTGTACGTGCAGATGACAACGGACGGGACGACTGACGCCACTACGACAACCATGGCTGACGGCGGGATGAACCCTAACACCGCCGCCGCCACATCTACTCATACCGTCGACCCCTCTGGTCTGTGTCTCTTTCTCCTCTCTCCCTCTACTCCTCTCTGCATTACATGAACTGCATACATCTACTACTACTAGAACTCGATCTACTCCACTGGATCCGCTCTTAGACGATCCTAGAATTGCTATCAGTGCAAAGGGCAATACGCAACCGGAGAGACTAGTGACCATGCATATGTACTCCTCGAAACTGCTAATGCTCATGGCAGTTTCTCTTCACTGCTGCTGTGTTTGGCAATCTAGCGTGCTACTCAGCTCAAATCCAATGGCCAACACAAAAAAGCGATCTGACGAATCGTTTCAGAATTCAGATAAGTAGGTTGTGATGGAAGTGGTTAGTTTAACAAATGTAAGTTAACCTGTTCGGCTGCACTCATTTGAAGCTGCTGTCGCTGCAAGAGCAACAGTGGATGAGAAACAAAACAGGTGTAGCTGCAGCAAAGGCACTAGAACTAGGATTGATGAAAAGGTCTACGTTGATTTGAAGCTTTTGACTAGCACTCTGGTACTTTCATCTCTTATCGACCCGTGCCATATATTCCCTTTTCTAAAAAAAGACTACAGAACCTACTACATCAATTCTGTTTCTGTTTATTCAGATAAAACGAAATCACGATATTACTAGACCTGTTCCTGCTTAATGCTCCTATTTTTAAGTTTGGGAAGGCACTGTTAATATACTTAGGCCTAGCCGGTGCATTCAGCGGGTGCAGAGTTATAATTTGGACTTAGATCGGCCATTTAATTCGATAACTAACAATTATACATGATTAATGTGTATACGGCTGTAGCAAAGTTAATTTATTTTAAATTAAAAGGAAGCTAAAAATAGATAATAATTACGATAATAATAGGAATAAAGCAGATGAGAGGCTAATTACCCCTCAAGAGAAGTTTAGTGAACTTTATTAGATGACACTTCAGTGAACAACAATGTCTTTACGCTCGATCTTGTATCAATCATAATTCATAAAGTAAACAAACACCAAAGTTTAACAGAATGATAAGTAAGTAATAGAAAGACCGTATTCTTTGCTGACTGGTAGATTTTGACACGACAAATTCAAACAAACCTGACGCTGACACACTGAACACTCGAAGAGCAGAGCAAGCAACGACTCCAGATGTAGAACCCCTACACAACACACATGTCACACTATTCCCCACCAAACCAAATCTAAGCGCAGTTGGTAATCAGATCATCACAGCACATGACAAACCAGCCAGATCTTTGGCTGCTTCAGTCCACTCATCATCGGACAAACCCTCCTTTCCTACACACGGAGCACGTACAGGATAACCAGAAACAGGCCGCCCAAAAGCAGAGCGAAGAGGTAAAACGCAACAGCCGGCGAGCCCGGGCCGGCGGCGAGCAAATTCACAGCCACGGAGGAGGCACCGATTCCGGCGAGCGGAAGGAGACGACGCAGGTGTTCGGCCACCACGTCGCGGTTGCCGTAGCCTGCGCCGAGGTTGGGGTCACGGAGCGCGCCAGCGATTCCGTCGGCGCGCCCGGTGCCGAGGAGAGTCTGCGGCACCAAGTTGCTTGAGTTGTCGAACACCACGCGGAGCTGGCCTATAATCACCTCACCGTGTCCAGCGCCCGGGCGCGGGTGCCACGGGTAGTGCACCGCGACGCCGCTACCCGGACGGGGCTGCGGCACGTAGTAGCCGTAGTCGTTGTACGCCGCGTCGACGCCGCCCGGGAGCGGGAGCGGGAGCAAGCTGACAAACGCCTGCTCGCCGTGTCCGGTAGCCGGACGGTGCTGCGGCGCGTAGTAGCCGTAGTGGTTCGCCACGTCGGCGTCGTCGGGGAGCAGGTCATCGGCAAGCACCATGCCAGGTCCGGCGCCCGGACCAGGCTGCAGTGCAGAGTAGCCGTAGTTTCCGTGTCCGTCGTCGGCGGGGAGCTCCTGCAGGCCCAGTAGCGCCACGTCAACCGGGCCCAGCTGCCGCCGCCAGAACTCGCGGATGTTGGGGTACGCCATGCCTTGCCCGGGTTCAACTTGTCGGTGGAGGTAGAAGTGGAACCCGGCGGCGACAGGCGCCTCGCCGCGGACCTGTCGCGCGAACAGGGTGGAATTACGGTGCACCTCGCGGAGGTGGAAGTCGCTGATGCTGCTGGCGGGGGCCCCGGCGAGCTGGCCGTCGAACGCGGCGTTGCCGATGTTTGCCTCGTCTCCCTGGACCGCGCCAGCCATGCTGAGGTCAGTGGACTCCACCGTCGTCGGCCTCGCTGCCTCGCCTCCGTGGTCCATTTTCCTCGGCTCCGTCTCCGGCAACAATGCGCGAAAGCCCCGAGCGAGTGGGTGGTTGGCTTCGGGCCCGGCTTTGGTTGCTTGGGTGAGTGGATGGATTGCTTGGCCTGCCCTGGGCAATTATATAGCAGAGTCAGGGGAATGAGACGGGCGGCGACGACCGAGGAGCCCGCCGGGACGGATTGGATCTGATTGCGGTGCGAATGAGACGCTTCCCGCTTGCGGTGCGATGCGAAGCCGAGGCTTGCCGTGATAGTGATCGATGGGTCACAAAACCCGGACAGGATGACGCCCCAGCCCTGACGACAATTTCCTGGCTGTTTTACGTTTGCGCCACGGCCGCCGGGAGTCCTTGTCGCTGTCACCCTTTACGTGTCTGAACTCACTCACCCGCTGCGGCGCTTGTTGGACTATGAAGCATTTCCACGTAAAAAGACCCATCAGTCCATTTGGACGCCGAACCAGAGTTAATTAACTTGAGCTCAATAATTTTTTCACGTAAATTGGCGACACCACGCAGTTTTACGGAAATACAATATAAGTTATGTTAAAGCATCTCTAAGGGACCAAGAATCTAAGATTTTTATCCAAAAGATATGGAGTTTCGTACCTCCTAAAAAATGGTATCGAGAGAAATGAGATTTGCTAAATTTCAGGTGTCTGAATTTTAGTTTTCTTTCAGGCGACAGTTATTGCATATGTTTTATATTAAAATTATAGTTTTACTTCATTACAATTTATGTAGACACAGTCTATAATTTTTTGATTCAGAAATAAAAAAACATGTTAGATAAAACTACAAACCTGATAAAATCTTATATATGTTGGCTTAAAGACAATTTAACAATTACAATTATTTCTATACGAGGACAAGGATAAAAAATTAATATGTTATAACACAAAAAAAATAACAAATATAAAATTAACAACTAACTTATACTAGTTGGTGGTATATTAGTGTTTCCTAAAATTATCTTAAATTTCAGCCACCTGAACTATAGAAAAACTGGGGAGAAATATATAACCAAGGTTAACTCCAAGGCCCCGTTTGGATGCCTGAAATTGAATTCATTTTAATAATCATAATTTAGAGATATATTAATTAAGACAATATGATTTTATATGGATCATAATTGCATACTATTGTTCACTATATGAGAGAGATACTTATTTGTTGTATTTCTATCGTAGGAGATGAAGTTTGAACAACATGTTATAAGTTGTAAATAGAAATATGGAATGGTGAACTATAGAATCAATTTCCATCTCTCACCCTATGAATTTGAGATAGACTTAAATGTGAACTTTGGAAAGTGGTGGAATGTCAAGTTCTAAGTCAAATAGCTTAATTTATTAAAGTAGATTTCAATTCCTCCAAATGAAGAGATCCAAATAGCCCCTAAGAATTTGAGATACTCCCCTTACCAAAAACTCAAAATTTGGTTGGTCCCAAAAATTATATTGTATCATGAACTTTGAATTTGTTTCTATATCTGTTTAACCCCTCCAATTAGATCCTTCTCTCTTGTGTTTTCTCACTTGAACCATTCTTCCTTTTCCCATTCCCTTGTTCTTATAAGGCTCTCTATAGGCATGCACGGAGGAAGCATGTGCTCGACCTCGACTCTCTAAATCTTTACGCTCAATTAGGATTTTTTTTTCTAGAGTGACTGAAGATTGGGAGGTAAGTTTGGGACCTATTAGAGATAAGTTTAAGTATTGTTTGGATCACTAGTCCATGACTAAACATTAGCCTAGTTCTGCTGGGCTGTTTGGATCCATGGGCTAAACTTTAACCCTTCACCCTACAATGGAGAACTCGACAGTGGGGCTGTCCTCGAAGCCACCGCCAACCAAGGGAAGGGCCGATCTACAAATTGGTAAGGATTCAAGCCAAGGGAACATCAACATCAACATCCACAACCTCAAGGAGTGTGGGGAAAAGCTTGGATCTGAAATCCAAGTTGAATTCCTTGGCTTATTGGAGAATCCCGACAGGTACCGGTAGTACCGGTCAGGAACCGGTAGTACCGGTTAGGTATTTCCTGCACCCTTTCAAGTTCATCTTGTTCTATCTTTTTGCTAGGGTGTTAGTTTGTGTGTGGTTTACATTCTTTGATTATTAGACTTGTGAATAGGTGGCTGGCTTTATCCTTTCTAGAGCTAGTGCAACATTGCGCTATCGTCATCTAGTTTACTAACCTCTTGCTTAAGTGTTAGTTGTAGAAATTTTTATAGGCTATTCACCCCCTCCCCCTCTAACCATCAAGGACCTTTCATCACCCTGAGGCAGTTTAACTCTATTTAGGGCCTCTTTGAGAGCAAAATGTTTTAGTCTAGATGTTAGCAATTTCCTCTCCCTCATGGTTGATACCTTTGGCAAAAAAAAGACTAAAAGTATAGGACTAACATTTTTTATAGTGACGATTATATGTCTCACGATGAAGGATATTTGAGATTTTTTGTTTATATAAGTTTTTTAATACTTCTATGTTAGGATTGGTTACTAGTTCCAATTTGATACATTATTTTGAAACTTGTCAGAATGTGTTCTTATTTATTGATAGGCTTTTGGTTTACGCGGCCAATTGCAGCGAGTGCTTGTCAAAAAGCTTTTGTAACTAATCGTTTAGGGGATTTTGGTTTGTTATTAGGAATTTTAGGTTTTTTGGATAACGGGTAGTTTGGAGTTTCGGGATTTGTTCAAAATAGCTAATAACTGGATTACTAATAATGGGATTAATTCCTTACTTACTACTTTGTGTGATTTTTATTATTCTTTGGTGCAGTTGCAAAATCTGCACAATTTCCTCTTCGCGTATGGTTACCTGATGCTATGGAAGAGCCCACTCCCATTTCGACTCTTATACACGCAGCAACTATGGTTGCTGCGGTGATTTTTCTTTTAGCTAGACTTCTTCCTCTTTTCATATCCCTACCCTTGATAATAAGTTTCATTTCTTTAGTAGGTACAATCACACTCTTCTTAGGAGCCACTTTAGCTCTTGCTCAGAGAGATATTAAAAGAAGCTTAGCCTATTCTACAATGTCTCAATTAGGTTATATGATGTTAGCTCTAGGTATAGGTTCTTATCAAGCTGCTTTATTCCATTTGATGACTCATGCTTATTTGAAAGCTTTATTGTTCTTAGGATCTGGATCCGTTATTCATTCAATGGAACCTCTTTTTGGATATTCACCAAATAAAAGTCAGAATATGGTTCTTATGGATGGTTTAAGAAAATACGTTCCAATTACAGGAACTACTTTTTTTATGTGGTACACTTTCTTTGTGGTATTCCAGTTTCCACCTCTTGCTTGCTTCTGGTTCAAAGATGAAATCCTTAGTAATAGTTGGTGATTAAGATTTTGACCATATCCAACCCTTGTATCCTTCCATGTCACGGCCTTAGTATTCGTACTTGTAGCTGTCACGACCCTTGTTGCGTGGTAGGTGTTCTTGTAGCTCCATCTATTACATCACTGTCATTTGGACTCCATCTATTACGTGATGAGGACATCCTTCATTATTACCCGTTGGCAAAGACGCAACAAATAATGGGTCAAGTGACCCAGTTGTAGTCGGGCGGCGAACGTGTGAGCCTCTGAATAATCTCACCTTACTTATCTTGGGAGGAGGAAGCCACCTTAAAAGAGAGAGCCACCCTTCCCCTATCAGACTAGTCTTTTAGGGAGATTGGACCTTTCTCCGAGTGGATGTGCCTAAGAACTGTTGGGGTCCGGGCAACCTCAATTTATCGGGCCTCGGCCAACCCTACCTGGGCCGGATGTTTCATTTGGTATCAGAGTTGGGCCCTTGTTTAAGGGGGTGAGAATGATGAGGACATCCTCCATTATTACCCGTTGGCAAAGACGCAACAAATAATGGGCCAAGTGGCCCAGTTGTAGTCGGGCGGCGAACGTTTGAGCCTCTGAATAATCTCACCTTGCTTATGTTGGGAGGAGGAAGCCACCACCCTTCCCCTATCAGACTAGTCTTTTAGGGAGATTGAACCTTTCTTCGAGTGGGTGTGCCTAAGAACTGTTGAGGTCCGGGCAACCTTAATTTATCGGGCCTCGGCCAACCCTACCTGGGCCGGATGTATCATTACGTCACTGTCATTTGGACTCCACGACTCTTGTTACGTGGTAGGCGTTCTTGTAGCTCCATCTATTACGTCACTTTCATTTGGACTCCATCTATTACGTCACTGTCATTTGTGTACCTACGTACGAGAGTCGACGGCCTTTAGGCCTAGATCCATCGAAGCTCACAAGATATCTAGGTTTTAGGTCTAACTTAACCTAGAAGACTAGCCTGATAGGTGGCTGATGTGGCACTAAACCCAACGCAGGCCCCATGCAGCAGACTCCACGTGGCAGGCGGCGTGTGGTCCGGTCTCGCGGACTCCAATCCATTTGCGAGTCGGCGTCGCAGAGAACGATGCGGGATCACATGGGCATGGCGGGCCCAGGCGTCAGGGCCACACGCGTCATGCTTCTAGCACATCAGCTCGCCAAATTATCCCCATCTCGCGAGCGCGTGTACGGTGTATCACCATGCAGACAGCCGGTAGCGAGCGCCGTAGCCAGAGCCGGTGTGTGTGGCGTGGCACGCCTCCATGCGGACTCGACATGGTCGGCTACTTTTTTTTTAATCATTTTGTATTCAATTCAATATTTTAATTATAACCGTTCAAAAAGGTCATTCTGAAGTTAACTAAAGTCTATAAGTATATAAATATTCGTCGATTAACAAACCCAAAGGAGGCAAGGAGCTTGATACCAGTGTCCCTTTTCTATCTAAATATAAAATTAAACTGGGATCAATTCGCTACTGCGCCCGCAGCAGGAGCAGGTGTGTCCTGTGTCCGATACATTCGCGGGTCAGCGTCGCACGCCGTCCTGTGTCCGATACATTCGCGGGTCAGCGTCGCACGCCGACGGAACGAACGGGTGAGTCAGAGCCATGACCAAAGAAAATGAGGCGCGGAGTGGAACCGCATGCAATGGCATGGCTGCACACACGCCAAATATTCCCCGTCCCCGCCCGCTCTCGTTGTACCATGCAGTCAGCGCCGCAACCGGCTGCGCCCGGTGGGCGTACCGATTAAAGAACGCCGTAGCCAGCCGGTAGCCCCGGTCACGTCGTCTCTTTTCTGCCTCGCTCACTTGCTCGTTGTAATCCAGGCCACCACCTTCTCGAACCGGCCCGCCCGATGACCCCGACGTGCGACTCAGTTAAACCGAAAGTTCGGTTCGGTTTGCTCGGTTGTTAAAAACTTGGGTTTCAAGACATTAAGGGCTTGTCTGGAACTTCTCCACGAACTCTGCTCTATAAACTCCACTGTAGAGCAGCTCCACAAACTTCAGATTTTCGTGAAACACCTCTTTAGGTGCTCTCACAACTTCACTTTTTTTTTCTGGAGCTGTGTGCGTGGAGCTGAAACCGTTTGGCTAAAAAATGTGGAGCAAAGCTGAAAAACGTGGAGCGAAGCAGTCCCAAACATGAACAGACAAAAACCTCTTTTGTAAAAATCATTTAGGTGCTCTCACAACTTCACCTGTTTTTTGGACCTCTTTTGGCTGTGAAAACCGTTAGGGTCTGCTCTGCTCCACGTTTTTTAATCAAACGTTTCAGCTTCGGAGCCGATCGGTTGTTTATAGAACTGCGAACCGACGAATTTGGTTACATTGTATTCGGTTCGGTTTTCGGTTCCACCGAACAAACCGATGAAATACCATCACAGAGAAATAGGTAGACAGTGCACGCACGGATCACAATTTTTCAGCATAAATCCACAGATCCAAATCAACATCGTTTCCTAATGTTTGATGTCCCCACGAGAGTTAAATCAAAACAAGAGGGTCGGATGGCTATTCGGATTAGATCTAATAAAAAAAGAAGCAAAGAGAAGAATAGTAGAATAGGAATCCAAGAATGCAATCCTGTGTCCGGTTCCAGCCACTCGAAAATGCAAGATGCAAGCAATTAAGCAAAGCAAGGATTTGCGTCGTGGCCAGCCGTCGCCGAGGAGGCATGCCGCGCTGCCCCCGCCGTCGCCGAGGAGGCCTGCAGCGCTGCCCCGCCGTCGCCGACGCAAACGCAGCTACTGCCGCCACCAGCCCCGAGCCCCCGAGCAGATAAGGCTGTTTTAGTGGAGTAAAATAATGCGGACTGCCGGATTGGACGACTCGCGGTGGTGGAGGCTCGTCTCTTGCCTTGGGCGGTTGGGCCGTTAATGGGCTGACGACAGAGGAAGGCTACCTGCTTGCTGCTTTGCTCGGTGGCTTGATGGAGACATCGGTTTGTTCGGTGTTCGGCTCGGTTGGACGGTGGAACCGAAACCGAAGCCGATGACCGAAATTAGCAGGAGTAAAAACCGAAGCCGAAACCAAAAACTGAAAAAACCTATATTTTGGTTCGGCTCGGTTTTTTATTTTCGGTTTAAAACTGTCCAGGCTGACGTGCCACGACTCCAACGACCAACTTCCCCGCAGTGGCGCGCCGGCGCATCCTCCCCGCGCCAGTTATCCCCACAAACTAGGCCATACTACCTCTCACTGCCAGAATGGGACCGAGCCTGGGGAGCTCCAGCCATCGCGCATCCAGATTCCAACGCCTTCCTTTCACACGCCCTATAAAAAGCCTCCCGACCATGGGAAGGCAGACACCCAGCATCTCGATCTCTCCATTCGCACACCATCGCCCAGATTTTAGAATGTGTTTGGTTCACGGGATGGAGCCATTCCAACCTAGTTTACAGACTGTTTGGTTCGTGGACAGGAGAATGGAGCCATCCTAGTTCAGGAATATTTTCTTGAAAAGTAGGACGGACTCGCTCCTAAAATTTTGCCGGACGCGCTTGCTCCCGTTTGCTGTGTCTGGTGTTGTCATTCTCTTTGCTGATATCCCTCCAACCAAACACCAAAATAGAACCATTCCATTCTTTCAACCAAACACCGAATAGAACCGTCCTGTCCCTAAATCAGGAGCGGAACCGTTCCATTCTACCTCGCTGTCCAACCAAACACATCCAGCGGCTGCGTTTCCTTTCTTCCTCGAGTGCTATGCTGTGTTCTTCCTCGACGGCACCCGGCCCGACCGACGTGAAGTTACTGCTAGTGACAGACCGGAGGCCCCGTGAGGCGTGAGCAGAGGAGACAATACCCGAATCATCAGCAATCAACATCGTCAGCCTGTTCGCATAACTTTTTAGCCGGTTTAAATCCAGACAGAACAGAGTTTTACTCTCCCAATAAATCAGCTAGCAGTGCATAATCCTGTCAGAACAGTGCATAATCCTGCCAAACGAACAGGCCCGTGCCGCTTCGCTCGCGCGCCGCGCCGTCAAGATCGGTACCGTTCCTTCTCCACCCGTCTTACCAATTTCTCTTCGACTCTAAATTTGGACGGAAAAGGTACGCCGGTGGCTGACAACCGGCCTGTTCCCGCCGCCGGAATAACTTATTTACCCATTCCGTACTTAGGTGGTGTTTGGATTCGGGGTCTAAAGTTTAGACCGTGTCACATTAAATTTTTAGATGATAACTAGAAGGACTAAACTTAAGCAAATTAAAAAACTAATTACATGGGAGTAAACTAATTAGCGAGACGAAACTATTGAGTCTAATTAATCCATCATTAGCAAATGTTTACTGTAGCATCACATTGTCAAATCATGGAATAATTAGACTTATTAGATTCATCTCGCAAATTAGACTCAATCTGTGTAATGAGTTTATAATTAATCTATATTTAATAGTCTAAATTAGTGTCCAAATATTCGATGTGACGGGTCTAAACTTTAGACCCTAGGATGCGAATACCACCTTACCTTTCTGTTGGCTTTCTTGTTGTTCTGGTTAACAAAGGACTACGGTGCCTGCCACGTCGACGGCGGTCGATGAGCACTCCGGGAAGCAGCAGGGCGATGGCCGCCGGCCTCACCGTCATGCTGCTGTCTGTCAGCGCGGGCTTGCACTTTGGCGGCTTCGGCTTACTCCTCTGCTTTATGGGGGTTCTCGTCGGCGCCAACCTCCTCGCTGTCGCCGTCCGCGTGGCCGAGGAACCTGCGCCCATTTTTACGTTTGTGTTCGACGGTGCACGAGCTCTCGCAGCGCTCGTACGCCGCAACGCCGCCGTCGTGGGGCTCGTCATGGCCTCATGTGCCTTCACGGCGGTCTCCGGCAAGGGTGACCCAGTCCTCTGTTTCGGCATGTTTGCTCTGCTCCTGCTTGGGCTCACCCTCGTCAACATCGGCGCTCGTGGTGAATAATCCGTTTTCAGTTGCACCGGTTGCTGAATCCCTGTCATATCGTGTTGTGTGTGTTTATTGGAGTAAAAAAGTTGTCCCACTAGTGTAGTAGTGTTTTCTTTCTTTCTTTGTTTTTTTCTGAAAGACATATAGTACTACGTATTTGTTTTGAACCGACAATATAAGTTTGTCTACCAGCATTTGGTCAACTGCAATCATGTCTGTAACTTGAGCATCATGTTTTGCGTATCTGTTTGCAAATGTCCTAGATTTGTGGAATGAAATGGTACCCAACTAAGCATAGATTTGGAGATACCATATCGCCTATCATAGTTCACAATGAGCTGATAACCGGAGAGACTAGTGACCAGGGCCTCTGCATATGTGCAATAAGCAATTGCTAATGCTCAATGGCAGTTTAATGTTCCTTAATCGAATATACTAGTTTATTAGAGTAATTGCTGCTGTGTTTGTCAATCTAGCGTGCCGCGTGCAGCACAAACCAAACACAAAGAGATCTGACAAATTGCATCTTCGTTTCATAATTCAGATAAGTAGGCTGCCACTATACAGGTCGATTTGAGGCTTCTGACTAACAGCTGTAAGCCTCGGCTCAGCTCACTAGCTTAGTTCTGCTCATTTCCATCATCTATCGGCGTGTGCCTGCAGACTTTTTTTCGATAATGGATAAAAATATTCGGCCTCTACATCCAGGAATGTACACAGCTAATTATTACAAAGTCATTCGACACACGTAAGATAAAGAGCAAGCCTAAGTCATGAAAATATAAAACACATGTCTCTAGAGCAAATGATAAACATGCTTCTATCCTCGATTTGAAATCTCTAAAGCAATCTCTTCTATCTTCTTGCTTATCCACACGAGGATGTCCTTGGCTTGCTCGTCACGCTGCAGCCGGGCCAGGAGTGTATCCAGTACGCCCCCTGAAAATAACCTGCGAAATAGAGTTAATTTTCATTTTATTAAAAATAACATCATTCCGGCATCGCTAGATAGTCTAGCACATTGCAGCAACCCCAACCCAAATTAAATCTTTGATCTGTTTAGGCTGATTAATAAGCCAATTAGCAAACATATGTCTGACACATCTCGGTTGGGTTAGATTAGTAGCGTAAAATATAATCCTCCAAATCATTTTAGTACAGGGGCAGTCTAGGAATAGATGTTGGATAGTCGCTGTAAGGACCTGATTAGCCTAGATGGGGGGGTGAATAGGCCTGTTTTCAAAACTTAAACACTTGCTGCCAGTCACAGGCCGACAATGCCGGGCTAGGGGCCGGCACTGCCGGGGTGGTCGGCACTGCTAGGCTAAGAGCAGCAGTGCTGCCAGAATAGATTCTAGCACAATTCAAAATGTAAATACTGAATATAAATTGTGCTTGAATAGAAACCTTCCTAGAGGCGCGGAGAACCTCTAGCACCACCTAAAAGTGGTAGCAACACACCCACCGAGTAGATCGGGTCTAAACCCTACAAATCACCTTGCAAACAATATATATCAAATAATAGAGACAATCACAAGGAGACACAAGATTTGACCCGTGGTTTAGCTCGCCACCAAGGCTTGCCTACATCCACGTTGTTGAGGTGCGCCACACAAGACTCAAGCTCGCCACACAAGGCTAGCTCTTTCCTCGATCTCAAGTCAAGGGGGTGAATCCTTGAGATGAGAGGAATGTATTAGCAATATAGGGTGATACAAACTTTCCTAGGCTGCCACACGAAGGAGGCAAGCTCAAGGGCTACCACTAGCCGACTAGGAGCAAAGCTCCAAGAATAAAGAACTCAAACCGTTGGCCACCACGCAAACCAAATGCTTATAAGAGTGAAAATCCGAGGGAGAAGCTTCTTCTCGAAGCTTGGAGGCTCAATCTCTCAAAGAATGATTGAAGATCAATGGAGGAGAGTGGTTGAACACCAAGGGAGAAGGGAGAGCAAGAGGGAGGCTTCTTTTACTGTTCTGTCGAAGTGTGAGAATGGGAATAGCAGAACTAGCCGTTGTGGGTGAGTGAGGGGATATAAAATACCTCCTCACTGTCCACTGTTGCAGGAGTCGCAGCAGTGCCGGCCGCCGGCCCGGCAGTGCCGGCCTGGGTAGAACAACAAGGATATGATCTTCATGTAGTTGACTAATTTGCCCACTATGTATGTGGAGGTGTGATGCATTTGTATAGGTATGCATTTGGTTCACTTGTTGGCATGCGTGTTGAATTCCTCTTTATAGTACGACATACCTAACTCAAATTCAAAATATAAAAGAATTTAAACGCTTTGAGCTTGTTGCCATACACTTTTGTAGTTGAAGGGGTCCGCCAACCTGTTCATCAACCTCCTTAAGTTTAATCTGCTTGTCATAATCACAAAGTCTCATTAGTCTTCTAATTGCGTTGTCATGTCACCAAAACTCACTTAAGGCTTGATTGCACTTTCAATCTCCCCCTTTTTGGTGATTGATGACAACACACTTAGAACTTACAAAAGTGAATAATAATCTGAGACAATACAAGTCATGGGTGTAGGAGCTCCCCCTAAATGTGTGAATAGGAATTTGAATTTTCAAACTTGGCATGAAAGGCCAAAATTCACACATTGGAGTGAAGTAGGGATTCCCCTACATCCATGGCTACTGTGGGGTGCTGAAAAGGTGTCACAAGAATATACGTGATGCATATGAACATGTCTCAACACAAATCAGAGGGCTTGCTGTCTGAGCAGCCCGACACTGCCAGTCTGGCTGCAAACAGCAAGCCTGCGGAAGCTTACACACGACCACACAACACAATATATATAAAAGATAAATGCATACTAAGACAAGCATGATATATATGAGAGAGTACATGTTCACAAATGACACAAATAAAGTACTTAAGTGACAATATTACAATAAAATAGTTTCATGTTGCTCTCTCATCTCACAAACTAAAAAACTAAGATAACTAGCAGCTGCTGCTCCTCCATGACCGTCGAAGATTTGTTGTACCCCCTTTACTTAGTAATTCTCCCCCTTTGACAACAAGTCACCAAAAAGAGAAAAGAACAAAAAGAAAAGAGAATACAAGCTAGTTGTTGTCCTCCTCCATGTGGTCATCATTGTCGTCTCCATCATCATCATCAGGAGATCCTTTGAAGTGAACACTGAGAGCAGATGCACGCTTGCTGCATCGTCGAGTCTGGGGCTGCTCAAACTCCTCTTCCTCCTCATCATCCTCCTCCTCATCATCATCACCATCATAGGTGGATTCCTCACTGAGCTCTAGAGGTGGAGTAGGAGGATCAATTTGCCTGATGCCTTGCTCCTTCCTGAGCTCTCTGATCTCAAGCCTGGTCTGGTAAGAATGATCATTTGCATAGAAGATGTCAGCAAAGATCTTCTTCAAGATCCTACTAACCTTGCCCTTCTTCCTGCCTCTGCTAGCTGCTGCTCCTGAAGAATCAGGGTAGTCTGGGGCTGCTGCCCTAGTGCTCTCTCTGGGAGGAGTATTCACTTCCTGAATTGATATGGAGTGAATGGTCTTCTCTGCTCTGTAGGGCTCATGGACTATATCCTTATTGAAGATCCGGCCAGTCACCATCTCAATGACAAACATCAGGTAAGGTGCATATGGAAGCCCCTTTCTAGCATCCTCTGCTGCAATGCATATCTCATCCCATAAGAAGAGAGCAACTGAAAAGGGTGGTGCTCCACCTCTCATCCTCCTTAACATATTTTTGGATGTGTTGTAGAGGTTTGAAGCAGATCCCACCTTGGGATAGAGAGTGGTCCTGAAGAGGTTGTTCAAGATGTAGTACTTGCTCCTCAAACCCTTCACCAGACCATCTGCATACTGAGGCTCAATATATAGCTGTGAGATCTCCTTATTAGACATGCCTCTCTCATCATGAATGTTGATGCACTCTCTGTCCTCCTCTCCAAAACCAAGAAGGCGAGCAAAGGTCACATAGTCAACTCTGTAGTGCACACCCTCTGTCATCCAATGCATCACCAAGTTCTCCCTATCAAGATAGTAAGTGGAATAGAACTGGTGGATGATCTCTGTGTTCCATCCATTCTGGAATCCCATCCACTGATACATTCCAAGCTGTTTGCATTGATCAATGACCCTGTCAAACACAGGATCTCTCTTGATTTCTAAGTGTTCCCAATCAACATACTTCATTTTGATGATCCTGGGTTTGACAGCTTGAAAGAGGACAGTGAGATAGTAGTTGGAATGAAAAACATTCCAAAATTGTAATCCACACTCATGTCCTTTGGCACATCATAGGGATTGATGGCCCTTTGCTCTTGGACTGTTCTCCACTGATTTTGATAGTTGATTCTGACTCTGCCAGGAGTGTCCTAAGGTTCTCTGACAAGCACCTCCTTAGGATGCTCAACAAGATGTGAGCCATCAAAAAAACCAAGATCCGGAGGTGTCTCAGGACAAACACCTTCTCTGATGGTTCTCCCTGCCCTCTGCAGCTCCTCCTCTTGAATGATTCTTTGCTTGGGATTCAGGCCATCATCAGCTCTCTGAGTGCGAATCTTGGATCTCACTCTTCCTCTTGCACCACCACGCGATCCACCGACATCCATCTATGCATTTAAAAGGAGAAAATGTTAAGTTGCTGCACATAGACAGTGACAAGAACTCTAGTGGAAAGATTGAACCAAAATCTAGAGTCAATAGATGATTGTAGGAGCAAATGCACAGGTGCTGCCACCAGGGGTCCGGCACTGCCGGCCTGGTGCAGACAGCACCATGGCATGCTCCATCAATCCTCCATTGAAACTAGGTTACGTAATACAACTACTAACAACCTAAATCCCATCTCAAAAACCATACATTGCATAGATCGACCCAAGTTAGGGTTTCATGTTTATTACCTTTGAAATAGAGGGAAGAGGATGAAGAAGGTCGTGCTTGAATGGAGCTTGACATAGGGGGGAGATCCTCCACACCTCCTCCAATGGCAGCACCTCCAAAGGGGCAGCACTGCCAGGGGGAAGAGAGGGACCTTTGGGCTCCTTGTGTCTCCTTAGGGTTGAGAGAAGAGAGGAGAGGTGTTGCTGTTGGGGGGGGATATGACTTGGGATGGTGTTCCCTCGGGTCTGGGCGAAGAGATAAAGAAAAACCTAAGAGTTTGGACTTGGGCCCGACAGGCTCGGGTCACTTAAGTCTCGGCACTGCCAGCCTAGGTTCGGCACTGCCGGACACCCCGGCACTGCTGGCCTAGTCAGGCAGTGAGGCACTATACCACTGCTATTCTCTATATTTATGCAATTGTGGACACATACCCCTTGCCATGTGCTGATCAGTAAGCAAATCAACAATAATACAATGACCAACACATTCAAGTTTCTTTCAAAATTGGTTTTGAAGAACATAATTGAAACTTTTCAAAGTTTTCCCTAAGTCGCTAGGTGGACAAACAAATGTGTGCTATAGTTCAAACCACGTTACGGGAATCAAGTATATTCAGCTCACTACGCAAAGCACAAAACCTTGTCTCATCGAGAGGCTTAGTGAAGATATCGGCTAGTTGCTTTTCGGTGCTCACATGGCGAGTTGCGATATCTCCTTTCAATTCGTGGTCTCTCAAGAAGTGATGACGGATGTCTATGTGTTTGGTTCTAGAGTGACTAACCGGATTATTTGCGAGTTTGATGGCACTCTCGTTATCACACAAGAGAGGTATCTTGGTGAATTGACATCTGAAATCTTTTAAGGTTTGCCTCATCCAAAGTAGTTGAGCACAACATGCGCCGGCTGTAACATACTCGGCCTCGGCGATGGAAAGGGCTACACAATTTTGCTTCTTAGAACTCCAAGACACTAGGGACCGTCCAAGGAATTGACACGTCCCCGAAGTGCTTTTTCGGTCTACCTTGCAACCGGCGTAATCGGAATCCGAATACCCAAGTAGATCGAACTTAGAGCCCTTAGGGTACCATAAGCCAAGATTAGGAGTGAAAACTAGATATCTCAAGATTCTCTTAACGGCCATTAAATGACACTCTTTCGGGTTAGCTTGAAATCTAGCACATATACACACACTAAGCATTATGTCCGGCCTAGATGCACATAAGTATAGGAGAGAGCCGATCATGGAACGATATACCTTTATGTCCTCAGATTTCCCTCCTTCATCAAGATCAAGATGACCATTAGTTGGCATGGGAGTCTTGATTGGCTTAGCATTGGCCATGTCAAACTTTCTCAACATATCATGGGTGTACTTGGTTTGGCATAAGAAAGGCCCTTCCTTGAGTTACTTGATTTGAAAACCGAGGAAGAACTTTAGCTCACCCATCATAGACATCTCAAATATTTTAGTCATAATCCTACTAAACTCATCACAAAAGGATTGATTAGTACTACCAAATATTATGTCATCGACATATATTTGGCACACAAATATATCATTATTGAGCTTATGAGTGAAGAGAGTAGGATCCGCTTTGCCTATTTCAAAGCCTTGTTTGATCTAGAAGTCCTTAAGGCATTCATACCATGCTCTTGGTGCTTGCTTAAGCCCATAGAGCCCTTATGGAGCTTGAAGACATGATGAGGGAACTTTGGATCTTCAAATCCCGGTGGCTTCTCAACATATACTAGCTCTTGGATAGGGCCGTTGAGGAATGCACTCTTGACATCCATTTGTTGAAGCTTGAAATCATGATGGGCAGCATAGGCCAAAAGCATTCAAATTGCTTCAAGCCTAGCCACCGGTGCATGTGTCTCTTCAAAGTCTAGGCCCTCCACTTGAGTGAAACCTTGAGCCACCAATCTTGTCTTGTTCCTTGTCACCACGCCTTGCTCATCTTGCTTGTTGCGGAAGACCCACTTGGTTCCAATCACATTAGTGTTGGGTCTTTCCACCAATGACCAAACTTTGTTCCTTTCAAAGCTATTGAGCTCTTCTTGCATAGCCATCACCCAATCAGCATCATCTAGAGCTTGATCAACCTTGAGAGGTTCCAAAGAGGAGACAAAAGAGTAAAATTGACAAAAATTTGCCAAATGTGAACGAGTAGTTACCCCCTTCGGAGACTTCCAAGTATGTTATCTACATGATGATCCTTTTGAATTATTTGCCTCAATCTTGGGTGCTCTGTGGCTTCTTGTTGATCAGCTTGGTCATCATACTCATACTCTTCAAAGATATGTTGTAGGTTCCTTGGAGTAGCAGGAGATGGGCTAGCTGCTGCTTGACTGCTGGGTCCGGCAGTGCCGGCCATAGGGGCAGAGCCCTGACCAGGGAGCACTGCTGGCCAATTTTCTTCCAATCTTGGGGCAGTAGCTTCACCATCTTGAGGTTCCACATATGTGGCTGAACTTCTTGTGTCCTGATGTCACCAATGACCATGTTCTTGATTGCTTCACTTGGTGGTTCCTCATTACCTACAATCACTTGATCAATTTGCTCTACTTGAGAGCCATTAGATTCATCAAATGTCACATCTATCGTGATTTCAATTTTCCCTAAGGTCTTGTTGAATACACGATAGGCATGCTCATTTGATCCATAACCAAGAAGAAAACCTTCATCAACTTTAGGTGCAAACTTAGAAGTTTTGGGTTTCTTGTTAAGTATGAAACACTTGCACCCAAAAACTCTAAAGTAAGACACCTTTGGTTTGTTACCGGTTAGGAGTTCATATGAAGTCTTCTTCAAGATCTTGTGTAGATAGAGCCAGTTGATAGCATGGCAAGCGGTGTTGACGGCTTCGGCCCAAAAGATATCCGAAGTCTTGTACTCATCTAGCATTGTCCTTGCCATGTCAATGAGTGTCTAGTTCTTCCTCTCTACTACACCATTTTGTTGAGGGGTGTATGGAACTGAAAACTCATGCTTGATGCCCTCATCATCAAGAAACTCCTCCACTTGAGTGTTCTTGAATTCGGTTCCATTGTCACTACAAACTTTCTTGATTTGGAAACCGAACTCTCTTTGTGCTCTTCTAATGAAGGTTTTCACCTTATCTTGCACTTGTGCCTTATCATACATGAAAAATACCTAAGTGAAACGAGTAAAATCATCAACAATAACTAAACCATGTTTGTTACCGCCAATTCTTATGTAGGCCACCGGTCCAAAGAGATCCATGTGAATTAGCTCCAATGGTTGCTTGGTGGAGACAATGCTCTTTGGTGGGTGAGGTGCACCTACTTGCTTTCCGGCTTGGCAAGCGCTACAAATTCTATCCTTCTCAAAATGAACATTGGTTAGTCCAAGAATGTGTTCATCTTTTAGGAGTTTGGCCAAGTTCCTCATCCCAACATGAGCTAGTCGGTGATGCCATAGCCAACCCATGCTAGATTTTGCCACTAAACAAGTCTCAAGCTTAGCCTTACTTTTGTTGGAATCAACTAGGTAAAGCTTGCCCTTCAAATGACCCGTAAAGACAATAGAGGAATCCTCCCTCTTAAAGACTTCCACACTCTTATTCGTAAAGAGACAATTTTATCTCATCTCACACAATTGTGAAACCGACAACAAGTTTTAACTCAACGAATTCACATGTAATACATTTGAGATGGAATGTTCAAGAGTAATAGCAACTTTACCAAGTCCAATCACTTCCCCTTTGGAGTTATCACCGAAGACGATATTCTCACTTGCATTTGATGTAGGGGAATATGATGAGAACATACTCTTCTCTCCGGTCATATGATTGGTACATCCACTATCAAACACCCAACTTGATCCACCGGAGTAGTATGCCTACAAAACAAGTTTAGTTCCTAGATTTAGGTCCCCAATCAATCTTGGGGCCTTGCATGTTAGTCACCATAATCTTAGGAACCCAAATGTTCATACTTCTTTTATCATGTTTCTCATGACCCGTAAATTCTGCAATGACTTTACCACGGTCATTGCATTTCAACATATAGCATGAGGACAAACTCCCTTGAGGTGACCTTGTATTAGGTTGATAGGCAAACTTGTTTTTGGCCACCCAGATTGAGTCTTTGGGTTTCTGAGAAACCTGCTTTTGTTGGGGCATCCTCTTGGCATGGGCTTGAGGTTTAGCTTGATCAGGTGAAGCAATGGTAGTCTTCCCTTTCTTGGGGCACGACACTGCCCGCCTGAGGTCCGGTACTGCCGGCCTCTGGTCTAGCAGAGCTGCCGTCTGTGCAGGCTTATCTGCACCAATGGTTCCCTTCTTCTCAAACTTGACACACTCAATGCCTTTGATCAATTTTCTACCATTGGTTTTACCTCCTTGAGTGTGTCCAAGCCCATCTTTGATTGATAGATGCCTTCCATCCTTGTATTGAATCTTCTTGGGCTCAACTTTGTCTTTGTCATTCTTCTTTAAAACTGAAATGACATTGTTGAGCCTTGCTATTTCTTTCTTCATGGCCTCCATGTTGGCAAGGTTAGTGGTATAGGCATTCATATCAACATTATAGCATTTTCCACAACCTTGACTAGTGGATGGAGAAGAGGCATCATTTTCTTTAGAGAGATGTGAGTTGCCCTCCCAAAGAAGAGAGTATTGTGCCTCAAGCTCTTGATGCTTTTCAATTAAGCCACAATACTTTTGCTTGAGGTCACCACACCCTTCTTAGTGAGAGCATGAGCTTCTTGTTCTTTGGCCAAAGCCTTAGTCAAAGAGCTCACCTCACTTCTTTCTAACTCAAGAGCTTCCTCACTAGCAATGTAAAGATCCTCTTGTTTGATAAGAGTCTTTTCTCTAGATGCTAGCTCAGCTTTGGTTGCCTCTAATTCATCTAATATATTAGCAATGAAGAGTTTTGTCTTAGGATCCATGTTACTAGTTATTTCATTTATCTCTTCATCACTAGATTCATCATTACTAGAGCAATCACTAGAATCACTACTAGAGATGTCTTTGGGGAGAGGAGCTTTAGCTTTAGGTTTTGATTTTACCTTCTCACCCTTTGCCATGAGACAAGTGTGAGGTAAGCCTTCATCATCGGACATGTTGTTGAAGAGCCTTGGTGAAGTGTATGGCTTGTGAATAGCTATGGTGGCCATCTCCTCTTCTTCACTCTAGCTATCGGTTGATTCATCCCAACCATGTCCAATGTGAGCTTCACCCACATTTCTTCTCCCTTTCTTGTAGTCACCTTTGTCTTCTCTCTTGCCTTTGCCAAATTTGTTGTCTTCTTTCTTGTTTGGGCAATCGACAATGAAGTGTTCGGTGCTACCACACCTAAAGCAAGTTCTTGATTTCTTATTGGAGAACTTCCTTCTTGTGAGCTTGTACCCATTGCTCTTTATCCCCTTGTTGAATCTTCTCATGAATAGGGCCATGTCATCTATGCTTTCTTCTTGCTCATCTTCACTTCCATCATCACTTGATGTTGAAGCTTCAGGATCATGTTTGATGGATTTGGTTGCTTGAGCTTTGCTTGAAGATGATTGCTTGCTGTTTTTGGAACAGCTAGGGACTGATTTTCTTGTGCTCTTGTTTGCCTTGAGAGCCACATCCTTGATCTTCAAGCCCTATGAGAGTCCCTATGTGTTTTGGTTTTGATTAATTGATGAAACCCACCTAAGTACTAACCTTGATCTCTAAGTGTGAATCATGAGATAGGTTGGTACATACCATGTGATGGAGCAAGGTGGATCAAGTGTGGATGGCACAAGCTCTAGCATGGTGATGGAAAAGGAAAATGGTGTGAAGGCAAAGGTGATTGCTAGGAACCATTTTTGGTTTGGTGATCAAGACATCATAGAGGATGTGATCACATTTAGGATAGATAGTCGTACTATCAAGGAGGGAGCTCTTAAGTATGATTATGGTTATCATGTGCCACTAGGTTCATATGCATTGCATTAAAATCAATTGAACTAGTGAAACAACCAACTAAATCCAAGATATTTATGAACTAAAAGCTAACACACGTGCACAAGTGTTGGATCACTTAGTGTTGGCTCTTGGAAGCTTGAAGAAGTTGGAGAAGTTGTTTGGGCAGCTGGAAGCAGTCCGGACGCAAGGGTTTTGGCCGACCGGACCATCGCGTATGCGTCCGGTGGCAAACCCCTACTGGCTCGGCTGAGGAGGAGGATCCGGACGTTGTTTATGGTCCGGACGCTCAGCTCCGGACGCTGCGTCCGGAGCTTGGAGCTATCTGTTGCTCTCTGGATGGAGCAACCGGACGCTGTTGTTGGTCCGGTTGGAGGAACCGGACGCACGTCCGGAGGAAAGCGCTCACTGGAGTGCTCCCTGCTTGGCATCTGGACGCTACTATTGCAGGGACCGGACTGCACTGTTGCGTGCGTCCGGATCCACGTGGCTCGCTGTGGTGCGCGCGGGAAGAAGCCGGTTCAAACGGCTAGGTGATCGGACGCTGGCGCGTTGGTCCGAACCGCGCGTTTGCGTGCGACTGGAGGCTGCGTCCGGAGGTGAAACAGAGGGGCTTCTCTGCTGTGTGGGGGCATCCGGACGCTGATGATGGTCCGGACTCCCCACTGTTTCTCGCGTCGGAGGTGGCGCAGAGAGTCTATTTTGAGGGCAAAACGGCTAGTTGTGAGTGTGGGCTATATAAGATGATATGGTCGGCCCTTTTGGGCCATCTCTTGCACATTCTACTCACTCACACATTTGTGTTTGCTTGAGAAGCTTCCACCACTCATCCTCTAAACATACTTGACATATTCTAGAGAGATAGAGTGAATCCAAGTGCATTGCTCTTTGATTGCATACTAGTGGCACTTGGTGATCGTTGTCATCGTGGAGCTCTTGTTATTCTTGGAGATTGCCATCTCCTAGACGGCTTGGTGCGACGAGGATCATTGAGCGGAGGAAGGTGATTGTCTCCGGCTTCGATCGGTGGATTGTGAGGGGTTCTTGAACCTACCCCGTAGGAGTTCGCGAAAAGTATCTCTAGTGGATTGCTCGTAGCTTGGGGATCCCCATCTTGTGTTGGTTGTGCGGCACCCTTGAACGGGTTTGGCTTGGATTGCCAATTAGCGCGTGAACTCCAAGTGGGTGTATCGCTACAACGAGGACTAGCTTGTTGGCAAACAAGTGAACCTCGGTAAAAAATATTGTGTCTCATTATCTCTCTACGAGGATTCATCTTGTGATTGATTCGTTATCTATTGGCTTATCTCTTCACGTTGGTATAAACATTCTATCTCTAGCTTTGCATTACTTTCTTTACATTCTTGCAAAGTAGAGCCTCTAGCTTAGCTTGTGTAGCTTAGTAGTATAGCTCTAAGTCTCTAGCTTTTGTGTGTGTCTTAGATCAACTTGCTAGTGACTAGAATTGGTAGGTGGCTTAGAGCTAAAGCAAACTTCCTTATCACCATGTTTTATTCTAACAAGTTTGCTAAGTGTTGTTGTAGAAAACTTAATTAGGCTATTCACCCCCCTCTAGCCATTCCTAGACCTTTAACCCTCCAACCTTGCTTTCATCTCTCCAAGATTCTTCCTTTATTGTTATTCTTCTCTTTGTAGATCAAAGGTGATGATCCTTCCAAGCACATCACTTGGTGTGAAGTACTCAAATCTTTTCTTGTCTCTAATCAATGTCACAATGGTCTCATTCCTTGGAGAATAGGGTTCAAGCATGATCTTGACAACCTTATGATCATTGACCTCTTCACCACCCAGGCCTCTTATCTTACCAACCATAGTCATCAATCTATCAAACATTTCTTGTGGTCCTTCACCTTCATTTATCACGAACCGGTTGAGCTTGGCTATCAACAAATCTATCTTGGACTGCCTCACTTTGCTCACACCTTCATGTGCAAGGTGCAAGGTGTCCCAAATTTCCTTGTCCACTTCCAATCCCATGACCTTGTTGTACTCATCACCATCCAATGCACTTAGCAACACACTAGTGCTTGTGCATAAAGTTGGATGCACCGGAGCTCGGTTGTGGTGGGGCTAGTGGGATCAACCGAAGGATCACATCCTTTGTGCACAATCTCACAAGCACCGGGGTGAAGACCTACAAGATAAGCTTTCATCCAGTGTTTCCACTTGGCAAAGTTAGTCCCATCAAAATGAGGCAATTTTCCCGCGGGAACATGGAATAAAGGTTTATGCTCATGTTTAGAGATGGATGAATAATCAAAGGATATGGCGGAGTATTTCTTGCTGCCATCCTCCTCCTTCTTCTTCTTTTTCTCATCCTTGTTCTCTATCTTGGAGGTACGGTATGATACATCATCATCACCGTCGGAGCTACTTGATTCAACCTCGCTTGAGAGGCTTGCTCTGTGCTTTTCTTGAGCTCCTCCTCCTTTGCCTTGAGCTCCTTCTTGAGAGCTTTCACTTCTCTTCTATGAAGCTTCTCGGCAAGCTTCAAGCTCTTGGCTTCATTGAGAGCTTTTTCTTCCTTTTGCAATCTTTTTGCTTCCTTTCTCAATCTTCTAGCTTCTTTTCTTCTTGCTCTTTCTCCAGCGGACATACTAGGAGTGGTTAGGTAGTCCTCTGAGTACGCACTCTCACTGTTGTCTGTGGAGTGCAAGTTCACATCCTTGGGGTCAACCATTGCAAGTTTACCCTCTTCGGCCATTACCTCACACGGTTAAGTGCTTCTTGAGGTAACCTAGCTCTGATACCACTTGTAAGGATCTGATTGGCCTAGAGGGGGGGTGAATATGCCTGTTTTCAAAACTTAAACACTTGTTGTCAGTCACAGGCCGACACTGCCGGGCTAGGGGCCGGCACTGTCGGGGTGGCCGACACTACTAGGCTAAGAGGAGCAGTGTTGGTCACCAGAACAAATTCTAGCACAATTTAAAATGTAAATACTGAATGTAAATTGTGCTTGAATAGAAACCTTCCTAGAAGTGTGGAGAACCTCTAGCACCACCTGAAAGTGGTAGCAACACACCCACTGAGTAGATCGGGTCCAAACCCTAGAAATCACCTTGCAAAAAATATATATCAAATGATAGAAACAATCACAAGGGGACACAAGATTTGACCCGTGGTTCAGCTCGCCACCAAGGCTTGCCTACGTCCACGTTGTTGAGGTGCGCCACACAAGGCTAGCTCTTTCCTTGGTCTCAAGTCAAAGGGATGAACCCTTGAGATGAGAGGAATGTATTAGCAATATGGGGTGATACAAACTTCCCTAGGCTGCCACACGAAGGAGGAAAGCTCAAGGGCAACCACTAGCCTGCTAGGAGCAAAGCTCCAAGAGTAAAGAACTCAAACCGCCGGCCACCATGCAAACCAAATGCTTGTAGGAGTGAAGATCCGAGGGAGAAGCTTTTTCTCAAAGCTTTGAGGCTCAATCTCTCAAAGAATGATTTGAGATCAATGGAGGAGAGTGTTTGAGCACCAAGGGAGAAGGGAGAGCAAGAGAGGAGCTTCTCTTTCTGTTCTTGCAAAGTGTAAGAATGAAAATGGCAGAACTAGCCGTTGGGGAGGAGTGAGGGGGTAAGAAATACCTCCTCATTGCCAATGGGCAGAACAAGTCGCGGTAGTGCCGGCCTGCCCGGCACTGCTGGCCTAAGGACCAGCACTACCGACCTGGGCAGAACAGCAAGGTATGGATCTTCATGTAGCTGACTGATTTGCCCACTATGTATGTGGAGGTGTGATGTATATTTGTAGATATGCATTTGGTTCACTTGTTGGCATGCGTGTTGAATCCCTCTTTATAGTACGACATACCTAACTCAAATTCAAAGTATAAAAGAATTAAACTCTATTGAGCTTGTTGCCATGCACTTTTATAATTGGAGGGGTCCGCCAACCTGTTCATCTACCTCCTTAAGTTTAACCTGCTTGTCATACTCACAAAGTATCATTAGTCTTCTAATTATGTTGTCATGTCACAAAAACCCACTTTAGGGCTTGATTGCACTTTCACCTAGGACTAAGAGGGGGAGGGATAGTATTTTTGTTCTTGTGGATCGATTCTCTAAGATGGCACATTTTCTACCATGTCATAAAAGTGATGATGCCATTTATATTACTGACCTATTTTTCAAAGAGATTGTTCGCTTGCATGGTATGCCTTCTACTATTGTTTCAGATCGCGATGCTAAATTCTTGAGTCACTTTTGGCGTACTCTATGGAATAATTTGGGTACAAAACTGTTGTTTTCAACAACTTTTCACCCACAAACTGATGGACAAACAGAGGTCGTGAACCGTACTTTGGGCACTATGTTTAGAGCTGTTTTGAAGAAAAATTTGAAGATGTAAGAAGAATGTTTGCCTCATGTGGAGTTTGCTTACAATTAGGCAACACATTCTACCACCAAGGTAAGTCCTTTTCAGGTAGTGTATGGTTTTAACCCTCATGCTCTAATTGATCTTTTGCCTTTACCTACCAATGAAAGAACACATAGTGATGCTACTACACATGCTAAATTTATTCATAAGTTGCATGCAACCACTAAAGAAAATATTGAAAAGATGAATGAAAAATATAGAATTGCTGGTAGTAAAGGTAGAAAAAAGTTAAACTTGAACCGGGTACTTTAGTATGGTTACATTTGAGAAAAGATAGGTTTCCAGAGCTGCGTAAGTCAAAATTAATGCCAAGAGCTGCTGGTCCATATAAAATTATTGAAAAAATAAATGACAATGCATACAAACTTGAGTTGCCACCCGAGTTCGGGGTTAGTCCTTCTTTTAACATTTCAGATTTGAAGTCATATTTGGGAGAAGAAGATGACATTGAGTCGAGGACGACTCAAATTCAAGAGGGGTAGGATGATGAGGACATCACTCCTTCGGATGAACAAGATGATCCACTGCTGGACATTCAAGGTCCAATCACAAGAGCTCGCGCGCGACAATTAAATTTAGAGGTGAGCTCGTTTCTAAGCAAGTCTTTATATAATTTTGAGAATAGATTGCTATCTAATGATTATATTGTACTTAGGAATCATGGAGAGGACCAAGGGATGCATAAGAGAGGGTTTGGAGGCGTGGAGGACCAGCAAGGACGCCCAAGTCAAGTTGGAGGCCCAAGCCAAGTCGACTTCGAGTCATTTTCGGAGTTCAGGACCAGCAAGGAGTAAAACGGACGTCCAGGACGCATCCGGACTCCGTTTTCGATGATCCAACCATGGTTACAAAGATAATTTCATAAGGAAACCAATGGTGTTTGTTTGAGGTCCAAATTCCTTTTGAGTCATCGGGAATCGTCGAAACAAGTCAGCGTCCAAAATCTGTTCCGGTGCTGCGTCACTGTTTTTGGTCCGTTGGGTCGTGTATCGTTGTTGAGCCCACTTGAGGGGGGCGTGTCCAGGGGTGGCGACGACCCTTAGAACTATAATACCACCCGCCACCTCCCTTGTTAGGTTTTGGGTTTTGCTTCGATTATTCTGTCAAGAACAGTTTCGCCGTTACATCGGTTTGTGAGACCCCAACTCGTGAGATTAATCATACATCTGCAATTTGATTGCATTCTTCCTTGTTCTTGCTTGTGTTCTTCGATTCACAGGCAAAGGACTTAGCCTTCTTGGCGTGGTCAACCGTGCAACGCCTGTTGATAACTAGAGGAGACGTGGTGCTGCGATTGCGGGGTTTCGGATCGTGTTGTTCGGAAGCCGGATCGACTTGTGTCTCGTTTCCACCAAATCAAGAGTTACCAGAACCTTTCGGAAGATCGGGAACCCTATTTCACATCATCATGTTCAATGCTATCGTGTGACCTGACCAATCGCACACATTGTAACACCCTAAAATTTTCTTCTTTTGAAAGAGAGTTAGAATACTTTAATTATGAAATTTGTGCTCATGAAAACATAAGACAATAATATTTTTCATTTAAATTTATCCTATGATAAACAATTTGTGATCATTGACCTCTTCACCACCAAGTCCTCTTATCTTGCCAACCATAGTCATCAATCTATCAAACATTTCTTGTGGCCCTTCACCTTCATTGATCACGAATCGGTTGAGCTTGGCCATCAACAAATCAATCTTGGACTGCCTCACTTTGCTCACACCTTCATGTGCAAGGTGCAAGGTGTCCCATATCTCCTTGGCCACTTCCAATCTCATGACCTTGTTGTACTCATCACCATCCAATGCACTTAGCAACACACTAGTTGCCTGTGCATTGAGTTGGATGCGCCGGAGCTCGGTAGTGGTGGGGCTTGTGGGATCAACACCGTCGGAGCTACTAGACTAAACCTCCGCTTGAGATGCTTGCTTTTTGCTTTTCTTGAGCTCCTCCTCCTTTGCCTTGAGCTCCTTTTTGAGAGCTTTCACTTCTCTTCTATGAAGCTTCTCGGAAAGCTTCAAGCTCTTGCCTTCATTAAGAACTTTTTCTTCCTTTTGCAATCTTTTTGCTTCCTTTCTCAATCTTCTAGCTTATTTTCTTCTTGCTCTTTCTCCAGCGGACATGCTAGGAGTGGTTAGTTAGTCCTCCGAGTGCACACTCTCACTGCTGTCCGTGGAGTGCACCTCCATAGGTTTGGGGTCAATCACCACAACCTTACCCTCTTCGGCCATTACCTCGCACGGTTAAGTGCTTCTTGAGGTAACCTAGCTCTGATACCACTTGTAAGGACCTGATTAGCCTAGAGGGGGGTGAATAGGCTTGTTTTCAAAACTTAAACACTTGCTGTCAGTCACAGACCGCCACTGCTGGGCTAGGGGCCGGCACTGCCGGGGTGGCCGGCACTGCTGGGCTAAGAGCAGCAGTGCTGGTCACCAGAACAAATTCTAGCATAATTCAAAATATAAATACTGAATGTAAATTGTGCTTGAATAGAGACCTTCCTAGATGTGTGGAGAACCTCTAGCACCACCTGAAAGTGGTAGCAACACACCCACCGAGTAGATCGGATCCAAACCCTAGAAATCACCTTGCAAACAATATATATCAAATAATAGAGACAATCACAAGGAGACACAAGATTTGACCCATGGTTCAGCATGCCACCAAGGCTTGCCTACGTCCACGTTGTTGAGGTGCGCCACACAAGGCTCAAGCTCGCCACACAAGGCTAGCTCTTTCCTCGGTCTCAAGTCAAGGGGGTGAGCCCTTGAGATGAGAGGAATGCATTAGCAATATGGGGTGATACAAACTTCCCTAGGCTGCCACACGAAGGAGGCAAGCTCAAGGGCAACCACTAGCCGTCTAGGAGCAAAGCTCCAAGAGTAAAGAACTCAAACCACCAGCCACCACGCAAACCAAATACTTGTAGGAGTGAAGATCCGAGGGAGAAGCTTCTTCTAAAAGCTTGGAGGCTCAATCTCTCAAAGAATGATTGAAGATCAATGGAGGAGAGTGGTTGAGCACCAAGGGAGAAGGGAGAGCAAGAGAGAGGCTTCTTTTACTGTTCTGTCGAAGTGTGAGAATGGGAATAGCAGAACTAGCCGTTGTGGGTGAGTGAGGGGGTATAAAATACCTCCACACTGTCCACTGGCTGCATGAGTCACAGCAGTGCCGGCCTGGGCAGAACAACAAGGATATGATCTTTATATATCTGGCTGATTTTCCCACTATGTATGTGGAGGTGTGATGTATTTGTATAGATATGCATTTGGTTCACTTGTTGGCATGCGTGTTGAATCCCTCTTTATAGTACGACATACCAAACTCAAATTTAAAGTATAAAAGAATTTAAACGCTTTGAGCTTGTTGCCATGTACTTTTGTAGTTGGAGGGGTCCGCCAACCTGTTCATCAACCTCCTTAAGTTTAACCTGCTTGTCATACTCACAAAGTCTCATTAGTCTTCTAATTGCGTTGTCATGTCACCAAAACCCACTTAAGGCTTGATTGCACTTTCAGTCGCATTCCTATTACAACAGATACATTTTTTGCTCCCTGTCCAGTTCTTTCTAGTAAGGTTGTCCTTGGTTAGGACAACACCTCGTTGTAGGAACCACAAAAAGATTTTTATTTTTAGAGGGACTATTTATCTTCCAGATCTTCCTGTGGAGGGACGGTTGTGGAGTATCTATAAGATGGAGATACATAGAGCGTATCGAGAATAACCCAGATTTGGTTAATCTCCAATGAAAGAAATCCGAACCTTCCCCCAACTGAACATTGGAGATCCGCGCTACCAAATTAAGCCATTCTATAAGTTTATTATCCACCAGTGCCCTTCTAAAAGAGACATTAAGAGGACTGGTGTCCATCACTTTTGATACAGTCGCATGTGGATCACGCACTATATTATATAAGGATGGAAACATAACTTTTAGAGGCTTGTCACATATCCAGGTGTCATCCCAGAACCTCGTATTGGTCCCATCTTTGATATAAAAAGAACCTATAGCCAAAACTTCATCTTTGATACGCATGAGGCCCCTCCAAAAATGGGAGTCAGTAGGTTTGGCTGTCACTTGGGTAAGGATCTTTGAACATAGGTATTTATTCTTAAGCATCGACTGCCACATGCCATCTGAGTTTAGCAAATTAACCACCCATTTGGCCAAGAGGCATTTATTCTATAATTGTAAATCTAGGATGCCTAGACCTCCTTGATCTTTAGGGCGACACAAGATGTCCCATCTAGCCAGTCTATATCGATGTTTGTCAGAGGATCCTTGCCAGAAAAACCTTGACCTGAAATGGTCAAGTTTTTTTAGTACTCCTTTAGGAACCTCAAAGAAATACATCATGAACAAGGGTAGGCTGCTTAGAACAGAGTTAAGCAGCATTAGCCTTCCCTCGTAAGACAAATATTTTGCTTTCCAGCAAGATAGCTTTTGTTGAAAACACTCCTCGATCTTGCTCCACTCAGAATTGAGGAGTTGCCTGTGGTGCATAGGGATCCCTAAATATCTGAAGGGGTACTCACCTACACAACATCCAAAGAGAGTAGTATAATATGATTCCATCTCTTTAGCTTCCCCATAGCAATAAATTCCACTCTTGTGGAAATTGATCTTAAGCCCAGATAACTGCTCAAAAGCGCATAGCAAAAGTTTCAGATTCTTTGCCTTTCTCTGGGCCGTGATCAATAAATAAAATAGTATCATCAGCGTACTGAAGAATAGACAGACCATCATCAATGAGGTCCGGGATGACACCTCTTATTTGTCCATCGGCTTTTGCTCTATTGATAAGAAGAGCTAGCATATCAGCGACGATGTTAAATAAGATTGGCGACATAGGATCGCCCTGTCTCAGCCCTCGCTTTGTTTGGAAGTAGGGATCTACGTCATCATTGAATTTAATCCCTACACTTCCCCCCGAGACCATACTTTGTACCCACCGACACAATTTGGGAGAGAAACCTTTCATACACAACGACTACTGTAGGAAAGACCATTTAACCTTATCATACACCTTTTCAAAGTCAATTTTGAAAATGACACCATCTCTTTTCTTTGTGTGTATCTCATGGATAGTTTCGTGTAAGATCACTACGCCTTCCATGATATTCCTACCCGGCATAAAGGCGGTTTGCGTAGGACTGACCACCGTTTTCGCAACCTTATTCAGTCTATTTGTGCCGACCTTTGTGAAGATTTTAAAGCTAACATTAAGCACACAAATAGGCCTATATAGCTGAATTTTGTTGGCATTTTGAATTTTAGGGATTAGAGTGATGATCCCAAAATTCAGGCTGAAAAGATCTAGAGCCTCTCTATGCAAATTGGCAAAAAGAGGTAAAAGATCATTCTTAATGATCCCCCAAAAAACCTGATAGAATTCCGCAGGAAAACCATCAGACCCTGGAGCTTTATTATACTCCATTTGGAAGACTGCCTCCTTCACCTTAGATTCAGTGAAGGGGCTAATGAGGACATCATTTTCCTCCTGAGAAACTCGTGGAATATCTATAATTTGATCTTCCATCAAAGAGGTCTCAGAGTTTTCCGGTGGCACAAAAAGATTTTTATAATAATTAGTAATGTGGCTCTTGAGACAATCATCACCAACAACAACTCCTTGATTGTCCTGAAGTTTAAAGATATGTTGCTTGCGGTGTTTGCCATTTGCCACTAGGTGAAAGAATCTTGTATTCGCATCACCCTCCAAAAGGGTCTTAATTTTGGCTCTCTCGTACCACTTGAGCTCTTCTTCTCTCAAGAGGCACACTAGACGCTCTTTCAGATAATGCTTAAGATTAATCTCCTGGTCAGATAAGGAAATGCTCCCAGCTTTCTTATCTAGATTCTATAAAAGGGATAACAAAGTCTTCTTCTCCTTTTTATAAGACCCTGTTGTGTGTCTTGCCCATCCTCTTAGGTGTTGTCTAAGTCTTCAGATCTTAGACTGCCAGCGTTCTAAAGGAGTCGACCCCGAGGTTTGGGATTACCAGATATTTGCAACCAAGTCATAAAAATCGCCCCGAATAAGCCAACCCCTCTCAAATTTGAAAGCCTGCAGCCTAGTACAACATTTTTGTTTCTGTTTTATTCAGACAAAACGAAATCACGATGTTACTAGACCTGTTCCTGCTTACAGTATGCTCCAATTTTTAAGTTTGGAAAGGCCTGTTAATACATACACCCACTGCTGACTGCAGGCAGTTGACAGTGGCCTAGCCGCACCGTTCAGCAGGGGCGGAGTTATAATTTGGACAAAGATCGGTCATTTAAATGGATAACAATTATACATGATTAAATGTGTATACGTCAGTAGCAAAGTTAATTTATTTTAAATCAGAAGTACTTGTCCTGAGGAAGGAAATTAGAGGCGACGGGACGGAGGAGTTTTGACCGCCAAAATTGTGTGCGATGAATCTTTGCATCAGCACGGGTTCGTCATGTCACGACTCTTTGCGTCAGCATGCGGCCGAGCCTAGACGGAATTTCCTGGCTTTTGTCGCTCCCTGTCGTCGCTGTCACCCTGATCAACTCACCGCAGGGCTTGGACTGCTGCGTCCGTACATTGTGTGCCGCGAGGCTCCGGCTCCGAATCCGAATCCGAACGACGCGGCCCGGGCCTCGATGGTCCCCATGCTTTGCATGGAACGAATCGCTGAGGGCGTGCGTGAGCCGTGCAGGCATAGGCAGCCACCAGTGTCCGGTGGCGCAACCTCCGACGACTACGAGCGGCATTTTGGTTATAATATGTTAATTCGGCGTCCGGCCGGGTAGCCTACCTCGACAGCATGAAGCCGATGAAACGATCATGTCCTGTCAAACGCGCCCGAGTCTCGTGGGTCGTGGCCGGTCTGACTCGACACGTGCCGTGCGCACGTAAGCATTTGCACACTGCACTCGCACACTGTGTCCTGGATACGTATAAAGGCCCTAGTATACCTTGCTTTTATATATATATATATATATATATATATATATATATATATTATATACCCTTCACCCGCCCAGTGCGCCACCCAACCCGCAATCCCTCACGCCCGCACCTGACACGTCCGCACGCGCCCCGGACCCCGCTCACGGGCAGCGCCCCTCCCCACGCGCTGCACACCAGCAGTCTACAACCCTCCCGGATCCCATGTGCCCACGCGCTGCGCACCAGCAGTCTACAACCCCTCCCGGATCCTATGTGCTAGCCCACCGTGAGGACAACTATGTATTTGATTTAGCTTGTTACATCCCCAAACGTAGAATAAATTCAATACCTTTAAATATTTGGACATTATCTGTAAGTATTTTGTCAATATATTGGATTATTTCGTTAGTATTTTGTCAGTATATTAATACAACTGATACTATAATTTCAATGGTAACTAGTATACTTAAATGAGAACGTATGCTATGGAAACCAGATTCCCATGAAAACTCGCATGTGGATCGTTGATCTAAATCCGATGGTGGGAGAGATTAGCAATTAATTTTGGAATTTTGGAACCAAAAGTATTTGGAATTTTGATACTGTAGCACTTTCGTTTGTATGTGGTAATTATTGTCCAATTATGGAGTAACTAGATTCAAAAGATTTGTCTCACAAATTACAGATGAACTGTGTAATTAGTTATAGTTTTTATCTATATTTAATACTACATGCATGCGTTCAAAGATTCAATAAAGATTCGATGTGACAGAAAATTTGGAATTTTGAAGGGAACTAAACAGGGTCTTAGTATATTTTCGAAGTTGCTAGTATCCTCAAGAATTTTGCTAGTATCATCTAGTATTTTTTGTTAGTATGTTCGAGTATTTTGTCATTAGCTTCACTTAAGTACTTGTTAGTATCTTTAAATATTATGTCAGTATTTTTAAGTATTTTTGTCAGTATCACGATATAGTCGGGCCTATAATTTCAGTAGTTACTAGTACACTAGTGGCTTCAGTATTTTTTTTAAGTAATTTTGCCAGCCGGTATTTTTTTGTCGGTATCTTTAGTATTTTTATCAGAGTACAGTGTCTCCCGCAATGCTTCAGGCTTCAGTATTTTGTCAGTACTTGTCAGTATTTTTATTGCTAGTGTTTCCCACGATGCTTCATGTGGACATCGTATGCAGATGGCAAGCTGTGCCATCGCAGTATCGCACTGGTGCCCGCACGTCATAGCCACGGGAGGCCACCAGCATCACTAGGAAGTCGTTGTTGTTTCTTGCTTGACCGGCGACGGAGTCTGAGGATGGGAGGGCGTCGCGCCATGGACTCCAGATTCAGATCCAATCACAGATGAGGAGCGGGGGTAGGACAACCGGGCCTTCTTCGGATGCAAGGAAGGACTCCACGCTGCTGTTGCTGGTGGTGGTAGGGAAGAGACCTCCGCCACCGCCGGTGGGGGAAGGCATCGCCGCCGCTGCGCGCTGTTGGTGATGTGGAGGGCGCCTCCACCGACGGGGCCGTTGCGCGCTGTTGGTGATGTGGAGGGCGCCTCCACCTACAGGGGCCGCCATGGGCGTAGTAAAGCCGCCGCCGCCGCCTTTGTGCCTCTTGCAGGGCTAGCCGTGTCGCGGGTCGGGTGCGCCCTCTGGTGGTGGGGTGGGCGCGCAGGTGGGTCGAGTCGAGCAGTGGGGGATGGGTTCGTTTGGTGCGGTGTGGGGTGGGCTGGTTAGGTCCAGGGCGTGTGTATATATACACTAGCATCGTGTCCGTACGTTACTATAAGATAACAAAAAATTTATACTAAGAACACATATATCATATAATAAAATAATTATACTATAAAATTAAATAAAAATAAATACCGATGGTTAATTAATAAATAATCCAAAAAGGTAATTTATGTGTAATTTTGTACAAGATATTTGGTACTTCCTCTATAAATATATGTAATTCTCACCTCTCCATAAAGAGCCAGAAAATGTGTCACCCAAATATGCATCCATTTTTTTTCTTACAAACTTTATTGTATAATTCAAGAATTCATAAAAAATATGATGATTCTGTACCCATAGCTCTGTGGATCAAAAGAAAGAATTATGAACAATTTACATTGGGCCGGGAAGCCAGTACTTCGTCCACAAACTATATAAAAAGTTACAAAGTAATCACAGGTAGAATTTAATAGGAATTAGTCCAATTTTACAAAAAAAAAAGGCCAAGCAGCTTGGTTCACTTTGTTGATACAAAATTCAGGGTGGTTCTGCATACCATGGGGTCCAGGTCCAGGAGTCATACCCACATACCAGAAATTTTTATGTACAAAAAAAAGAGAAAACAAATTCGATTGGTTCTACTTCTGAACTTCTGCACCTGTGCCTAGCGCGGATTCGGATGGAGTAACTGCGTCGTCGTTAGACTGCGGAGTAACCGGCCAGCAGTCGATCTAGAAGTTGAGTCCTCGTCTTCGTCAGTTCGTCTCTTCGAGTCTTCCAACGTCGTTGTATGATCGTCTCCAGCCACGGCGCGGCGGCCACTTTGGCACTTCAGTAGAGACACGCAGGCGCAGATCGCTCGGGCGTTGGCACGGAGCAGCCGCGCACGCCCTGCCGTCTTCCGCTGCCGCCCGGCCAGCCTCCACCATCACGAGCAACCTGGGCACCTAGCAAAGCAAGGTGACGGCGGGGCTCGACACTGGCGCAGGGGCCCGCTAGGACGTTGCGCCACTGGGACGTCGCGCGGCCTCTGCCGTAGGGTCGCCGCGCCGGCTCTGCTGCCGACAAGGTGGGCTTGGGGCGTGGGTGACTGCAGCGCGCTTGTAGATGACGATGAGGGCGACAATGGGGCGCACTCCCGTTTCTTTCCTTCCTTTTCGCAAGAGGTAGACAAAGTCATATTTCTTTTCTCGTAGAAACAAATGTATTTCCTTTCTTTCTTTCGCAAGCAAGAGCCGTACGCGCTTGGGGCAGTGTGTTGATTTAGGAAGGTGGAGTGGAGCATGATGTGATCTGACGTGATTTCAAGCGGGATCGTTTTTATTTCCTTCTATCGCGTTTTATTTCCTTCTGTCGCATGCGATTGATTTCACTCCAGCAAATCCCACGTGGAGGAGGCGCGGGCCGAAAAAATATCGCATGAAGCGGCAGTCTTCCTTTTGTTCTTTTTAGGTGTAGGAGATATGGATGAAAACGGAATGGATCGGAGCGATAACAGCTTTCCGGTATCTAATCCTATTTTTTTATCAGGTTCGGAGCATGTCAGATATTATACGGTTTCAGATAAAAAACAAATTTTTTAGATGTCGGAAATGGTATGGATTCGGACCGGTTTTAGAACGAAAGCGAACTTTTATAAGTCGGATAATATGTGTTTACGTGCTTTTTTTGTGATGAGAAACAACTCATTAGATGTCATTTATGCTTACAAAACAATAAAAATAAATCAATAACTATGCAATATACTAATTCTAGTGTCATGGGTTGGGCTAACTTGTACTCTTGTACTTGGGATCCTTGAAATATATTATCCTATTATAAGTATCGGATAACTCATGTTCAATTATTGGATAGTCCATATATAGTGGATTTCGTCAATCTCATATCATATACTACTTCCGTTCCGCATATAATCAGATTATCCGCACATATATTTAAAACACTTCACCATACCCTTAAAATTAGGATTCGGAGTGGATCGAAGCGGAGTATTATCCACACCACTTACCCCTACTATATACTCTCTCCATCCTAAAAATAAATCTACAAGTATGAGTTACGTGCAGATTGTTTTTCACATGCATTTAGCCAAGTTTTCAGGTAATAATATTCATATTTATGGCTCCAAATCAATTTATCATGAAAATATATTTCATAATTAATCTAAAAATATTTATTTGATATCATTGTTAAATTGTTTTTTATGCTAACATATACTCCGTTTATTCCTAAATTAGAAGACATTTCAAGAATATTGGAGAGTCAAAGTATCTCAAAAGTTTGACCAAACTTTTATGATAATATAATAATATTTATGGTGTCAACTAAGTATCATTAGGTTTTTTATCAATTATATTTTCATAGTATGCATATTTGATGTCATAAACCTTTATAATTTTTTATAATAATTATTGGTTAAAACTTGAGATGTTTTGACTCTCTAAGATTCTTGAAGTGTCTTATAATTTGGGATGAAGAGAGTATTAGATTTTGTCAAGTTGTGGTTTGTCTATTAGGTCTTTTTATTTCTGGAACCAAAAGTTACAGATTATGTCTACAGAAACTACAACAAATGTAAACAACAATTTTAGTATAAAATACGTGCAATAATCATTGTTTGAAAGAAAACTAAAATTTCGGCACATAAAATTATTATCTGTATTTTTCAACAGAGCGAGCAAGCGTTTGCTTTGCTGATTAGGCTGAACCTCCCCCTGGCCGCGTCGCCTGTCGTCATGCGCCATACGCCATACCATACACCATACGCCATGATGTATGCCAATGACGCACGCGTCCGTCTCCCGGCTGTCCCTCCTGTCCGCTGGCCGCTGCCGTCGCAGCCCGCAACCGTCCCGTCGGCCTCATCACACGTCTCCTTCTCACTATAATCCCGTTGCTCGCCCCCGCGGCTTTTCGGACCGGCCCGGTGCGTGCCGCCTGTCGCGTGTGCTGTGTGTGCCAACCAGGGTTTTGTTTCCGAACCGAAACCGGTAACCGCCGGGGAGTGGACGGGCGGTTACCGGTCGGTTTGACCGGTTACCGGTCCAAACCGAACGGTTTAGATTTTGAATTCAAACCTCGCAGTGCAATCGGTTTTGGACCGGTAACCGGTCGGTTAGGGCCGGTTACCGACCAGTTTGAACGGTAACCGGTCCAAACCGCCGGGTGGTTTTTTTTTTCTTGAAAAAATCAATTTTTTTTCATGACCTTTGTGCATAATGATGTAAATAGAACACACAATTCATGTAAAATAGTGTGATACAAATGGTCAACCCCACAATAATATCATAGTGATGCACTAGCCACAAATTCACGACGGAAATAACGTAGTTCACCGTTGCAACAACAACAAATCGTCCATGGAAATACCTTGTGTCGTAGACATGCGAACATCATGGTCACTACTCACTGGCGTTGCATATAAGGGAAGATCCCGTTTCGGCACCCCTCCTCATACTCCGCGGTGGACATTAGAGCGATACCGTGCGACTGTAGCCCGGCCTTGTACTCTATCCATGATTGGCCCGTCCAATGAGCTGTGGTCTCCTATTCCTGCACTAACATGTTGTAGAAATCCGGGTCTTGCCATTCGTAGACCCATCTAGTGGCCGGCTACGTGCTGATGTCAGGAACGGGGTAAGTATAACCATCACCGTACGATATATCACTGTACGAGGAAGATGAGTATTGTGGCGTGTCGTAGCAGTCCGTCGGGTCGTACACTCTCCTCTGCGATTCCGGCTGCCCATGGTCGCGGTCCTGAGTAGCATGTGTGAAGTCCGTCTCGCCTGCAGCCGACCATAATTAGTACAAGTGAATAGTCATAGACATTAAAAAAAATGTCTGTAACAATCCATACCTGTGAAACAAAGTCCACCAGCATCACCAGCACCACTACCACCAGCACCATCTACAGAACCCCCAGCCCCACCACCAACAACAGCAGCTCCAGGGTCATGGTCACCACTATGACCGTCTCCACTGTCAGTTGCTGAGCTGCTGTGATCGGACTCCTGGTACCGTGGACTTTGCTCACCCTCCTCGCCATCATCTGTCGAATCATCGCTGGTGACAGGTTGTTGCACTCGCTTCCCCTTTTTTTCTGGCTAGGTCCCGTCTGGTATTTTCTTTTGCCAAGATGCGTGTCACCCACATGTCTACGGGTCCAATCACTGATGGGCCCAAGATCGTCGGGGTCCACTTGGTCTCTGTCATGACAAAGAATGAATCATATTATTAAAAGTATGGTTCGTTAGTGGCTAACAAAGTACATCAACGTACCTCACGATATGGGATGGAAGAGGGATGTCCGTTTCTTCATCCTCTTCGTCGAGAACTGGAGCCTGGTTGGATCTGCCATACTCCATCCAGTCTCGAACCGGATTATCCCTTTCGTAAAAGGATATCTGCGTGAACTGGTCAATGAAGTCTTCTTCCTCACGCCTAGGTGGTCCGGATGCATCCGCGAGTCGCAGTCGAAGGTTGTAGTTCACATACACTAGCTTGTTCAGTTTTTTATGGGACAAACGATTCCGAACCTTCATGTGCACCAAAGCAAATGTACTCCAGTTGCGCTCGCATCCACTGGAGGATACACACTGTGCAACAAGCCTCAGCGCAAGTTTTTACAGATTTGGAGTGCTCCTGCCGAACAGCATCCACCATTAAGCTGCAAGTGGAACCCATTATGTTAGGTATGCGCTCAAAAAGACAAAAAAATGAGTTCAAAAGTACTCTTACATGGGGTTGTCTTGGGGTCCGTGACCATTTTAATGGCCAGCTCACTGCCAAACTCCCCAAGGTGTTGGCGGAATGATTCTGCCTCCTGTAATGCCAAGACAGTGGAGTGCACATCCGTCATTTTCCCAAATGCTTCCTTGAGGCCAGCAAACATGGTCGGAGTTGGATTGTAACGGTATACAAGCCTTGGGTTGAGTACAGCAGCTGCAACATACGATGCACGACAAATTAGCAAATGGTAAATACTCAATATGTAGAGACTGCTATTTTAACAATGGTTGTGATCGCACCTGGGCCCACATGCGTGCCATAGTACACGTCTGCAATCCTGCCATCCATGATAGCCTTGTACTCATGCCATGTTGAGACATTTGTTTTAAAGAAGGCATCCATCTCCTTTTTGCACTCTTGGAAGTTGTAGACAACCTCACACAGGTTAGGTCGCCTATCCTGATCAGCGAACCGAAGGAACCTGTAAATTGGTGCCACTGAATCGATGATGTATTTGAGTGTGTCCCACCACTGTATGCTAGACAGCCTTGCGTGAGCATAATGACCTTCCTCGGATTTTCCCCACCTGCTATGCAAGAACTCGGAAGATCCCATCCACTGCATAAAACGATCACGCTTCCGATGGAAGCTCTCCATGAACATGTAGTTGGTCCCAAACCTAGTGGCATTCCATTTGACCAACTCACCACCAATGTCTTCCCTCATCATTGCATTCAACTAGCCATGGTTGTGCAGCCAAGCTGAAATGCGCTTGCATGTTGAGATCATACCTGCATGCTCCGGCCTTTTACCAATGTCCTTCAGCATCAAGTTGATGGTGTGTGCAAGGCAAGGTGTCCAAAGAATATGCTTGTACTCGTCGTTCAATCTATGACATGCTCTCTTGAAGTTGGCGCCGTTGTCCGTGACGATATGCACGACATGCTCAGCACCTATCTCCTCAACCACCTTGCGAATCAGCTGCACAAGTAGGCACAACATTTAGTGGAACCGAGAAAACATAGTGCATGTGAACTGGCATAATATTTTGGACGTACCCCCAACAAATAAGATGAATCTTGGCTCCTGCCCGTCGCATCAACTGACTTGTGGAACCACATGACGCCATTGCAATAGATCAAAAAATTGATGACAGTCATTCTTGTCGGGCCCGTCCACGAATCACACATCAACGTGACCCCAAACAAGGGCCACTCCTCCTTAAACTTTGCGTATCGGATCTGCAGGTCCTTCTCGTTATGATCGAGGTACTTCCCGTCTATATCCTTTCCACTGGGCGACGCGATGCCTTCACCTGCAATCGTAAGCGAATCATGAGAATAGAGAAATATACGTAATGAATTGAAGTCTCCAAGTATATGTACTTACCCCACTTCTGCGTCTCCCTGACTACACTAACAAAGTACGGATTGTCCGCCTGTCTCCCGGGGATTCCTACAGTATGGAAAAACTTTCCCCAAGCTTTCCCAATTGCGTCCTTCGCGTTCCTTCCCCTCTGCGTCCATGACCCTGTATCAATCCGTGTCTGCTGGAGTCCACCCCTCGTACCGGCTGCCAAGTTGTAGTCCTCCACCACCGCAGGGGTTTGCCTCTGTGAACTAGACCTCCGAAACATCCTCTGCAAAGGATTGCCCCCCTGCGAAGTAGTACCACCTCCATGCTCGTAAGCGCCTCCTCTCCACTGCACCCCCTCCTGGTACTCATATTCTGCTCTAGACTGATTCATGGCTGCCTGCAACTGAGCCTCGTACTCGTCATCGTCAAGGGGGTGGTTGCCCTACGCTGCAGCAGCCTCTCGTGCAACCCTCTGCCGAGAGCGGTCACTAGTTGCCTGCCTAGTTCTGTCGAGATCCTGCTGAAAGTACTCCCGGACGTCTTTGGGCACCTTGCTGCAGTGGATCACCTGCGTCCCGCGCGCAGCCAAATGCTGCTTGAATCGGGAAGCACCACCCCCGGCTTTTTGTTTAATACAGTAGTTGCATTTCCAACCGAGAGCAAGATTCTCACCATGCTCCCATACCACGTCTCTGCGGTCTCTCGGCATCTCCTGCACAAATGGACAACACAAACAAATCCAACACATGCATCAAATCATACCGCAAATATATAGCAATACAACAAATATATTTTATAAAGAATCTAATGGTACTTATTTACTATAATAAATACTAAAATCTTAGTATATAAATTCAGCTAAATTTAAGACTATTTGATTCAGCACTATTTAAGAATAATATCATCTTTAGGACGGAGCGAGTACTATATTTATTATAAAAATAGTTTTCAAGGATGCACCTTTTGTTTACCTTAACATATTTCATGGGAATTACATCATGTGTCAATATTGACCCGTACTAAATCCTAAATCCTATATCAATAAAATCCTAAATCCTAAATCCTACATACATCCTAAAGCAAATCCAACCGTAAATCCTAAATCCTAAACCAAATAAACCTAACTCCTAGATACATCCTAAGTCAAATCCTACCTAAATCCTACAATAAATATTTTCTACATCATATACTCCATCAATCCTACATATTAGAACTAAATCCTACAACTAAAGCAACTACAAATGCAAAGAAATAAAAAAACAAAAAAAAAGACTTACCGAGCCAACCGAGCGATTACCGAACTCACCGGTCGGTAACCGACGCTGTCCGAACGGTAACCGCCGGGGGAGACTCGGTGGCGCGCGGTCGGTAACCGACCAAAATCACTCGGTAACCGACCCCGACCGAGCGGTTACCGAGGCTCGGCGGCGGTCGCGGGCGGCGCGCGGGCGGGTGGGAGCGGGTGCGGGGCGGATAGGGTTTGGGGGGCGGCCGGGATCCCCCCCCCCCCCCCCAACAGCTCCTTAAATAGGAGGCGGCAGGAGGCAATGGGCCGCATGGGCCCTTAACAGGCCGGCCGTTTTTTTCTTTTTTCTTTTTTTTTCAAACTTAAACACGTCCAAAAAAATAGCAAACGAACTCCAATTTGAAAAAATTTTACACCATTGGACTCTATAAATCGTGAACTATTTTTAGGATTTTTTTCAGAATTTTTTTTAAAAAAATTCAAATTTGAAATTTGAATTCAAACCGGTACCGAAACCGAACCGGTCCCGGCCGGTTTGTCGGTAACCGACCGGTAAAAAAAAACCCTGGTGCCAACCAGCGCCGCGACGTAGCGCCCGCACCGGCACCAACCCACCTGTCGTGCCGCCTGTCTCGTGTGATGGGAAAGCCCTCAACCCCGGGCGCGCGTTATATTATTATTATTATATTATATTATATATATATTATTATTATATTATATTATATATAATAATTAGATAAAGTTGTAGAATGTAATATTACTGTTCCACTGTTCATTTTTGTCGTCTTCATGTGGCTGGCCTGCTGCACGTATTAACCCATCCTCCACGTAGCCCATACTAGTATATATATATATATAAGAAGATATAGAGGAGGAGATGAGCAGGCCACAGAACAAAGAGACTTGAATCCTCATCGCCGGGTGTAAAGATTGAGGGAACGGGATAGCCCTCTAGGGGCTCCTGGCTTCCTGTTATATAGTCACATAGGAACAGGTACAAGGTCAGTTAGGGTTACAACAATACAGGGAAAGACTCCTGTTACAATACGATGACCATACGTGATCTACCCTAACTCATAACCGAGTATATCCTCTAACACCCCCCCTCAATCTTAGCCACTAACAAGGTTAAGATTGAACCAAAATACTCGAAGCTTGGCAGCAGGAATCGCCTTGGTGAAACCATCCGTCAGTTGATCTTCAGAGGTAATGAACCGAATATCAAGCAACTTCTGGGCTACCCTTTCGCGAACAAAGTGAAAATCAATTTCGATATGCTTTGTCCGAGCATGAAACACAGGGTTGGTAGAAAGGTACTTGACACCCAAGTTGTCGCACCATAGGCGAGCCGCTGGAGGATGAGGCATTTTCAATTCAGTCAATAACTTCTGGATCCAGATCATCTCGGCAGTGGCATTAGCAAGTGCTTTGTACTCAGCTTCAGTGCTAGAACGCGATACGGTAGGTTGCTTCCTTGCCATCCACGAGACAAGATTATTGCCGAGAAATATAGCAAAACCACCAGTAGAGCGACGATCATCAGAACAGCCAGCCCAATCCGCGTCAGAAAATGCACTGACCAACATAGAGTCTGATCTCCTGATCTTGTGTGCAAGTTGGATAGTCCCACGAACATACCGCAAAATACGCTTGACAGCACTCCAGTGAACCGTAGTGGGGGCATGAAGAAACTGACAGACTTTGTTCACGACGAACGCAATGTTGGGTCGAGTTAGGGTCAAATATTGCAGGGCACCTACCAAACTTCGATAACGAGTAGAGTCTTCTGGTCTTAATAATTCACCATCACGCAGACTGAGCTTCTTGGTACTAGACAAAGGAGTATCAGCTGGCTTTACCTGATTCATCCCAGAACGAGACAGAAGATCTGTAGCATAGCGAGCTTGAGACAACAATAGACCTGATGGTGTACGAGTGACCTCAATGCCCAAAAAATAATGAAGATCCCCGAGATCCTTGAGAGCAAAGTCTTGTTGCAGGTCATGAAGTAAGGCATTAGTGGCTTGTTGGGAAGAGCTAGCCACTATAATGTCATCCACATAGACAAGAACAAACATGACATGACCACCACGATTGTAGTAGAACAATGACGTGTCGGCTGAGGAAGCAGCAAAGCCAAGACTCTGAAGTCGGCTGCATAGACGCGCATACCAAGCCCAAGGTGCTTGTTTCAAACCATATAGTTCTTTATCTAGCTTGCACCCATAAGTTGGATGAACCTTGTCTGTGTAGCTAGGCGGCTGCTGCATATAGACATCCTCCTCCAGGAGGCCATGAAGGAAAGCGTTTTGCACATCAAGCTGTCTAATAGACCACCCTTTTGACACTTCAATAGACATAACAAGTCGTATAGTGGCCGCCTTCACCACAGGACTTAAGGTTTCTTCATAGTCAATGCCATATTGTTGTTTGAATCCTTTCACAACAAGTCTAGCTTTGTAGCGATCCACGGTACCATGAGCCTTGCGCTTGATTTTAAAAACCCATTTGCAGCCCACAATGTTCTTCCTGTGCGGACGCGGAACAAGGTGCCATGTCTTGTTCTTGAGTAGAGCCTGATATTCACTGTCTATAGCTTCTACCCATTCTCTGGAGGCAAGTGCGTCAGATACAGTGGAGGGTTCTGCTGTAGAAGCCTGTGCAAGCGCGCCCCATCGAATAGTACCGTCAGTATATTTCTTGGGCTTCTGTATACCTTTTGACAGACAAGTTGCAGGGCGATGCACGGGCACTGGAGCTGGTGAAGGTGCCAACGCGGATCCCGTCGGCGTAGAAGATCCCGAAGGCAAGATCTCTGTGTGTCCGGGCGGGGCAGACGTGCCCCCTCCGAGATCCGGGTGCGACGCTGTTGTAGGGGCGTCGTGAGGGTGTGGCGTCGGAGCAGCCATAGAAGATCTCGTGCCTGCCGTAAAGTGCCCCGCCCCCGGGTGCGCTGGGACACGTGGGGACGCAGGGTTCGACGAAGCCGGTAACGCGCCGGATCCCGAGGGCGATCCGCCTGCACCTTCCTCGGACGAACCAGACAGATCCGCCTGGGGTTCAGCGCTGCTGCTGACAATGTCGGACGACCGGGGACACATAAAATGCCCCGTTGTAGAAGGAGATGCTCCAGTGTTTGACTCTGTTCCTGTTTCTACAGACAACCGAGGATCACCAGAACTTGACAGGGGGTTAATTGCAGTAGGAGAATGCACATAAGGACCTAGTGAAGTTATATCCCCAAAACTAGAACCAGGATTAAGAAGAATATCATGAAGAAGTTCCAGCTCTTTGCGAAGGCGAGCACCTGCATTAGGATGAAGCGATGCAAACGGGAAGACATGCTCGTCAAACACGACGTCCCGAGAAATATAAACGCGACCATCCTGTGGACTCAGACACTTATAACCTTTGTGCAAGGAGCTATAACCAAGGAACACACATTGTTTTGATCGAAATTCTAGCTTCCTTGAATTGTAGGGCCGAAGATTTGGCCATACAGCACAACCAAAACACACGAAGGAAGCTATAGTCAAGTGTTTGATTATGAAGGCACTCGAACGGTGTTTTGTTACGAATGACACGATACGGCAGTCGATTTATAAGGAATATGGTAGTCAAAAAAGCTTCATCCTAGAATTTTAGGGGTAAGGAGCCATGAGCAAGAAGGGTGAGACCCATTTCAACTATGTGGCGGTGTTTGCGCTCGACAGAGCCATTCTGTTGATGCACGTGAGGGCATGAGACAAGATGGGCAATGCCGATGCGTTTAAAGAAAGAATTCAACGCTTGGTATTCTCCCCCCAGTCGGTTTGAACCGCATGAATCTTACGGCCAAACTGACGTTCAATAAGACTTTGAAACTCATGGAAGATATGAAAAACCTTAGACTTATGGAGAAGCATGTAAATCCAAGTAAACTTAGAATAATCATCTATGAAGCTAACATAGTAACTAAAACGTCCAATAGAAGAGGGGGCAGGACCCCATACATCGGAGAAGATAAGGTCCATAGGACCAGACGACACACTAGTGGACTTAGGGTATGGTAGCTGGTGGCTCTTGCCACGTTGACAAGCATCACACACCGTAACTTTATTGGACTCATGTAATACTGGAAGATTATGCTGGTGTAGGACTTGTTGAACGACGCGAGGGGACGCATGCCCTAGACGATGATGCCACATGGAGGAAGAAGGCTTAACAGTAGTGAGAGCCTGCTTATTTGAGGGTGAAAGGGGTGGGGAGGTCCGCAATGGATACAACCCTCCTTCACATCTGCCGCTGTGAAGGATGTTCCTCATCACCTGTTCCTTGATAACAAAACGATCCGGATGAAATTCAAGAAAGACATCATTATCTCTAGCGAGTCGATTGACATAGCATAGATTTTTGGTGGCTTGTGGAAGATGGAGGATGTGTTTAAATTTGAAATTTCTAGTAGGGGAATATAAAGTACTATGACCAATATTTGCAATCTCCATACCTGTGCTATCAGCAGCATGGACTTGCTCCCCACCCTGGTACTTGTTGCGGAAGGACAACTTCTCTAGCTCTCCCGTGATGTCATCGGTGGCGCCAGAGTCCATGTACCAGTTTGAATCCACACCGTATGAGGACGTGGTTGCAGACGAGGCACTCTTCTGTTGTGGTGGTCCGGTGAACGAAGAGTTGAAGCGCTTGTAGCAGCGCACCACCGAGTGTCCTTCTTTGCCACAGAGTTGGCAAACGACACCAGAGGAGTGCCCGCCACGTCCTCCATTGCCACCTTGTCCACCTTGTCCTCCACTGCCACGGTTTCCACCACCGCGACCGAAACCCCCACGGCTGCTACGGCCACGGGTTTTGGAGTTGTTGTTGTAGCCACCGGTACGGCCACCCCTGGTGGCGGCGTTGGCCGAGGGCTGAGATCCCCCAGAGTTGAGATCCTTGCGCTGCTCGAAGGCGACAAGTTGAGCATAAAGCTCGGCGACGGTGATAGGCTCTACACGCATCGTGATAGTTGTCACAATGGACTCGAAATCATCACCGAGGCCGGTGAGGATGTACGTGACAAGATCTTCATCGCCTAACTTCTTCCCAGCCGACACCATCTCATCGGCGTAGCCTTTCATCTTGACGAAGTAGTCAGCCACGGAGGACGCTCCTTTGGATGCTGTGGCGAGGGCCATCCGAGTCGATATGACACGGACCCTAGACTGAGACGCATGACGCTCTTGGATCGCTGCCCAGAGTTCGGCCGCCGTGGTGGCCGACGACACATGGGAGAAGACCTCCTTGGACAGCGACGAAAACAGGGAGCTGAGAACCTGTTGATCTTGTGTGTCCCACTTCGCACGAGCAGGGTTGGAAACCGGGTCTCCCTTCTTCCCAGTTTCAGAGTCCACCGACCCAGCAAGGAACGCGGAGGGTGGAACAGCGGCGGAGTCGATGTAGCAAGCCATCTGCGCCCCCTTGAGCGTAGAGATCACCTGAGCATACCACATGTTGTAGTTGCCGCGTGTGAGTTTTTCAGAGACGGGTGGAAGGAAGCCGAAGGTGAAAGAAGCCATGGTGGCGGCGGCATCAGCGGAGGTTTGTCCCATTGGATCTAATCTGTGAGAAGAAAAGAAAAGCTCGATACCATGTAAAGATTGAGGGAATGGGATAGCCCTCTAGGGGCTCCCGGCTTCCTGTTATATAGTCACGTAGGAACAACCCCTATGGTGGAAGGTTACAAGGTCGGTTAGGGTTACAATACGATGACCATACGTCATCTACTCTAACTCATAACCGAGTATATCCTCTAACACCGGGCGATGGCCGCCGGCTAGCTGAGGGCGCAAGCAAGGCCAACGGCGTCAGCTTCGTGTGCTGACTTGAGCGACCTCACCGCCACCAACACCGTCTGTAACTACGCTGCCTCCTCGACTGCAAACGAGAGTGTTTAGTTTTGCGCGAGTGATCTTGCCGCATCGCCGAGCCTCACGACGATCCGCTGGACTATGTCGGTATCGGGGCCGATGATTCTTGCTAGCTTGACCTTTTCTTTAATTTTTTTGCCCCTGCTGTTGCCTTGTTGCAGGTGCTCGAGTTCACAGACTCGATCGATCGGTGACTGCTCCGCCACGCCGCCGATGGCAACTCTGGTCAGGAGGGCCATGGCCTGATGGCCACCGGCCTCGTCCTCACGCTGATCGCTGCCAGCGCGGGCGTCAGCTCATCTGGCAGCTTCGCCTTGCTTCTCAGCTTCGCCGGGGTGCTCACCGGCACTAGCCTCGTCTTCGCCGGCGTCCGGATGGCCGACGACGACGACGACCCGACGGCGCCCACAGGCCGCCCCGTGTGGCTCGCCGCTGCTGGTGTACGAGTACGCTGCGGCCTGCTCCGCAACCTCGCCCTCCTGGGCCTCCTATTGGCGTCCTCTGCTGTCACCACGACGCCGGTGGGCTGCGAGACGGCACCGCTGCTCTGCCTCTACCCGTTTGCTCTGCTACTGGTCGGCCTCATCTCTCTCCTCAACATCGGAGTTCTTGTTCTCGGGGAACATCAACTGGAACGCTAGAAGTTGGTGTGATTCTTGGATGCATTCATTCTTTATTCCCACTTCAGTTGAATCGCCAGTTCCATCGAAGACTCCTAATCCGCTTCGTCAGTCGTACGTCGTCACCACCGCCGCCTGTCCTAAGTAGTAGTGTGCTTGCTGGATAATCTTTTATCATACCATGTGAGGTCAACTGTTCATTGAGCTGCTACAGTATATAGATTTTTATTTTACCCTCTGTCCTTCAATAAATAGATTCCTGCTGTTGTCGTAAGTTAAATTTTTTAAACTTTGATCGAATATTCTATAAGAAAAAGTGTCAAAATTTATGATACTAAATTAGTATGATTACGTATAACTCATATGATATATCAAAATTTATGGTACTAAATTAGTATGATTACGTATAACTCATATGATATATTTTCATGCAGTGGCGAAGCTGGCTTTGTCGTCGGGTCAGCTGACCCTAACAAATTTGTGCAAACTCAGTGGTAGTTACTGTTTTTTACAGATATCTAAAGGCAAAGACCCCACTGTGGCCCTGTTTGGATCATACTAGCTTGACTAGAGGTAGAGGTTAGAGTTAGTTTGTAAACTAGCTCAAACTAGCTCTAGCCAAGAAGGTGTTTGGATCCAAGGCTAGTTTGAGCTAGTTTGATAATAAATTATTTTTATAAATCATCTAAATATATCCATGTAGGAGCTAGTTTTAAAACATTTATTGTAACGAATTCAATGGTGTAATAAGAATTTTATTTGGATATTTGGTTTGTTAGTTATAATATTTTTTGTAGTTGTATATGAGGTGGGTCTCACGTGGGGCAAAATCTGCATGTGCACTAGGTCAAACTAGTCCAAATAATCACTTCTTTGCGGAGCTAGTTTTTTTGGGTAGGCTAGTTGCAACTAACCCTTATGTTTGGATACTTTTAGGCTAGTTGAGTGCAAACTAGCTCTAGCCCTGGGATCCAAACAGGGTCTGTATATTAGTACCGACCCGACACCATTTTTGTCTGGCTTCGCCACTGTTTTTATGTTATACTTATTTTATGTCATTGATATTGTTGTTTTTACTATAAAGTTAGTGAAAATTTAGAAATTTCATTGACATAGTATCTGAGTATATGGAGGGAACAGTATCGTCTTGGATCATTTTGATCATCAAATGCAAACATATGGAGCCTGATGAACACCGTGTTCTGAGTATCTGTATGCTAATGCGTGTCACGAAACATTTTGACCTTTCAGAGCACTTTGCGGCTTGCCTGGAGATGAGTGATGATCATATCAGGGAACAAGTGATCACATTTGGCTCCTACTGTATGTGTGACAAAGCGATTGCCAAATCCAGTGTTGTACTTGTCGTACACTTTGAGGCACCAATTGACTGGAAGGGAAGGAAACGGGGGAAAACAAAAAAGAACTCTGACAAAATCCGGTTCCATGTTAATTTGTAGCTCATCCAGTCAGTCTGAAATGTTAATTCCATCACGCGATGATGATAACTAAACAACCCTCAAATCAAAGCCCAAGCTTCCGAAAAGATTCTTTTCGGCGAGGGGGAAAAAGGGAAGGAAGAAAACAGAGAAAGTGACACAAGATTTGTCTGGCCACTAGCGAGTTGTTTAATTTCAATCCACTAGCGAGTTGCGTCAGATTGCCACGATTGAACTTTTTCTTCGAAACGACTGCAAGGAAATAGGTGCTGCTCTTGGACCATGCCATTTGCATCAATATTTTTGAAACACATCTAAGGTCTGCTTTGAAATGTGAGAAATTTCCGGTCTTACTTTTTTTTAAAAAAATTTATTCATTCATGTGAAATCTTTATGTTTCAAAGGACCTGATTCCCACCATTCATATATATATATATATATATATATATATATATATATATTGATTTAAATTTAAACATAAGAAATGTTTAGCTTGCCATCTAAATCTTTCAACAATTATATGCCCAATTTCATATAGCCAGACCGTTCAAAACTGCTGAAAATTTACTAGTTCTAACCCTATGTTTCAAGGGTTATTTGGATTGGTGCCATTACAATTCTACAAGTTTGGAGATCTGTCATTACAATTCAGCTATTTGGAAATTTGTCATTATAATTTTTCTTCAGCTTGAACCGTGTCATTCTCTACGTATTCAACAGCATTGGGCCCACGCGTAGGTGACTAAAGAGCAATGTATTTTTGTTTGGCCCAAAATACCCCTGCTGTTTATCTCTCCCTCCCCATCGCTTCCTGTTCTCGACCAGGCCTCTGCTCGACGGAGCCATGGTCTATTGCTGCGTATCACTGTCCCACAAGGACGGGCCCACCTCCGATGGTGCGCTCGCCACCGATCTTTTCGTCTCTAGAGATGTGAGGCCGCTGCAGTCCGCTCAGCTGCTGGTCCACCGCGACGCCTAGGCTGATGGGCATGAACAACAATCTCGCCATAGCCGCCGCGGAGGCAAAGACGGTGGCGTTTTGCTGCAGGTGGCCATGGCGTGGCTTGCGTGCACTGCTGTGCCTCGTGCGCTCGATGCCACGGGGACACGCCCTGCTACGCCTCGCGTGCTGGCCGCCGTGGGCGAGCGCCGCGCTCTGCCTCGGGCGCTGGCCGCCGCGGGCGAGCGTCGCGCTCCGCCTCGCGCGCTGCCCGTCGCGGGCGAGCGCCGCCGATCCGCCTCGCGCGCTGCCGCCGCGGGCGAGCGTCGCGCGTTGGTCGTCGCGGGCGAGCGCCGCCGCTCCGCCTCGCACGCTGCCGCTGCGGGCGAGCGCCGCCGCTCCGCTGGCGCGCGTCCTGCTCCGTCTCACGTGCAGTGGACCCGTCGCTCCCGGCGGGCTACGACTTCGAGAAGCTGGCCAAGGCGGCGGCCATCGCGTCCATGTGCGTGCACGTCTAGGCGTCGCAGCGGCCGTTCATGGCCGAGGTCATGCAGGCGCTGAAGCTGATCCACAGTGCCGGGGGCAGCGACGAGGCCTGCAGCGTCTCTTTCGGCGGCGGGCGACGGAGGAGTCCCCGTGGAACGACGACGACCCGCTGGCCACTCCGGGCCCGGCGCTCCCCCTGGGATACGGCTCGGACCCTGCCGGCGCCGACGAGCGGAGGCCAAGGTCGGCGTCGAACGCGGTGTTGGACAAGGTCGAGTCGCTGGCGATGTTACGACTAGTCCGGCCCGCTGCGCACCAAGGGGAGGCACAGCTTCTACAGGCTGAGGGGAGCATGAGCGAGCACGTTCACCCCTCGGACGACGGCAGCGGTGGAGGATGCTGCTGGGGGTTGAAGAAGCTGACGTGTGGGACCCACACGTCAGTGAGTAGATGCAGAGAGAACCAATATGGGTGTTTTGGTCCATGCGAAAAATACATATACGTATACTGCCTAATAGTGGGCCCAGCTACTTGAAAGATGTAGAAAATGGCAAAGACCAACTAGAGAAGGAATTATAATGGCAAATTTCAGAATACCTGAATTGTAATGACAGATCTCTAAACTTGCAGAATTATAATGACACCAATCAAAATAACTCATGTTTCAAACATTTTGCTATCGATGATGACATAAAATAAAATAAAAATAAACATCTGAATTCGGGAGACAAGAGTGCTAGAGGCGAAAAAAAGAATCTCAGAACCCACCAAACCAACCGCCTCCCTCTCCCTCTGAAGTTGACTCCCTCGTGGAAGAACCGCAACGAAGCAGCGGCGAGGGAGGGAGGGAGGGGGCGGCGGAGAGGGGCAGAGGGCCACCATGTGCGTGACCGGCGCGGGGGACTTCGTGGCATCGTGGCTCGTCAAGCTCCCCCTAGACATTTCTGAATCTCAAGTAAGCAATTTAGGAGTATAACAAATCCTGACTCTGACTCTATGCTCCAAAAGGATGCAGCTATGGAATATGGACCAAGAAGAATAGAGGATCACAACATATTGTAACGGTGATTGTTTGTGCTCCTGACGTTGTATATGTTACGGCAAGGATGCCCATCTTATGAAACTGGAAGATACCGGCGAGAGCCTAGAGGTTGCCATTGGTCAAGGCTGACATGCTGGACTATGCCAGTGTTGCGTCCGCGGTCGTTGGCTGTCAGGATGTCTAGAGGCCTGTTTGGTATAGCTTGTAACAGCTTTATGAAACCTATGAAGCTATTTTTTTATTCCCTCTCACAAAGATATGAAGTGGGATAAAGCTAAAAATAGTAGCTTATCACAACTCTCTCCCCTCTTTCTCTCTTATATCTATGCATAAAGTTGTTGGTGAAGCTATTTTGCTAAATATTTTTTTCAAAATAACTTAGCTTCACCTAGAGAGTTGCTCATGAAGCTATTTTCTAAAAAACAACTTCACTAATGAAGCAAACCTGTACCAAACAGACCCTTAATTAGGTCGATGAATTGGGGTGCCCCGTGCTCACGAGTCAAGAGGAGCTTGTGGGAGAAATAAACCGTCGCAAATTGCGTTAGCTCATTGATCGGCAGCCTCACACTGACGGTGTCTTGAAGACATCATCTCCCTTCTTTTCAACAAAGACAAAAAAAAAAAAGGTGTGGAACATACTATTAATCTAATTAATTTAATTACACTTACTCTCTCCATTCCAAATTTTAAGTTATTATTTTATCTTTCCGTTTGACCAAAATAATCTCCATTCCAAATTTTAAGTTATTATTTTATCTTTCCGTTTGACCAAAATAATATTTTCTGAGTACATATGTCCATACACTCGTCTCTATAAATACACGTATACAAATCTTACCGCTATGACTCTTATATGAGCACCTTTAAATGACTGAACCGGCAACAAATGATTGTGAGTAACGAAGGTGGACATATATGTAATCTATGCACCAAGGTGGACATCATTTGAATGGAATGGATGGGTCTGAGTCACAGAATGACCAGACTGCGGTGCCCCAAAAAAAACAGATTGGGCCAAAAGATAAACGGATTGCTTTGTGGAAACAAGTATATATATATATATATATATATATATATATATATATATATATGGCTGACCCACCTGGCCATTCGCCATCATCGCCACGCACGCGGGCGCCGCGATTTCACGATCCCAAACCCCTGACGCGGCGCCGCCATGGGGGTGGTGACCAGAGCGAATAGGAGGAGGCTGCAAGAAGAGGAGGAGCGCCTCGCCGACCGGATCAGCAACCTCCCTGACGGCGTCCTCGGCGACATCGTCTCCCTCCTCCCGACCAAAGACGGCGGGCGCACTCAGATCCTCTCCTCCCGCTGGCGCCACGTATGGCGCTCCGCTCCTCTCAACTTCGACCTCCAAAACAGCCGCGATATCATCCCTGTCAATGCCAGCGATATCTCTCGCGTCCTCTCCGCGCACCCTGGCCCTGGCCGCCGCTTCGTCGTGCCTCGCTTCTACATGAAGACTCGAACCACCAAAACCATGGATGGCCGCTACAAGGAGAACTACTATTATTTTCCCATCATGTCGACCCTGGACGGCTGGCTCCGGTCTGATGCCCTCGACAACCTCCAGGAGCTCGTGTTCCGCGACTCTATGCTGCCGGCATCGGTGCACCGCTTCTCGTCCACCCTTCGTGTTGCTACCTTCAGTGGCTGCACCTTCCCGTATGATGGAAACAGTGCTGGCAGCGCGCTACGTTTTTCAGTTCTTCAGCAGATGACCCTTTTGAATGTCAGCATCTCGGAGAGCTCTCTGCACTCCTTGCTCGCCGGCTGCCTCACACTGGAAAGCTTGCTGATTGATGAGCTTGTCCACCCTCGCCTGCAAATCGTACCCCCTAGCCTCAAAAGCATCGGTGTGCATTTTTCAAACAGAGGTCACAGCTCAGCCTTAGTCATAGAGGATGCCCCATGTCTAGAAAGACTGCTATATTATGGAGGAACGCGGCTAGACATCTCGGTGATCTCCGCGCCAAGATTGGTTATTTGGGGAGACCGCTTTGACAATTATCAAGGATCTCGGTGTGATACAACCTTTTTCCAGGTACTACTACTCTACTAGTAGCTCAGTTTCACATCCCTTCAGTTAATCATGTTTTGATTGTGTGCATATGCTTAATATATATAAACTCATCAGGGATCAACTGTTGTTACCATGGCGGCCGTGTTTCCTAGTGTGAGGTTTTTATCTATATCTAATGTGAAACTTTGTTTGGATGCGGCTGTTAATCTAGTGAAGTGCTTTCCCCACATGGAGAGGTTGTACATCAAGGTGACCCAATTTGTATTAAATACATCGACGATTACTATTTCTAATGCTAATTAAGTTGGCCATTGACATTGACATTGACATCATTTGTATGTTCACTTTTGCTTTGATTTGCTTCAGGCAAAAATTGTTTGGTTGAAAGATGTGTCATATCTTAAATGCAAAAAACTTATCCGCACCCTTGACATTCGTGTGAGGAAATTTGTGCTGGTAAACTATGAAGGAAGCAGGTCACATATTAACTTTGTCAAGTTTTTTGTATCAAATTCTACAGTGTTGGAGTCACTGAGGCTTGAGTTAGCAGTCGCTAGTGTTTGTAGTAACATGTGGATTGCAAGACAGCGTAAGTGGCTACCTATTGAAAAGAGCGGTGTGAGGGGTGCACAGACTGCTTTTGTATCTCCTCACATGACGATTCGTCCACCTGGTGACCTTCTAGGTGCTGAGAAAGTGCATGATCTGTCAACCGACCCTTTTCAAAGGTTTCATTAGTAGGTCTAATGGCATTTGGCTTTTCAAGATGGATGAATATTCGGTGAGATTTATCTTTCAGCGTGCTCATATGTATTACCTCCTTTCCTTATACACTGTGGTACGTTTGTGAACTGATGATTTGGTGCTATATTCTTTTCTAAACAGAGAAAGGATCTTTGTATGTCGGATTATTATTTTCCAACATAGTTGCCATTGTGATTATTGTTATTTGTATATATATCCCATCAAATTAATATATATTGTGGTTTCCTCACAAAAATAAATCTCTTTGGTAAACCATGAGGCCCATGCTGATATTATGTCAAAGCTAGTCTTGTTCCATGCACAACATCGACCAAGTTGACCACTATCAAACTTTGGTGAATTTCTATAAACAGATATTTGATTTACTATATGTATATATTTATTATTGAGTAAAATGCACCGTATGTCCATTAACTTTTGAGGGTGTGTCACTTAGGTCCACCAACTTTGAAACTGCAGTTTTAGGTCCATAAACTTTTTAAGTAGTTCACCGGAGGTCCATACCCCTTCATTTGGTCTATAGATCTGACGTGGCAAGTACACTCGATAGCTGACTATGCTTATATTTGTGAAAACAACCCTGTGTTTCTGTGTCTTTCATGCAACCGTCAAGGAGAGAGGGGCATCATGGTGTGGGCGCAGCATGCAGCGCGAGCACGTTCTCGACGCGCTGGCGCGCGAGCCAGTGGGCCACTAGCGTGGCAGGGGGCCAACATAGAGCAGGCAAGTCCGTGCAGCCGAAGCTGCATATGACTATATATATATGAGGTGTAGTCTCTTCCGAAGTTGTGTCTGCTGCGAAAGGTATGATCGGATGGGAGTTGGTCATGCCCAAGGACGTGGCCACGTGGAGTTCCAGACCATGTCGATGTATGACGAGCTCAGCCACAGGCAGACTTCGTCTCGAGCTGAGTTAGATCATGGACGAGGGTGGCTTAGGCGTTGTCGGCTACACAGGGGTCATCGACGAAGCGCAAGTGGAGGTCTTCAGGCATGATCGTTCATCCATCCAGTTATCACAATGAAGGTTCATGTTGGCTGGAAAAACAAGAGCAGCTCGGATCGGTGTCGCCTTCAGCGCTCCACACCGTGTGCGTGCGTGGATTTGCACATGGAGATGAGGACGGGCAATTGGACATGCGGCCACCGTAGGTACAGTAGTACCAGCAGCTAGCCCGTGTGTGTCGTGCTTTAGTTCAGCACGCTGGTATAGAACGTCAGACCGATGTTGGCGCCAACACATGCCGCCCGCACATGTACACATATTGTTGCTGAGCGGAATGCCATTGTTGCCGATGAGCCGTTCACGGCACATGATGTACGGCAGCCCGTCGGTGCATGACGTGTATGGGCGCTTGTCGTTCCTCGCCCCAACACATGCAGTTCGAATTGTTGCCTGCCGAGCCAATCGCGGAGGCCGCGTACAGTGGCGTCTCGTTTCGGCACTCGAGGGAGCCCTCGTCAGGTTTTCCTCCAATAGCTTCTCAGTGCCCCGCAGCACCGCCGACACGTACGGCAGGTCCATGTCTATGAGCGAGCTGCGCATCAACCGCATCTACTTCCATGCTCCGCGTGGCCTACCAGTCTGGCGTGCGGCGAGCGCACACTCGCTCATCGGCCATGCGCGGATGCGCCCTGCCTGCGCTCGCTAGCTTCGGGCCCTTCCATCAGAGACGGAACCATGGGGACAGCAGGGGCCCCGGCTCCCCTATGGCACAAAAAAACTTAGATGCCTTCTCCAAAGTATATGCATTTAACTAGTTTTTGTATTTTTAAATCCTTTTCTTTCAAAAAAATGATCATTTTTATGTATTGTCACAACCAAAATTAGAAATATAGATATGTATATTGTATATATATCTCTATTTCACTGATAGTTATATTTTGTTTTACCACACCGGCCCCCCCTTTCCCGTCCCGCTGGTTCCGTCACTGCCTGCCATGCTAGTGACCCACTGGCTCGCGTGCCAGCACGGCGAGAACATTCTCGCGCTACATGCTGTGCCCACACCATCGTGCTCCCCTCTCAAGGGACGGCTGCATGAAAGACAGAGAAATATAGGGTTGTTTTCGCAAATATAAGCACAATCAGCTACCTAGCGTACTTGTCACTTCAGATCTAAAAACAAATGAATGGGTATGGACCTCCGGTGAACTACTTAAAAAGTTTATGGACCTAAAACTGCAGTTTCAAAGTTGGTGTACCTAAGTGACACCCCCTCGAAACACTACTACAAAAATAATTTTCCGAGGCGGTCATTTTAGCTTTTCCGTAGCGGGCAAAGCCGTCCGCCACGAAACCAAGGACACGGTAAATCGCGACCTTCCCACGGCGGGCGGCTTTGCCCGCTGCGGTAAATCGATTAACCGAGGCAGGCACATTAGAATGCCCGCCTCGGTTAATCGTTTAAAAAAACAAAAAAAACCACGAGCTCGCCAGCGAGCCCGTTTTTAGCCCACCGACGAGCCCGTTCAGAGCCTGCCGCCGCCGCACCTCGCTGGATCCGCTGCTAGCGGTCTCCTCTTCGTCGGATCCGCCGCCGCTGATGGTGGTGGAGCTAGTCATCGAAGGAGATCCGTGGCCTCTCGGGATCGGGCCGCCTCTCGCCGGATCCGCCGCTTCTTGCCGGATCCGCACGGGATCCTCTTCGCCGCCGCTTCTTACGGCCGAGCGCGCGAGCTCCGCCCCACGCGCAAGATCTACGGCCGCCGGGGATCGAGTTCCCCTCGCCGCTGAGCCTAGAGCCGCCACTGTCCACCGGGATCAAGCCCCCTCTCCGCTGAGCCTAGAGTCGGCCACCGTCCGCCGGGAGCCCCTCTCGGACACGGTCTCCGCCGGGAGCAGGCACAGGAGAGGAGGCTTGCGGGACTCGGCGCAGGGGAAGAGGTGCATGGCGCTTGGGGGAGTCGCGTCGTGGGGGATGGGGAAGAGTCGGGTGGCGCGGTGCGTGGGGGGAGTCGCGTCGCGGGGATGGGGGAGAGTCGGGCGGCGCGTGGGGGAGGGAGCTGCCGGTGGGAGTGTTTGTTTGTGGAAAACCCTAAGTGTTGGTGCGTGTATATATGCCGATGTGTATTGGGTCTGGCTTTGGGATGGTTGGGCCTCAATCTTTCCTGTGGCGGGTCTCATAACCTGCCCGTCGCGGTAAATCAATTTACCGTGGCGGACTACTTAAAGAGCCCGTTGCAGTAAATAGGGTGTTTTCCATGGCAGGAATCTTAAAGTGCCCGCTACGGTAAATTGATTTACCACAGCGGGCAAAAGTGCCCGCCACGGTAAATAAAAAATATCCGCTATGGTAAATGATGAGATTTACCACAACATGCAAAAATTGGTGTCCACCTCAGATGGCATATTGGAGGCGCTGCGTAAGTTCTTTTTTGTAGTAATGAAAGTTAATGGACCTCTGGTGCATTTTACTCTTTATTGTTCTATAAACAGATGGCAGATGAAGCTGACAAGTAGGACCGATCTAGCAGTGAGAGATTCTGCACGACCCCGCTGTCGCCGAGGGAGAGAGAAGGCATGGGCAGCAAGGAAATTTTGTGTGCCCATGCTAACTGTGTGCCAGTGTATCAAGTAAACGTGGCATGCTACATGTGCAAAAATTAAGTTGTTTTTTGAAAGGGTTTTTTAGATTTGTGCCATTACAATTTTAAAAGTTTAAAAAAGTACCATTACTATTCACGTATTTTGAAGAACACCATTATAATTCTTTCCGACTTTGAAAAATGCCATGCTATACATATTTGGAGGCCTTAAGCCAGGCTGCAGCGTATTGGGAATACAGATATTTTCGTATGGACGATATTATCCTCAGCTATTTTCCTCACTCTACTCAGTGACGTGTGGGTCCCACTCGTCATCCCCTTCCTCTCCATCTCTTACCAATGGTGGTTCTTCTTCCTGTCGGCGCCGCCATGCCTCCTCGGCCTTACCACCGTGCTCAGGAACAACCATGAACAAAAGGCTCCCTAGCAGCTGAGGCACCTGCGTGCGTCTGCTGGCATGCTCGTGCAAGTGCACGACTACACAAATTATGCACGCGTGCATGGAGCCCAGCACCCACAGCAACGCCACGGCGAGCATGGTCGGCGAGGGAGAGCAGCAGGCCAGCAGCAACGCGCGTCCGAGCTCGCGAGCAGGAGCGGTAGCGAGTGCAAGCGGCTGTGGGTCAGCTGCCGGCGTCGGCGATAGGGCCTGGCCGGAGCTTCCGCACGGCCATGGCGGGAGACCGAGCTCGTGAGCATCATATATATTGATTTAATTTAAACATACGAAATGTTTTAGCTTGCCATCGGAATCTTTCAACAATCATATGCCCAATTTCTGATAGTTAGGACCGTTCAAAACTGCTGAAATTTACTAGTTCTAACTCTATGTTTCAAACATTTTGCTATTGATTGATGATGATGACATAATACTAAAAAAAAATAAACATCAGGATTTGGGGAGAGACAAGAGTGCTATAGGCGAAAAAAAGAATCTCAGAACCCGTCAAACCAACCGTCTCCCCCTCTGAAAGGTCTAGGTATGGCTAGAGGGGGTGAATAGCCTAATTAAATTTTCTACAATAACACTAAGCAAATTTGTTAGAATAAAACACGGCATAAGTAAGTTTACACTAGCTCTAAGGTTAGGCAAGCCACCTACCAATTCTAGTTACTAACAAGAAATGTTCTATGTCACACACAAGAGCTAGATCACTAGTGCTACTAGACTAAGCTACACAAGCTAAGCTAGAGGCTCTACTTTGCAAGAATGTAAAGAATATAATGCAAAGCTAGAGATAGAATGATTATACCAACGTGAAGAGATAAGCCAAGATATAGCCAATTAATCACAAGATGAATCCTCGGTAGTGAGACAAAGAGACACAATATTTTTTACCGAGGTTCACTTGTTTGCCAACAAGCTAATCCTCGTTGTAGCGATACACCCACTTGGAGGTTCACGCGCTAATTGGCAATCCAAGCCAAACCCGTTCAAGGTTGCCGCACAACCAACACAAGATGGAGATCCCCAAGCTACGCGGAATCCACTAGAGATACCTTTCGAGAACTCCCGCGGGGTAGGTTCAAGAACCCCTCACAATCCACCGATCGGAGCCGGAGACAATCACCTTCCTCCGCTCAATGATCCTTGTCGCACGAAGCCGTCTAGGAGATGACAATCTCCAAGAATAACAAGAGCTCTGCGATGACGACGATCACCAAGTGCCACTAGTATGTAATCAAAGAACAATGCACTTGGATTCAGTCAATCTCTCTAGAATATGTCAAATATGTTTAGAGGATGAGTGGTGGAAGCTTCTCAAGCAAGCACAAGTGTATGAGTGATGTGAATGTGCAAGAAGTGCCCCAAAAGGACGGCCATATCACCTTATATAGCCCACTCACACAACTAGCCGTTTTCCCATTGAAAAACACTTTTTGCGCCATCTCCGGACGCAAGAAACAGTGTGGGATCTGGACCATCAACAGCGTCCGGATGCCCCCACACAGAGAGACAGCTTCACTGCTTGCCACTCCGGACGCAGCCTCTGGTCGTGCGCCAAGTGCAGTCCGGACCAACGGCCACGCGTCCGGTCACCTAGCCGTTTGAATCGGCTTCTTCCCGCGCGCATCGCAGCGCGCCACGTGCCTCCGGTCGCTTGCAACAGTAGCGTCCGGACTCGACTGTTCACGGGTCCGGAAATATTTCATCTCGTGCGCCCGAGAACACCCGAGAGCTGCCCCGAGCAGCCAGCACCTCCGGACCCGCGTCCGGTTCCTCCAATCGGACTATCAACAGCGTCCGGTTCCTTCATACAGAGAGCAACAGAGAGGGCAAGGACTCCGGAAGCACGTCCGGTGCCCTGCGTCCGGACCAACACTTGCTTCCGGATGCCTCTGCCTGCTGAGCTGACCTAGGGTATGCCTCCGGACCCATCAACGATGGTCTGGACAGCCCCATACCCTAGCATCCGGACCTCTGTCCGAAGCTCTTTTGAGCTGCTCAAGACTTCTCCAACTTCTCCAAGCTTCCAAGAGCCAACACCAAGTGATTCCTCCACTTGTGCATGTGTGTTAGCTTTTAGTTCACATTTATCTTGGATTAAGTTGGTTGTTTCACTAGTTCAATTGATTTTAATGCAATGCATATGAACCTAGTGGCACATGATAATCGTAATCATACTTAAGAGCTCCCTCCTTGATAGTACGGCTATCTATCCTAAATGTGATCACATCCTCTATGATGTCTTGATCACCAAACCGAAAATGGTTCCTAGCAATCACCTTTGCCTTCACACTATTTTCCTTTCCACCACCATGCTAGAGCTTGTGCCATCCACACTTGATTCACTCGTCTCCATCACATGGTATGTACCAACCTATCTCATGATTCACACTTATAGATCAAGGTTAGTACTTAGGTGGGTTTCATCAATTACTCAAAACCAAAACACATGGGGACTCTCAATCTCCCCCTTTTTGGTAATTGATGACAACCCTTCCATAAAGATATGAAATATAATCATTTTTAACTTGAGTTGCTTGTCCAAGCATTTTAATTAAAGATTCAAGATTTGGGCAAGTTACACAAATTCAGTTTTGGTAGTTATTAGCTCCCTCTACATATGTGCTCCATGAGTTTGGTTCAAGATTTGCACATATGTATAGATAGGCATTGTGGGAGAGTAAATAGCTACCAAATGATGCTAAGGTGTAAGAGTTAGACCTTTGAAGCATGATACCATCGGAGTGCGGAATTTATGATCACCCTTAGCACCATGATTAGCTAGACACCACATGAAACAACAACTAGATAACCTCGTGAGATCAACATTAACAGCAAGGTTTCTAGAGATTGCTTGAAATTACAAGGGTCAAAGCTAATCAACCTATGCATGCTAGTTGATCAATCATCATTCAATTTGTATCACTAGCAAGCACCACACAAGCATGTAGTTTGAATTTGAAGTGCTTGTGCAACAATACATATGAGGATGCAAACATTCAAATGCAACAAATAGTGTTCATGAGCTTGCTCCCCCTATTTGTATGTTCTCTTTTAAAATTGATTTTTCATTTTCTCCCTTTATCATGTTTCTCCCATTTTATATCTTTTCAAATTATCCCCCTTTATCTTTTATCACAATAACTTCTCCCCCTTTGTCATCCAATTGAGACAAAAAGGTGGGACCAATTATAGATATTTAAGTTTTAGCTCCCCCTTAGTGTGAGATAGGGTGAAAGATTTTTTTTAACTTTGGCTTGATCTAAGCTACTTGCCCAAGATATTTAATTGTATTTAAACCATAGACAAGCTTCTTCACACATGCTAAGATGGTTATCTTGCCTATGTTGAATTAAACACTTTGAGTTCATAGACATAGAGCAAATACTAGGATTGCAAGCACATCTACATGTCATATGCCACCACTAGTTCATATCAACTCATAGAAGCTATAGTGGCACCATATAAGCATGAAAGACATTTTTAGTTTTCATGAATGAGCCTAGAAGCATGAGTGATGACTAGATGCTCTACACAAGTCCTAACAAGGTATGCATGAATGTTCTCAAATCAACTTTTACCTTGCATTGTTGGAGTATATGCATGTCATATAAGTGGGGGTGCATCAACTCATGTTGGAGAAATCAAGTATGTTTAACTCATTCCTTAGCTTGCAAAACCTTTTCTCATCTAGTGGCTTGGTAAAGATATCAGCCAATTGATCTTCGGTACCAACACTAGTGATAGAAATGTCCCCTTTCAATTGATGATCTCTAATGAAATGATGGCGGACATCAATATGCTTTGTTCTTGAGTGTTGAACCAGATTATTGGTGAGCTTGATTGCACTTTCATTGTCACATAGCAAAGGTACTTGCTTGAATTTGACTCCAAAGTCATTCAAAGTAGCTTTCATCAAAAGTATTTGAGCACAACAACTCCTCTCACTAATATACTCGGCTTCGGTGGTAGAGATGCCACACTATTTTGCTTATTTGATAACCATGAGACTAGTGATCTTCCAAGCAATTGACAAGTGCCCGATGTGCTTTTCCTTTCTATCTTGCAACCCGCATAGTCCAAGTCGGATTATCCAAGTAACTCAAAATTTGATCCTTTAGGATACCACAACCCAACATTAGGTGCATGCTTCAAATATCTCAATATCCTCTTGTGGCTTTCAAATGACTCTCTCTAGGAGAAGCTTGAAACCTTGCACACATGCATACACTAAACATGACATCCGGTCTTGATGCGGTCACATAGAGCAAGCTACCAATCATTGATCTATATAGATTTTGATCTACCATGTTGCCACTAGGATCACCATCCAAATTTTCATTTGTTCCCATTGGTGTACTAATAAACTTTGCTTCATCTAGATTGAACTTCTTGAGCATGTCCTTGATGTACTTGCCTTGACTTACAAATGTGTCATTCTTCATTTGCTTGACTTGAAGACCAAGGAAGTAACTAAGCTCTCCAAGAATAGACATCTCAAATTCATTTGCCATCATATTGCCAAACTCTTCACAAAATTCTTGATTGGTTGACCCGAAGATAATGTCATCCACATAGATTTGCAACACAAACAAGTCCTTTCCCATCTTCTTGGTGAATAGGGTAGTGTAAACCTTGCCCATAATGAATCCCTTTGAGAGGAGGAAATCTCTCAACCTCTCATACCATGCTCTTCGAGCTTGCTTCAAGCCATATAATGCCTTCCTTATCTTGTACACATGGTTGGGTTTCTTGTCATCTTCAAAACTGGGTGGTTGCTCAACAAATACCAATTCATTAATATACCCATTGAGAAATGCACTCTTCATATCCATTTGATAGAGCTTGATGTTGTGAGCACAAGCATAAGACAATAGAATCCTTATTGCTTCTAGCCTTGCCACCAGTGCATATGTTTCTCCAAAGTCAAGACCCTCTACTTAAGTGTATCCTTGTGCAACTAGTCTTGCTTTGTTTCTCACCACTATTCCATCTTGATCTTGCTTGTTGCGAAAGACCCATCTAGTGCCAATGACATTGTGGTTCTTTGGTCTCTCAACTAGCTCCCAAACTTGATTTCTTGTGAAGTTGTTGAGTTCTTCATGCATAGCATTCACCCAATCAATATCTTGCAAAGCTTCTTCAATCTTGGTTGGCTCAATAGATGATACAAAAGAATAGTGTTCACAAAATCAAGCCAATCTTGATCTTGTTTGTACACCACTAGTGATATCTTCAATAATATGATCTATAGGATGATCTCTTGCAATAGATGTAGGTTGGAGTATTGGAAGTTGATTGCTTGTACTTGATCTATCACTAGGTAGAGTAGATGAACTAGCCTCTTGATCTTGAGTTGGAGAGGATGAACTAACTTGATTGTCATTGAGTTGCATATTGGATGGAGGATTCACTTGATCTTCAATATCTTGCTCATCATCCACTTGCTTTGGTCGAATGTCCCCAATATCCATGTTCTTCATTGCATTGGCCAATGGTTCACCTCTCACATCATCATGGTTTGCATTCTCATCTTGAGATACATTTCTTTCATCAAACTCCACATCATATACCTCCTCAACTATGTCATGAGTAAGATTCCATACTCTATATGCTTTGCTTGTAGTTGAGTAGCCAAGTAGGAAGCCTTCATCACATTTCTTCTCAAATTTTCTCAATCTTGCACCTTTCTTCAAGATATAGCACTTGCAACCAAACACTGTATGCAATATTTGGCTTTCTTCCATTCAATAGCTCATAAGGTGTCTTCTCAAGTATCTTGTGGCAATAGAGTCGGTTGCTATAATAGCAAGCCGTGTTGATAGCTTCGGCCCAAAAAGAATCACTCACATTGTATTCACTAAGCATAGATCTTGCCATATCAATGAGTGTCCTATTCTTCTTATCAACAAGCCCATTTGATTGAGGTGTGTACTTGGCCGATAATTGATGTTTGATTTCATATTCATCACATAGCTCATCAACTCTAGTGTTCTTGAACTCACTACCATTGTCACTTCTTACTCTCTTGATAGTTGTTTCAAATTCATTTTAGCATCTCTTGACAAAGATCTTGTCGGTGTTATGACCTGGGGGTCAAGACCACCAACGAGTAAATTTGTATATCGCGTGCTCCCTCTCTTAGACGTGATGCAAGATGGACACAAGGTTTATCCTGGTTCGGGCAAAGAAAGCCCTACGTCCAGCAGGGGAGGATGACTTGTATTATCTCGCACCCAAAACGTGCTCGTACAGGGGGGTACAAGCTGTGTTACACGGGGTTGCTCAGAGTGAGCTGCGGTCTAATGCTAGCGGGTTTGCCCTAGGCTGCGGGTTTGCCACCCGAGGGGTCGATCGAGTGGCGGAGTGTGTATGCGTGTAGTGTGAGAGTCTGAACTGAAGTCTCGGAGATTTTAGGATCCAGCCCTTTATTCTACCTCGGTGTCCCCTTTTATAGACCAAGGGGAGGTCCGAGGGTATAGGACCCTAACTGTGGCAGTATGGGTGGCGTGTCCGAGGCACAATGTTGGCGGAGAGACGTTGAACACTGTGGCGGCATGGCCTTCCCGTCCTTCTGGCGTCCCCGGTCGTGGTGGCAGTAGAAGTCACCGCAGCACAGCGTCCGCAGGCGGGCACGAATCCCACGGCTGAAGCGGGACGGGGCGAATGGGACGCCCCCCATACTGGAGTTGTTGGAGACAGGGGTCGAGCCCCCCGGTCGAGGGAGGGGTCGAGCCCCGCGTGGTTCTGTCGCATTCCCGAAGTCGTCGTCGAGGGTCGCACTGTTCACTTTCCGAGGGGTACTGCTGGAGTCCGTACTCGCGTAGTGGCGACAGTGGCGGCACAGTTGACAGGAATCGAGGACTTGACGGGGAGTTGGCGGATTTGACAGCGGACGCGGGCGCCCATGTCGTTAGGTGGTTTCACTTTAACCCATGCCGGGGGGGATATGGTTAATCGAGCCTCTCATCCGGGGGTCGTCCGTTCGACCCCTGGTCCGTCGCTCATCGTCGAGGTAGGGTCGGAGCAGAGACGGGGTCGGAGAGGTCGAGGTAGAGGTCGGGGTAGAGGTCGGGGGGGCGTTCGTTCGACCCCTCGTCCGTCCTTCATTCGTCGAGGTGGGGGCCGGGGGGGTCGTTCGATCCCCCCCTCGGTCCGTCATTTATCATCGAGGTAGGAGTCGGGGGTCGTTCGCTCGCCCCCTCGGTCCGTCATTTATCGTCGAGGAGGGGGCCGAGGGGTCGTTCGAATGACCCCTCGTCCGTCATTCGGCGTCGAGGTGGGGGCCGGGGGGTCGTTCGCTCGCGCCCTCGGTCCGTCATTTATCATCGAGGTGGGGGCCGAGGGGTCATTTGAATAACCCCTCGTCTGTCATTCGGCGTCGAGGTGGGGGCTGGGGGACGTTCGCTCGCCCCCTCGGTCCGTCATTTATCGTCGAGGTAGGAGCCGGGGGGTCGTTCGCTCGCCCCCTCGGTCCGTCTCTTGACGTCGAGGTGGGGGCCGAGGGGTCGTTCGAACGACCCCTCGTCCGCCATTCGGCGTCGAGGTGGGCCGGCCCGTGACTTGTTGCCACAGCTGGCGTAGAGGGGGCCCTCGAGCGATGGGCCGTACCTTACTGAGTAGTGGGCTGGTCCCTGCCTTAAAAATAGTTGCTATGTTTAGCGTTAATTTATCGAAGGATTTAGGGTACCCCTTACCTTCGTACCCGACAGTAGCCCCCGAGGCCCCAAAGGAGTGATTTAGAACTCCTCTGGGGGCTATGATACACGCTTTCTCGGAGGGAGTAAGGATTACCCGGAGGTTTTGTCCTTGGCCTGCAGGGTTAGTGAGAGGTTCGATTCTCCGTGGGGTGCGCGCGAGCGCACCCCGCGGGGGTAGCCCCCGAGGCCCCAGAGGAGTGATTAAGAACTCCTCTAGGGGCCATAATATGTTGTATCGAGGGGTTTTTTAAGGATACCTGGAGGCGTGGCACCCTGTTGAGGGGTTGATTCCATCCCTTTCCCTGAAAAGAGAAGTGTTCGAGGGCGGCTGTTGAACCCTACCGAGGGCCAGCCTTCGCTCCCTCGAGCACAACTGGAGTCAGAGCGCCCCGCCCGAGAGCTCGACTCTGTCTGCCAGGTCACGAGTTTTTCGACCCTCTTTCGTCGAGGGGTGCCGTGCGTAGTCGGGCCCTCGAGCCCTCGAATGGCTAGGCCTTCACTACCTCATAGCGTCCTTCCCATGGATCCTTGCGTTCGGATCGTGGGGTGAAGAGCATCGTGCTATCCTCGTTAGGACGAGCCCGAAGTCCTCGGTGAGCTGTTCTCGGGCATGAGTCCATTAGAAATGGTGCCCAGTACGGGTAAAAATCCGAGTGAGAACACGTGCCCCATTCGATAGGGGTCGACTAGTGGCCCGGAGGCGTTCTCATTTTTAAGTAAGTCGTACGGCTTACTAAGCACGACCATGTGGATTACCAAGGTGCCAACCCCATTCGATAGGAGTTGGTGGCTCGATGCCTCTCAGCGGAGGGATCCTTAGGTATTCCTAAGTTATGCCTCGGATATGTCCCAGGGAGCCTCAAGAGTTCGTTCTCGAGCTAGGGGCACGCGCCTGGCCTCCCCGGGACATCCCTGACTCGCGTACTCGAGGGCGGCTGTCGAACTCCGTTCGTGGAGCCAGCCTTCGCTCCCTCAAGATTTGGGGGTGGACCGGAGTCCGTTAACCATGGGTCCTTCCTGACCTCAGGTACTCAAGGGCGGCTGTCGAACCCTATGTAAGGGCCAGCCTTCGCTCCCTCAAGATTTGATGGATGGTTCGTCATCCGACGCTATCCTCAGGAGGAGTCCTGCCTTGTGGAACGCCGAGGGGGAAGAATGGGTAATTATATTGAACTTGGGGACATACCTGTGTTCTTTGCCCCTCGGGCTGGAGCGCTCGACGGAGGCTGTCGAACCCCACGAAGGGGCCAGCCTTTGTCCCTTCGAGGCTGTGGAGTGAACTGGGTCGACGACCCGAGGTCTCCTCCGACCTCAGGTACTCGAGGGGGGCTATCGAGCCCGTTCGTGAGCCGGCCTTTGTCCCCTCGAGATTTTAGGGGTGGACCGAAGTCCTAACCCGAGGTCATTTCTGCCTTCGGGTACTCGAGGGTAGCTGTCGAACCCTCTTTCGAGGGCCAGCTCTTGCTGCCTCAAGATTCCTTACCTCCGAAGATAACGCTTCCGACCGCGCGCCTTTTTAGGCGATGTCCGTTCGGCGCAACAGTGGCGGTTGCAGGGTGGAGTGCGACGCGGAGCCCGACGATGGGACGGAACGCCTTATCCAGGAGGAATACGAGGAAGGGGAGTACAAACGCATTAAATGCAAAGATTCTCTTGCCTGTTTTGCCAGATTCGTCTGTTGGCCTCCCGCTTATAAATAGCGAAGGTGAGGGGTCGGGTGCTCTTTCCGCACACTTGCCTTCCTTGCCTCCTCGCCTTCGTCTTCCCTACCTCCTTCTCCCCGCCATTGCCTTAGGCGTCCCGCGAGCCGGAACTCTGCGCAAGCGAGAGAGAGAAAGAGAAGGGAGATAGGGAACGTACCGTGCACCCCTAAGCCCGAGCGCACCATCATCCCCGATCCCATGGCCAAGTTTAGCCTCGTCGGCCCCGATGACTGGCCCGCGTCCTCGGTGACCGCCTCGCGCCTGGCGGGCCTGGTGGAGAGCGGCCTCCTCCGGCCTGTCACCTCGACGGAGCGGCCGGAGTGGGTGCTGCCGTCGCCGGACCATGCCGAGCCCAACCCGCCGAAGGGGTACGTGGTGAGCTTCAAGATCTTCCACCGGGCGGGACTAGGCGCCCCGCCCAGCCGCTTTCTGCGCGCACTTCTCCATCACTACGGCGTGGAGCTCCAACACCTGACCCCCAATGGCGTCTACCAGGCGGCGGTCTTCGTCGCGGTGTGCGAAGGCTACCTCGGGATGGAGCCCCACTGGGAGTTGTGGCTCCACCTCATCAAGGCGGACATCTTCCATGCATCGGTCGTCAAGGGTACCCGCAGGATGGTCAGGGTCGGGTGTTGCTGCATCTCCGTCAAGCGGACGGAGTGCTGGATCCCGGGGAAGTTGTCGTCGAGCCACTCCAGATGGCACTCCGAGTGGTTCTACCTGCGGAACGACGACAACCTGTTCCCGGCGTACACCGGGAGGACGATCGACGCGCAGCCAGACCGCTGGAAGTACGGCGTTGTGACGAGCAAGCAGCACCGCATCAACAGCCTGCTGGACGCGGTCAGGAGTCTGAATGAGGAGGGACTCACGGCGGAGATCGCCGCGTCGGCGTTCCACCGGTGTCGGGTCATGCCACTGATGGCTCGACCCCTCCACATCGACGAGATGGGTCCGGGGGTCGACCTCTCGGGCTGTCGCCTCGCCGAAGACGAACTGGCCCTAGATAGGGTGGTCCGCCGCGTCCGCTGCTTCTTCGCGGGCTCGTTCCCCGTCAAGAACGTCGCGAAGATCCCCATGAAACCGGATGAGGGCTTCTTCGAGCTGGTAAGGTCCTCTCCTCTTGTTAGAGTCCTCGTGTTCGCCTTTTCCGTCTCTTTTGCCTGCGTTCTGACTGCCTCGCATTCCGCAGGGAAACGTCTCCTTCCGGCCCTCGCCCCCGCCGGTGAAGGAGGACCAGGCCGGGAAGCAGGCGAGGCGCCTCCAGGCGGAGAAGCAGAAGGCGGACAAGGACAAAGCCAAGGAGGCCACGGCTAAGAGGTCCCGAGAGAAAGAGGCGAGGGAACAGCGCCGGGCCCGACAGAGGCGGGAGGGCCTCCCTGAGGAGTTATCGCCCTCGGACGAGGAGGACGAGGAGGACGAGGAGGTGAACTAGAGCGAGGAGGAACAGGCGGCCGTCGGAACCGGAGGAGGGGAGGGGTCCACCTCGAGGTCGGCCCCTACCGTCGAAGCTAAGCCACGGGGGAGTGCCCCGTGGCTTCAAGGGAAGAAGTGCTGCGGCAGACGCGCGGGCAGTCATCGCGATCCCCATCGGGGGGTCGATCGAGCGAGCCCCCGGCGTCTGCCGCGTCGAGCGCACGGGCATCGGGCCCATCGGCGCAAGAGGAGACCAGCAAGGGAACGACGGTGGCGCCGTCGGCCCCTACCCAGGGACGGTGCCGAGGGCCGCCTCGACCCCCGCCCCCCGGGCGGTGGTGTTCAAGAGTTCAACCAGCCCGACGGTCGCCGGGCAGAAACGCCGGGTCCCGAGGGGGTAAGTCGCCTTCGAGGGTGTTGTTCGTATTTTTCTCTTTGTTGATAATGACCTGTGCTCATCGCTGCGCACGGGTTTCTTTCGCAGGTCGAAGCGCCCGCAGGGAGACGCGTCCTTCGCCCCCGCCAAGAAATTGAAGGTGGGGGCTGCCGTCGGGACGGCCGCCGAGGCCGGTCCCGCTGCTCCGCCCCCTTCGACACTCACCCCCGAGGCAGCACAGGCAGCCAAGGCCCGGGAGGCGATGGAGCAGGGGATGGCGCAGGGTGCCTTGGCATCCGCCCCACTGGCAGAGGAGACGGGCCCGTCCGCCCCGCCCGCGAGGGCCACCGAGGCAGCGGGGGTCGCCGAATCGACGACACGGCGCCTGCGTGGCCGTCGGAAGGAGTCGCGCCCGTCGCCCCGGGGGGCGTGGGGCTTTCGTCGACGGCAGTTGCGGCCAAGGAGGTGGAGGTGGTCGGGTCCCAGGCCCCCGTGAACGAGGGGGAGGCTCCGGCTCACCCAACGCCGGGGCGGTGGCCCGAGGGCCTAGCCTTGCTGGAGGCTCGACTCCGACTCGAGCGCGAGGGCACGACTGCCGCCGCGTCCGAGGGCCCTTCGACGACGCCGGAGCTCGAGGCGGGGGGTCCGGTCGAGCGGCCCGAGGTGACACCCGCGCCGGCGCAGGACGGGATGCTGATGGAGTCCACCCCCGCTGAAGTGGACGAGATGGTGGCTGAACTGGTGGGCTCGGCGGAGACGACCACCATCGCGGTCCCTCGGGTGGAACCGGAGGTGGCTCGGCCTCCCCTCGAGGCTGGGGGTCGTTGTCTCGAGGTAAGCCATACTTCGACTTACTCGAGACGAAGTGGGTTTGCATTGCTGGGTGCTAATTTTTTCGAGTCTTTCACTGCGCAGGGCCGTTCTACTGGCCGGGGTTTCCTTCGCCTGGTGGCGACGGCTCGGCAGGGCCGTCGACATCCTCGCAGGGTGGCCCTGAGGACGGGAGAGGACAGGCGGAGGAGCTCTCCCCCTTCTCTGCTTGGCGAGAGGAGGTCGAGCGGCGCGGGGGTCCCGCCGCCGTGCGCCAGGGCATCACGCGGGCGGTCGAAGAGAGGATCGCCGCCCGCAGCGTGGCCTGAGGCCAGGAGGTTCTCGAGCTGGCGGACCCTCAAGACCCCGGGCGACTCTTCCTCACGCTCGACGACCAGGCCGAGCTCCGACGGTGGGAGTACGTCGAGGAGTATCGGGCCTGGTTTGAGCACTCGGTACGCCGCGCCGCGGAGGTCGCCGCCATGGACATACGCCAGAGGATGGAGGTGGATTTCGCTCTCCCTTAGATTGTACTTGGATTGTCTGATTGCTGTTTGTTGACGGTCGTCCCTTTTATCCTCGTCAGGCGCTGTGGGCGAGGTCTTATGACAAGTCCCAGTACATCCTCCGGGTGCAGGAGCACCTCTCGACCCTTCGCACCTCGCTGGATAGGGCGGAGGATGAGGTCGCCCGCATGAGGGCTGAGGCGGCAGCCGTCCGGGAGGATGCCGAGTTAAAGGTCGCCCACGCGAGGGCCGGCTACGAGGCCGTGCAGAAGGAAGCCTAGGCGGCCTTGCAGACGGCGTAGACGAGGCTCGACATCACCCTTCAGTCGACCGTCACGGTCGGGCGGGAACGGGACGCTGTCCTTGAAGACAAGCGCAAGGCCGAGGAGGAGGCCGCCCGGCTGAAGGAGGAGCTGGCTCAGGCGACGGAGGGCATCCGAGGGCTCCTGGGAGACCTCGACGCCATCTCCCGCGAGCGCGACACGCTGGCCACCTCGGAGGAGAAGGCTCGGACCCGCGCGACCTCCCTGGGCGTGGTGGCGATGAACCAGAAGAGGGCCCTCGATGACGCAGGCAAAACCATCGAGGGCCTCGAGGCCAAGGTCAGGGGTCAGTCCTCCGACCTTGTCGACGTCCGTCGCCAGCTCGAGGAGACCGAGAGGCCTACTCCACCCTGGATGCGCATGCCCAAGGTGAGTGTTTCGAGAGTGTTGCAGAATCTGTCCTGCCTCGACCCTCTTTCTGCTCTTTTGGGTTTTGACTGTGTTGCGTGCTTGTTTTGGCAGAGCTCGCGACGGATAATGCCCGCGCCCACAAGGACCTGAACAATCTTCAGGGCCTCCTCGGGACCGAGGCGAACCTCAACGCAAGGCTCGCGGACGTCATCAACACCTTCTTGCGACGACCTTTCGGTCAAGCCGGAGCCGGAGGTTGAGGGCGACGCATGAGGGGACTCCCTGCTGCGCCGCTTCTACTCCATGACGCAGGGGGTGACGGAGCACGTCCGTGCCGCCCTGCATGTGGGCGTGAAGCGGGCCCTCGCGGTCGTCAACTCGGTCTACAATGTGGACCTCAACCTCGTTATCGACGGGTTTGCCACCGACCCGAGGCTGACCGACGAAGAGAACGACGCGAGGTGCCAGGAGTTGATGGATCTCGCGGAGGTACCCGGAGGCGAGCTGGCGAAGCTCTTCGAGCCCGAGGTGATCCCCTCGGCGGATGGAGATGGCGCCGAGTAGTCCTTGGCCTGCGAGCCATATCTGGACAGGAAGGTCCATGTAATAGTTAGGCTTTTTGTACTGATACAATGCCGAGTCCCCGAGGGCTTCTTGTGTATAATGCATTTTTATCAAGATGCACATAGTTATTTTTGCTTTTCGAGCTCTCCCTGCTTTTCTTTGCCTAAGTCGACGCTTATGGACTTAAGTGTTCGACGCACGCTCGCATCCTTGGAAGGGGGGAGCGAGCGGGGATACCGTAGCCCTGGGGCATAGGTGAGTCCCTGGCTCGACGACACCCGTGACCCTTAGGGAGTTCGAGGCGCCTTTACTTAGTCACAAAGCGTACTCGAGGGAAAGAACGAGAGGGAAAGCCGAGTTTCGAAAAACGTTTAAGTTTTTCGGAGACTTAGGAGCGGGGTGCCCCCCCTGTTAGCCCCCGAGGGAGGCTCGACTTTGCTGAGGCAAAGTCGAGGCTACCTTAGTGCTGTAGACAGGTACGTCTCGTTATTTCTACTTCTCGAACTCTCTCTGCTTTTCTTTGCCTGAGTGGACGCTTGTGAACTAATTATTCGATGCACGCTCGTATCCCTAGAAGGGGGATGGCGAGCGGGGATACCGTAGCCCTGGGGCGTGGGTGAGTCCCTGGCTCGACGGCACCCTCGACCCTTAGGGAGTTCGAGGCGCCTTTACTTAGTTATGAAGCGTACTCGAGGCAAAGGTCGAGAGGGAGAGCTAAGTTTCGAAAAAACGTTCAAGTTTTTCGGGGACTTAGGAGGGGGGTGCCCTCCTTGTTAGCCCCCGAGGGGAGCTCGATTTTGCCGGGGCAAGGTCGAGGCTACCTTCGGTTTACGAACGAATGTGAAATGTGTTTCGAGAACATTTTATTCATTCGAAGATTTGTACATAAATGCGAAAATGTACGGGGCCCTGAGGCCTCAGGGATAGAAGCGACGTAGTTGTTCGATGTTCCACGCGTTGGTGAAGATCTCGCCCTTCTCGTTCTTCAGCTTATAAGTGCCGGGCTTCAGCACTTCTGCCACGATGAAGGGTCCCTCCCACGGTGGCGTCAACTTGTGACGCCCCTTGTTGCTTTGTCGACGGCGCAGAGCGAGGTCGCCGACGTTGAGGTCCCTTTTGTGCACGTTTTTGTCGTGGTAGCGCCGCAGCGTCTGCTGATACTGTGCCGACTTGAAAAGGGCCATGTCACGGGCTTCCTCGTGCTGGTCGAGGGAGTCCTCTCGGGCTACCGTGTTGGCTTGCTCGCTGTAGGCTTTCAGTCGAGGGGGCCCGTACTCGAGGTCGGTGGGGAGGACGGCCTCGGACCCATAGACCAAGAAGAACGGAGAGAACCCCGTGGCTCGACTTGGTGTCGTTCGGAGACTCCATAGCACAGCGGGCAGCTCATCGACCCATCTCCTTCCATGCCTGTTCAGCCGATCGAAGATCCTTGGCTTGAGGCCCTGCAAAACCATACCATTGGCACGCTCGACCTGACCGTTAGTTCGAGGGTGGGCAACTGCGGACCAATTCACCCTGATGTGGTGATGGTCACAGAAGTCCAGGAACTTTTGGCCCATGAACTGCGTGCCGTTGTCGGTGATGATGACTTTGGGGACCCCGAAGCTGTGGATGATATCGGTGAAGAATAGCACGGCTTGTCGAGACTGGATGCTGGCGATGGGTCCAGCCTCGATCAACTTTGAGAACTTGTCGATAGCCACAAGAAGGTGAGTGTGCCCACCCTTGGTTCTTTTCAGGGGGCCGACCATGTCAAGCCCCCATACTGCGAACGGCCAGGTTATGGATATCATCTGAAGTGCTTGGGCGGGTAGGTGGGTCTGCCTGGCGTAGAATTGGCATCCCTTGCAGGATCGAACGAGTTTGGTGGCGTCGTTGACGGCCGTCGGCCAGTAGAAGCCCTGTCGAAAGGCACTTCCTACCAGCGTTCTCGGCGCCGCGTGGTGGCCACAAGCCCCCGAGTGCAGATCTTTCAGCAACACTCTCCCCTCCTCGAGGGTGAGGCAGCGTTGAAGTACACCCGACGGGCTACGTCGATATAGCTCGCGGCCGTCCCCATACAAGACGTAGGTTTTGGCGCGTCGAGCTACATGACGGGCTTCCGTGCGGTCTTCTGGGAGTTCGCCCTGTGTCAGGTACTCGAGGTAAGGTGCGCGCCAATCCGTCGGAGGGGTTGGCTCTGCGACAGCCCCGTCGATCTCCATGACCTCTCCCCCGCTCGAGGGGGGATCGGTCGAGGGGGGTGGATCGACCCCTTGCTCGAGGGCGGGAGCCCCCGAGTCCAGGTCAACGGACGGCTTGTAAAGATCCCTCGAGAAGATATCGGGAGGGACCGTGCCTCGAGTAGACACGATTTTGGCCAGCTCATCGGCAGCTTCGTTGTACCGACGGGCGACATGGTTGAGCTCGAGGCCGTAGAACCTGTCCTCGAGTTTTCGGACCTCCTTGCAGTAGGCTTCCATTTTGGGGTCGTGGCAGCTCGAATCTTTCATCACTTGGTCGATCACGAACTGAGAGTCCCCTCAGACGTCGAGGCGTCGAACCCCAAGCTCGATGGCGATGCGCAGGCCGCTGACGAGAGCCTCATATTCGGCGACGTTGTTGGAGGCGGGGAAGTGGAGGCGGATGGCATAGCGCATATGGACCCCTGAGGGTGATATGAATAGCAATCCGGCGCCTGCTCCCGTCTTCATCAACGATCCGTCGAAGTACATGGTCCAGAGTTCGCTCTGAACCTGCGCTGGGGGTAGTTGGGTGTCGGTCCATTCTGCAATGAAATCTGTCAGTACCTGAGATTTGATGGCCTTTCGACGCGCGTAGGAGAGAGTCTCCCCCATGAGCTCGGCCGACCACTTGGCAATCCTTCCAGACGCCTCCCGGTTCTGGATTATCTCTCCGAGGGGGAAAGATGAGACCACAGTAACTGGGTGACCCAGGAAATAGTGTTTGAGCTTACGCCGAGTGAGGACGATCGCGTACAACAGCTTCTGGATGTGGGGGTACCTCATCTTGGTCTCGGAAAGGACCTCGCTCACGAAGTAGATAGGCCTCTGAACCGGCAGGGCGTGTCCTTCCTCCTCCCTCTCGACTACTATGACCGCGCTGACTACCTGGGTAGTTGCTGCGACATAGAGCAAGAGGGGCTTGGCGGGACTCGGGGGTACCAAGACCGGGGGCGAGGTGAGCAAGGCCTTGAGTCTCGAGAGCGATTCCTCGGCTTCGGCGGTCCACGCGAAGTGTTCCGTCTTCTTCAGGAGGCGGTAAAGGGGTAGGGCCTTCTCTCCGAGCCTCGAGATGAAGCGACTGAGGGCGGCGAGGCACCCAGTGACCCTTTGCACGCTCTTGAGGTCATTGATCGGGCCCATCCTCATGATGGCGGTTACCTTCTCGGGATTGGCCTCGATCCCGCGCTGGGAAACTATGTACCCTAAGAGCATGCCTCGGGGGACCCCGAAGACACACTTCTCAGGGTTCAGTTTTATGCGATTAGCCCTGAGGCACTCAAACGCGATCTCGAGGTCTCCGACCAGGTTTCCGACTGTTCTGGACTTGACCACGATGTCATCGACGTAGGCCTCGACGGTTGGCCCTATGTGTTTCCCGAAGACGTGGAGCATGCATCGCTGGTAGGTGGCCCCGGCGTTTCGCAAGCCGAAGGGCATGGTGAGGTAGCAAAACATGCCAAAGGGAGTGATGAAGGAGGTCGCGAGCTGATCGGACTCCTTCATCTTTATTTGGTGGTAGCCAGAATACGCATCAAGGAAGCAGAGGGTTTCGCACCCCGAAGTGGAATCTACTATTTGATCGATACGTGGTAAAGGAAAAGGAACTTTGGGACACGCTTTATTTAGACTAGTGTAGTCTACACACATCCTATCCTTCCCATTCTTTTTCTTTACAAGCACGGGATTAGCTAACCACTCGGGATGATGCACCTCCTTGATGAATCCGGCCTTCAAAAGCTTGTCGACCCCCTCCCCGATGATCCTGCGCTTCTCCTCGTCGAAGCGGCGCATGCGTTGCTTCACCGGTTTGGACCCGGCTCGGATGTCCAAGGAGTGCTCGGCGACCTCCCTCGGAATGCCCGGCATATCCGAGGGACTCCATGCGAACACGTCGGCATTCGCATGGAGAAAGTCGACGAGCACTGCTTCCTATTTGGGCTCGAGGGTGGCACTGATCGTCAGCACCTTCCCATCCGCGAGCCCGGGGTCGAGCGGGACGGTCTTCGTGTCTTCCGCCGGCTTGAAGTTACCAGCGTGTCGCTTGGGGTCGGGGATCTCTCCGGACAAGTCGTCGAGGGCTACGAGGATTGGCGAATCTTCGCGGGCCTCGGCTTTCTCCACGCACTCGACATCGCAGTCGTATGCGTGCTCGTAGGAGGTGTCGACGGTGATGACCCCCGAGGGCCCCGGCATCTTGAGCTTGAGGTAGGTGTAGTTCGGGACCGCCATGAACTTGGCGTATCCCGGTCTACCGATGATGGCGTGGTACGTGCCTCGCCACGCGACCACCTCGAAGGTCAGCTCTTCCTTTCGGAAGTTCGAGGGGACGCCGAAACAGACCGGTAGCTTGATGCGACCGATCGGGAGCGCCTTCTTCCCCGAGACGATCCCGTGGAACCCCCCCCCCCCCCCCCCCCCCCCCCGCGCGTTGGGCAGGAGCATGGTCCTCGGGATCCCCAGGAGGTCGAGGGTCTCGGCGTAGATGATGTTGAGGCTGCTCCCCCCATCCATGAGTACCTTGGTGAGGCGGGTGTTGAGGATGATCGGGGCGACGACGAGCAGGTAAGCCCCTGCGTTGGGGATGTGCTCGGGGTGGTCGTCCTGATCGAAGGTGATCGGCGTATGGGACCAGTCGAGGTACCGCGGAGCCTGGGCTCGAACGGAAAAAACTTCTCGACGCTCCCTCTTGCGCTGGCGCGTGGTGAGGCGAGTCGAGGGTCCCCCGTAGATCATGTAGCAGTCGTGGACTTCGGGGAAGCCTCCTTTTTTGACATCGCCCCTGACGTGGGCGTCACAGGGCGGGTCTTCTTTGCCGTCATCTCTCCTGAAGCCAGGAGGGACGAAGTGCTTTCGGAGCATGCGGTAGTCCTCGAGGCGGTGGTTGGCCGGCCCCATATGATAGGGGCAAGGCTCCTTCAGCATCTTATCGAAGACGCCCCCGTCGGGAGGGGGCCCTCGAGGCTTCTTCTTCTCCTCCGCGGCGACAAGGTCGTCGGGCTCGTCGTCGGGCTCGTCGTTGCATCGGCCCAGTTGGTTCTTCTTCTTCTTCTTCCGGCCGCCGTTGCCGTCATTGTTCCTTCTGGGCCCATTGTTCTTCTTGGGTCCGTCGTCCAAGCCTCCGGGCTCATCCGCCTTGCCTTTCCCCTTCCCTGGGGGTATCTGGAAGAACGCGCCAACGGCCTCTTCGCCAGCTGCGTAGTTGGCGATGACGTCCATGAGCTCGTTGGCGGTCTTGGGGGTGTTTCGCCCCAGCTCCCGCACCAACTCCTTGTAGGTTGTCCCGGCGATGAACGCCGTGATGACCTCGTGGTCGGAGATGTGGGTCGGTGCGGTACGCTGCCTCGAGAATCGGCGGGTGAAGGCGCGGAGGGTCTCCCCTAGCTTCTGCTTGCAGCTGCGAAGGTCCCAGGGGTTGCCCGGCCGCTCGTAGGTGCCCTTGAAGTTGCCCTCGAAGATCCGTACCAGGTCGGGCCAGTCCTAGATCAAGTCCGGGGGTAGCTCCTCGAGCCACCTTCGAGCGGTGTCGGAGAGGAACAGTGGAAGTTGCCGAATGATGACGTGGTCATTGTCGGCTCCACCTAGCTGGCATGCCAGCCTGAAGTCGGCAAGCCAGAGCTCTGGCTTGGTTTCGCCGTTGTACTTGACCAGGCTGGTGGGTGGACGGAAACGGACGGGCAGGGCGGCCCGCCGGATGGTTCTACCGAAGACTTGGGGCCCCGGCGGCTCCGGAGACCGACATCGGTCTTCGTCGCTGTCGTAGCGCCCACCCCTGTGAGCGATGTAGCCTCGAGCCTCGGCGTCGCCGTACCGATGTCGATTGTTCACCCGAGGGGGTCAATCGTCGATGAGGCGTTCCTGAACCGATCGTTGCTCGACATGGCCCTGGGGCGCCTTGTTCTGGTGGACGGACACCTCTCGATTTTGTCGGGGGGGCACTGCTTGTCGCTCAGAGGTAGCCCCTCGACGCCTCGAGGCTGAGCTCTTCGCCTGCTACACGGCCGCAGTTTGGAGAAGCCCCTGGATTTCGTCCCTGATACGCCGTGCTTGGGGGTCGATGGCGCCGGCATGTCGCGGAGCAACATCGCGGCCGCTACGACATTCTGGCTGGCGCGGTTGAAGACTCGGGGTTCGACGGCCCCCTCCTCGACGATCTGCCGGTGGACTTCCTGGGCCCGCTCGCGAGCCCCTCCACCCTGAGGACGCCCTCGATCCCGCTCGAGGGCGTGCTCGAGCTGCTGAAGACGCAGCCGCTCCTCCTCGAGCTTGCTGAGAAGCTCTCGGACCTACGCAATCTGGACGTCTGGGGGTGGATCGGCTCTATCAGGACTTGGGGGTTGGCATCTCGAGCTAGTGCAGCGTTGCCCCCCCCCCTCCTTCTTCGGTGGCCGCGGTGTCGTCGACGTCGTCCTGCGGGTCGGCTTGTTCGTCGAGGTGGAGGCACTCCCGGGTGAAGTCGTAACTCTCGTCAGGAGAGTCCGAGTCGGGGTCGGCGTGGTAGAAGTGGGGGAAGGACCCCCTGCGCTCCTCCGCCAGGCGCCGCCGCAATGTGCCCCATGTACGGGGTAGTCCTGGCTTGCCCGGTGAAGAGGTGGTGACGGGAACGGCCGTCGCACGCGGCAGAGTCCCTGGAGACCCGCCACGTGTCTGTATCTGCAATCCTGCGAGGGTGGAAGATAGCCCTGCACTGTCGTGGTGCCCGCGCGGGAATGGGTCACGCGGTGGTGACGGGGTCGAGTGTGTCGGAGAGGCGACGGGGACCCCTGGGGACGACGGCGTGGCAGAGCCAAAGTCCCATTCGGAGGGGCGCCCTCCCTCGGCCCACAAGCATGGGTCAGACGAATTCCCAGGAGGAGGGACTGTATCGCCAGCTGGGGCCGGGGAAACGGCATCCGGCACCTCGGAATCTGCACGACGACGAGCGCGTCGGAGCCGCTCACGCCTCCTCCTGATCGCAGGCCAGAGGCGCAAGCGGAAGGGTCGTCGCCTGACCCTTGCTGGCCCCGGCGTACCGGAGCTGCTGATGTCCAGGCCACGAATGGAGGGAAAGACTATGAAGTCGCCCTGGTCCGTGGATACGAACCCTAGGCTACCGAACTAGACGACGGCGGTGAATGGAAACGGTGGGATGGTGGAATCCATCTGAGAGAGTAGTTCGGAGTTGATCGACACACAATTCCCCCTACCTGGCGCGCCAACTGTCGGTGTTATGACCGGGGGTCAAGACCACCAACGAGTAAATATGTATATCGTGTGCTCCCTCTCTCAGACGTGATGCAAGATGGACACAAGGTTTATCCTGGTTCGGGAAAAGAAGGCCCTACGTCCAGCGGGGGAGGATGACTTGTATTATCTCGCACCCAAAACATGCTCGTACAGGGGGGTACAAGCTGTGTTACATGGGGTTGCTCAGAGTGAGCTGCGGTCTAAGGCTAGCGGGTTTGCCCTAGGCTGCGGGTTTGCCACCCGAGGGGTCGATCGAGTGGCGGAGTGTGTATGCGTGTAGTGTGAGAGTCTGAACTGAAGTCTCGGAGATTTCAGGATCTAGCCCTTTATTCTACCTCGGTGTCCCCTTTTATAGACCAAGGGGAGGTCCGAGGGTACAGGACCCTAACTGTGGCGGTATGGGTGGCGTGTCCGAGGCACAGTGTTGGCGGAGAGACGTTGAGCACTGTGGTGGCATGGCCTTCCCGTCCTTCTGGCATCCCCGGTCGTGGTGGCAGTAGAAGTCACCGCGGCACAGCGTCCGCAGGCGGGCACGAATCCCACGGCTGAAGAGGGACGGAGCGAATGGGACGGCCCCCATACTGGAGTTGTTGGAGAAAGGGGTCGAGCCCCCCCGGTCGAGGGAGGGGTCGAGCCCCGCGTGGCTCTGTCGCATTCCCGAAGTCGTCGTCGAGGGCCGCACTGTTCACTTTCCGAGGGGTACTGCTGGAGTCCGTACTCACGTAGTGGCGACAGTGGCGGCACAGTTGACAGGAATCGGGGACTTGACGGGGAGTTGGCGGATTTGACAGCGGACGCGGGCGCCCATGTCGTTAGGTGGTTTCACTTTAACCCATGCCGGGGGGGATATGGTTAATCGAGCCTCTCGTCCGGGGGTCGTCCGTTCGACCCCTGGTCCGTCGCTCATCGTCGAGGTAGGGTCGGAGAGAGACGGGGTCAGAGAGGTCGAGGTAGAGGTCGGGGTAGAGGTCAGGGGGTCGTTCGTTCGACCCCTCGTCCGTCCTTCGTTCATCGAGGTAGGGGCCGGGGGGTCGTTCGCTCCCCCCCTCGGTCCGTCATTTATCGTCGAGGTAGGAGCCGGGGGTCGTTCGCTCGCCCCCTCGGTCCGTCATTTATCGTCGAGGAGGGGGCCGAGGGGTCATTCGAATGACCCCTTGTCCGTCATTCGGCGTCGAGGTGGGGGTCGGGGGGTCGTTCGCTCGCCCCCTCGGTCCGTCATTTATCGTCGAGGTGGGGGTCGGGGGGTCGTTCGCTCGCCCCCTCGGTCCGTCATTTATCGTCGAGGTAGGAGCCGGGGGGTCGTTCGCTTGCCCCCTCGGTCCGTGTCTTGACGTTGAGGTGGGGGCCGAGGGGTCGTTCGAACGACCCCTCGTCCGCCATTCGGCGTCGAGGTGGGCCGGCCCGTGACTTGTCGCCACAGCTGGCGTAGAGGGGCCCTCGAGCGATGGGCCGTACCTTACTGAGTAGTGGGCTGGTCCCTACCTTAAAAATAGTTGCTATGTTTAGCGTTAATTTATCGAAGGGTTTAGGGTACCCCTTACCTTCGTACCCGACAGATCTTGAATGTATCAAATGTTTCACTCTTGTCACTCAAGAAGAATACCCATGTATATCTAGTGAAGTCATCAACTATCACAAAGCCATATTTGTTTCCACCAATGCTAGTCTAGGCGGTTGGTCCAAACAAGTCTATATGCAAGAGCTCAAATGGTTTGCAAGTACTGATCATGCTCTTACTAGGGTGAGTATTTACAACTTGTTTGCCGGCTTGACAAGAGCTACATAGCTTATATTTCTCAAAGACCACATCTTTCAAGCCTCTAACTAGATCATGCTTGACAAGTTTGTTCAATTGCCTCATTCCAACATGACCAAGCCTTCTATGCCATAACCAACCCATGCTAGATTTGGATAGCAAGCAAGGTGACAATTGAGTTTCTTTGGCATTGAAATCAACTAAGTATAGATTATCATATCTAAATCCTTTGAATATCAAGTTAGAGCCATCTACACTTATGATCTCTACATCATCAACTCCAAAGATGCATTTAAAGCCTAGATCACAAAGTTGAGCTACGGATAGCAAGTTGAAGTTCAAGCTCTCTACTAGCAACACATTTGATATGCTCATGTCATTTGATATAGCAATCTTACCAAGCCCTTTGACTTTCCCTTTGCCATTGTCACCAAATGTGATAGATTCAATCTCATTGCAATCATTTGGCTTGATAGAGTTGAACATTCTTGAATATCCGGTCATATGTTGAGTGCACCCACTATCAAGCACCAAATGCCTCCCTCCGGCTTTATAATTGACCTACAAAACAATTCAATTCTTCTTAGGTACCCATACTTGCTTGGGTCCTCCAAAGTTAGTGACTAAGGACTTAGGAACCCAAATAGCTTTCTTCTTAGAGCTCTCATTGGGTGTACCCATGTACTTAGCAATCACACCTTTCTTTCCCTTGGTAAGCATATAACTAGAATCAAAGCGAATAGATGCATGTGTAAATTTTATCTTGCTTTGGTTTAGTTTGCAATATTGCTCATCATGCCCTACTTGTTTTCAACTAGAGCAAAACCGACCATTACTCTTCACAAAGCGAGGCTTTGGAGTTGCAAAGGTCGCCTTGCCTCTCTTGGGGGTATAGTCAAGTCCCTCTTTGCAAAGAGATAACCTTTGACTACCCAAGCACTTAAGTAAGCGGGTGTCTCCACCATAGGCATTGCCTAATGCTAGAGTGAGCTTACCAACCTCCTTCTTAAGGGTCTCATTCTCAACCATTAGTGTAGTGTCACAAGTGACAACATCACTAGTAGAAGAGATAGAGTTAGATGTGCTACAAGAAGGGTTAGTTGGGGTGATCATGATGAGTTGATAGAATGATTCATCAATTATATCACAAGTTGTTCCCATGTTACATATTGAAACATGCTCTTTCTCATTTTGCTCAACAAGAAGTGAATGAACCTTTTCAAGCTTAGAGTGAGCTTTTTCAAGCTTAGAGTGAGCTTTGCCAAGCTTCTCATGAGCATCCGTTTGCCTCTCATGAGTAAGGTTGAGCTCATCAAAGGATTGCTTGAGATAATGATTCTCTTCTCGCAATGATTTGCACTCCTTTCTTGTGCGGTCAAAGTGAGTCTTAGCATCTTCCAACATTGCAATTAGTTCATATTTAGTGGGTTCATCATCATCATCATCACTAGAATTACACTCATCATCGGATTGTACCTTAGTTGGCCTAGCCATGAAGCATGTCGATGGAGTGTCAAAGAGAGAGATCTTGTTCTTCATAGCAATGCTAGCAAGAGTCTTCTTCTTGCTTGATCTCTTCTCATCATCACTTGAGTCATCATCTTCACTTGAATCACTATCCCAAGTGACAACATATGAGCCTCCCTTATTGCTCTTCTTGAGAAACATCTTGCTCTCTTTCTTTTCTTTCTTCTTGCCCTTCTTCTCATCTTCATCATCACTATGATGAGGGCAATCCGAAATGAAGTGATCCTTGCTATTGCACTTGAAACACCTCTTGTCATTGTTCTTGCTCTTGAAGGAGTTCTTATTCCTTCTAGCTCTATAGCCCTTCTTCTTCATGAACTTGCCAAATTTCTTGACAAAGAGGGTCATCTCTTCTTCATCATCTTCATCATCATTACTTGAACACTCATCATTGCTAGATTCATCACACTTTTCTTTGCCCTTTGATGATGATGTGGCTTTGAATGTCACACTCTTCTTCTTTTCATCTTTCTTGTCATCCTTCTTTTCCTTGTTCTCCCTAATCTTGTCTTTGCCTTCTCTAAAGGTGTCATCGGTCATCACCTCACCAAGAATTTGGTTTGGTGTGGTTGTGTCCAATCCACTTCTCACCAATAGAGTGACTAGCATCTCAAATCTTGAGGGAAGACTTCTTAGGAATTTTAATGAGAAGTCTTTGTTCTCCACCTTCTCTCCAAGTGACTTAAGGTCATTGACAAGCACCTTCTCATCTTCCTTCATCTTGAAGCTAGAAAACTTCTCCTTCAAGATATAGGCCTTTGCTCCCTTCATGGATTGAATCCCTTCATATGACTCTTCTAGCTTCTTCCAAGCCTCATGAGCACTCTCCAAGTTTTTGATTTTCTCAAAGACTTCCTTGGAGATTGCCTCATGTATTGCACTCAAGGCAATATCATTGTTTTGGAGCTTCTCCTCTTCGGCCGTGGTGGGTGCCTCTTCATTCACCACCTCAAACTTCTTATCGACCACCAACCATATCTTCCGGTTGATTGATTTAAGATAGGTGGTCATCAAGGCCTTCCAATAGCTATAATTGGTGCCATCAAACTTAGGTGCCCTCTTGGTGTTGTTGATTTGAGTCATTTTAACACCGTGGGATGTTAAGCCTTTGTGTACGGTGTACTTGATCTGATACCACTTGAAAGGTCTAGGAATGGCTAGAGGGGTGGTGAATAGCCTAATTAAATTTTCTACAATAACACTTAGCAAACTTGTTAGAATAAAACACGGCGATAAGCAAGTTTGCTTTAGCTCTAAGGTTAGGCAAGCCACCTACCAATTCTAGTCACTAGCAAGTTGATCTAAGACACACACAAAATCTAGAGACTTAGAGCTATACTACTAAGCTACACAAGCTAAGCTAGAGGCTCTACTTTGCAAGAATGTAAAGAAAGTAATGCAAAGCTAGAGATAGAATGGTTATACCAACGTGAAGAGATAAGCCAATAGATAACGAATCAATCACAAGATGAATCCTCGGTAGAGAGACAATGAGACACAATATTTTTTACCGAGGTTCACTTGTTTGCCAACAAGCTAGTCCTGGTTGTAGCGATACACCCACTTGGAGGTTCACGCGCTAATTGGCAATCCAAGCCAAACCCGTTCAAGGGTGCCGCACAACCAACACAAGATGGGGATCCCCAAGCTACGAGCAATCCACTAGAGATACCTTTCGCGAACTCCCGCGGGGTAGGTTCAAGAACCCCTCACAATCCACCGATCGGAGCTAGAGACAATCACCTTCCTCCGCTCAACGATACTCGTCGCACCAAGCCGTCTAGGAGATGGCAATCTATTCCCATTGAAAAACACTTTCTGCGCCATATCACCTTATATAGCCCACTCACACAACTAGCCGTTTTCCCATTGAAAAACACTTTCTGCGCCATCTCCGGACGCAAGAAACAGTGTGGGGTCCGGACCATCAACAGCGTCCGGACGCCCCCACACAGAGAGACAGCTTCACTGCTTGCCACTCCGGACGCAGCCTCCGGTCGCGCGCCAAGCGTAGTCCGGACCAACGGTCACGTGTCCGGTCACCTAGCCGTTTGAATCGGCTTCTTCCCGCGCGCACCGCAGCGCGCCACGTGCCTCCGGTCGCTTGCAACAGTAGCGTCCGGACTCGACTGTTCACGGGTCCAGAAATATTTCTCCCGCGCGCCCGAGAACACCCGAGAGCTGCCCCGAGCAGCTAGCACCTCCGGACCCGCGCCCGGTTCCTCCAACCGGACTATCAACAGCGTCCGGTTTCTTCATACAGAGAGCAACATAGAGGGCAAGGACTCCGGACGCACGTCCGGTGCCCTGCGTCCGGACCAACACTTGCGTCTGGATGCCTCTGCCTGCTGAGCTGACCAAGGGTATGCCTCCGGACCCATCAACTATGGTCCGGACAGCCCCATACCCTAGCGTCCGGACCTTTGTCCGAAGCTCTTTTGAGCTGCTCAACACTTCTCCAACTTCTCCGAGCTTCCAAGAGCCAATACCAAGTGATTCCGCCACTTGTGCACGTGTGTTAGCTTTTACTTCACATTTATCTTGGATTAAGTTGGTTGTTTCACTAGTTCAATTGATTTTAATGCAATGCATATGTTGACACCATTTTTTGACACGTGTCAGATGGGCTGAGGCTTGACTGCTCAGCGGCCGTTCTCCATCGGTATCAGGAGTCGATAGTGCCGATGGAAGGGAGTTACAGGAAGACTAAGTGTTTTGCCGATGGAAGCTGATGAGCTTTGCCGACAAGATTGGTGGTCTTGCTGAAGTTGATTGCTGGTGAAGAGTCCTTGCCGATTGCCGATGAGGGGTCATTGCTAACTGCCGATGAAGGGTCATTGCCGATTGCCGAAAAGGACTCGTTGTCGATTACCGATGAGGGCTCGTTGTCGATTACCGATGGAAGATAGTTACCGATTGCCGATAAGGACTTATTACTGGTTGCCGACGAGGAGATGTTGCCGATTGCCTGTCGGGAGAATGTTGCCGATGCCGATGGGAGTGACTTAGCACTTGGTGGCAGCAGAGGACTACAAGTGGTCAAAGAAGGAAGGTGCAGATTAAATGGATCTGCCGATGGAAAGTTTCCATCGAGGAGTATAAGGAAACTGGTGTTCTGTGCCAGTATTAAAATAGTAGTTTGAGTCCGACTCTTGCACGGGTCGCTTATTTTCCTTTAAAATAGGTGTGTTTGTTTAGGGAATAAATATTGTTATCCGGCTCCTGCGCGAGTCAGTTTCCTTTAAAGTGGGAGTTTGTTTTTAGGAAAGATATGTGTCGTGCCTTTGTACAACTCTCCATGCGGGAGTATAAATATGAGCCCGAGGGCTATGGAATTCAAAAACAAACCAACTCTACTTTTTATCCTACTTTTACCGCAATTTACATTCTTATGCATTAGTTATAATTTTCAACAAGTTCTTCAAGCTTTCAACGGGCTGCATCACCTTGATCTCCGTCAAATCCTTACTAGTTCCGCGTGGGAGTACCTCTAGGCTTTGGCAATCCGGGCGCATCGCTGTTTGCCTCGTCTAGCTCTGCTCTAAGTTATCCGTGATCAATCTGAACCTTGACGTCCGGGCGCATCGCTGTCGTCTCGTTCAGTTTGTCATAGTTATCATCCTTGTCGATTGATTGGTCAAATCGACTGGCACGCCCTCGACATCGAGCTTTGGGTAATAGCCCGAGGTGTTCACAGATCTGACGCTTTTTGTGTCAACAGCATATGAATCTAGTGGCACATGATAACCGTAATCATACTTAAGAGCTCCCTCCTTGATAGTACGGCTATCTATCCTAAATGTGATCACATCCTCTATAATGTCTTGATCACCAAACCGAAAATGGTTCCTAGTAATCACCTTTGTCTTCACACCGTTTTCCTTTCCACCACCATGCTAGATCTTGTTCCATTCACACTTGATTCACCTTGCTCCATCATATGGTATGTACCAACCTATCTCATGATTCACACTTAGAGATCAAGGTTAGTACTTAGATGAGTTTCATCAATTACTCAAAACCAAAACACATGGGGACTCTCACTCTCCTTCTGAAGTTGACTCCCTTCTGTCCACAACCGTAGAAGAACCGCAACGAAGCGGCGGGGAGGGAGGGAGGGGGCGGCGGAGAGGGGCAGAGGGCCACCGTGTGCGTGACCAGAGCGGGGGCCTTCGTGGCGTCGTGGTTCGTCAAGCTCCTCCTAGACTTTTCTGAATCTAAAGTAAGCAATCTAGGAGTATAACAAATCCTGACTCCCACTCTGATGCTCCAAAAGGATGCTATTTGGACCAAGAAAATAGAGGATCACGTCTGCTGGACTTTTGGCTCTTTCTGTGAGCCTAAGTGGCGTTCTCTGACGATCGGTCAGACCAGTGTATCACCGTCAGTCCGCGTGTTTTGTTTTGCGTTTTCGGTTTAGTTCTCCAGTACTGCTTATGTGTTGTTTTGGTTTACGCTTGTGGGTGATCCCTGTGTGATCACGGTTTTTGTCTGAGAGGGGTTCTTGATGTGAGGGATGTGAACACGTACGATGCATGCTAGTAATTTCGTTGCTTATAACACAAGCGAAACGATCCATCCACAAAAAAGGACGCAGGCCGCCGTCGCCGCTGGTCCCCCTCACTTTCCCTCTGCCGTCGTCGCTGGTCCCCCTCCCTTCCCCTCCGGTATCTCGCCGGGGACTGAAGGGAGTGGGGGTCCTTAGTTTTTAATAAGTTTTTTTTCCTGAGTTCTTTTTTTAGGGTTAGGTTTTCCGGCGGTGCGAGCTTGGTGGAGGTGGCGGCGCTGCCATGGTGGAATAAAGTCCTCCCGGTCTTCGTCCACCTTGTCGTCGTCGTCTACTCCGGTGACGATGAGGGACCTGTGAGGTGGTGTAGGAGTCTGTGGCGGCTGCTGTTTCGTCGTCACGGCGGAGCGACAGTGCTCGTGCCGCGTCTAAGGTCAAGGATACGGTGGCGGCTGAGGGCATGGCGGCAAGACGGAGTGCGGTGGATCGAACGCGATCTACCGGCGGCAAGGATCGGGTTTGAGCGAGCTTGGCTTCACCGTCAGCACCACTCTCGTCGTTTCAATCTGGATTGTGATCCTGACGAATGGGCGCTCAAAGACTTCTTCGCATCCGCGAGATCGAGCGTCTGCTGCAGTCCACCTCAACGCCGATGGTTTCCTCCGGCTTCTGGTGATTCAGGTTTTGCGGTGTCGGCTGGTGTCGACGGTCTTCGTCGGCATCGATTGCAGTCGGTTTACTTTCTCGTAGAATATAGGTTGGACAGTCCTACGTATTCTTTTTCGATGTACTTGTATTTGGACATGTTTTTCTATTAATACAGGTACACTTTCAAAAAAAATCGTTGCTTATGGTTAAGGATGAAAACAGATCGGATACGAACGGATATCGCTGATATTGTATTTGTTTTCATATTTCTGATCGATTCGAATTCGAATACGAATAGTATCAGAAATGTCGGATATGATACGATTAGATATCGACATCATAAATATACCGATTTTAGTATTCGGATACAAATACGGTATCGGATGTCAATCTTCGGACTCGGATACGGACAGGTCTAAACTCCTCTAAACGAATTCGGTCGGACGGACAGTCGAATATATATCCGTACCGTTTTCATCCCTACTTATGGTAATGAAATTTGGTTTCGACCGTTATGGAAAAAAAGAAAATAGAGGATCACATCAGATTGTAACGGTGATTGTTTGTGCTCCTGCCGCTGTATGTTATGGCAAGAATGCCCATCTTATGAAACTGGAAGATACCGGCGAGAGCCTAGAGGTTGCAGTTGGTCAAGGCTGAAATGCTAGACTATGCCAGCGTTGCGTCCGCGGTCGCTGGCTGTCAGGGTGTCTTCCATGTTGCATCCTGAACTGAGCTTTGGGCATCCTGAATGAACTGAGCTTCCATTCAGCTTTGACTGCTGTCTTTCCCCTTCATGTAAAACGTGCATCAGAATAAGCTGGTGTTGGAACCAGAAAAGAGAATCATGGGAGATGCTGATGCTATAAGAATGGAACACCAGGTTTCTGAATTTGTCTCTGCAGGTGGTTTTGCTTGTGTTGTTTTGTTGTGAAAAATAAAATACTATATCATAACTCATAAGTTCAAGCGAACAAGGCGAATAAATACGTTTTGTGAATAAATCAAAGTGGCAGATTAGTGCAATGTTGTAAATAGCTTGTAGAGAGTTCTCTTTCTTAGCCAACAATGAAAATGTGCAAATCCCGGTTGATATGGGCTTTATGGTCGGCCAAATTTCATTTTGTTAAGCAAACTTTGGGGTAAAATTTATGTGCCTAAAACTTGCCATATGAATAGAAAAATTCCGGTTTAGCCTGAAGAAAGCATCTATGTTAATTAATAAACTTTGGTGACTGAGTGACTGACTGAACAGGAAGGCAATATTCTAGCCAAGCAAAGAGCACAAAAAAAAAGAGCGCAATGGCTACCAAATGAGGCAAACAAACACATCCGTCGCATGAAGTCCCACCACTCAGTTCATACAATGGCATCCACTGGCCCAACAGTTGGTATAATGGATTAGACAGAAAAGGGTAATCTTACTACATTAGTTTGCAAATCACCTACCAAATCACAATCATTTTCTACTGCTGCCATGGCAGCGTCAGGAGTCGAAACTACCATTAGGAAACCCTAAGACCTAATTAACGACAGCTGTTTCAGCCAGCAATCATCGGCACAATTAACATAACCAAATCATATTTGTTTCAAGGCTTAAGTTCACACCAAGATGTAAATGCTTTGCTGTTATCATCCTTGGCTACTTTCAGGGAGACTGCTGCTGCTGCTCTTCAGGGGCCCCTTCCTCTTGCCCTTGCGGCCTCTGCCACATATACGTCATTGGGTGACCCTGCTGGCCATCATACATCATACCTGCTCCTGGCACCTGCTGTGCGGGCACATAGTAATATGGATAAGAACTATGATCAGCTGGGGCCCCCATAGCAGGCGGCAGGCCAACTCTTGGAAGCCCAATTCCCTCCTCTTTCATTTCATCCCTCGGGATTATGTCCACCAGGAAGTCATATATATCAGTCCTTGTGATGGCAGCTGCAATGTCGTTCTTCTGCAAGGTCCGGCGCTTGTTCTCCTCTGTGTGCATCCATGACCTCAATGTCAGCTCTAATATGAATACCTCACATGCCTTCGCAAAGACAACGGGAGCTTCTGCAGAGATCATCCGCACATCCTCATCAGCCTTCATTATCTTCTTTATCCTTGCAAGTGGCAAGGTGTGGTTCTTGAAGTCAGTTGTTTGCTCGATCTCATCCATCTGGGCAGTCCAAAACTCCCTGAGCTGCTGTTGCTGCTGTTGCTGAAGTTGTTGGTGAAATTGCTGAGCCTGCTGGTAGACCATCTGGTGCTGCGCACTGAGTTGAGCTGGATTGGCGAACGGTGCTGCTGGCTGTGAGCCAGGAGGAACAGCAGGAGCTCCAGGTACCATTGTTGGTGCTGCGTAGGCAGCAGCAGCAGGATAAGGTTGTGACCCAACACCCATCACTGGCTGAGGCTGTGAGGATGGTTCCATCTTGTTTGTCCAAAATCAATGAATGTCCTGACCCTGAAAACAATTGCAAATTTGATCAGTTTTTTCTTCCCATCCAGATCAACCAGAAAGACTACAAAAATACAGGTTATAACACATGTAAAAGTGCAAAAGACATTGCAGGTTATAACACTGTTAAAATTCCAGATCTATGTAGATTAATGGGATAGAAAATGCCTTTTGTGTATGAAAAAAATCACAGGCCTTTATATTATATATATTCTTGTAGCTTGAATGCTACCCTTGAGAGCAGCAAATAATCTGACTGAAGTTACAAAAGATGCTTGCTTGTAAATTTCATCTCAAGCACAAATTCATCTTAGAGCAACTGCAGTTGTGCTATAGCTGATTGGCATAACATTTATCTTGATGGTTGATTTCAATTATCACAAACACAGAAACTTCCATTAAACATGGAACAAATATATGATTACTTTGAACAAGTGAAATCACAAGGGGGCGTATCCTCAAATAACACACAGCAACTGGTAGACAGTAAAGTACATCAACATCAACATCAACATCAACATCAACATAGCCTTTTAGTCCCAAGCAAGGTAGACAGTAAAGTAGACAAGATTTTTTTTTTCAAAAAAGAATATTCACAAGATCTTTTAACCTTGTCCATAATTCCCTATAATGCATGACAGGAAGGCAAAATTACCTTTCATGCTCCCACTTTCAATAATTTAAAAGTAGGTATTTGCACAACAAATCAGTACCTGCCAGTATTGGTCAAACAGGTTACGGATATTGCAAATAACTTTGATGATGGAAAAAACAATTTAGTTCGATGGTTCACTTTCTATTAGCTCTATTATAGATAGAAAAGAAATATTTAAGTTTTCATAATAATCTCTTTTCAAAATCAGTTCCCAAAAATGAGGTTTCGTATGTTCAGCACGTAAGCTTAAGCTAGGCTGCAACTGCCTAAATAGAACTTATTAAATAACATGGCGATTTAGTGGTTTCTTGGGTAGTTGGCTTAGGTGGAGTAAAGCTGACATGTGTCTTGTTAACATGACACCAATATTTTTAAGGCAGTAAGGCGAGGCGTGGCGCTTAGGCGAGGCGACGCCTTTACAACTTAAGGAAAATTTAAAACAACAGCTCAGAGCAGTAAAAGGTGAAGAAAAAAATAAAATGAAAAAAGAGAAAAAAGAAAAGCAGAGGAGTAAGAAGTGGTCTTGCCCAACCCAACAGGCAGCCCATGTGCCCCTCACGTCTTCATCTCTCTGATCCCTCTCTCCTGTAGGCCGCCGCAACTCAGTGCAGCCACAACTCTCTCCCAAATCCCTCTGTCTCTTGATTCCCTCTCTCCTGTAGGCCAGCGCCGATTGGGAGGCGGCTGCTCCTCGCAAAACTTGACCAGAGGGGGAAAGAGGACACGGACGCATGGCTCGGCTGTGGGCGGGTAGGCGGCAACTTCCCACGGCAGCGGAGGGAATGCAGCGGCGCGGGCGAGCGAGCTGTGGCTTCCTATTCCTTTCCCGCTCTCCCACTCACTGGTTGGTCTCCCGCACGCATGCACTGTTTCTCTCACGCGCCCGCTCCCTCTGTGCGCCTTTTTCTCCCTCACGCTTCCCTCTTTCGTTTTTCCCTGCAATTCTCCCGCGCTTCCCTCTTTCGTTTTTTCCCTGTGATTCTCCCGTGCTTTCCCGCCGCCCTGAACAGAGCATCCCCATATGGCGCCCGCCTTGCTCGATCTGGGATGAAACGGATGCTAAAGCGGCGTTTTCCAGACACCACAGACGTAAGGAGGACGCCATATGAATCTGAGGCGAGTCATCTTCTAAAACGTCTCGGTTGGAGCGCCTTGGTGATTAGGCGACGCGTTAAAAACATTGCATGACACATTGACACACACTGTAAAGAACTCAACATCTTCCAAAAGATCAGATTCAATGGAGCAAAAGTTCGCCTGTAACTTAAGTTTTGAGCTGAGAAGGGGAAACAGTACTATAGCATGTTAAATAACTACAGGTCCAGAACCAAATTAATCATCACATCTAAGCTCTTTCCGAAATGTAATCCATCTGCAATCTGGGACTAACACTCAGAGAAACATGGTAATGTGCACACTTGGAACTACTTAATTCTCATGTCACACTAAAAGAAATTACATGCCAAACTTAAGATAACATGCATGACATTTGTTACAGCGTTATCAAAGATAGATGAAAGCTTAGATTCTGTTGAGATAGGTCCTTGATGTGCTAGTAATTTCATATGGGCACGTGACCATGTATATGAATGCATTGCCCAGGCCTCCTTTCCCTACATAGGCGCAAACATGATTCGATGGCTGAAAGTAATATTCTCAATTCCGGAGAGTTCATGAGCAGACAAATGGCAAGAGCATTATAGTACCACCACCCTCACTACTCACTACTTAGCATGATCAGTCTGTAACTGGCATGAGTACAACAGTCAGCAAAAAAAAAAGTTCTTGTACACATCACTAAAGCAGATGCACTGGACTACCGGAGGTCAGGCTGTAGACGAGTCAACCAGGTCTTCTTCGAAGAAGACGCCGTGCAATATTCACTTACTCAGAGCAACCGTAGTCTATTTTTAGAAGTCAAACAAGTACCAACCGTAGTCTACTTTTAGAAGTCAAACCAGTTCCAAAGCTAAGCAAGGTATTACCATCGAACGGCATAGGAGGGATCAATTGAACACCGAAAAAATTGGAGTTGAATTACATCTACTAGTACCACTAGCCCAACACATATCGGAGGAGCATATATATAACCCGCCCCAAAGGATCCGGGCTTGATTCATCACAGAAACGCATAGATCGTGCAGGAAAAGGAGAGGAGGAGGAGATACGCACCACCTTTTGAGCCGCCGACGTGTCTACTCCAACCCTAGCAAGGAAAACGGGTGAGGAGAAGGGGAAGGGGAAAGAGGAGGGGAGGTGGCGATAGGGATGAGACCGAGGAGATGGAAGCGGCTTACCTGGATCCGGCGCGAGCGATGGCGGCGCTCGTCGCCTGCGGCAGCCGGCAGCGCTGGCGGCGGAATCGGGAGTCGGGAGCGCTGGCAGCTGTCAACCTGTCAGCTGTCACGGAGTTGAGTCGGGGTTTATTCTCCTGGCCTCGGGTGGAGTGGGCCTGGTTCCTGGATGGGCGGGATTCGGCCCAGATCCCGTCCGATCCGTACATCTTCCAATGAGGCATATTCACCGGCAGACCAAATCAAAAGGAAAAAGTCTACTAGACTCCATCACTATATCGTCGTCCACTTCACATCTTTAAATATAAAACCAGTTATTCTACTTCCTTAACTTTTTAAAATAGGTTAAATTGCCCCTTAGATGGTTTTGAATGGTGGTTTTGCTACAGTAACGATGGTTTTGTATTTTTTTTCTTTTTTATTTATTTTCGCTAAATCTTTGAAAAATTATAATAAATCATAGAAAAATCATAAAATAGAAAATCAAATTTTGTTAGACTTTACATGAGTAGATCTACACAATAGATATATAATACATTATGTTTTAGTACCAAAATTTTTGTTGTAGCTATAGATTAATTGAAAATTCTAATTTTGTCTCTAATTAATTGTAATAATTCATAGCTACATCTTCTATGGTATAATTGTGGTGAAACTTTTATGGTGATGTAATTATTATATGCTTCAACTATAGTAAAAAATTTATCATTAGACCATGTACATCTTAGTTATAGATAAAGCATAACTTTAACATAGAAAAATCTAATTCCATGATTGTTAAATCTATCATCTATCTATAACTAAGTTATACATGGTCCAATGAGTATGAAAATTTTACAATAGTTTAAGAATACAATAATTAACTCATCATAAAAATTTAACCAAATTTGGACCATTGAAGCTACGGCTACGAATTATTCCAATTAATTACAAACACAAATAGATTTTTTAATTACTGTAAATCTACAATAAAAACTTTGTACTAAAATATATCATATTATATGTCCATTATGTAGATCTACTCACGTGGAGTTCAACAAAATTATATTTTCCATTTTATGATTTTTCTATGATTTATTATAACTTTTTAAAGATTGAGAAAACAAATAAAAGAGAAAAAGACAAAACCATCGTTACTATAACAAAACCACCATTCAAAACCATATGAGGGGGTAATTTAACCTATTTTGAAAAGTTCAGGGGGTAGAATACCTTATTTTATAGTTGAGGGTATAAAGTAGACCACGCTAGATAGGTGAGTGGGCTAAATAGATTTTTTCCAATCCTAGGGGCACTTGCGGTACCTAGCCTTGTTTAGATGCAAAACATTTGATTTTTTTTATACTATAGCATTTTTCTTTGTATTTAATAATTATTATCTAACTATGGAGGAACTAGGTTTAAAAAATTTATATAAAAAATTATAGGTGAACTATTGAAAGGTCCTAGATGGCTAGAGAGGGGTGAATAGCCTAATAAAAAATCTACAAATCACTAGAGCAAAAGGTTAGATAACACTTAAGCGAAACTTTTTGCTCCAGCTCTACTTGGGGTGCAAAGCCACCTATCCAATCCAATTCTAGTTAACTAAGTGCTTAACAATCGATAGCAAGAACCTAAAGCACTTAGCACAAGCTAGCAAAAACAACTACTAAAGAAGCTAACTAGCAAGTTAACTAGACAAAATATGAATGAATATAAATGCAAGAGAGGAGGTGATTGTTATACCGATGCCTTGTGATGTATGGATGTCAATGTAGAGAATCAATCACAATGAATACCAAAGAGTAGCCGGGAGACAAGATGACAATCGATTTTTCTCCCGAGGTTCACTTGGTTGCCACCAAGCTAGTCCCCGTTGTGTCGACTACTCAAGTGGTGATTCGGTGGCTAATAGGCAATGACAAGCCTAGCCCACTAACTCGAGCGCCACAAGAATCTACCCAAATGAGAGTAACTCAATGACACGAGCAATCCACTAGAGTTACCCTTTGGCGCTCCGCCGAGGTGGGTACAAGCCCTCTCACAATCGTTGAAGTCGGCCGCAAACAAACACCAATTGCGCCGAAGCTTCCTCAATCGCCCAAGCCGTCTAGGTGTTAGCAAACACCAAGAATAACAAGAAACTTCGTGGCGATGACGATGACCAAGTGCCACTAAGATTCAATGCAATGATCAAAGCACTTGGATCACTCAAACTCTCACAAGTATGCAACAAGAGTGAAGAGAATGAGTTGGGGGCTATCTCAAGCAAGCACAAGTGCATCAAATGATAAGAGGTGCAAGAGAGAGCCCTATGAGCCGGCCAAACCATTTTTACAGTCATGCAAACTGAGCTAGCCGTTTTGCCCCTTTTCCACTAAATTCTGCACCAGTCCGGACGCAGTCTCATGGGGGGGTCCGAACCAACGCGCATGCGTCCGTGAAAGGATCAAGATGGCCAAGAGGGGGGGATGAATTGGGCTTGTTTTAAATTTCTAAAGCAAATATAAAAACCTATCAAATGCCAATCACCCCCTAGTGCCTACCGTCCGTGTGTCCTAACTAGAAAGCGGTAGCAGTTCATAGGAATTAAAAACAACCTAAGCAATTCTAGTAGGAAATGTAAAAACAAGACGGAAATGTAAAGAGCTAGGGAAAAGAAAATCTCATGGATGCAGCGATTTTTTCCCGAGGTATCGAGGTGTCGACACACACCCCTAGTCCTCGTTGGAGCACCTCGCAAGGTATCGCTCCCCCTCTACCCGCGCAAGGGTAGAGTGCTCTCTACGGGCTGATTCTTCGCCACTCCGGCTCAGTGAATCTCCCACAACCGATCACAAGAGCTTGGAGAAGAGCCGCCAACAATCTCCCGACGGTCACTTCCTCCGAACACCACCAAACCGTCTAGGTGCTGTCGAACACCAAGAGTAACAAGCACAAGACCTTCACTTGACCCACTCAAGGCTAGGAAGGTGGATGGATGCACACAAGTCACTCCTAATCACTCTAGGAGGGAAGAACAAGATGAATTCTCTCTAATCTCTCCCTCACTAGCCTCTTGGCTCTCCAAAAGATTTCTCAAGGTGTCACCAGCTAAAACAATGGCCAAGAGTTGCTCTAAGGACCAAGGGGGCAACTATAAATAGTCCCCACCTCTAAAACTAGCCGTTTTTTACTTTTTCTTCTCTCTGCGTAGCCACCGGACTAGTCCGGAGCTCACACCACCGGACCATGCACACTGGTCCAGAGCTCACTCTCGTTTCAAACTCAGGCACCGTCGGACTACTCTGCTTGGTCCGACGCACTGGTCCGACGCTCTGGTCCGGAGCCTCGGTGCTCTCTTAGTGAAAACCTTTCTCTCTTTTACACACCACCGGACCACTCTCCTTGGTCCGGTGCCCTGGTCCGACGCTCTAGTCCGGAGCCAGGGTGCTCTCTGCATAGAACCAAACCCCTGTCATGAGGCGTCGGACTAGCCGTCGGACGAACCGTCGGACTAGTCCGGAGCCTTCTGACTCTCTGAACCAAGCCACCGGACTACTCTCCTATGGTCCGGTGCTTACCAGACAGGTGGTCCGGAGCTCCTCGAGTTGGAAAACTGCCTAAGTCAGGGACCACCGGACCACTCTCCTTGGTCCGACACGCCACTTAGCAGAGTGGTCCGGAGCCTCTTTCTCCCTCTTTTTCAACCGTTTTCGCTGAGGTTTCTTAAGGGATTTTGCTCCTACCATTTCTAGGGTTTATCAAGGGTTGAAAGCAAGGTCTCTAGGACTAGTTGTGACAAGTGTGCATATACCCACTTTCCTAAACTCTCCTAGGTCAAGCTACTAACCTCATACCCCCCTTTATAGTACGGTCAAAGGAAAAACAAAAGTCCTAGCTATACTTAGTGCCCTTCTAACCTTATGGCACTAAGAACTAGCCTAGTCTTCGTCGTGTATCTCCATCCTTTGCAACTGAAACGATTTCCATCTTGGGGGCATGAATATCCATTAAGCCCATTCAAAATACATCACTCATGACCTAACATAGATGACTTTGTCTCTGCAAAACACACGTTAGTCATAGTGATCTAGTATTGTCGTTAATCGCCTAAACACAAGGGTCCATGATTCTACAGTCCGGACCCTCCTCCATTTCAAATCCTGCCGTTGGCACCCTTTCTGGTGCCGACGTGTCACCTCCAGACGCGCGCAACAGTGTAGGGTCCGGACCATCACCTTGCGTCTGGACTCTACAAAAGAGCCGGTCCAGAGAGCTCCGAGTCTCCGGTCGCACGTCCGGTGTCCAGCGTCCGGACCCTATACAACGTCCGGATAATTCCAACAGAGGAGTCCAGAGAGCGCAGAACTCCGGACTCTGCGTTCGGAGCCTCGCGTCCGGACCATCTTCAGCGTCCGGTCCTCCTGTCCAGGGAGGCCGAGGGCTAGGGTATGCCTCCGGTCGCAGGCACATTAGTCTAGACCGCATCTGACTTGCGTCCGGACCTGCGTCCGGAGCCCTTCTGTGTTCCAGGCCGAGCCTTCTCTTCTGCTCCAAGGTTCCATGTGTTAACACCTTGTGATTCATCTCTTGTTCACCTGTGTTAGCCTTTTACAATATATTTTCTTGGATTTATTTTATGTTTGTGTCACTTAGGTTCATTTTTTGTGAATGCAATGCAAACCTAGTGGTACATGATAACCGTAATCGAAACAAATTTTCCCTTCTTGATAGTACGACTATCTATCCTAAATGTGATCACACTCTCTATAGTGTCTTGATCACTAAACTAAAAATGGTCGTATGATATACCTTTGCCTTGAGTCTATTTTTGTTTTTCTCTTTCTTCTTTTCCTTAGTCCATGGAGCACTTGATCCATCATGGTCATCCATCTAGCTCCATAGATCAAGGTGAACCACCCTATCTTGATCATACACTTAGTACAAGGGTTAGTCCATAGGTTCCATCAATTAACCAAAAACAAATAAGGTCTTTCAACTATACAATTATTTATTGTTTACCTATATTTAATGTTGTATGTGTCCAAAGATTCGTCGTTACAGAGAATTTTATAAAGTTTTGAAATTTTAAAGATATATAAACACATTTACATGTCTTTAAAATGTAAATGTATTTACATGTCTTTAAAATTTCAAAATTTTATAAAATTCTCTGTGGGACAACGAATCTTCTACGTTATTTCACTTCCTAAACTCTTAAATTAAGCGTTTACACTTTTTTAAACTTGGAAAATCTGCGGCGACGCCGTCCTCTAAATTTGGCAGACAATTCAAATGGACTGGAAACTGACGGCTCTGGCGCCAGAATCTCCTAGTACTAGTAATACTGGACTAGGGGGGGGGGGGGGGGGGGGGGGGTTGTTCAGTCGAGTCAGCAATGCAGTATAGGTTCAACACTAAACACATGAGAAACAGGAATACTCAGCCGTGGAACCGACGCCGCCACGAGTTCACGCGTTGGCCAGGCGCGTCTGTAGGTGCCGAACGTGACCAACTGGAACGTGGCGTGCGCGCGCGTCTGCGTTCGATGGAAGCCGCCGCGGTCCCCGTACACCTACCTAAAGTTTTTTTATCCACTGGGTCTGTCTATCAATCTCGCAGCAGGCTACCAGACAACATTGATCGTTGCAATCGATCCAACCAACCAACAAACTGGCTCTAAAACAAAACAAAACAAAACATGGGCTAACGACCAAAACCAAATCGTTTGCACAAGCACAAAGTTGATGGAGATTGATGCCGCTTGCTTTTGCAGATGTTCCTGCCTGGATGATCTGCACTCGAGCTAGTGGTGTGGGCTTTGGTTTCGGTGATGTCGACGTGTGTACCCGCGCGGTGAACTTCGTAGACGCCCGGTGCGTGCGCGGGCGTGATCGGCGCGGCGCTCCAGGCCATGGACCAACTCTCCGCTCCGCCCCAATCCGTGGGACGCAGAAAGCGGAGGGACGACGTGACGTTTGGGAATGGTCCCAATCCTCTCTGTTTTGGGCAGCGCCAACTACCGCCGGGTCCCCAGCTGCGCGGTCGCCGGCCCGCCGCAGTTCGGCTGACCAATTGTTTTGCGAAATTGCTATCCAGGAGACCCACGAGCTAACCAAAGCCACACCACACATGCGGATGCGGGAATCCACGTCGGTACGCTCGCTTTCAGTGATGAATTTCTTTCTCCCCACTCCCGGCGGCCGGTGGCAACAAAGTCAGGGCGGCCACAGCGATAATAGCTATTACTAGCTACATAGTCAGCTGATGGAGAGGTGAGAGACAATAAAAGAAACTAATATATAGTACTGGATCCACATATTTCTCTCACATAGTCTTGGAGTACATGAAATAGATAGGTTATTTGCTTGTAGCTAGTGACTACTCTTTCCTATTTTTTTCCATATCAGTCGCATCTAGCTAGCCAAATAGCTAGTCATTGCAGGCCCTCGGTCGCCCTCCACCGGTCGATCTCGTCTGCTATCTGCTCCTCCTCCCGGTTTATTTATTGCCCACGATTGGCCGTCTCGTCCTTCCTATATATATATAGAGAGAGAGAGTCAATCTCAGCTCGCTGGTAGTTGTGGTCTCGTCTCCTCATCCGCGCCGCCCGCTGCAACGCTCCTCTCCCTCTCCGGTGTCTCTTGCCTTCTCCCCTTCTTCCTGGGCGGAAGGAGGCCGGAACTTCTTCCTCGGTGAGCACTGAGCGAGCATGACATTCTTTCGAATTCTTTACCCATATCTCTATTTCTCATTCAGTTATTACATGATCGTATGACATGCTTGCTCCGTGATTGTTGCCAACTCGAAAAAAATTGTTTCTTTCCTTTGTTGGCTTCTTGGTCTTCTTCCAAGTATAACAGAGGACAACACTGGTACGATGACAGCTGACACGCCGCGGCCGATCAGCACTGCGGGAAGCAGCAGAGCGATGGCCATTGGCTTCATCATCATGCTGCTTTCTGCGAGCGCGGGGATCCACTTCGGCGCCAGCGGCTTCGGCTTCCTCCTCGCCTTCACGGGGGTTCTCGTCAGCGCCAACCTCATCGCAGCCGGTGTCTGCATGGCCGACCACCCGGCACCCACCTTCCCTGCGGCGTTCGGCGGTGCACGTGCTCTCGCAGCGTTCGTGCGCCACAACACCGCCGCCGCCGGGCTCGTCGTGGCTTCCTGTGCCGTCACGGTGGTCTCCGGCCAGGCAGATCCCGTGCTCTGCTTTGGCATGTTCGCTCTGCTCCTGCTTGGGGTCTCCTTGATTCACATTGGAGCTCGTGGTGAATAATTGGTTTTCGAATGCATTCATCCTCGATTGAATCCTGAATCAAACCACACCGTTCTCTCAAGCCCTGAATTGCCACTAAGATCGGAAATTAGCCATCGCCGCTGCCCTTGCTGCTGAGCCTACTTCTGAATTGGGCTGGGTGTTGCAGGTAAAGATTACGGATTGAAAACCCACCACGCCGCGTCTGTCTTAAACTTAGTATATACTATTACTGGGAATCTCTGTCTTGTTTTTGTGCATTCTTGGAGTAATACCTAATAAAGCTGTGCTACTGTAGTTGTAAGCGTTTTTTCTTTTCTATATACAGTACTTGCCATGCATATGGCAACCCTTCTGAACGACGATGTAAGTTAGTTAAGCTGTATGTGAGCATTATTTGGTCACTAGGATCACACCCGTGCGTTGCAGCGGGAACAAAGCGATATAGCCAATAGCTAATATGCGTTACAACGTGGAATAACATTTATGTATTCTTATGATGCCACCAAGAACAGACAGAACTTCATGGACTTTTCATGTGATCCTTCTATTACAGCATCATACATAGGCAAGGCGTGCATCTTTAAAAAAAAATGGTAATGTATTAATAGCATATATATTACCACAGAAGCGTTGAGAGTATACTTAAACCTATGCTTGTGGAGGTGAAAAGTTTTCACGACAATAGACACCTAAAAAAATATTGCATCAACCAGCTCTAAACATACAACAAAAACTAGGCTTGTCCTCACTCTCATCATTCGTTATTTGCAGTTTACATAGTCTCTTTGAGTTCACAAAAAATCTTGTCTCCAACATGGCCACGCCCTTGATCTCTTGGAAGCAACTCTGTGCCTATGCTGTCCATCTTAATTCACAATGTTGAGCCACCATGTTTTTTTCCTACCCAAACAGCAAACTATACAAGCAGAAATAACTACGGTAACGAGGTGTACAAGGAAACAAGAAAACGATATACCAGATACGATATCAGACTATCAATGAGCTACATTGTATCCTCTTCAGGACTACCCTTCCCATTGGACCTGCAAAATCCAAGTTTAGTGCTAACATATTTACTGTCAGGGGCATAAAATTATCGGATGACCAAGCCTTATATAGAATCCATGTTGTTCTTTTGCCATCAATCTAGACAGGAAAACATGGTACAGTCAAAAACAGATTTGAGTCATGTGACTCATGTCTAGCCCAAAAGAAATTAACTGTCGTTATGTTTCAGTTATATGTGTGGTATGGCTGACATCCTCCAGTTTGATATTTTAGGCTAAAGAATCAAGGTAGAAAGAAAAGATAAGACAATTTGGACTTTGACCATTGATCATCAAAACTGTGAAATACTGCTGAACAATGAGAACTTAATTAAAAAAATATAATTCAATCGAACTGGATACACTTGAGCACTCCAAAAAAAAATTGGGCGTGTTCCGGATGCGCACAGAGTAGGGGGATAGGGGGTCTTACAACTCTGAACTTGGTGCCTAAGAGCATGGCATGGATAGGCGAAGTCCAAATCAGAGAGCCCGAAACACTGGCAATGACAATGCAAAGATCAGACTTGGTGAGGAGATCATGAGCGTGGCGGGATTTTTTTTTTCGAAAGCGTGCTTGGCACGTGCTTTATTAAGAGAACTTAGAGTTGTTTTACAAACCTGCTCAACCTAATGGCGAGATGCCAACGGCTTGAAGTGGCGGCACACATACATGAATCAACCTAATGAGCGTGACATGATGATGAGCATAAGCATGAACATCGCATGATTCATACTGGACCTGCAAGATCACCCTTGAACATCTACTACTATACAGTTCCAATTAAAAATTTATAGTAACAATGGAACTTTTGCTCCACATCAATTTGTAGTCCAACTATTTCTTTTTTTCTAAAGACTGGTGGTCACAGGCTCATAGCAGGGCTAATTTCCCACAGCTTAGAAATTGAACAATCATTGTGCTGCATGGTAGAACCGTCATTGTACCATGATCAGGTAACTATCAAGGTATTCAGAGGCCTACATCCAAGGTTCAGGACAGGTGCACATGATTAGCAGAGAACACAAACTCAATAGTAGAGTAAGCTGGAGCCCCTAGAAATTGGTGTTCTTGTTCTTTGTCTAGATTAGGCAATATCGTTTTATTCTACCAGCAGTCCAACATTCGACGCTTTTTTTTCATAAAGTTCAGAGGACGCAAGCTACTTACCGGCATTGTATGAATGCCATTTACTTCGTGTCCTGGATGTTGTTTACACTAAGTGAGTTGGCATGAAAATCATCTGTCAGCATAATCATCAAGTAGAAATAATAAATTCACTTTCAGGGATGAAACTGCGTTGGACTGTAAATTTTGGGCTTGCAATAGGATGGTGGGTCTTGAGCAGCTCTCAGTGTGGTCACATTATAAATCTTGGAACATTAGATCATGAAAATGGGAACTATCAGATTTGGTGATACCAACTATCAAAATTTGCAAGAGGATACAGAGTGAAAAGTTCCTACAACTTAAGTTTGACTTGGTTTTGGAGCAAGCACTATTCAAACTCACAAGGGCAACAAAATATAGCTATTGAATTAAATTCATCTCCAGTTTCAATGTACTTTTTGCAGAAAAGAAGCTTTCCAGTAATATTGAAATAACCTCTATCACACGGTGCATTTAGCTGGACAGAAAAATTTTAAATGTGTTTCTACAACTAATAACAATGTTACCATTATCTACCATCAAGCAATTAAAACCTAAGTGTAACTGACATCTTTCACGAATCAAGAATAATGGTCAATTTGATCGTAGCAACCTAGTGCCTAGTGCTTAAGGGCAACATAAAAAAAATGGTACCAAAAGTTCACCAGCATATGCAAACTTTTTATGTGTTGTCACATGCCTTTCTGAAATTAAATTTCAGCTTGACAACAACTTGTGCACTTACAACTTTTCTGAGTGGATATTTTCTCGATCAGATTAAGATCTATCTGATTTGGAATTTAATAAGATATGAACACATGTAATCAGATCAGATCTTAAGAGAAAGGGTGGCACACCTTGGCGCTTGTCGCAGGCTAGCTGCTGGTGTGTGGTGGCATGGAGGCAGCGCTTCGCCCGTCGGAAGCCCTAAGTCGAATAGCGATTTCAATTCATTCCGAGCATGAAAAGTTTTGGAGATCCTTACCAGCAAAAATGAGAAGGTGAGCACGAATTCGACTTGAGTGCAGTCCAATTCCTGCTCCGCTCAACACCGACCTAGCACCAGCGGATCGACGCGAGGACGTGATGATGGCTGCGACGGACTGGGCACCGTGCTGACCGCTGGGATCTGGTGGGCGGGGGAACGCGTTCCGCGGAGGAAAAGAAGAGGTGGCACCTGCCCGCCGGTCGGTGGCCTTGCCTCGTCGCTGTGTGGAGGGGCGTCGCAGCGTGGATAGTAGGGGAGCCGTGCCCGCCCGTCGGTGGCCTTGCCGTTGCCGCGCGGGGAGCAGGGGAGCCACGCCGCCTAGTGTCGGTCGGTCAGTGGCCTTGCCGCGCCGCCGCGTGGTGAGCAGCCGAGCAGAGGAGCCACGCCGCCAAGTGCTGTCCGGTCGGTGTACTTCGCTGGTCTTGACCGACCGGGTTGATGCTGGCGGTGGCATCGAGAGGGAGGGAGGGAGGGGTGTGGAGTCGTCGTGCGTGAGCGTGAGACTGAGGCGGCGTTCCAGCACGCGGGCCCACCTGTCGGCGCCAACCCAACGTTTTACCGTGGGTGCAGGGGGTCGGGCAGGACGAAAGATCGGGTAGACCTGGACATTTTCTGCTTTTTAGTGGTAGAAGAAGAAAAACAATCATGTCTGTAACTTGAACATCATGTTTTGAGTATCTATTTCACAAAAAAATGTTTTGAGTATCTGTTTTTTTTCATATATATATCCTAGATTTGTTCAATGAAATGTCAAATGAACTAAGCATCCATTACGAGATATTATCAGATGCATTTATTTTTTTGTCCCAGCCGATGATATGAACCTAAGGTATCTCACTGTCTCGATAAAGGCCCATTACCATTGGGATGGGCCGAGGTTAGCGAAGATGATACCCATTTAAACTAGGGTGCGTCATTAGACGTTGAGAGAGCTTGGGCGCTGACTCCATCCATATAGGATAGCCATTCCGTTGGCCATAACAGTAAGCCATTAGCGTGTGAATGTTTTTGTTCTTTTCATTCAGAATTTTTTTAGATGCAATAAAATAAAAGTAAAGAGATAAAAAAAATTTACCCTTGCGAGTTCTTCAACGCCCTTGTCATGCTGCGGCAGTATTCCGTGCCACCTTTCGTTTTCACCTTTCAGTGCCAATTATAATATTTCTCTCCCCACGCCCGGTACCGGCACCAAAGTTGCCACCGGTCGATCCGCGTCTCGTCTGCTCCTCCCGGCTTGCCCACGTTTAGGTACATGCTTCGTAAATACTAGTATATTTGTCTGTGCTAACGTTACGGGCTCTATCAATAAGTCCAAACTTAATTCTATCAAATTTGAAATACTTCATTAACATTTAGTCAAAAGCATAATTATTTAACTTCAATACAAAAATTAGAGCAATGTAAGTTCAAAAGGCATATATGTACTTTTGTCAAAAAATTAAGAATTCAATTTCATTTTATAAAAAATTATATATGACAAAAATGTTGAAATATATTATCCTCCCTTCCACGCAGTTGTAGCTAGGCGCCCGCCCCCGCTCGTGCACCGACGATGACGGCAGCGACCATAGTGACCGTCCCCCACAAACTTTCAGATGAAAGAAATTATGATTAAATATGTTTCGGTTAAGTTGTTTTTAGATAATTGATAAAATTGGGTTTCAGATCTTTATAAAGAAAGGCATCGTTCTAAAATTATTACAAAGTCTGATGGACTCACTAAGTTTAACATTAGTTCCATAGTCTGACCATGAGGGAGGGACCTTAAAAGTTTTCCGTTACATACACAACACAATTTTAGCGTGCACTAAATCCTGAATACACCAAAAAATCATTAGTTGCTAGAGTTGGAATCCTTTCAAACACACGCAGTGTGAATTGGCACTCAATTATGAGTCATAATCTTTTAACAAATTAAAAGATCCACATAATTCTGGAAAGTCATATAGACAAATTAGTTGGGTAAGGCACTTAAATGCTCAGATGTCATTCAAGATTTTAGATACACTAACTGCAAAGGAATTTGGACGATACCTGCCACCCAATGCCACAACTCATGACAGAAGGAGGGCATGCATGGTGTTGCACCGGCCTGCATCATGCAGTAAGGACTAAGGAGTATTAACTTGAAGACCAAGGGAGACCGAATCCGTTGAGGGCGGCTCAGCAGCCTATAATAGGACTATAGGAGTTAGCACAGACAGATGGGATCAGAGGAGGTACACTGGAACCTGAACACACGAGGGGGACGGGAGCAGGAGACGAACCTGACGACAATGCGCCAAAGGCCACTGAAGCCCATGATGATTTGGAGGGTGGAGGCCACAATGAGCGCGTCTTGCGTGCCCCGCATGATGCGCACGAATTTCTACAGCGAAGAGATTAATCAATCTATCGGTAAGCCAGCCAACCTCCATTGGAATTCGAAGCGTGCAGGACAGGAAGGCGAGGAGGCACACCTCGTGGGGATCGGTAATGCCGTTGTAGCGGCCGGCGAGGATGATGCAGATGGTGGGCGCGACGAAGGTGTAGGAGGCCCCCATGATGGCGGGGAGGCGCGTACCGAGGAAGCTCTGGATCAGCGTGTTGATCCCGGACACGAACAACATGACGAGGAAGTTCTGGAAGCCGAGGAGGACGACCTCCGCTGCATTGCAAACAAGGGAGTCGGCGTCAGTCGTGAGCCCTCGAGACAGATCCAGGAAGCACGCGAGGTGGCGACGGCGGAGGAGATGGGATGTAAAAAGTGAAAGATCCTAGATGGCTAGAGAGGATGAATAGCTTAGAAAAATTTCTACAAGTAACACTTAAGCAAGAGATTAGTAAAAATTTCAGATTCGAGCTTTTCCCCACACTCCTTGAGGTTGAGGGTGATGATGTTGAACTTTGTTTGGGTTGCTTCCTCACCAATTTGTAGATCGGGCGTTGCCAACCTATGAACTTTGAGGGAGAGAGAAAGAACACGAAAAACACAAAAACAAAGGATAGTCAAAGTTATCTCCACAACATCAAACACACGAGACTCACGATTTATATCGAGGTTCGACAACTCTACACTAGAGTTCCTACTCCTCGTTGTTGAGATGACCGCAAAGGTCGGAGTCTCTTTCACCTCCTTGCCTCTTCCTTGAGGCCCACACAAAGAGTGCCCAAGGTTTTCACTAAAATCGAATGAGAATTACAAACACTTTGTGTGCCCTCACAAAGAATCAAACCAAGAATCAATATGGGCAACACAAAGAACGCCTAGCCGACTAGGGTTTCAAGAACTCAAGAGTAACAAATGCAAATCCAAATCGGCTAGATGAGGAACCAAGTGCTCAAGTCTTGAATCGATGTTCCTCACTCTCTAATCTCACTTCTCTAGCTCAAGAGTTGCAATGGATTGAAGCCTAGAGCATGGAGGGAGAGAGAGAGGGGGGGAGTGTCTTGTGCTTGGGAGCCTTTTTCTCAGAGTTGGGGCGAGTTAGAATGAGTGGCTAACGGCCAAAAGAGAAGGGGCACGCTCTTTATACTCGCTGCTCCAGAGCACTACCGGTACTACCGGTGGCTTCACCGGTACTACCGGTCCAACCAAATATGACCGTTGGAGCCTTCCGAACTTGCACAGAGTTAGCCTACCGGTACTACCGGTGGCTCACCGGTACTACCGGTAGTACAAAAACAGTGATGCCTTCGCATGCGAGAAAGTCCCACAGGGACCTGACCAGTTCCACCGATCCTCCACCGGTAGTACCGGTGGGAGACCAGTACTACTGGTGGCTCTGCAGAGAGCCACTAAAAAGCTCTTCTAAGTGCCAGTGAGTGCAAAGTGTCTCTCAAACGCATAAGTTAAAGACATGAGAACTTTTATCCCATCTAACTAGATTAAAATACACCCCTCTTGATAGTGCGACATTCCCTATGACTCAAGTAAAGGTAAAAACTATTTAACCGTTGAGTCGAGCCGCTATCCATCAAATGAAGCTTTGGAGTGTTATAATCACCGAATATCATTATTGAATCTTCCAATGGACTAACACCTTGCAAATTCAATTTGTCTACATACTTAGGCAAAAGGTTAGTTCAATAGGTTTCATCAATTAACCAAAACCAAACAAGGGCTTTTCAACGGGGGGGGGGGGGGATGGAAGAAAGGAAGGAAGAGCGTATAGGGTGGGAAGCCTGGCGGTGGGGTCAGGGGTGAGATCCAGGCTTCCCACTCTTTTAGAAGATTTCAATTATAGTAGAGATATTAGTACATGCTCTACATGGACAGTTACATGTCAGAGAGAGGGAGAAAGGGGGAGAGAGGGGGAGAGAGAGGGAAAAGACATTGTGGTGGCCAAAAAGTTGATCAAAGCGATGAGAGGGAAATATCTCATGTCATCGCAATAACATTAACAATTGTGAAAAAATTTAGAAGTAGGTATTTATTCAATATCAATAATTCAATAATATTAGCCTTTCGACAAACCTCCTAGGAGAATAAAAAATGTATATTTTACAACATATTCTTTTGTTATCAAACAATGCACATAAGCAAATGTCAATTCTGGTTCATGACAAATATAATTATGAATCCACTCACTGTCTTTTTAATACGCTATTCATATCTGATTTGCATTAAGATTAGTCACATACAACCATATACCATTCAGTACATAATAATTGCTCAATTAATAAAGTATACATATAATAAAACTAAAATAGACCCGGCCCATACAACGCATAACTACTAACGGCTTGTTTGGATTGCAGTATTTTCATAGGAAAAGTGGAGGAAATAAAAACGGAGAAAAGTTTCCTGGGAATAGCGTTTGGATCAAAAGATTCTTGGTTCCTTTCCTATAGAACACTGTTGAAGGCTTCTCATTTCAAAGGAAAACAAAACTCCACTCTGAGCTGATGTTTTCTCTTCCTTCACGAAGTACGAGACAACAAGACGTTGCTTAGACGTTGGGCTATCGAGTGCACGTCACTGTCAAGTCTCTGCAACTCTGCAGCTTGCACTGATTAAGTCCTAAAGCTTGTTTATTATTTCTATAATTTGTGATTCCTTTTCCTTTCCTCCATTTTGCATTCCTTTGTTCCAAACAGACCAAAAGTTTATATTCCTGTGTTTTCAATTCCTATAGTTTTCTACTTTCTACCCTATTACATTCCTGCGTTTTTTCCTATTCCTTTGTTTTGCATTCCTGCATTCCAAACAGGCCCTAATATAAATTATCACAAAAAAAATCTATAAAGTAGCTAAATATATTTATTAATTATATACTTCTGTAGCTGTTATGTGAAATATAAGCATAATCATATCCTCCACCGTATATACAACTAAACATGCATATATTAAAATAACTATTTATTTTAACAGCTTATCACGCCTGGAAAATTATTTCCTTAATAAATGGCACAATAATACTTCTATAATTACTAATTTAAATATAAGAATAATGTTATATTCCACCATATAGATCAACTAAACATGTGTACATTAGAATAGCTATTTATTTTAACAACTAATCACGTGTGAAAATTATTCCATTAATAAATCACATGATTTTGCAAATTGTTATTAAAGATAAATGTATATATTTTGTCTAAAACATTGTATCATATATAAATATTTGTATTTTTTCTAGAAAAAAATATTGATATAAGATGTCATTTTGTATCGAAAATATTTATATCATACTATTATTTTAATAGCTTATTAAAAGAATTTAAATAATGATGAGGCACAAATATATTTCTACATTGCTCACTTTATCTATACCTGATACTAAAGAGACAAAATTCATCTCCCCTACGCTCCACTTTGTTGTGAACAAAGCACGGTAAAGTAAACATACATATTGTGCCAACATGCAAATCACACACAAATACCTAAGATATCTTTTTATATTTTAAATAAAATGCTTATATATATATATATATATATATATATATATATATATATATATATATATATATATATATATACTCCATCCGTCCTAAAATATCTGTCTTTCTCACTTACCGAGAAAAAATTTAGATTAATTTTATATAAAAAATTATTAATAGTTATGATACATAATTGACATCATTAGATAAATCTTATGATCTAGTTTTTTAATAAATTTATTTGAAGACACAAATGTTGCATGTATTTTATATAAATCTAGTCAAAGTTGTGACATGGAAACGTAAAATGACAGTTAATTTGGGACGGAGGGAGTATGGAAGAATTCTACCCGTGTGGAAGCACGAGTTGATGTACTAGTTATGTATAAGGGCAGATACAGTAATGGGCTTATAGTCAAGCTAGTCAGTATTTGATGATATGGAGGAGAGAAGGAACGAGATAAGAGAGCTTGACTCTTGTTTTAGCACTAAACTGGACACGCATACATAGGTATTAGTGAGTCCCAATATATATGATTATGAGAAGAGATAGGAGAGAGAATAGAAACATATAATAATAAAAAGTTTATAGCCAAGTAAGAGTCTAATTATTGTATAACTTGATTCTTAGGGCCTGTTTGGCAGAGCTCCAGCTCTGAATAAACAACTCCAGATCCAAAGATCCAGCTAGCTCCACCACACAACAACTCCACCACATAGCAGCTCCACCATAGATCTAATGTCTCAAAAAGTGTTTGGTATAGCTCCACACTCATCTCTATCTCAATGACAATTTGGACCCACACGTCAGAATAAAAAAAAAAAGAAGTGCTCCGGTGTGGAGCTGCTGGATTTAAAACTGTTTGACTGAAAATACACGATGTGGAGCTGTATTTTAGGATCTGAAGCTACGCAGAGCTCTGCCAAACACGCACTTAGTACTTGACTCTATCATTAACCATGCTCTAATAATATAAGAAAATACATACATGGACGTGAATTAAAAAAATAGGCGATTGCGTGCTCTAATAAGATAAGAAAAAACATACATGGACGTGAATTAAAAAAATAGGCGATTGCGTTTCAGATGCCCTTGTCCTTGTCCGTGTGGCTGAGTCAGGATTCCGTGCCACGTTTGGGGTTTGTCCGTCTCGTCTGCTCCTTTGGGTACTCGCACCTCTTATATATATAGATTGTCCGTGTGGCTGAGTCAGGATTCCGTGCCACGTTTGGGGTTTGTCCGTCTCGTCTGCTCCTCCCTCGGGCACTCGCACCTCTTATATATATAGATAGAGTCAATCTTCCTGCTAGTATCGTCTCCTCGTCCGCACCGCCCGCTGCAACGCGCGTCTCCCTCCCGGCCGGGTTGCCTTGCCTGCTCCCTCCACGCCCTTCTCCTTCCGTGTTCTTCCGCCGGTGAGCAGAGCAGACGCGGGAAGGTCTTCGAGGTCCACAGCATCGCTGTTCAGCTCAGCCCCTCCCCACGGCCACGGGTAACGTTCCTCCACCTGTTCTATTCTGCACCAAATTCTCTGTTGTACTAGTAGTACTCTGCACTCTAGAGCGTCGGAACTGTCCTCCAGCCTTCAGTCCTTGCAGATTCTTCACCCAACTCTCTGCACTTCCCATTCCGTCACATGACGATGATCAACTGACATCCTCTTTCATATGATTCTTCCTCTGAACTTAAAACAAATGGTTCTTGTTTTGTCTTGTTGCGCTTCCAATTAACAGAGGACTACGGTGCCACGTGGCCGACGATGAACACTCCGGGAAGCAGGGCGACGGCCATCGGCTTCATCCTCATGCTGCTTTCTGTCAGCGCGGGCATCCACTACGGCGCCGGCGGATTCGCCTTACTCCTCGGCTTCACGGGGGTTCTCGCCGGCGCCAACCTTGTCGCCGTCGGTGTCCGCATGACGGACCACCCAGCGCCCAACTTCCCTGCGGCTTTCGGCGGCGCACGTGGTCTCGCAGCGTTCGCGCGCCGCAACACCGCCGCCGTGGGGCTCGTCATGGCTTCCTGTGCCTTCACGTGGGTCTCCGGCGAGGCAGGCCCCGTGCTCTGCTTTGCCATGTTGGCACTACTCGTGCTCGGAGTCTCCCTGATCAACATGGGAGCTCGTGGTGAATAACTGGTTTTCAGTTCTTTGAATGCATTGGTCTGAAGCCCTGAATTGCCACTGTGATTGCCACGTACTATTGCTGGAGAATCTTTGTCGTGTTATTTGCTTTATTAGTTGGAGTAATAAAGTTGTGATACAGTAGTGTAAGCGTTTTCCTTTCCTACTTTGCCATGCATTTTGCAATTCTGTTCCTTTTGAACGACGATATGAGTCTGTCTATGAGCATTTGGTCAAATGCAGTCATGTCTGTTTGTCTGTAACCTGGGCATCATGTGTTTGAGTATCGATCTGTTTTGTCATGTGTCCTAGATTTGTTCAATGGAATGTCACTGAACTAAGAATGACCTCGATCAGGCACGAAGAAAATAGCAAACTGTGGTGGGGTATATGCACTGCACGCTGAAGATTCTGAATCCTTTTTCACCTGTCTCTGATCTGAATAATTTTCCAAATCTCTTCGGACACAAGTGCATGTAGGTCCCTACTGCCAAATGCTTCATGGACGAATCAGTGCTAGGCAATATGAATTGACCCCCTTTTTTTTTTATCTATATAGAATCAAGTTAGTGCATGCTTTATCCTAGCTAGATCTTGCATCAGAAAATTAACAGCACATGGACCTGGCCTCTTCTGGCGCAAGGGCTGCGGTTGGTAGTAGCCGTAGTTGTCGTGCACACGGGGTCGGCCGGGGAGCTGCAGGCCGGCGACAATGACCCGCTTTGGTTGCTCGCTTGCTTGCTTTTCTTCAGCTCTAGTAGATAGAGAGGACTCTTGTTTGAATGGATCTGCCTGCGCACTGTGCGTTGGCGTCGAGTGAGGCCCGAGTTGGTGGTCGAGATCGATGGACCCAACCCGACAGGACGAGGCCGACCCGTGACCACGGCGAACCCGATCGGGCCGTCGGTTGAGGCCTTGATGGTGGTGAACAAACTGGGTGTCAGTTTAGGAGCTTGTGTGGCTGGCTGGACCGACACGTACGCAAGCACTAGTAGGAGTACGCAACACACCGTGCCGGCCGCTCCGCCCAGCCAAACAGACCCCGCGCCAGTTGACGCGCTCACCCCTGCTTCCGTCCGGTCCCGTCTGCCTCGCACCGTGAAGAATTTCCCTAGCTATCGGCTGCTGGCTGCAGCGCCGCCGCTCTGGGTAAGAAGACGTACGTCGAAGATGTCACGGCCCACTAGGTCGTCGAACTGGTTGTACGAACGCGGCGGTGCTGATGTACCCGTGGTACCTTTCACTTTCACTCTTTTAGGGCGTGTTTGATGTTGGCCCCGCAGCGTCCCTAGGCGTTGGATTCCGATCGTCTGGGGCTGGCGATCACTTGCCTAGCATGCAAGCACAGGCCATGGCGGTATACAAACATCTTCTCAGCGTGTATCACCATCGTTGCTTAGCATGCAAGCACAGGCCATGGCGGTATCCAAACATCTTCTCAGTGCGTATCACCATCGCTCGTCACCTGGCCCCCTCCCCCTGCCCCCCACTCAGATCTGTCGATCTCATCTCTTCCCCGTTTGTATCCTCTTGTAGTCTCTCTCGAATGTGTATGTATAGGTTAGTTTATAAACTTTGTGCACACAAGTTATTCTATACTCTCTCCGTCCTTAAATAACTATCTTTCTCACTTTCTGAGAAATAACTTGAATTAATTTTATATAAAAAATTATTGATATTGAAGGACCGAGAACGGCGACCAGAGGGAGGGGTGAATGAGAGCCAAATAAAAATCAACTCAAAGACTTGACCCTTGTCCCAAAATCACACCCAAAACTTGACCTCGGAAGAACCGATTCGCACACGACCTAACAAGTAGGTGGACACCTTAGGAAGACCCCTAACGGTGCAGCGGAGCGGTCGGAGAAGATGGAGAACGATCGAAGTCACGAACTCGAAACCGATACACCGAGAGCGGTACTCTCAACCCCTAGAGAGAAGAGGCAAGAGAACACCCAAAAATACTTATGAGAACTGGTCTCAAAAGTACCTAATCATGTTCCTTACGTGAATACGAATCCAACGCAACAAACGAAACTTGATTCGGAGTTCGGACGAGAGAGAAACGAGCACATGACTACTTCAGTCAGTGACCATAGGACCATGCAGAGTGGTCTGGTGGTATGGTCCGGAGGTACCACAGGACTATGCAGAGTGGTCCGGTGGTATGGTCCGATGTTAAGTGCTTCCCTGCAGATTTTCGGCCTGACCACAAGACCACTCGCTATGGTCCGGTGCTATGGTCCGGTGCTAAGTGCTTCCCTGCAAATTTTCGGCCAGACCACAGGACCACTCGCTATGGTCCGGTGGTATGGTCTGGTGCTAAGGGCTTTTCTGCTAGAATTTGGGCAGACCACCGGACCAATGGGCTATGGTCCGGAGCCTGTGCAAAGTGGTCCGACGCTTGGTCCGACGCTCACGAACAGAGCGCAGAAAACCCGCGAAAACCGATTTCACTCCGCCAAATCTTCCCAAAACTCAACCAAATGAACTCCAACTGCAACCAAACTTTGTAGGCATGATCCTTGTACAGTTGGGGAGCTATCCCGAGGAAATCATCGCTCAATTTGGAGAGGATAAACGGGAACACTCGGATTTGGGGGAGAAGAGAACAAAACAAAGAACGCTGCAAAGAAATCGCCCGATCTACGCACTCGTGAGGTTTGAGGAAAATTCCTTCGGTGCAAAGATGCTCCTCACGAATACGAACAACTCGGTTCAAACGGATTTGCAAGAGCTACTCCCTACAAAGAGAAATCATCCAGGAAAAGAGGGAGCAAAAGCAAAAATGCGAAGAACACAAGCAAAACGGGACGCAATCACGAAATCGAAGCCGCCATGGCTTACGGAGGTTACGGCCTCCGATTCCTCGCAACAAAAACGAGTTCTTACAAAGGTTGATGAAATTAACCTAGGGATCTCATGAACTAGAGAGAGGTTAGAGAGAGAGATGGGGCAAATGATTAGGGTTCAAGAGATAGGATGAGGATACCCCTTCATCCTCTATTTATTAGAGGCTTTGGCTATTTCCCAAAGACCCCCCTAGATATAATGAGTGAACTACCTAGCCTAAGTATTGCAGTCCAAGCTCCGGTAAATATCTTCCTCGATTTGAATGGACGGCCCCGCTTCCTGCCAGGAGTTGTCGTCGCCTCGACGCAACCTTCAAGATTCCGCCACGTGCCATCCCCGCTTCCTCGGAAGCTCCGCCCGAGTTTTGAGGCCCAAACCCGCGAAACCCGCCACCGGTAGCTTTCGGCTCAACTACCGAACCCCGAGTTTTGCGGCCCAAACTCGAAAACCGACGCGGATGGTTTTGAGGCCCAAACCATCAAACCACTCGACGCGAGCCACCTTGTCTTCGCCCGGTCGGACTCCGAGTCCCCTGAGCCTCCGCTCGACTCGCGCGTCCACCGTTTTGACTTGGTCGACTCGGTCTACCTCCATGTCTTCTCGCACTCGCCGGTGCCAAGTACTAGCCACCACAGCTAGTCCGCCGGCGCCCATGGTCCCTCAGTCCGAGCCCCGCTTCCGCCCTTTACCGCTCTCAGTCCATCGGCACAGCAAGTCTCTACTCGACCTTCTCTACGCCATTGACCACTGTCACTAGGCATAGCACCTGCAAACCACAAGCCGATAGACAGACACACATTTGCTTTCACAAAGAGGTTAGAAGTAACCGCTCAAACTGAAACACTCATGTGTTGGTCAATCACTCATCATCAAAACTGAACATCATGGGCACATATCAACCATGTGTTCGCAGATATTTATGATACATAATTGAAATCATTAGATAGATCTTTTTATCTAGTTTTTTTAATAAATTTATTTGGAGACACAAATGTTACACATATTTTATATAAATCTAGTCAAAGTTGTGACACAAAAATCTAAAACGATAGTTAATAAGGACGGCAGCAGTACAACATATAAATGCTATAAAAAATAAATAAATAAAAAATGAAAGAAGGATTAAAAAAATAAAAAATTGAAAGAATACTAAAAATCACATAAAAATAAAAAGGAATAAGAAAAAAACTGTTTGCGTGCAGCAAGAGTGGGTGCATTGCATGCAGGAAAGCGCTGTGAAAAAAATGTTGCGCGGGCGGGAGGTTCGCGGACGCGCGCACGCATCAAGCGAAGAACACCCGTTGCGATTCTATTTGCCCCACTTGTTCTTGTTCCCCCACCTAGTGTCACTGTCAGCCTGTCACGTTTGATGTGGTCAGTCCACGGCCCTGGGTATTATGTGGGCCCCTGTTTAAAGAAACCATCACCATAGCAGCACGCTCTTTAAAAACCCATATCAGGGCACGACTCAGATCGGGTATGGTAAGTCACGGCTTAACTTGCGGCCATGTATCCGGCGTCCACGAATCATCCGACGGCCGGTAACGTTTCATTTTCCCTCCCTGAGATAGGCGGGAGTGGCTGGTTCATTGGCGCGCCGCGCTGGTTTCCCGCGGGCTGCGTCGACGGCGCCCGCTTCCCGTCGTCCCAGGACCGCACGCCGCCCGCCACCCAGCCACCGAACTGCACAGCACCGACACCGGGGCCGTGCGTCGTGCTGGTTTCCAGTCGCCTGTGCTACTTGGCGCCCGCTTCGCTTCGTACAGAGGGGCCGAGGAATCCGCCGCCCGCTGCGCGCAGGAGCCGAGCCATTCAGTTACGCAGCACGGACGCCTGGACGCTGGGACGCCGCTCGACAACATTGCTGCTCGCCCAGCACACCGTCAAGGGGCTCATCAGAAAAAGTATCTGACCTCTCACTCTCACATTCATGTATTTTGTATTGACTTCACTTGCAACAATATTTCCATTTGTACCTAAAATCGAAATAGTACATGCAGTCTATGGGTGTGTGGTTTGACATATTAGGATTAAATATGCAAAATACAATTAGCCAATGCAGTAGTCCAGATAGCGTTAGAAAAAGCTCTATGTATGCAATCCAATCTTCAGAAAGTATTCAAATGCAGTTCATATAGGCTCACTGCTTGTTTATTGATTTAATACAATTCATATAGGCTCACTGCTTGTTTATTGATTTAGAAATGACCTGTTTATTATTTATAGCAAATCTGCAATCATGTGTTGTCTATTATGTGTAGTAAAGTTATTCTTTTTTACAGAACTTGACGAGAAAATTTGATTTATGTTAAAGGCAATGTCAGAATTTGACAAGGGAACACCTCAAGTTGGTTTGAGGTTTAAAAATCCAGATGAAGCTTGGCAGTTTTGGGTGACATATGGGGGCTGTACCGGCTTTGATGTGAGGAAAAGATATACAAATTTCAGCAAATATGATCGCAAGGTAACTTCATGCAAATATGTTTGTGCTAATGAGGGTTATCGGAGAAAAGTGGAAAGAGATCATGTGACAAAGTTTAGACCTGAGACAAGAATCGATTGCAAAGCACGAATGACTATCACATTTGACCGAGGTGAAGGAAATTATGAAGTTACTGATGTTGTCCTTGAACACAATCACTTGCTTCACTTGCCTGAAACTCGACACTTGATGGCATCACAAAGGAAAATTTCAGAATTGCAGGCTTTTGAAATTGAGACCGCCGATGATTCTGGAATTAGACCAAAAGCTGCCCATGAATTGACTATCCGTCAAGTTGGAGGACCATTTAACCTTAGTTATACTTGCCGTGATCGCAAAAATTATTTACAGAGCAAGAGGCAGAGAGAGTTAGCTTTTGGACAGGCTGGTAGTATGTTGAAATATTTTCATGACAAGATCTCTGAAAATCCATCATTCCAATATGCTTTGCAAGTGGATTGTGATGAGCATATAACCAACATATTCTGGGTTGATGCCAAAATGATCCTTGATTATGCATATTTTGGTGATGTTGTGACATTTGACACAACTTTTGGAACAAATAAAGAATACCGATCATTTGGTGTCTTTCTTGGGCTCAATCATTTTAGAGAAACCACTATTTTCGGTGCTGCAATTCTCTTTGATGAAACTGAAGATTCATTTACATGACTTTTTGACACCTTTATAGCAGCTCACAATGGCAAGCAGTCGAAAACTATTTATACAGATCAAGATGCTGCTATGAGAAAAGCTATAAAGAATGTATTCATTGAATCATATCATGGGCTGTGCACATTTCACATAATGCAAAATGTCATCAAACATTTATCAATGAAGGGCCAAGAAGAAGAAGCAAAGGGTGACCAGGAAGATGGAGAGGATGACCAGGAAGATGAAGAACCTCATATTCTCGCTGATTTCAGTGCTTGTATGTATGGCTATGAGGACAAGGAGACATTTCAAGAAGCGTTTGACATTATGAGAACAAAAATGCACAAGCAAACTTGGTTGGATAATATCTATAAGGTGAAAGAAAAGTGGGCTGAATGTTATATGAGAGATGTTTTTAGTTTAGGAGTAAGAAGTACACAACTAAGTAAGAGTTTTGACAATGCGTTGAAGAACCATTTGAAATCAGATTTTGATATTGTTCGATTTTTGAGACACTTTGAGAGGGTAGTGGAAGACAAAAGAATAAATGAGTTGGAATCTGAATTGGAGGCAAGGAAGAACATACCAAGAATGCTAATGTGCACTCTTATGTTGGTGCAAGCAAGTAAAATATACACACCGACTATTTTTGAAGCTTTTCAAAGAGAATATGAAAGATCTATGGCTGCATGTACAAGAGTATTAGGAGACAACACATATGTTGTTGCTGTTGGGAGTCTCCATGGAGATCTGAGATTTGAGGAGGAGCGCATAGTGACAGGTAACCCTTTAAATTAGACAGTTTTTTGTAGTTGTGGAATGTTCAATAGGGTAGGGATATTATGTGCACATGGTCTAAAAGTTCTTGATTTAATAAACATAAAGATGTTGCCAACATACTATATCTTAAAGAGATGGACTAGAGAAGCGCGCATCGGAAGTATACAAGATAGGCAAGGAAAAAATGTGATAGAAAACCCAAAACTGGAAGCTCAACAGAGATTGAAGTTTTTGTCTCATAAATTTTACAATTTGGCATATAAAGTTGTTGACTCTCAAAAATGTTGCTTGTTGCTAGATAATGCACTTGATTGTCTTTGCACACAAGTTGAGGATAAACTTAATGTATCTAGCTGTTCTATGAATGAAAAACTAACAAATGAACAAGAAAATGCTGACCCAAATGAGAACCAAAGAGATGGTTTGCTTAGTGCTGTAAAGCTGAAGAAAAAGGAGGTCCAGTCAAAAAATTCGAAGAAAAAGAGGACTTGGATCGATAAGCTACAACATAAGGGAAAACGCAAGCAAACAAAATCTACCATACCAATAAAAAAAGGAGCAAAGGTATGCTGCAAACTTGTAACCTATTCATTTATAAATGTTATTTTTAATGTAAATCTGAATTAATCATTTTAATTTCATTCGCAGCAACAAAAGAAAAAAGTCGTTGTTCAGCCCCAAGTCCAATTGGAGAATAATGACAACAACAAAGAAGCAAGTCTGCAGTCCCAAGAATTCAATGGCATTACCAAATTTACTCAACTCATAACAACTGCAACTCGTGTGGATGATGACCTTCAGTTCTAGTATGTATAGGCTAGTAAGATAGAAATTTGGACAGGGCTAACTATAGTCGTTTGTGGTCTAAATGTAGTCTTTTGTGGCCTAAATGTACATGTGAAATGGCCTCTAAGAGTAGCACACGTTGGGGCTTTAGTAGTAGCAATATTATTTGAATTGGAACACACAAATCTGAAGCATGCTTATCTCTTTACTAATTGTGTGCTTAACAAAATGTGTTTGTTTGTGTGCAAATCTGATGTATTTACATACCCTCAAAATGGCTTATTTCAGTGCAAATCTGATGGCTACAACTGCAAAGTGCTATTCTCCATTAACAGAGGGAATATCTCAACACACAAAGGAGACATCAGTATGCTGCAAATCTGATACAATTCAGGTATTAATTTTCACAAGTTTTGTCGATGCAAGATAATGCATCTTCCTTTCATTGTATATGCATGAAGAATCTGACATGGTTACAATAGGTATTCTATACAAAATCTAATTACATGAACCATCAACAAATCTAAGCAATGGAACATTGAAAGTCCATATAGAAATCTCCACGACATCAGCATGCCTCCTGGACAACCATGTCTACAACCATCTCCATCACAACACACAGAGCTTCATCTCCTCTACGACAGCGTGGTGCCGGAGAGCAGCGTGTCGGAGAGCTCCCTGTTGTACCTCGCCGTGGGTATTCCTCAGCTCGGCTTCTACGGTCTCCGGGGAGACGCGAATGCGGGCGTGGCGTAGAAGGCTGCGGCACGGGACTTCCTCAGCTGGACTTCCACCCCATCGAGGGAGGAGGAGGCGTGAGTGGCGGCGTGCCGCAGGAGCGCGCAGCAGCACGACTTCCTACGGCGGCGCGAGGAGCGGTGCGGCGGCGCCTGGTGCGGAAGTGCTCGCCTGCAGCGGCCAGCATGAGGAGATGCCGTGAAAAAGTGAGGGGGATTTTTTAGTCGTCGGATGGTGGTTCAACGATGGATATAGGGCCGCATGTTACGGCGTGACTTAGCCGAGGGTTACTGAATCTGAGTCCGGCATTGCTTTCGTCTCCGGTAACGTTCCTTCCCCGACTCATACCGTGTTTTATTCGACTCTGATTTTGGCCGGAAAAGAGCTGCTCTTTTCTGCGTACAGATCATTTTTTTTTTCTTTTTGGTTGATCGATTGGTCTCGGTTGTTGTCCACGGCACCGTCAATGTCGCGTTCCGAAAATTTTCCCCATTTCTGTCACATGAGCACATTACGTCCTTGTTCCATGATTCCTGTGAGCCTGAAAATGCAAAGCTCTTGTTGGTTGGTTTGCTGCTTCTCAATTAAACAGCGAGGCCGGCGATGACAACTCCGGGAAGCAGGGCAATGGCCATCGGCTTCATCGTCATGCTGCTTTCTGTCAGCGCGGGCATCCTCTGCGGCGCCGGTGGCTTCGGTTAACTCCTCAGCTTCATGGGGTTCTCGCCAGCGCCAACCTCATCGCAGCCGGCGTCCACATGGCCGATGTCCCTGCGGCTTTCGGCGGTGCACGTGCTCTCGGAGCGTTCTGGCGCCGGGCTCGTCGTCGCTTCATGTGTCGTCACGGCCGTCTCCGGCGAGGCAGATCCCGTGCTCTGCTTCGGCATGTTCGCTCTGCTCCTGCTCGGGGTCTCCCTGATTCACATCGGAGCAGCTCGTGGTGAATAATTGGTTTTCGAATGCATTCATCCTCGATTGAATCCTGAAACCGCACCGTTCTGTTGAAGCCCGCTCTCATCGGAAGTCAACCACTGCCGCCGCCGCCGCCGCTGCCCCTGTTTCGAAGCCTGCTTCTGAACTCGACTGGGTGTGTATCACCGATTGGAAAGCCACCACGCCGCGTCTGTTTAATACTGTTGCCGGAGAATCTTCTGTAATGTTGTTATGTGCCTTGGCTGGAGTAATAAAGCTGTGCTGCTGTAGTGCAAGTGTTTTCCTTGCCATAATAGTATTTCTTTTGAACGATTATGTAAGTGAGCAGTGATTATCTATAAGAAATTTGGTTAAGTGCATTCATGTCTGCAACTTGAACGCCATGCCTGTTTGCGAAATGTCCGAGATTTGTTCAATGAAATGAATGGTATACGGCAACTGATGTTGTTACTCGTGGCGTGCTGCGCGCAGCTCAAACCCAAGATACAAAAGCGCTCTGACGAACTGCACCTTCGTTTCGGACCACAAGTAGGCTGCATTGCAATGCAACTCTGAGAGGTCGGTTTGGCAGTGATTAGTTGGAAATAAACAGAGTACTAGTAGTACATACTAGTAGAATTGATAAAAAGGGCTGCGTTGATTTGATGCTTTTGACAAACAATAAAAAGGGAGCTTAGATGTGCTTTCCCCAATCTGCTCTTTCCCTATCCATGGACGACCAACCCGATCCTACACCCGCCCCTGGAGTAGACTCCTATATTTGTGTCTGTCTGACAAGAGGAAACTACGACAGTACTTGAACTTGTTAAGTGTGCAAGCAGTTGGTGCGTCCAGTCCAGCGAAGGGATCGATGGAAACATGATTAAGAAATGATGTACTGTACTAGCAATGGGAGAGTATGTTGTTAGGTGACCCTTATCATCATTTTTGTTCCTCTGTAATATTGCAACCGTTCCACCATGCTTTCTGAGAATCTCTCTAAGAAGTGGGAGTGGTATCGTGAGGAGTGAGTTTTACTGAGCAATCAATCACTCAATCCGATAATAAGTGAAAAAGGCATGGGAAACCGATGCCTTTGGTCGCGCGAGTCCACGGCAGTCGGGTCCAGTTGCCCTCGGCGTCCATCGAACCGAACCGCGCCGTGTGCCGCAGCCGCACGGCACAGACAAAGCAGAAGGGCACTCTGTACAGTACAATTGCTGATTGAAAACACTACTACTTACTGTCTAAGAAGCATGAACTGTGCATCGGTGTTGACCCATGACCAACCAACCGATCAACCCATCTCGCAAGCCGAAAGCCGCATCGTTTGCCGCCTGGCGGCCTCCCTTGCGTTGGGCGGGTTTCTTCCGGTCCCAGCGCGGGCGTCAGCTCCACCGGCGGCTTCGCCTTGCTTCTCAGCTTCGCCGGGGTGCTCGCGGGCGCCAGCATCATCTTCGTCGGCGTCCGCGTCGCCGACAACCCAACGGCGCCCGCAGGCCAACCCGGGGTGCTCGCCGCGGGTGTACGCTGCCTGCGCCGCAACCTCGCTCTCGCGGGCATCCTTTTGGCTTCCTCTGCTGCCAGTGCGACGGCGGCGGCGGACAGGGAGGCGGCCCCGGTGCTCCTCTGCTTCTGCACGTTTGCTCTGCTACTGCTGGGGCTCTCACTCGTCAACGTCGGAGTTCTTCTTCTTGCGGAATAGGAACAGGAACACGAACATTAGTAGTTGGTGCGATTCTTGGAAGCATTCAGCTTCTCGCTTGATTCCTGATTCAGTTCAACAGTATTGCCTTGAAGGCTCAAGCACTGAGTTGGTTGCCAGTCGGCCACTGGTCACCACCACTGCAGCTGTAAAGTGCGCTTTAGGAGGTGTAATTTTATCATGTCTTGTGAGCTCAAATGTCCATTGATTGAGCTGCTATGCTAGAGTGTATAGATGTTTTTTCCCCACTACTGGTCATGTAAGATAATACTAGCAGTCTTCGTTAGAGTGCTCGGTTAATTCCAGACAGACCGATGAACGCGGAAGCATAACCACCATACGCAAACGAGAACGACACTTAGGCATGATGTTTTTTTAACGAGGTTCAGCGATGTGCCTAATCCTCGGGGCAATGACTACGGGCGCTCATCCCCATAAACAGCAGCTACACCGGCATCCGGGCGATCCCGCGGCCTCGCCGCCACCCTAAGCAGTCGCCAAGTCGTCTCATGGTTACTACAGGGGTTTCTCATATTTATGGCCCCCTAGGATACAGAGTTCGACTCCAACTCTATCCTAGCCCCTAATACAACTCAAGTCCAACGTAACCAAAACTCTACACATATTCGACACATATCGAACAAACTCCACCTTGACGAATATGCACGCCATCTTGAAGTCATCATGCGCGAACCTCCGTGTACCTAGACTTGAGCCGTCTCCATCCGCCGCTCACTTCGAACGGTTTGATGAGGCTGATCGCACAACCGCATCACCACCAGGATAGAACACTGCCATATTTGCATTGCCATCCATGACTCCACCTTCAACAACGCTTCCTTTCAGCTTGTATTGGTGCACGCCTGACTTCTCATCAATCATGATCGTCTTGTCTCCATGCATGACTCTCAAGGTCTTCTTACCAGGAACCGTCTGATATAACCAGCCTTCTTCATGCAATAAACCAAGCGAAATTAAATTCCTCGTAAGCCCCGGCACATGCTTCACACCTTTAAGCAGCATCTCTTCACCATCACACAATTTGTACTTGATGTCGCCCACTCCTTCAGCAAGATAGCCTGAACCATCTCCCAAGTAAGCAAAACCACTTTCTTTCTCAGTGTATGATGAGAATAACTCCTTCTTTGATGTTGCATGAAACGAGCTAGCAGAATCTAATAACCACCATTTACAAGACTCTTCACTTGACATTGTGAGAAGTTCACCATCAATATCCGAGTCATCTTTCTTATTGGCAATCACAACACTTACGGATCCTCCATCCTTCTTCAGTTCTGGACAGTTCCTCTTCACATGTCCAAAGTCGCCACACTTATAGCACCGCAGACCCTTCTTCTTGTTGCCTCTCTTATCTTCCACTCTACGATCACCTCTGACTAGGTAAGCATCACCAGAAGAATCTTCCGTTGCATTGTTCTTCCTCCGTTGATCATGAGCAAGCAACGCAGCAACAATATCCTCCATCTTGATGTCCTCCTTCCCATACGTCAGTGTAGTAACCAAGTGCTCATAAGACTTCGGCAATGAACACAGATGAATAATAGCCTTGTCTTCATCATCAATCTTCACCTCAACCTTCACAAGATCAACAACCAATTGATTGAAGACATTGATGTGCTCTGTAAGATCTGACCCCTCCTGCATCTTCAAGCCAAACCATTTCTGCTTCAGATACAGCTTCTGAGTCACCGTCTTGGACATGAACTAACTGACCAACTTGTCCCAAATTTTCTTCGGTGAATTTTCCTCCATGACATGGTACATGATCTGATCAGAGAGACACAACCTGATAGTCGCACATGCCTGTGCCTGCATCTCCTCCCACTTGTCATCATCTACCTTCTCCGGCTTAATCCCGCTGAGCACCTTCGAGATACTCTGTTGAGCCAACAGATCCTTCACCCTCGTGTGCCACAGCCCTGTAGGATCTCAGGAAGGGTAAATAGCCTAGAGGGGGGGTGAATAGGCCTGAAAAAAAACACTTCAAACAAGTGTCAAACACCAGGGCGGCACTGCCGGCCTCCAAATAATATGCAGAATGAGAAGAGGTTTGGCAGGGAGATACTTGGTACCAATGTGAGTCATTCCCTGCAAAATCAACACAAGAACCAGTTCGAAGACTGGTTAACACAGAAATCACTTCTTTCCTTGAATCGCCAACACAAACCCTAGCACCAGAAATATTCCAAGAACCAAAGGCTAGGGGACCAGCACACAAGAGACAATGATTTATCCCGTGGTTCAGCTCGCCACAAAGGCTTACCTAAGTCCACGTCGTTGAGGTGCCACAAAGGCTAGGAGCTTTGCAACTCCAACTCAATCTCAAGTCAAGGAAGTGAATCCTTGATATGAGGGGCAATTCCTTATATTCACACAGCGATTACAAACCTCCCTAGGCTGCCACAAACAAGAGGCAAGCTCTAGGGCGACGCCTAGCCGGCTAGGAGCAAGCTCCAAGGGTAACAAACCCTAGCACCGCCGGCCAAACGAGAACCACAAGCTCTTAGACTTTGGGAAGTAGTAGATCCGCTCTCTAGGAGTGTTTTGCTGCCTTTTCCTTCAAGAATCTATGGTTGGAAGTGTGGGATTGCTTGGAGGGTGAAGGTCAACAATGGAGTGAGAGAGAGGGAGAGAGAGCTCTGTTTCAAACGATCGGATTGCGAGGAAGACGAAGGGGTACTGGACTGGTGAGGTGGAGAGCTTTCCAGCGTCTATTTATAGTCAAGGAAATTCGCTGGGTATAGAGGGCGGCACTGCCGCCCTAGCTCAGTGTGTCTGCTGGATAGGAGTTTTGGCCTGGACACTGAGCTAGCTGAATGTATGTCAGAGATATAGATTTAAGCATGTGATTCACATCTGACCAAACAGCATTAGAATTCCCCTTAATAGTACGACATACCTATACTCAAATTCAAACCATAAATGAATTTAAACCTTTGACAAGTAGAGTAGCCACCGCTGCAATTGGGGTACCTCCACCTTCTCTATGTCTTTCCTCTTTTTGTTAGTACCTGCTTGTCATCTCAATAGATTTAATTAGTTCTTGAATTAAGCGGTCATCAACACCAAAACCCACTTAGGGCTTGATTGCACTTTCAATCTCCCCCTTTTTGGTGATTGATGAAAACCCAATTCAAGCTTACAAAAGAATAGTCATAAATCTGAGAAGTACAATCATGGGTGTAGAGAACTCCCCCTAAATATGTGAATTGAGATTTGACTTCTCAAATTGGTATTAGAAACCAAGTTTCACATATTCAAAGTGATTTGGGGCGTCCCCCTACATCCATGCTTGCTGTGGGGTGCTCAAAATATGTGTCACAGAATAAGACGTGATGCATATGACAGTTTATATGAAATAAAAGCACTCAACCCTGGCTATAACAGTCAGGTAACAACAAGTTTTCTACACAAGCTAAAACAGGTCTAAAACAACACAGGCACAGATAAATGATAAGCTAAATTGAAATCCACAAATACATGTCCATATCCAACATAAATAGAGTCAAACTGGTGCCTTATTACATAAAATAGAGTTTTGCGGCGGCACTCAACCTCACAAGCTAATCAACTAACTCTCAACGGATATGACATGAAGCTCAAACTGCAGCGAAAAAGATTTGATCCCCCTAAACTTCTCCCCCTTTGGCATCAAGCGCCAAAAAGAGAAGAAAAAGAAGGGGAACCAATCACTCCTCATCCTCATCATCACTGTAGATAACTGCACGGCCAGCTCTGTGTGTAGTCTGTGTAAAGCGTGGACCACGCTGACGGCCTGAACGGCGAGGTGGAGGCGCGGCTGAAGATGGCCCTGCAATCTCCTCCTCAACCTCCCGCTGCTGCTGACGACGTGGCCTCCTGCCATACACACGGTCACAAGGAGCCCACTGAGAACTGTCCCACTGACCCTGCTCTCTGATCTCATCATCATCCTCATCATCATCATCATCATCATCATCATCATCACTGGAAGCTAACAGACATGGCAAGTTAGGGAACATAGGCGGGTCTCCACTGGTGGAAGTGGTGGGAGACCCGCCATGTCCCTAGCTCCCATGATAGCATCTCTGTTAGCAACCTGTTCCTCATAAGTGATCCTGGCCTGATAAGTGCATGTAGTAAAGATGGCCTTGATCCACTCTCCAAACTTCTTCATTCTTCTCCCGCTCCTGGATCTGACATGTGAGCGAGAGTGAGAACGAGAACCCTCAGGAATGTCCCTCTGCTTGTGAGAAGTGCCACCACTTATAGCAGGTGGAACTGGTGGAGCAGCAGCTGATGATGCACCTCCCCTGGTCTTCTTGATCACACACATGGTGTGCTCACAATCCTTGGGAAATCTCATCCCAGTGACTCTCTCAATCACAAACTGCAGATAAGGAGCATAAGGTAGCCTCCGCCTAGCATCATCCAAAGCTGTAGCAAGCTCAACCCAGATGAACCTAGAGATGCTGAACCTCTCACCATTGGGAAACCGAGATAGAACATTAGTGATGTATCCATTAAGATAAGTAGCATTGTCCTTTGGATTGAGGGTTACCCTGATGAAGTTGTTCAGAATATAGTGGAGGCTCCTGAGGTTGGTCCTGGAGTAGTTGGGCACAACATCATCCTGATCTTCCCAAATGTAGCTCACTGTGTGTGGCTCAGCTCTAGCACCCTCATGGATACTAGGTAAAGCCCTATGCTCACTCCCAAAACCAAGAATCCGGCAGAAGGTGACATAATCACAACGGTAGTGGCGACCGTCAGTCATCCAATGAATGACATCCTCCTCCTGATCCCAAAAATATGTAGCATGAAACTGAGCTAGGATCTCTGTGTTCCAATCATACCTAAAGCCCATGATGTCAGTCATCTGAAAACGGTCACATACCCTGATAGCTCTAGTCAACTGAACCTCATGTCTACTCTCCAACTCAGCAAAGTCAATGTACTGCATCTTGCATATCTTGATAGTTGGCTTAGCATAGATAGCAGTAGCATAGAAGTTGGAATGAAATATATTCCAAAAGCGATACTCAATACCTCTCATCTTGGGCGCTGTGTAGGGATTAACTGCCCTAGCCTCCTTAGTAGCCTTCCAAGACCTGGAGTAGTCTGTGATAGCATGCTGAAAGGTGTCCTGAGGTGCTGTAAGAACAAACTCACCCTCAACCTCCTGAATGTACCTTGGATCAAACTCAGTGAGGTGATGAGGTGTCAATGGCCACTCAGGAATCTCATAGCCTGCCATCTGATTTCTCTCTTCTTCTGCAAAGGCTGCATCTCTGTCAAAAGGAACATGCGTCTTCCCACTAGCCTTGCGACTTGGCTCCTTGCCAACCCGCTTCCTCCTGCCACCGGCTGCACTTCCTTCACCATCGGGATACATCTATGCAACACATATAAAGACTAGATAAGAAACTGTATATGACAGTGTGTAGATGAAATTAAAAATAGAGGTTAAACAGAGGAAGAAATACAGAGAAGAACCCAAGTAGAGGCTTGCTGTTTGAATCAACAAGGGTAGGGCGGCACTGCCGCCCCCTGAGGCCGGCACTGCCGCCGTCAGGTGCTCCACTGGATCTTCTCTAGATCTCTTTCTCTGTCTAAATTCTGGTTTCAACTACTTCTACACCTTGTCAAAATTTCAGAATCACAGTCTATTTAAACAGAATATGATGTCCTAGCTAAGGATATGTAGGGTAAAATGTATTTAGGGCCAAAAAATTAGGATTAGGGTATGAACTTGACCCATCTGGATCTATTCTCTCCAGGAAGCAGAGGCATAGCAAATAGATTCTGCTAGGGGCGGCACTGCCGCCCTGCCTCTATTCACCCGAAAAGAGTGAACCCAAATCCATCGAGTCCAAGCCCTAAAACTAGTTCCAATCCCTTCATACACCTCCCAGAAACAGAAATCCCCAACTAGAATCATCACATTGCATAGATCGAACCGAAAAGGTTAGGTTAGGGTTTCACCTTGCTTCCAAATCGTGGGATTGAAGGGGAAAGAGGATAGGGCTTCCTTCCACAAGCAGCACGTCCACCAATCTCGCAGAAATTTGATGGTGGAGGGTTGAGGAGCGGCAATGCCGGCCAAGGGGACGACAATGGAGCTCCTAGGTCACCTCTATGGAAGAGAGGAGAGGTGAGGATTGTTCTGGTCGAGGGAGAGGCGGCGTGACCATGGGCACTCAGCATTGGAAGGGTTTTATAAAAGCCCACGGGTCCATGAAAGATTCACCCGAATCTGCCCAAAGGACAGAGGGCGGCACTGCCGGCCTGGGTATAAAACAGATACTGGACTAAATCCAGTTGGACTATTCACTATATTGGATATGGACATATATGCCTAAGAAACATGACCAGTAAGCATTCAACATTACAGACAATGGTCATGAGCCTTAGTTGGTCTTTTGAAAAAGGTTTTGAAACACAATATTGAATATTTTCATAAAGCTTTTCCTATGTCGCTAGGTTGACAAACAGATGTGTGCTATAGTTCAACCAAGGTTACGAGAGTCAAGAATATTTAGCTCACTACACAAAGCACAAAACCTTGTCTCATCTAGAGGCTTAGTGAAGATATCAGCTAGTTGCTTTTCGGTGCTCACATGACGAATTGCGATATCTCCTTTTAATTCGTGGTCTCTCAAGAAGTGATGACGGATGTCTATGTGTTTTGCTCTAGAGTGACTAACCGGGTTATTTGCAAGTTTAATGGCACTCTCGTTATCACACAAGAGAGGTATCTTGGTGAATTGACATCCGAAATCTTGTAAGGTTTGCCTCATCCAAAGTAGTTGAGCACAACACGCATCGGTTGCAACATACTCGGCCTCGGCGGTGGAAAGGGATACACAATTTTGCTTCTTAGAACCCCAAGACACTAGGGACCGTCCAAGGAATTGACATGTCCCCGAATTGTTTTTTCGGTCTACCTTGCAACTGGCATAATCGGAATCCGAATAGCCAAGTAGATCGAACTTGGAGCCCTTAGGATACCACAAGCCAAGGTTAGGAGTGTGTACTAAATTTCTCAAGATTCTCTTAACCGCCACCAAGTGGCACTCTTTCGGGTTAGCTTGAAATCTAGCACACATGCACACACTAAGCATTATGTCCGGCCTAGATGCACAAAGGTAAAGGAGAGAGCCAATCATGGAGCGATATACGTTTAGGTCCACGGCTTTCCCTCCAACATCAAGATCAAGATGTCCATTGGTTGGCATTGGAGTTTTGATGGGCTTCGCATTCACCAAGTCAAACTTCTTTAGCATGTCTTGAGTGTACTTGGCTTGGCATAGAAAAGTCCCTTCCTTCAATTGCTTGATTTTAAAACCAAGGAAGAACTTGAGCTCACCCATCATGGACATCTCAAACCTCTTAGTCATAGTCCTACTAAACTCCTTACAAAAAGAGACATTAGTACTACCAAATATTATGTCATCGACATATATTTGGCACACAAAGATATCTTTATTGAACTTGTAAGTAAAGAGGGTAGGATCGGCTTTGCCTATTTGAAAGCCCTGCTTGAGCAAGAACTCCTTAAGGCATTCATACCATGCTCTTGGTGCTTGCTTAAGCCCATAGAGCGCCTTTTGGAGTTGGAGGACATGGTTGGGGAACTTGGGGTCTTCAAAACCGGGTGGCTGCTCAACATAAACCAACTCTTGTATTGGGCCATTGAGAAATGCACTCTTGACATACATTTGATATAGCTTGAAGTCATGATGGGCAGCGAAGGCTAGAAGCATCTGAATTGCTTCAAGTCTTGCCACCGATGCATATATTTCTTCAAAGTCCAAGCCCTCGACTTGAGTGAACCCTTGAGCCACCAATATTGCCTTGTTCCTTGTTACCACACCATTCTCATCTTGCTTGTTGCGGAATACCCATTTAGTGCCTATCACATTGGTATTAGGCCTTTCCACCAAAGTCCACACTTGATTCCTCTCAAAGTTTAGCTCTTCTTGCATTGCCATAATCCAATCTGGGTCATCAAGTGCTTGATCTACCTTCAAGGGTTCCAAGGAGGAAACAAACAAGTAATAATGACAAAAGTTTGCTATATGAGAACGAGTTGTTACCCCCTTGCGGATGCTTCCTAGAATGTTGTCAACAGGGTGATCCCGTTGTATGGTTTGGCGTAATCTTGGATGTTCAACACCCCCTTGATCTTCTGTTGAGCTAGCATCTTGTTCTTGTTTAAATATAGGCTCTAGGTTCAACCCTTGAGGTGAAGGAGTCCTTACTGGACTGCTTGTTGCTGGTTCACTGGGGGCGGCACTGCCACCCTACTGAACTGCAGCAGGTGTTTGCTGCTGTTTGTTGTTGAGTATGACAGTGGAATCTTGAGCAGCGACACCTTGAGGTTCCTCATGATCAGCATCTTCTTCTTCTAATGGCCAAATCCTTGATTGCTTCACAAGGTGGATCCTCCTTTCCTACAACACTTGCATCAATTTGCTCTACTTGAGAGCCATTAGATTCATCAAATGTCACATCTATCGTGATCTCAACTCTACCAACGGTTTGGTTGTAGACACGATAGGTATGCTCATTTGATCCATAACCAAGTAATATGCCAATATCAACTTTAGGAGCAAACTTAGAGGTTTTGGATCTTTTGTTGATAATGAACACTTTGCACCCAAAAACTCTAAAGTAAGACACCTTTGGTTTGTTACCGGTTAGGAGTTCATATGATGTCTTTTGAAGTTTCTTGTGTAGGTAGAGACGGTTGATAGCATGACAAGCGGTGTTGATTGCTTCACACCAAAAGATGTCCGAAGTCTTGTATTCATCAAGCATTGTCCTTGCCATATCAATGAGAGTCATATTCTTTCTCTCTACCACACCATTTTGTTGAGGAGTGTAAGGAGCTGAAAACTCATGTTTGATGCCCTCATCATCAAGAAACTCTTCCACCATGGTGTTCTTGAACTCGGTCCCATTGTCACTTCTCACTTTCTGATTGGGAGACCAAATTCCTTTTGAGCCCTTCTCACAAAGGCTTTCACCTTGTCTTGTACCTGAGACTTATCATAAACAAAGAACACCCAAGTGAAACGAGAATAATCATCAACAATTACTAATCCATATTTGTTACCACCAATACTTATGTAGGCAACCGGTCCAAAGAGATCCATATGAATCAACTCCAAAGGTTGAGTGGTGGTCATGATGCTCTTTGGTGGGTGAGGTACACCTACTTGCTTTCCGGCTTGGCAAGCTCCACATATCCTATCTTTCTCAAATTGAACATTTGTTAGTCCTAGGATGTGTTCATTCTTTAGGAGTTTGGCCAAGTTCCTCATCCCAACATGGGCTAGTCGGCGATGCCATAGCCAACCCATGCTAGATTTTGCCACTAAACAAGTCTCAAGCTTAGCCTTACTTTTGTTGAAATCAACTAGGTAAAGCTTGCCCTTCAAACGACCCATAAAGACAATAGAGGAATCCTCCCTCTTAAGAACTTCCACACCCTCATTCGTAAAGAGACAATTGTAGCCAATCTCACAAAGTTGTGAAACGGACAACAAATTGTAACTTAACGAATCAACATGCAAAACATTAGAGATAGAATGATCTAGAGTTATAGCAATTTTACCAAGACCGATCACATCCCCCTTTGAGTTGTCTCCAAAGACAATGTTCTCACTTGCATCGGTTGAGGGGGTATATGAACTGAACATACTCCTTTCTCTAGTCATATGATTTGTACATCCACTATCAAGCACCCAACTTGATCCACCAGAGGAGTAGTCTTACAACACAAGTTTAGTTGCTAGATTTAGGTCCCTAAATATTCTTGGGGCCTTGCATGTTAGTAACAAGGGTCTTGGGAACCCAAATGAAAGCATTAATGTAAATATTCTTTCCATTTCCAATGTGTTGTTGTTCTTTAATTCAAAGCAAGATTTCAAACTTGAGCGAGATGCTTGAGCCTTGGATTGATATGAATATCTATTTGGAGTGGCCCAGATAGTTTCCTTTGGCTTCTGCATCTTATTCTTCACCTTACACACCACCTTGGTGTGCTTGCTGTGGGCAGTGGAATCATGAGTGACCTTCCCTTTATTGCGGGGAGTGGCACTGCCGCCCTTGGCTGGCTATGCTGCTTGGGGTGAGGCTTGTGCCACTTGCTGTGCAGGCCCCTCTGTACCCATTCTCCCACTGCTCACAAACTGAACACATTCAATTCCTTTGATAGTCATCCTTCCATTCTCTTTGCCTCCACGAGTGAGGCCAAGTCCATCTTTAATGAAAGGGTGTCTTCCATCCTTGAATTTTGGCTTCTTTGGTTGATCCACTTTGTCACTTGCTGATTTCTTATCATCATTGCTATTTTCATTTAGCAAAGCATTGAGCCTACCAATCTCCTTCTTCATGGCTTCCATATTAGCAAGGTTAGTGGAATAAGCATTTATATCAATTTCAAAACATCTTCCACAACCTTGGCTAGTGGAGGAAATAGAGGCATCCTTTAAGGTAGAGGGATGTGGGTTGCTCTCCCAAAGAAGGCTATATTGCAACTCTATTTCTTTGTGCTTTTCATCTAAGACACAATACTTTTCATGGAGTGAAATATTTTCCTTCTTTGTGAGAGCATGATCTCCTTGCTCTTTGGCCAAAGCCTTTTGCAAGGATTTCACCTCACTTCTCTCTTCCTTAAGAGCTTCTTTGTTGGCAATATACATTTTCTCAAGTTCATCAAGATCATTGTCTCTATTGTCCAACTCTACTTGGGTTCCCTCTAATTCCTCCTTTAGCTTAGAGATTATTAGTGTTATCTTTGGATTTAGGTTCTTTATGATTTCATCCATCTCTTCATCACTAGAACCTTCATCACAAGAGCTATCACTAATATCACTACAAGAAGCATCATGAGAGGGAGGAAGGGGCTTTGCTTTTGATTTTACCTTCTCACCCTTTGCCATGAGACAAATGTGAGGGGAATAGTAGTCATCATCATCACTTATGTTGTTGAAGAGCTTTGGTGTAGAGGATGGCTCTTGGATAGCAATTGTTGCGACCTTCTCATCCTCATCACTTTGGCTCTCTAGTGACAAATCCCACTCATGGCCGATATGGGCTTCACCCACTTGCTTGAATCTTCTCTTGTTATTAAACTTGCCATCTTGTCTTTCTTTCTTGCGGAAGATGTCTTTCTTCGCATTTGGACAATTAGCAATGAAATGCTCGGTTCTTCCACAATTGTAGCAAGTTCTCTTCTTCTTGATAGGAAATCTTCTTTTGGTGAACTTGTACCCATTTTGCTTCAAGCCCTTGTTGTACTTCTTAATGAAGAATGCCATGTCCTTGATTTCTTCAAAATCAGCCCCATCATCTTCATCATCACTTGAGGAGGAAGTAAAATCATCCTCTTGTTGCACTTGCTTCATTTTCTTGGGCTTGCTTGTAGATGCTTGCTTGCTGCCCTCTTTCTTGGTTGGGAAGCTTTTCTTGATTGCTTTGCTTGACTTGAGATCCACATCCTTGATCTTCATGCTATCAAGCTTTGATTGCAACTCTCCAAGCTTTCTTCTTTCATTTGCTTCCTCTCTTTGCATATCAAAGGTCAACAATCTACCAAGCACATCATTGGGAGTGAAATGCTCAAACTTTTTCTTGTCTCTAATCAAGGTGACCACGGTCTCATTCCTTGGTGAGTATGCTTCCAACATGATCTTCACAACCTTGTGATCATCAAGCTCCTCACAACCATATCCTCTAATTTTGCCAACCATGGTCATCAACCGGTCAAACATCTCTTGAGCACCTTCACCATCCACAATCACAAACCTATTGAGCTTGGCCATCATCAAATCAATCTTGGCCTTTCTCACCTTATCTACACCTTCATGAGCTAGGTGTAAGGTGTCCCAAATTTGCTTGGACACATCCACATTCATCACTCTATTGTACTCATTTCCATACAAAGCACTAAGGAGGATGCTTGTAACTTGAGCATTGAGATGGACAGCGATCATCTCCTCATTTGTTAGCTCTTCGGGATCCTTCGGTGCCTGCACACCTTTCACAACAATCTCCCAAAGACCGGGGTAAAGACCAATAAGGTAAGCCTTCATCAAATGCTTCCACTTAGCAAAGTTAGTCCCATCGAAATGAGGTAACTTGCCGGTGGGAACATTTACAAAAGACTTACGGTCTCGATTAGTCAAATGAGCATAATTGAAAGAGATGGCGGAGTAATTTTTCTTGTTGTTGCTGCTTCCATCATCTTTCTCCTTCTTCTTCTTTCCACCCTTGGAGTCATAGTAGGAAGCATCATCATCCCCATCTTCCGAGCTACTTGATAGCTCGCTAGAAGAAGATTCCTTGGACTTCTTTTCTTCCTTCTTCCTTCTTGCTGCCATTCTCTTGGCTCTTTCTTCTCTCTTGAGTCTTCTATCTTCTTTTCTTTGTTTCCTTCTTTTCTTTTCTCTTCTCTTTTCTTTTCTCTAAGTGCTTTTCTTTCTTTCTTTTCTTGTTGTTTCTCCACTTCGAAGGTGTTGACAGCGGGAAGTGAGGAGTAGCTTGAATCAGATAGATTGCTGCTACTCCCATCTTCCACCGCCACCTTGGCCGCTGCCTCACCAACTTGAGGCACCTCCGAACCTTGACCTGTTTCCATACTTCACGCGGTGAAGCGTATACGAAGTATCCTTGCTCTGATACCACTTGTAGGATCTCAGGAAGGGTAAATAGCCTAGAGGGGGGTGAATAGGCCTGAAAAAAATCACTTCAAACAAGTGTCAAACACCAGGGCGGCACTGCCGGCCTCCAAATAATATGCAGAATGAGAAGAGGTTTGGCAGGGAGATACTTGGTACCAATGTGAGTCCTTCCCTGCAAAATCAACACAAGAACTAGTTCGAAGACTGGTTACCACAAAAATCACTTCTTTCCTTGAATCGCCAACACAAACCCTAGCACAAGAAATATTTCAAGAACCAAAGGCTAGGGGACCAGCACACAAGAGACAATGATTTATCCCATGGTTCAGCTCGCCACAAAGGCTTGCCTAAGTCCACGTCGTTGAGGTGCCACAAAGGCTAGGAGCTTTGCAACTCCAACTCAATCTCAAGTCAAGGAAGTGAATCCTTGAGATGAGGGGTAATTCTTTATCTTCACACAACGATTACAAACCTCCCTAGGCTGCCACAAACAAGAGACAAGCTCTAGGGCGACGCCTAGCCGGCTAGGAGCAAGCTCCAAGGGTAACAAACCCTAGCACCGTCGGCCAAACGAGAACCACAAGCTCTTAGACTTTGGGAAATAGGTAGATCCGCTCTCTAGGAGTGTTTTGCTGCCTTTTCCCTCAAGAATGTATGGTTGGAAGTGTGGGATTGCTTGGAGGGTGAAGGTCAACAATGGAGTGAGAGAGAGGGAGAGAGAGCTCTGTTTCAAACGGTCGGATTGCGAGGAAGACGAAGGGGTACTGAACTGGTCAGGTGGAGAGCTTTCCAGCGGCTATTTATAGTCAAGGAAATTCGCTGGGTATAGAGAGCGGCACTGCCGCCCTAGCTCAGTGTGTCTGCTGGATAGGAGTTTTGGCCTGGACACTGAGCTAGCTAAATGTATGTCAGAGATATAGATTTGAGCATGTGATTCACATCTGACCAAACAACATTAGAATCCCCCTTAATAGTACGACATACATATACTCAAATTCAAACCATAAATGAATTTAAACCTTTGACGAGTAGAGTAGCCACCACTGCAATTGGGGTACCTCCACCTTCTCTATGTCTTTCCTCTTTTTGTTAGTACCTGCTTGTCATCTCAATAGATTTCATTAGTTCTTGAATTAAGCGGTCATCAACACCAAAATCCACTTAGGGCTTGATTGCACTTTCAAGCCCGAAGTTCTCGGTGTCATCGAACCTCGCCACCTTAAACTTGGACGACATCAACGCCATCTGCCTGTTGCCACAGATCGTCGAAAAACCACGTACCTTATGTACGCCCGCGTGCTCGCTCCACGCGCACCAAGCACGTCACCCACGCGCTTGTTCCTTGCTGCAGCACACACGCACCGCAGCACACACCTCCTGCACGTGCTGTGATCCGCCGTATGTCGCCGTCGCCGCCGTACACCGCCTGTGCAGAGCCACGCCGCTTGCAAGCCCCGTCGATTATCCCGCCGCTCGCACACGACAAAATCAACCCGCTTGAGCGCCGCCTGCAGATCACCACAACTCCAGAACCTCAAGTTCACGAGCTGTCAATTGCTTTGATCTGCAATGTACCGTGGACTTCTCTTGGTTTTATGGATACTGTACAGATCGATACAGTCCAAATAGAAATCGGACTTCAGCTGCCACCTTCGTATCTACTCCGTACTGCACAATTCTAAATAGAATCGGACTCTGCCTGTCAACCGTGCCGTACTTGTCTCATCAGAAACGGATACGAGTACGAGGTGTCGTGTATCAATATTGTTGGACTCTTGTAGGACACGGATGCGATTTGATCCATAAAAAAATATTTTATCGGCAACCAGGTCCTTCCGTATCCACTTCCAACAAGAAACCAACACCTGTTGACGTACACCCTTGCCTCCTCCTGATTACCGAGACAAACTCCAACAGCCATGCAAGGATGACCACCTCACGTGCACCTCCTCTACAGCCACCTTACGTGCACCTTCGTATACAGGACACCCACAATACGTAGAATACGATTCTTCCACAAACACGCCGAGTCTACCATGGCTTACGCCACCATCGTTGCTGATCCTGCAACGACCACCCCGATCAAGACAGTCAACCTGATCGCGAGTCGAAGCCGCCGTCTTCATCCACGACGCCTTCCAGCCGCACCGTCGAACCTGGTCGTCACGTCTGACCGACCCCTATCGAACAACAGCCACCGGCCGCCATCAACCCGATCTCCACGTCTGGACGGATCCTTGTTGATTGCAGCCCATTGGACGGTTCGAGCCACCCGCTCGAAATTTCCAACTCTATCGATCGAGTCGTCGATCGCCGTCATGCTCCACCTTGCGCCATGCCCTTCTCCGGACACACCCGTGCGAGCCTTGCGCGGTGTAGAACATATCTATCGCATCTCCCACGATCTTCTTCTATTAATCTGGCTCTAATACCACTTGTTAGAGTGTTCGGTTAATTCCAGATCCAAACAGAACTACTAACCGACGAACGCGGAAGCATAACCACCATAGAAGACGATACGCAAACGAGAACGACACCGAGGCACGATGTTTTTTTTAACGAGGTTCAGCGATGTGCCTAATCCTCGGGGCAATGACTACGGGCGCTCCTCCCCATAAACAGCAGCTACACCGGTATCCAGACGATCCCACGGCCTCGCTGCTACCCTAATCAGCCGCCAAGTCGTCTCATGGTTACTACAGGGGTTGCCTCATATTTATGGCCCCCTAGGATACAGAGTTTGACTCCAACTCTATCCTAACCCCTAATACAACTCAAGTCCAACGTAACCAAAACTGTACACATATTCGACACATATCTAACCGTCTTTGATTGTTTTTTTATCAAATGCAAAGATATGTAACTTGATGATGAATATCTGCATGCAAATACGTGTAACTAAACATCTTGAGAATTCATCAGAGTACTTTTTATGGGCTGGTTGGAGATAACTACTGTAGATGATCATACTAGAAGTCATCACTGCATCGTTGGATACTACACCTCTCTTTTGCCATATCCTGCGATCCTGCATGTTGCTGCTCTTGGACCATGACCATTTTACATCACCATCGTCTGTCATACGATGCATTCCCATCATTGATATTTGATTTCAACATCTGAAATGTTTAGCTTGCCGTCCGCATATTTTTCAACTATATGCCCATGTGAGATAGTAGTAGTCATGAACCCGTTGGAAACCAAAGCAGAAATTTCGTTGTCGCCCTATGTTTCAAACATTTTGCTCTTTTTAACCTATCGGCAGCCATAAAACAAGAGAGCCGGAGCCCGGAGGCGAAAATAAATAAGAAAGAAACAAAGAAAGAAAAAAAAATCTCAGAACCCGCCAAATTAAACCACTCGCCTCGTCCCTCTGCAGTTGGCCGTACGTCCACCACCCAACCTGGAAGAAGAAGAACCCCAGCGGGAGCAGGCCACACAGAGAGCTGAGCCAAGCCGAGCAGAGCAGCATGGAGGCGGCGGAGAGGGGCACCGTCACCGTGTGTGTGACCGGCGCGGGGGGCTTCGTGGCGTCGTGGCTCGTCAAGCTCCTCCTCTCCACCGGCCGCTACGCCGTTCGCGGCACCGTGCGGGATCTAGGTATCGCGTCCCCGGCAGCAAGCCCCTTGCTCTAAGTCTAAGAGCTTCTCATCACGTCATCACAGCAATAGACTTCTCTGAATCTCAAGAGAAAAAAGTCAGTAACGGTGGTGAAGATTTGTGCTCCTGCCGCTGTGGCGCTGTAGGTGATGACAAGAACGCCTATCTAATGGCACTGGAAGATGCCGGCGAGAGGCTGCAGTTGGTCAAGGCTGACATGCTGGACTACGGCAGCGTTGCGTCCGCGGTCGCCGGCTGTGAGGGTGTTTTCCACGTCGCGAGCCCTGTCCCCTCCGGTCAACCCTCCAACCCTGAGGTGATTTTTTATCAACAAAGTTTGGTCCTTGCATTGCTTTTCCTGAATTTTTCATGTTGTAGAATAGCAAGTTCATGATATCTGCCTATTACTCTGTGCTTCAGGAAAGTTTACATGACCTCGTGGATTAGATTTTCTCGATGATTTTCTTTTTACTAGTTTGTTAAATGAGGTAAAAGTTTTAGAATCCACCAAAATGTGCATTTATGGTCCATAGGATACATGCTCAGTGCATTGGCTTTCACTGTCAGCACGAGAGTGAGATTCCCAGTTTAATTTCATATAGCACTGCGATTAAGGTTTCCATTTGTTTTCTACTTTCTGATAACAGAAGAAGGCATCATCTGATTTTTCCTCTTTTACAACTTGCAACGTTGCTGAACCCTGATCGTTTGTTGATATGCTTATGATACTTATCAGCTTTGGTTCCTCCAAAAAAAATTTATCTGAAACAGGAGGGGTTTAACCCTCTAGTGTGCTGGGTTCCCTCTAGTGTGCTTTATTGAAAAATAAAACAGGTTCAGTACTAGTCCTCAAGAAACAAAAAAAAAAAAAGGAAACAAAGAAAACGAGTTTGATTACACATAAGAAGCTTGTATCCATAAATCTAGAAGAGGCTGGCACTTTCCTTTTGCTCTTAGCTTAACTAGAGCAAAATCTTGTTTGAACATGGATTCGCAGCGCTCAGCGCTCAACTGAAGTTGGTAGGTTTGTGAAGATAACGTCATTCTGAATTGTCCAGATGGACCAGCACATAGTGATTAGAATTTCCATGAAAAATGGTACACCAAGCTGATTTTTGAAGCTCACAAGGATTTGCAACAGATCCAGTTGTGCGGGTATGAAAAGGTTTAAACTGTTCCAGCAAGCGACAGCAAAGGGGCAGCCTATTAGAAGATGAAACAACGTTGCAGTATTGAGGCAATGAACACAGCTTTAATCTGGTAAAAACATATTCCTTCGCGGCAGCAGATCACGAGTACTAAGCCTGTATTTGAGTACTAACCAGAAGAAAAACTTACGCTTGTTCTGGCAAGAAGATTTCCAAAGCCACCGATAGACATGATAGACATGAGTATGACCAATCAAGATCCTATAGGCTTTGCTTCAAGAGAAAATTGAGGAACCTTATAAATAAGACCACTGGTCATTCTGCTGCTGGACAATTATGTTTTGGATCAATAGCTGAACCTCTTGGAATTGGGCATAGGCCTCCACGGAAAGGGGCAGATGAAAGAGGGTATGTAATGCTGCTGTGCCTTGGACCTTATCAACTGAAATATACATGTTCTTTGCAAAAGAGCAAAGCTCTAGATAGACTAGCTGTAGCACATTGTGACTCTAAAGATCTAACCAGAAATAACATGATTTGTTTCAAACACTCCTTATGATGTCTATACTTCTGTTCCTTTTGCAGGCAGATGTCATAGCTCCTTCTGTAACTGGCACACTGAATGTGCTGAAAGCTTGCTACGAGGCAAAAGTGAAGAGAGTTGTTGTGGTATCTTCAGTGGCTGCTGTGTTCAATAATCCTAACTGGCCTAAGGGCGAGGCCTTTACTGAGGATAGCTGGTCAGATGGGGAATATTGCAGGAAAAATGAGGTATCATAGTAAATCCACTGAGTAAAGTTGTGTTGTTTCAGTTGGCAAGCCACTATATGTGCACATATATTACTACTTTAAGTCTATCCTAGGATGCATCAGCATGTTTCATCTTTAGGTCTGACTGTCTGAGCAACACAATGAGTTGGGAAAATACAAACAGAGCTGTCCTGTGCCAATTCACGTTTTACAAGAAAACTTAAAATCTACTACGGAGTACTATCCAACAAATTATGCCCTGTGTCCTTACTCCTTACTGCCGAGCGCTCTAACTATAGCCTTGATTCGAACTTTCAAAGGCGATTTTCCTTCATGCATTCTCTCCCTGGTTTTCCATTTGGATATTTTTCTTAAAAAAATGAAGCTACTATCATTGTTTGGTTTAACATTTCGATAATGTGATATTCTTCATTCAACCTTATGGGCTCCTGTTTCCATGGAGAAGGTAATAGCCATGTCTGAATCTACTCATATTAATTCATCTGAGTTTTGTTCTTGTAGGAATGGTATTTCCTCTCTAAAACACTGGCAGAGCATGAGGCTTTTGCTTACGCAGCGAAAACTGGGCTAGACATTGTAACTATTTGCCCATCATTGGTAATTGGACCTTTGTTGCAACCTACAGTAAATACAAGTGTTAAAATCTTCCTCAGTTATATCAAAGGTGGAGAACATTGAATTTTTTTTTTTACTATTTAGTGTTTTTTTATTTGCATTGAGTAGTATAATACTACCTCCGTCTCAAAATAAATAAATTCAACTATCTTAAATTTGGCTCCTCCAAAACGGCTCCACCTCCTTCAGAGGAGCCCTCAGGAGGAGCCCCCCTAAAGCTACCATTACAGAGCATATAGATTTTCTATTTGCTGGAGTGCACACAGAGAAAACATACTAATTTATCTTTCGGTCTGTTTCCGGTAGAAACCAACGAAGCATATGAAGCAATTCCCATAGTATTTATGGCATTTTTTTAAGATCAAGCATCTTCATTTAGTGTATGGTTAGGACTTAGGAGTCAAGCATTCTGTCTTTGAATGTCAATGATGTTCTTGTGCAGGAGATCAGGAGACAGTCAATAATGAACCCAAGAATCTAGTGGATGTTCGTGATGTCGCTGACGCCCTTCTGTTGGCTTACGAAAATCCGCAGGCATCTGGACGGTACCTCTGCAGTTCACCAGCAATGGAGTCTCTGATATTGTAAACATACTAAGGACCTCATATCCAACATTCACTTATCCCCAAAAGTAAGCCTCTACTTCTTCCTGGGCAAGTGATTTTGTTCTGTCTCTTGCACGTCCCTCGTACCTTTGATAGAACATATAATGTGGCTGAATGGACAGAATTGAGCTGGTGAAAAATGAAAGGGACCCCAGTTTTTTCCTCTGAAAATCTCAAAACTTTTGTCAAAACTTTCATAGTACTCTAACTGTGCATTACCACGCTGCTTAGCAGGTCTTTTTTTTATCTGAAAGAAAGTTACTGAACTTTGGGTGCAACATATCCTTCTCCATCGCAATACAATGACTTGCAGATTCGTTGAAGTAGAAGGTAGCAACACATATATCACGGAGAAGCTTCGGAAGCTAGGGTGGACCTCCAGGCCTATGGAGGAAACCCTCCGGGACAGCGTCGAATGCTACCGAGCTTTGGGCATCCTGGACTGAACTTCCATTCAGCTTTGACTGCTGCTGCTACTTTCAGCCTCTTTCCCCTTCATGTAAAAAGTGGATCAGAATAGGCTGGGTTGGAACTAGAAAAGGGAATCATGGGAGATGCTGATGCTAAGAATGGAACACCAGGTTTCTGAGTTTGTCTCTGTGGACAAATTAAGTAATCGCATGATAACGATTATATTATTCTGCAGGTGATTTGTGTCACATATATTGTAAATAGGAGCCGCAGAACTGAACCAACAATGAAGATGTTATCTGAATAAATATAATCGAAGTGGTACATTAGAGCAATGCTGTGAATAGCTTGTATCGGGAAGTTGTGTTTCCTGGCCAAATGTGCAATTCCTGGTTGCTCATATGGGCTTTATGGTTCACTTTATTTAGTTAGGCAAGGTTTTGGGAATTTTTTATGCGCCTTAAAGTTGCCATATGAACAGAAAAATTCCGGTTTAGGCTGCCTATGTTAATTATGAAACTTTGGTGACTGAGTGACTGACTGATCAGGAAGGCAATATTCTAGCCAAGCAAAGTGCACAAAGGCTACCAAATGAGGCAAATAAACACATTCGTCGCATGAAGTCCCACCACTCAGTTCATACAGGGGCCTCCATTGGCCCAACAGTTGGTATATTGGATTAGACAGAAAAAGGGTAATCTTACTACATTAGTTTGCAAATCACCTACCAAATCACAATCATTTTCTACTGCAGCCATGGCAGCGTCGGGAGTCGAAACTACCATTAGAAATCCCTAAGACCTAATTAATGACAATTGTTTCAGCCAGCAATCATCGGCACAATTAACATAACCAAATCATATTTGTTTAGAGGCCTAAGTTCAGACCAAGATGTAATTGCTTTGCTGTAATCATCCTTGGCTACTTTCAGGGAGACTGCTGCTGCTGCTCTTCAGGGAGCTGTTCCTCTTGCCCTTGCGGCTTCTGCCACATATACGTCATTGGGTGACCCTGCTGGCCATCATACATCATACCTGCTCCTGGCACCTGCTGTGCGGGCACATAGTAATATGGATAAGAACTATGATCAGCTGGGGCCCCCATAGCAGGCGGCAGGCCAACTCTTGGAAGCCCGATTCCCTCCTCTTTCATTTCATCCCTAGGGATTATGTCCACCAGGAAGTCATATATATCAGTCCTTGTGATGGCAGCTGCAATGTCGTTCTTCTGCAAGGTCCGGCGCTTGTTCTCCTCTGTGTGCATCCATGACCTCAATGTCAGCTCTAATATGAATACCTCACATGCCTTCGCAAAGACAACGGGAGCTTCTGCAGAGATCATCCGCACATCCTCATCAGCCTTCATTATCTTCTTTATCCTTGCAAGTGGCAAGGTGTGGTTCTTGAAGTCAGATGTTTGCTCGATCTCATCCATCTGGGTAGTCCAGAACTCCCTGAGCTGCTGTTGCTGCTGTTGCTGAAGTTGTTGGTGAAATTGCTGAGCCTGCTGGTAGACCATCTGGTGCTGCGCGTTGAGTTGAGCTGGATTGGGGAACGGTGCTGCTGGCTGTGAGCCAGGAGGAACAGCAGGAGCTCCAGGTACCATTGTGGGTGGTGCGTACGCAACAGCAGCAGGATAAGGTTGTGACCCAACACCCATCACTGGCTGAGGCTGTGAGGATGGTTCCATCTTGTATGTCCAAAATCAATGAATCCCCTGACCCTTGGAAAACAAATGCAAATTTGATCAGTTTTTTCTTCCCATCCAGGATTCCAGATCAACCAGAAAGACTACAAAAATACAGGATATAACACTTGTAAAAGTGCAAAAGACATATTGCAGGTTATCACACTGTTAAAATTCCAGATCTATGTTGATTGATGCGATAGGAAATGCCTTTTGTGTATGAAAAAAGTCACAAAACTTTATTTTATATATATTCTTGTAGCTTGAATGCTACCCTTGAGAGCAGCAAATAATCTAACAGAAGTTACAAAAGATGCTTGCTTGTAAAATTTCATCTTAAGCACAAATTCATCTTAGAGCAACTGTAGTTGTGCTATAGCTGATTGGCATAACATTTATCTTGATGGTTGATTTCAATTATCACAAACACAGAAACTTCCATTAAATATGGAACAAATATATGATTACTTCGAACAAGTGAAATCACAAGGGGGTGCATCCTCAAACAACACACAGCAATTGGTACACAGTAAAGTAGACAAGATTTTTTTTAAAAAAAAAAGAATATTCACAAGATCTTTTAACCTTGTCCCTAATTCCCTATAAGTCATGACAGCAAGGCAAAATTACCTTTCATGCTCCCACTTTCAATAATTTAAAAGTAGGTATCTGCACAACAAATCAGTCCCTGCCAGTATTGGTCAAATAGGTTACGGATATTGCAAATAGCATTGATGATGGAAAGAAACAATTGAGTTTGATGGCTCACTTTCTATTAGCTCTATTACAGATAGCAACGACACTTACGTTTTCATAATAATGCCTTATCAAAATCAGTTACCAAAAATGAGGTTTAGTATGTTCTGCACCTAAGCTTAAGCTAGGCTGCAACTGCCTAAATAGAACTTATTAAATAACATGGCGATTTAGTGGTTTCTTGGGTAGTTGGCTTAGGTGGAGTAAAGCTGGCATGTGTCTTGTCAACATGACACGCAATGTGAAGAACTCAACATCTTCCAAAAGATCAGTTTCAATGGATGCATTGGAGCAAAAGTTCGCCTGTAAATTAAGTTTTGAGTTGAGAAGGGGAAACAGTAGATTCTAGAACTGCTATAGCATGTTAAATACCAAACTACAGGTCTAGAACCAAATTAATCATCGCATCTAAGCTCTTGCAGAAATGTAATCCATCTGCAATCTGAGACTAGCACTCAGAGAAACATGGTTATGTGCACACTTGGAACTACTTAATTCCCATGTCACACTAAAAGAAATTACATGCCAAAATTAAGATAACATGCATGCCATTTGTTACAACATTACCAAAGATAGATGAAAGCTTAAATTCTGTTACGATAGGCCCTTGCTGAGATTGGATGTGCTAGTAATTCCATATGGGCATACAAAGATGTACAGGAATGCATTACCCAGGTCTCCTTTCCCTACATAGGCACAAACATGATTCGACTGCTGAAAGGAATATTCACAATTCTGGAGAGTTCCCGAGCAGACAAATGGGCAATGGCCAGAGCATTACAGTATCAGCCACCCTCACTACTCAGCGTGATCAGTCTGAGTACAACAGTCAACAAAGAAGTTCGTGTACACATGACCAAATCAGATGCGCTGGGCTACCGGAGCAGTTCCAAAGGCCAGGCTGTAGACGAGTCAACCAGGTCTTCTTCGAACAAGACACCGTGCACTATCCACTTACTCAGAGCAACCGTAGTCTATTTTTAGAAGTCAAACCAGTAGCAAAGCTAAGCAAGGGATTACCATCGAACGGCAAAGGTTGGATCAACTGAACACCGAAAAAATTGGAATTGAATTACATCTACCAGTGGCCCAACATATATCGGAGGAGCATATGTATAACCCGCCCCAAAAGGATCCGGGCTTGATTCATCACAGAAACGCAAAGTTCTGGCAGGAAAAGGAGGGGAGGAGGAGGAGGAGATACGCACCACCTTGAGCCGCCGCCGCCGCCGACGTGTCTACTCCAACCCTAGCAAGGAAAACGGATGAGGAGGAGAAGGAGAAGGGGAAGGAGGAGGGGAGGAGGAGAGGAGGCGATAGGGATAAGACCTAGGAGATGGAAGCGGCTTACCTGGATCCGGCGCGAGCAGTGGCGGCGCTCGTCGCCTGCGGCAGCCGGCAGCGCTGGCGGCGGAATCGGGAGTCGCGACCGCTGGCAGCTGTCGGCTTGTCACGGAGTCGGGGGCGTTTTTTTCCTGACGTCCGTCCGGTGGAGTGGGCCTGGTTTCCCGGATGGACGGGATTCGGCCCAGATACCGTCGGATCCATCCATACATGTTCAAATGATGAGATGGCCTGATGAGACAAAGATGATCCCCTCACCAGCGAGCTAATCGATCAGACTCTTCAGAGATGGGACGAGCAATTTGGTGAATGGTTTTTTTTTTTCTTACCGATGGATGCCAAAGTTATCACGAGTATCTTCCTCTGTACTTCGGCGTAGGGTGATTTTTGGGCGTAGCACTCGCACTACCAAGAAGTCAGGGCTGTTCGTAGCCCTAGTTCATAGTGAGATCGGCTTACATAATGTTGGTGCACACAAGGAGAGGAGATAGAACTGAAATGGGGTGAAGAATATCCACATATGGAGAAAACACAAATTCAAAATGAGGCTTATTCACCAGCAGTAGTTCCCTCGCCTATAGCATCCTATTTCACGAAATGCATGTAAATCTGAAACACCCAGAAGCACGTGTTTTCGTTGCTTGCATGGTTGAAGAGTACGGTGACTGACCGACTACAGCCTATGAGTAATGCCGTATACACATATGGAGAAAACAGCAGTAAGACATGCCAGCAGCTGCAAGGCGTTTAATCAAATGAGCAATGTGGCCTCTGCAATATCACCCAATGCTCGATGCTATGTTAAGCACCATGTTGAGCCCCTTGTAATCTTCTACAGATTAAAAAAAAAGGTAAGATAAGTGTCGGTGGTAGACAGTGGCAAGATAAATAGCCTGCAAATTATTCATGTGGAAAACACAAATTACAGCATTATCCCCCAAGAGAGGACGACTTATCAGTCACCGAAACAGTGTTTCTCTCTTACAATAAAACACTCAAAAACAGTATCAGCCGGCTTATCAGCCACCGAAACGATCAGGCAAACCGGGCATGTTGGTGAATATAAGCCAATGCAGTGTGACACAAAAGACTTCGTTTACTTCCCATAGTTTCAGTATTAGCCATAATCCAAAGAAAAAGATGTCATAACACAACGTTTCTCAGATAAACAAAAAAATGAATAAAGATTATTTCATTCATGTGAAGCAAAATAGATTGTGAATAAATTGCATAGCATCACAGCCAGCACCATACTTCACGAGTTATTTTACCCATGATGCGTATTGCAAATACAATAATCTCAGTACAAAGACAAATGTAATCATATAATGCATACCTACATGACAGAAAGCACCTCCGATATTGCATTACTGTTATTGCAGAGTGTGCCTACTGTTTACTTCAGAAACAATCAACAAAGAAAACAATGAATGCTGTGACTATCAAAGTGCCACTATAATTCTAGCTGTCTAGCTAATAAAGAGGAAAACACAGTAATGAGAGGTGGCATCTCAATCGTGCACATTGCATTTTTCATCAAGAATTATTAAAATATACATGCAGAGCATCTCCAAGAGTTTACCAAAATTTGCTTGTCAAATTTTATAACTTGACAACTCCCTAAAATATATGTCAAGTGAAATAATATAGGTTCTCCAATAGTTTGCCATTTAGGCTTGATAAAATTAAAAAAGTAAGCCCACAACATGATCGGATCCATTTTAATCGTGACTATTTGGTTGCCCTTCGCGACTCAGGTCAGATATGCCGGTACAATATAGTGGAATCAACAGCTAACATATTGAAAAAATAGTGTGTGTACAGTGTTGAAAGACACAAGGACACTATGCTTCGTAGCTAGTAGTCCTAGTAGTACTACTAGTACATGAGATAAAAAAAGTAGTACTACTAGTACCCTACGGCTTGCTCACATATTGATGATGGCGAGGAGTCACATGTGCATGCACGCGTGCGCGGAAAGTGCGCCGCAGGCGCTGTGCACGTTTGGAGTTAGATGCCTAGTAGTACTACTAGTACATGAGATAAAAAAAAAAGTAGTACTACTAGTACCCTACCGCTTGCTCACATATTGATGGTGGTGGGGAGTCGCTTGCTCACATATTGATGGTGGTGGGGAGTCGCCGCAGACGCTGTGCACGTTGGAGTCAGATGCGCAGACTATACTTGCGTGGAGAGGTTCTAGATGACACCGCACTGTTCATTTGGCTTATCAGTCACCGGGACTGTTTTTCTCTCGTAATAAAACAGTCAAAAAATGATATCAACCACCGAAACGATCAGGCGAGCAGGGCTGCTAAAATTGCGAACCTCATTTGTCTGTCAATCTGTTGGAGACTAGAATATCTTGTTTTACTAAATTATTAAGGATGACAACCTTATTTGACAAACTCTTGAAGATGCTCATAAGAAAACTAACATGACAATGAAAGCGAAGTTTTACCATTCTACTTAATCCAATCTTGGATGCATACGAGAGCCTCAATTGTTTTGATATTCAATTTGCTCCATTGCTCATTAATTGTTGGCCCCTAGCTTCTTAATGCTGCCTCACACTGAACAGCAGAACCAGGCATTGCCAAGATGTCACGTGCCATAACATAGAGTTGGATATTTTGCAGAATTACTCATCCACCAGTTCATAATATTGAAATCATTGTTCCTCGGAACAAGTTCACCATCAAGGTACTTGTTAAGTTCAGTTGATATCTGGCAATGTTCAAGATCCACATTTAGTATGATTTGAAGCCAACAGTCATTTACATGGTAACCTTACGAGCCTCAAGACCCGTAGATCCAATAAACCTGAGCACTGGTGATTGCCCCCAAATTCAGATTTTTTGAAGGGGCACAGCACAACCAGCACGCCAAGATAACATAAAACAGAACATCAGTCATCAAATGGCTTTCTATTGCCGTCATACAAAAATTCTCAATCTGGCTAAAGCAGCAGCACGTCATTGGCACTGTGCAAATAATCTGCTCAAGAGACCTAATAACAAAATAAAATCACTAGATAACAATGTGTACAATATAATACATGTGAACACTCAGAAGCCCGCATTTGGTAGCTTCCATTACCAGTGGCTGCGAGATGTCTGATATACAGCACAATAAATGGGCAGTGTACTCTTGCGATATCATCATGTATTCCCGGGTTAGAAGCACTATGGTTATGAACTGCTTGTAGTCTTCTGATCATGAAAAGAAAGGTTATGAACTTCTTGTAGTCTTCTGATCATGAAAAGAAAAGAAAAGGATGATCAGCATTGATAGTTCGTTGCAGCGTGATATAGCCTGTAAAACGTACCACTCACCCCTAGAAAGAGTCTGTGAACACAAATATCTCTATTCAGCACATACAAGCAATGTAAATTTCTCCATCTATTTACTTGTATTTGATTTGTTCCCATGATGAGAACATATCACAATACAAAAGTTTCTCAATAAATATAAATATTAAATTACAGAATCATTCATGTTGTAAAGTATTAGTGTATTGCCCACCTCTTTCCAATTGGTTAAGCTTTTGGGTTCACTTTGTTGGTGCATGAAACCTAACAACTCATACAACTGCAATTTATCACGAGTACTTTGCATCACAAGTACCGTAAAGCCCCTTTTTCAGTGGAAACATGAAAGCCCCTAGAAAAATAAACTTAAGTTTTCAAACAATTTGAAACGATACATATCCATAGTGAATCTACAGATGTATTACAACACAAAGTACAACTAATCATCTATAGATTCACTATGGATATACATTGTTCATATTTTTTAAAAGAACTCCTAAGTATGTTTTTCTAGGGAGGTTTCACGTTTCCATCGAAGAGGGGGTCTGTAATAAATATTTTCCAGACTTGCAAACCAAATTCTATAACAAACCCTGACATCCTTGAGCTGCAGCAACCTCCTCAAACTAGGTGTAATTGTGGTGCATATTTACTAATATATATAATAATCTAAGTACACAACATTTTCCTGCCATGACGGAAAAACAGTTTCAATATATTTTTTTTTCTCGAACTGGCAGAAGAGCTGACTGTTAGCACTAGAACCTAGTACCCAGGTGAGCAGCACCTGCTCTCCTTCCCTCTCCCTCTCCCCTGGACCAAGGTAGAAGATGAGCTGAGCTCAAGGACTTGCACACACACACACCTCTGGTTTCAGCGTTGGCTGAAACTGAGCACAGGATTTGGTGGCAAGTGAGCTGCCTTTTCTATTGTATTGCATAGGGATATATACAACCTACATGTACCAACTAAGGTACAAGACTTCCTACTCCTTACTCCTAAGGTACAAGGCTTAGATCAGCCATCTCTACTCTAGTACCAGCCCATACAACTGGTGTACTTCTACCAACTACAGTACTAGAAGAGGTACAAGCAATATGGCCTATTGCCAACTCTGTACCAGGAGCAGCAGAGCTGACCAAGTGCCAACTCTGCTGGACAGGGAGAGTGAGAGGGTCAGCAGATTATATCTAACACTGACCAGCATTATATTGAGGAGTGAAAGAGATACAAGGTTAAAAAAAATAACAAATATGTAGGCACACAAGCGCATAAAAGGGGGAGGAACCAGAAGTTAACATAGTTTCAATATTATGTTGTTGAGAACAAACCCCTTTATTTCTATAAGATACTGCAGATCATATGATGATTATTTTTCAGTAACTATCCAGTAAGCAAAAAATGGATACTGTGATTGTCTAGCTAATAAGATATATTAGTGCAGGTGCAAGTGGAAATGTGTTAACTGTCCACTGTCAAATTTTATCAAGAATTAACAATTAAGATGCTAAATAAGACAAACCAATAAAGCAACGCTTCCTTACAAAAAATGAAACAAGGAAACCAACAGAACCAAAGTGAAGAGCTTACCATTCTATTTAACCCAATCTTGGGTACATACAAGAGCCTCGATTGTTTTGATACTTAATGTGCTCCATTGCTTATGTATCACATTTACCTCACCGCTTAACGCGGCCTCAAAATTAACAGCAGAAGCTGGAACTGCCAGGACATCACGTGCCATAACTGAAAGGGTTGGATACTTTGTACAATTACACATCCACCAGTTCAGAATATCAAAATCATCCTTCCTTGGGACAAGACCATCTTCAAGGTAGTTGTCAAGTTCTGTCAGTTGCTGGTTCCTTGTCTGTGCATTAAGATGCTCATCCCAATCTTCCAATGAATCACTGTCAAATCCATACAACTCAGCATCACGAGCTGATGTATCAGCACCCAAGTTATCTGAAATACCACAATATTCATGGAACAGCTCCCTTATTGTATCACGAATAGCAGATACATACTTTTCTGCATTGGTACCGAAAGCTCGCTTTAACCGGAACTCGATAAAAGTAATTTTGAATCTGGGGTCAAGAACAACAGGTATGGACAGCCACACATGTGAATTTTGCCAATACTCATTGAATGCTTCCTGCATCTCCCAAACCATGTTAGCAAGTTCAGTGTGATCAGTTGATGGTTCTTCTTGCAAAGCTGTTCTAACTTTCCACAGTTCATTGAAGTACATATTTGCTGTGGGGCAAACAGGACCACATAGCACTTCAACAGCACGATAAAAAGCCCTGAGTATCCTGCAAACAGACTCAACAGTTTTGTCATCCTCTGCAGATAACAGTTCTTCAGAGGGAAATGCCTTCTTGAAATTTAGAAGAACTTCAAGCCTGAAGTAAATTCTGTGCCACCATTTAGCATCCTCCTGTGGGCACTTCAATCCCATATGTGCAACAACTTCTAGAAGTTGCTTTCGAGTCAGAGACGAGGACATATGTGCCTGAATAAATTTCTCTAGTATGTTGCCAACATGATAAAGCACCGGTTGCCCTTTTGAGACAATGCTGTTAAGCACATCATTCACACAAGCGACATTGTATAGCTCACCTCTAATAGGAAGGCATTTCCTTTGGATGAGCAAGTCCATCAGCTTTGAGGTTCCCTCGTCATTTCTAATTTCACTGCCAGATGTCAAGCTGAAATGCTTCTGATCAAGATTCCAATCTCTTATAGCTTCCTGTATGACATTAAATGGTCCAATATCAGAATCTAGCACACAGGCCTCCTTAAACAGTATCATCCTTTCCAAACTAGTAGGTGAGGACCAAAATACACCAAATTTTATGGTTTTCCGTTGAAGTTTCCAGTCAGAATCAATAAAATGCACTGCCAAACAGAGATACTTCACCGAGGCCTCAGCTCCATGAGGAGCCCAAACACTTGCTGACAAGGAAACCCGATGGGACAAAAGTGCAATTCTTTCCTTAAGGTCAGCCTTTTCTTTCTGAAACAAAAGAGTTGAATACTCTTCTATATCAATGCTTGAAGCCATGTTAAATGTGGGGTTTAGGCTCATTGCAAACCTTCTCATTTCTTCATGCTCGACAATCGACAAGGGATAGCCATGTGAAATAATCATTCTAGTTAATTCCTGATAAGATGCTTCTTGGTCAGGTTTCCTGGCTATATCAGTAGCAGTCTGAGCTGATGAGGTATTTTGCTCTGAGGGATTCATATCATCCATTGCTGGTAAAGCTAGAACATGACGTCCCACAAGGCTTGCATCGCCTGAGCTTCCTTTGAGGAACTTACTAGCATATTCTGCAATCTGAACTTTGCCATTTGTCAATGCAGGTGAAAGCTCGTCTCGAAGGTTAGATTTAGAACTCGGTAGACTGGACTGGAACAACACACCTTTCTGATGATTTAGGCTATTTCCACTCCGTGCTGGACAAGTCTGAGTATGCCGGTTCAAATGGCTTCTACCTTTATCTGCACTGAGTCGCTTGTGGCAATGGACACAGTCAGCACCCTGGACTCTCCCTTGAACATAGAATGGTATAAAATCCTTCCAGACCTTTGACCTGAATTTGCTATTCTCACTATGAGTCAACTTTATCTCATCAAGTGAATCTGGAGGAATTTGGTCCACCGGCTCTACTTCATTCACCACTATATGTAGAATGTATAAAGTTTGAATATTTCAGTTATAATATGCACAAAAAATTAAAGACAAAATTTCCCATGAAGAAAGCAGGATTTTAGCTTCATACAACATACAGATTAACAAACAACGTTAATTTATGAAATGAAGAAAAGTGAGTGGCCAATGCGCTGTACATGGTCTATTGTATGCTCCTGTGTTCAACAATGCATCTTTTTAAGTGTTCTAAAAAATGCTTCTTTCTAAGTTCGCCATGCAGACAGATTAAACACACACTGACCACTTAACATCCTTCACAACATTAAAGTAGGGGCACACAACTAAAAGTAAACAAATGTAAGAAATATTTTATCTTCAAAACGGTAATCATAATGAAATGACAATCCCATTGTACAGGCCTAAAAGCTTCCATACTAATTAAGGAACTAGAAACTTCTACAAAAAAATATAACATCTGATGATCAATGTAGAGCAGCTTACAAAATACATAATACCACAGAAAATCATTATGCAGAGTCTACAGTTGCATTAGCTGCTTGAAATGAAAATTGGCATATCTCTTAAGAATTCATCAGTAGCTAAAGCATACCATATGGCAAGTCTGCCTCCTGTTGAAGTGGGCTTGGACAAAAACCATCTTTTGCTCGGCAAATTTTCTGGTGTCGCCACAAATGGCTTGTCCCATTGGATTGACCATCAGCACCTCTGCAACTCATGTGAATACGGCAGTAGCGACATTCCGCGCTCTGAATTGCTCCGTCTACAATAATGGGATTGTATTCGTCCCAAACCTTGGACCTCTTCTTTCTGAGTCTGGAGGGGCCATCAGAAGCTGCCCCTACTTTCATGTCATCACTGTCATGCTCGTCCAAGTGATCCATATCTGCAGATAATCCAATATTATTAACTTTCTCAAACAACATTTAATCTAAATTAAACAGAATGACAAACACCACAATAAAAATGCTTAATCATCATGAGAAAATGTTAAGATGTTCCACTGAAAGCTGAAATCCACAGAAAACCTCTCAGCATAAAATGCCAGAAGCATTCTGCACAAACAAACAATAGGTGCAGAAGCTAACTACTACATGGACAACAAGGTGCCAAACGCAAAGCAGACATTAACTCCCACCCATCCTTACTATTTATTAACAAGGACATACTTGCAATCACCACCACTTCATGCACACAGACAGCTACAACTATAAAGCTAACACATAGTATTCTCTAAGAAACTTCAAGTCTCCAACGCCAATTAATGGCAGAGGGCAGAATAAATTCAAGGTAGGGCGAAGTCAATAGCATAAACCACAAAGTAAGGTTTGAAATAGAAGTATAGAACACATAGGGTCTGTTTGGATTTTAGGAATTGATCCGAATTAGAGTCCGTTTCCACACCAGTCTGTTTGGCTCCACACAGGAAGTAGAAAGTAAGATTCCAGAGCTTTCCATCCTAGAAGATGAAGGCCCGCAACCAATTCACGGGCTTATATATGAAAATCGATTCTCCATCCCTTCCCCATCACCCCATGCCCCTGACTCACCCGACACCCTCATCCTGATTCCCGAACCCTGCTCTCAGGGCCATGGCGGGTACGGTTTCCTAGTGCCTGCCCTTCAATAGGCCCCTTCCTCTGTCCATCAACGGATCCTAGAAGCCAGTCCTGCACACTGGACACCTGCATGACATGCACTGCAACCTCCATCTCCCTGGTGCAATCCCTCACCCTGCACCGATGTGGCAGTCCTAGAACCACTTGTGCTCCGTCTCGACCAGGAGCTGCCCCACAATAAAGGAGGATGCTGCCGTGCAGGGGCAGGCCAGCAGTGCCCTGTTGCAGTTGCGGCAGTGGCACATGCTCCACTCCGGCACGGCAGTAGAAGCCCATGCCCAGCTGGCGACACGGAAGCTGCCCATGGAAAGGTCAGTTGAGTCCCCAAGATTTGCTGGCCCGACCAGATTAACCCTCACCTTGCCGCCCCTCCCTCCTCTTTGTCCAATGGTTCAAGTCGATCTAATACACCAGCATCTGTTCTCCAGTTACTCTGATAGATAAGCCTTGGCTTCTAGTGCACTTTAGTTGTTAGTCTTTTTCAGTTTTTGGACAGTTGTTTTATGCTTTAGACTAGCTTTACTTTACAGCATTAGGAATATGCTCTTAAAGCAAACTTGTATCCCACGAAAGCTCTATTGAGCTCCAGTGTATATAAAGGGGAACAAAGACTAGAGGCAATTAAGCCCTAGCAGCACAACTCTGAGTCTCACTTTACTAACAATTGGTATCGGAGCTTTAGGTTTAGCTAGAGAGCCAAAAAAAAAACACACCTTTCCACCCTCCCAGTCATGTCTTCTTCAGCAGAGCGCGTCGCCGCCGCCGCCACCAAGGCCAAGGCTTGGCCATCAAGGATGGTACATCGGTCACCGGTGAGGGGGCGCAGGGCGACTCCAACACCCGGGCCGCGCGTCTGCTGGCTGCAGAGGCAGCAGCAGCGGCGGCGATCCAGGTGACGAGGCAGGCTGGTGCAGCAGCAGAGCAGGCGGCGAGGACCGCGCAGGCGCTGCAAGCGGAGATCGCTGCGGAGGAGGAGCAGGTGGAGAAGGACGCCAGGCGTTCTGAGAGCCCGCGCGATCGGAGGGATCGGCGCCGCTCTCAATCTCCGCGCGACCGCAGGCGAGGCCGCGGCGGCGGGCGCCATGAGTCGCGGGACAGGGTGGTCTACCGTGACTCCGGAAGCAGCACGGCGTGGCCGATGCTGGATAAGACCAACTACCATGAGTGGTCGCAGCTTATGAAGTTGCGGATGCAGGCGCGCGACATGTGGGAGGCCGTCGAGGGAGGTCCGGTCCAGTACCGCGACGATCGGCAGGCGCTCGAGGTGATCGTGGCTGTTGTGCCCAAGGAGATGGACATCCCGCTCATGGACAAGGCATCGGCAAAGGAGGCGTGGGACGCCATCGCTGCAGCAAGGATCGGCGTGGCCAGGGTCCGACGGGCGACGCTGCAGCGACTTCGCCAAGACTGGGAGAACATCGGCATCCAGCCCGATGAACAAGTCGACGACTTTGCCATCCGTCTGTCGACTCTGCATCAGCAACTCGTCATCCACGGCGACCGACATCACCAAGGAGCGCGTGGTGGAGAAGTACCTTCGAACGGTGCCGGCGAAGTACGCGCAGATCGTCGTCGCCATCGAGCAATTCCTCGACTTTGAGGCGCTCACGCTCGAGGAGGTGACTGGGAGGCTCAAGGCGGTGGATGATCTCGAGGCGCAAGAACCGATCGGGCCGATAGCCGTCGGAGGAAAGTTGATGTACACTGAGGAGCAGTGGAGAGATCGCTGGAAGAAGGAGAAGAAGGGCGCTGCCGATGCCGATGGCTCGGCTCCCAGGCAGCAGCGTGGTCGCGGAGGAAGGTTCCAGCAGGGCCGTGGCGGCGCACGTGGCCGAGGGCGCGGCGCTGGCCGCGGAGATGGCGGCGGTGACCGCGGCCCCCCGGGTGACAACCGTGGGCCGAACACCTGCCTCAACTGTGGCTTGGAGGGCCACTGGGCGCGCGATTGCCGCCTGCCACGACAAGAGCGCGGCGGAGGCCGCGGTGGTGGAGGTGACCGTGGCGGCCGAGGAGGTGATCAAGGTGGAGGTCGCGGCGGCGGTGCTGGTGGATACGCTGGGCGTGTCCAGTACGCCGAGTGCGAAGAGGACGGCGCGCTGTTCATGGCACACGCGTTCGTCGAGCTGGACAAGGATGCGTCGGCTTACTCTCTGGCCGCGCAAGAAGTCACCTTGGAGGAGCAAAGGGCTCGAGCCTTCCTCGGCGTCGATGAAGAAGAGAAGATGGGAGGCTGGTACCTCGACAGCGGAGCAACGCACCACATGACGGGCCGCCGCGACCTCTTCGCCGACCTGAACACGGACGTCCGCGGCACCGTGCGCTTCGGGGACGCGTCCAAGGTGGACATCCGCGGCGTCGGCACCATCGTGTTCCAAGGCAAGACCGGCGAGCATCGGGTGCTGCACGGCGTGTACTTCATCCCTGCCCTCAAGAACTCGATCATGAGCCTCGGGCAGTTGGACGAAGGCGGCTCCAAGGTGGAGATTGCCGATGGCGTGCTACGCATCTGGGATCGTAGTCGCCGCCTGCTTGCCAAGGTATCTCGAGGAGCTAACCGCCTCTACATCCTTCACTTGGAAGCTGCGCAACCTTGCTGTCTCGCTATGCGCAAGGATGACAAGGCATGGCAATGGCACGAGAGGCTCGGCCATTTGCATTTTGATTCACTACGGCGTCTGAGCAGATGAGAGATGGCCCGTGGGATCCCCAAGATCGACCACGCGAAACAGGTCTGTGACGTCTGCGTCACCACCAAGCAGAAGCGGCGAGCTTTTCCATCCGCGACGTCGTACCGTGCCCAGGAGCACCTGGAATTGGTTCACGGCGACCTCTGCGGACCTGTGACGCCAGCGACATCGGCAGGCAACCGATACATCCTCTTATTGGTGGACGACGCCACCCGATTCATGTGGGCGGCGCTGCTGCCGACCAAGGATGCTGCTGGGGAGGCAATCAAGCGCATCAAGGCTACAGCAAAGGTGGAGAGCGGCTGCCAGCTCAAGGTCTTGCGCACGGACAATGGCGGCGAGTTCACCGTCGCCGAGTTCAACTCCTACTGCGCCGATCAAGGTATCAAAAGGCACTTCAGTGCCCCTCACTCCCCTCAGCAGAATGGGGTCGTTGAGCGCAGGAATCAGACGGTGGTGGCCATGGCGCGAGCTCTACTCAAGCAGCGCGGTCTACCGGCAAGATTTTGGGGGGAGGCCGTGATGACGGCGGTGCACCTTCTGAACCGTGCCCCGACGCAAGCACTGGAGGGCATCACCCCCTACGAGGCATGGCATGGCCGATCGCCGACGTTGGGCCACCTCAAGGTGTTTGGCTGTGTTGCCTACACCAGGCGCCTGACCCAGCTCCGCAAGTTGGATGACCACGGCGAGGCCGGCGTGTTCATCGGCTATGCGGAGGGCGCGAAGGCCTACAAGGTCTACGATCCAGTGTCCCAGCGCGTGCGTGTCAGTCGCGATGTCGTGTTCAACGAGGGCCGCGGCTGGGACTAGACATCGGCAGCGGCAAGCACATCGGAGGAAGGCGGCAGCGACTTCACCGTCGAGTATCCCTGGGAAGAGGTGGTGCCTGGAGCTCCCAGATCGGCATCACCATCGCCAACTCCTCCGCCGCGCTTCAATACACCGGAGTCGTCACAAGGTGAAGAAGCAGAGGATCCCCCATCGGCAGCCGCACCATCGGCAGCCGCGCCATCGAGACCATCGGCAGCGGCACCATCGGCAGTCGCGCCATCGGCAGCGGCACCATCAGCAGCCGCGCCATCAGCAGCGGCACCATCGGCAGCCGCGCCATCGGCAGCGGCACCATCGGCAGCGACGCCATCGGCAACGGCAAGCGGCTCTAGTCCTCGAGTCGAGCACGTGACTCCCCTGGAGAACGATGAAGAAAGGATGGACGCCTACCATGGCAGTGAGCCACCGCGCTACCGCCGCATCACTGACCTCATCGGGGATGAGGCCACCACCCCGCCGCTGGCTCAGAGGCTGTTCGCCGAGCTGAACCTCTCCTGCTCGGGCGAGCCGACTACCTACGCTGAAGCTGCCGATGATCCAGCTTGGCAAGCTGCGATGGAGGAAGAGTTGGGCGTTGTTGAGCGTAATGGCACCTGGGAACTGGTGCCACCCTGAGCTGGTCATCGGCCAATCACCCTGAAGTGGGTGTTCAAGCTGAAGAAGAATGCCGATGGTGCTGTGATCAAGCACAAGGCAAGGCTTGTGGCTCGGGGTTTTGTGCAGCAAGAAGGGATTGACTATGAGGATGCCTTTGCCCCTGTGGCAAGGATGGAGTCAGTCAGGCTGCTGCTAGCCTTGGCGGCTCAAGAAGGATGGAAGGTCCATCACATGGATATCAAATCAGCATTCCTCAATGGAGAGCTCAAGGAGGAGGTCTATGTGCAGCAGCCACTTGGGTTTGTTGTCCAAGGAGAAGAAGACAAGGTCTATCGGCTCCACAAGACATTGTATGGGCTGAGGCAGGCACCCAGGGCATGGAATGCAAAGCTGAACTCAACCTTGAAGAAGATGGGGTTCGTTCAGAGCAGGCATGAAGCTGTCATCTACAGAAGAGGCTCAAATGGCTCTGTTCTACTAGTCGGAGTCTATGTGGATGACTTGATCATCACTGGAGTCAAGGAAGAGGAAGTGAAGGCTTTCAAGACAGAGATGCAGTCCATCTTTGAGATGAGTGACCTTGGGTTACTCAGCTTCTACCTTGGAGTAGAAGTGCAGCAAGGCAGTAGTGGGATCACTCTGAGGCAGAGCCACTATGCCAAGAGGATTGTGGAGTTGGGGAGCATGACCGATTGCAACCCTGCTGCCACCCCGATGGAAGAAAGATTAAGGCTGAGCAAGGAGAGCACAGCAGAAGAAGTGGATCCAACACAATACAGAAGATTGGTTGGAAGCTTGAGGTACTTGGTCCACACTAGACCAGACCTGGCTTTTTCAGTGGATTTGTGAGCAGGTTCTTGGAGAGACCAACCACTGAACATCAAATGGCAGTCAAGAGAATTCTCAGGTACTTGGCTGGTACCCTTGACTATGGCCTCCACTTCACCAAGGCACCAAAATCGGCAAGGTTCTCATCGTTAAGGTTTTTGGGCTATTGTGACTCAGATCTAGCTGGAGACATTGATTCCAGCAAGAGCACAACTGGCTGTCTTTTCTTCCTAGGCAATAGCTTGGTCAGTTGGCAGACTGTCAAGCAGAAGGTAGTGGCACTCTCTAGCGTGAGGCTGAGTATGTGGCCATGACTGCAGCAGCAACTCAGGCACTATGGCTATCAAGGTTGCTGGCCGATTTGCTAGGAAGGAGAGTGGAAACTGTGGAGTTGAAGGTGGACAACAAATCGGCACTTGCACTTGCCAAGAACCCAGTGTTCCATGACAGGAGCAAGCACATAAGGACTAAGTTCCACTTCATCAGAGACTGCATGGAAGAGGGGAGCATCAAGGCCGATCACATCGGCACAAATGAGCAGCTTGCCGATATTCTCACCAAGTCACTTGGAAGAACCAAATTTGAAACCAAGATCATCAAGACTGGGCTCAAGAAGATCATCAAGACTGGCTGAAGCAAGGCTTAGGGGAGAATTGATAGATAAGCCTTGGCTTCTAGTGCACTTTAGTTGTTAGTCTTTTTCAGTTTTTGGACAGTTGCTTTATGCTTTAGACTAGCTTTACTTTACAGCATTAGGAATATGCTCTTAAAGCAAACTTGTATCCCACGAAAGCTCTATTGAGCTCCAGTGTATATAAAGGGAAACAAAGACTAGAGGCAATTAAGCCCTAGCAGCACAACTCTGAGTCTCACTTTACTAACATACTCGACCAACATCGGACAACTGCAAAAGGCCTTGCAATGTTATTCATTCTAGAGACTGCAGCTCATAGAGTCTCTCCTCTTTCAGTTATCGCTCCCCCAAGACATACCATTTTACTTCCCTGAGATATGCAAAGTTTCATTCGTTCTTGAAAATACTTCTCCTGTTTCGCTTAATTCCATGTCTGCACTCTTTCACCTGGCAGCTGAGTATTGCTTCACCACTAGTTGGTCAAATCATTCTAGAGAAACCATCACTTGGTTAGTGTTGTTACTTAAAATCAGTAGTGGAAACTGTGGTTGTATTGAGATGCTATGCTCGGTTCCTTTTGATAGCCACCACCAATTAACAAAATTCTTAGAATCAACCAAACAAAATTTGGAATTTAATTCTAAGAAAAAGTTTCCATGTCCAACCAAACAAATAAATTGAATTGAATCAAATTCTAGAACCCATTTCTGGTAGAATCTAATTGCTATAATCATCTTTTTTAAAAGAATTGCTATAACCATTCATGAAATGAGATTCAATTACAGGGATTCAAACAGCCCCATATAGAAATGATCTCTTGGTCAAGCATCAGACATCTTGTTGTGCAATTCAGTATTAATATTTATTTCCGAAAAGATCCATTCAACTGTTATGTAGCGTCAATACAGATATGCATATCTGTACCTGCCATTTGAAAAAAACAAATATATGTGGACACAGTTTAAATTTGTTTAAAAACATAACAAGGCATGGCATCTAGGTTTCATAGCAATCAGCGACACCACTAACAGAGCAGGAGCACACAATTCACAGGATGAGAAGAAAAGAAAGAAAAAGGGAAGAACAGGATGAACTCACTTCAACTCCCAACAAATTGCTGCCTTCTCAGTCAGCGATCCCACTGCCGTAAGATCTGCCAAGCAGCAGCACCAATCCACCTCTGAGAACCAAGGGATCTGTGAAGAAAGGAATGCAAGCGCGCCACCACACGCAGAACCTGGTGTTGAATCAGGGCAGATTTGAGGATCGAAGCTCACAATCCAACAGTGCTACGAGCAGCAAAGGTAAGATCTAGGTAGGGTTATGTTGGAGCTGGAAGTTAATCACGGGTCCCCGCTGCGGCGGCCAGGGCGGCGGCGTCGAAATACGAACCAGGGTGGCGGCTCTCGTAGTAGTTCGGCAGGGAAGGGGATGATGCGGAAGATAGAGGTGGCGCACCTGGATCGACGGACGTCGTTGGAGGAGGACGCGCGGGAACGGCGGCGGTGGCGGCGGCGGCGGGCCGGCGGCGTTGTCTTTCTCTTCGTGCGGGAGCCGGGGGCGGACAGCAGCGACCCGACGTGCCCAGGGTAACCCAGTCCAACCCGCCCCAACCCGCATTTGCAGTGAACCCAACCCAACCCAACCCGCCCCGGCCCGCTAGCTATTGAAGCCCATTTACCACCCAGTCCCATACAACTCATTTCGACCCAACCCAGCATTGTGAATCTGTGATAGCAGATGACGGGAAAAGAAGCTGCGTGGCTAATCTGCGCGTTTAGACTTTTCATTCCAACTCATTAGCAACTAAAATATCTTATATAGTACTCCCTCCGTCCCAAATTTTAAGACGTTCCAAAAATCTTGGAGAGTCAAACTATCTCAACTTTGACCAAAGTTATATGTTAATATAATAACATTTATGATGTCAACTAAGTATTATTAGATTTGTTATCAATTATATTTTCATAATATGTCTATTTAATATCATAAATCTGTATAGTTTTCTCTATAATTTTTGGTCAAACTTAAGATGTTTTGACTTTCCAAGATTTTTGGAACGTCTTATAATTTGGGACGGAGGGAGTAGCTGAAAAAGGCAAATCAGCCATTTACAGAGTTGTACAGAATCAACAACTGTTTTGGGGGCACAAGTGTAGGCCTGCCCCAGTCCCACAGGAGATTCAAACAACTGAGTGAAAATCAACTGACAGGTACGAACTGAAATTACCCCTGCGGACAACAAACCAAGACCTGAAGTTCTGGTTGTGAAAATTGTCATACAACAACTGATAATTCAGGCTTCAGGTGATAGCTAATGTACTGCTAGAACAAAAAGAATGATTCAAAAATAGATGTTCTGATCCTGGAAGGTACATCGACATTCAACAGTAGCATCTTATTACGATCTTATTACGGGATGCACAAGAAATGCAACGAAGCAAAAACAGGTTACAGGGATCGGAGTAACTATTATTGATTTTTCGGAATATCTGAAAATGAAGATGTAGCAAAGAACTATCTCATGTACTCGTGCAACGGTTATACTATTTATTATGTACAAATGTGCATGTCGCTGCTGCGAAGCCGAAGAAACTCAACAGCTGATCTCAATCGATGTGGATAACGGCACCTAATCAAGAATAAACAAACAAGAATCAGCCATGCAGAGATTAATTACTGCGTGTAACAAAAACATCAAACGAGAAGGAATTGTCACAACGCATGCCACTATAACATTTGATTATTCAGTTCTGATAAAATTATCAGGAAGGAAGAACAAGACATGTATTTTTTAGAAAACTAGGAACATCTGGCAAACCCATTTCTTAGAAAACTTGATTTGGCCAACAGAACATCCATAGCCCCCAAAAAATCCCCAACATCATTAACCTAACCACACCTTCAAGCAAAAAATAATAATGACACTACCAAGCAATTTAAGGACCTTGATTTATATTTTTTTAGGGAACAGATCCTTCATATATGTTATTTGCCTACAGTGTCATCATGCTATGAATTGTTGAAAACGCAATTGCTACATCCAGTAAATTAATGACATGGTTTTGATTTATGAAATTAAACCATAGGAGTTCAAATTTAGAATAAAAATGACCGTGCCTAAAATAAAAAGGCCAAAAAGTTCCTCTGACCTCTCATTTGACCATATTCCCACTGATGAAGTCAGAAACGCTTATCTGACAAACTAGCTAGTGGTTATTCCGAATCAAAATTCCTGACAGTGTTCTCAAAAGCAATTCTAGACGGCGAAGCAAATACAGTATCCAAGTTTCTTTTCGGAACATACAAACTCAGAGCGCATGGTATTGTCATCCAGCAGTATAACCAGGTGCACCAGTTTGGTAACCCATATTTGGTTCGTCAATCAAGCATACAAACAACACTAAGGGTCTGTTTGGTACAGCTCAACTTCACTAGTGAAGTTGTTTTTTTTTAGAAAATAGCTTTACAAACAACTTTCTAGGTAAAACTAAACTATTTTGAAAAAAGTGTTTGACAAAACAGCTTCACCAACAACTTTAGGCATGCATGTGAGAGAGAAAGGGGGGAGAAAGCTGTGATAAGCTACTATTTTCAGCTTCATCCCACTTTATGTGTTTGTGAGAGGGGGAGAAAAACAACTTTAGGAGTAAAGCTGTTTTGAAAAGAGATGTTTAGCAAAAAAAAAACAGCTTATAACAGCTCCATGAAGCTTGAAGCTGTTATAAGCTGTACCAAACAGGCCCTAATATAGTAATATAGCACCAGAACAACACAACACTACCCCCCTCCCCCTCCCCCGCCACCCCAGCATGGCATGACGATCTAGCTCCAGGCAGGGCCAGAGCACTAGAGCAGTATCCATGATCCATCACATGTACGAGCTACTCCTTTTGACACTCGACAGTCACTAGAAACATCAGATATACGGCAGTGAACAACATGTGGATAAATGATTTTACCTAATCAGTTCGGATGGACACAGCCCGAATCACCAGCTAAGCTAAGCTGATGGTGTAACGGAGATGTTGTAGCGACTGCGCAAGCCATCAATAGTCCTCTCCACGGACTTTGCCATCTCAGGGACAGTCACCTTGCACACTGGTCACCACCACCAAAGTTAGAACACAACATGTTGAAGAGAAACACATGGAACTGAACTGAAATTCAGAGAAATATGGCGTTTCCGTCTGCAAAGTAGTACCACGAGATGTGGATGCCTGCACCTCAGCCACGAACTTCTTGTACGAGCTCTGCGATTCGCGAAAAGCACCAGAAATTCAGAATTAAGGTCAACAGAAGCGACCAACCAATAACAGAGTCAGTGACGTCTATGGCGAACAGCAATAGCAAACGCAAGGAACGAGATCGGGGTACCTTCACCGCCTCTGCACGCTCGGCGATCTTGTCGGCCATCTTCTTCTGCTCCTTCTCCACTTCCTCCGCCAGCTGCAGGCAGCCGTGGGACTGCATCTGAGCGCAGGGCACGCGGGAGAGGATGATATCAGTCATCACGAAAACACATGATGAACTCGATCGACGAAGCAACCAAAGGAGAGACTACAGAGCGAGGTATGCAGATGAAGGGAACGGAGACCAGCCACCTTGACGCGCTTGGAGATGCGGGAGTGGGAGGCCTCGAGGTCCCGGACGCAGTCGCCGTGGAGCGAGTCGAAGCGGCGTTTCAGGGAGTCGAGGTGGGACGCGGCGAGGCTCCGCAGGTCTCCGATGGTGGACGTGGCAGCGGGGGCGGCGAGGGGCGAAGAATTCCTGGTCCCGGGTTTCGCCGGCGGGGACGAGGGCGAGAGGCGGAAGCTGAAGTCGGCGGCGGCTGTGGACGGCGTGCGGCTCACGGAAGGCGAGGAGACGCCGGAGAGCAGGGAGACGGGGCTGGGCGTCGCCTTAGGCTTGGCCCTGGACCTGGGCTTGGGCTTTGGCTTTGGCTTGGAGGAGACCGCGGTGGTGGTAGCTCTTGGCCTCGCCATGGCCGACTGGGCTCTCCTGTGATCCTGTTTCTTCGTGGGCGGTGCAGCAGAAATTTGAAATTTGAACAGTGAGGGGAGCAGAGCAAGCTTTATTATTATTATATTTATTATTATGATTACTACTCAAATATGTCCGTGCCTTGTACCAGGTCGTACAATTTATTATCTGATATACCGTATAGTTGGCAAATGTAATTATATTTAGTAAATAAATATATATGTAGTAAAATATATATACATGAAAAGAAGCTTTCGACTTACAAGCCCACCAGCAGAACAGCGCATTCAAGTTCCAACTCCTAACTGTCTGTTCATCCCCACACCGGTCAAATTAGATGTCCCCATGCACAAGTTCAAAGGTTCCTCCATCCTTATTCGTTCACCCAGCGCTCAGACCCGACTCCTTTTCTTGCATCTCGCATCACAGCTTGACGTGGAGGCAGACAAGCGCGGGGTACGCAGCGTGATGGCTCGCGGTGGACCTCGCTTGCGCCTGCTACCCACGGCGCTGCGACCAGTCATGCCCTCGACGGACAACACGGTTGACGGTGCTTGCGCGGCTCGGCCACTCGCCCCTTCTCGGCTTGCACGGACGTCTGAGTCCAACGACTGCATTGGGGCACACCCTCACAGTCGGCACGACGGGGCCGCTTAATGGCCGAGACTGCTGGCCCAGACGGCCGCCTCGGCGAGCTCGTCGCGGCCTCCGCTAGTCAGTAGCAGAAGTCGAGTGCGTCCCCGTTCCGGTGCTTGGCCGCTGCAGCGGTCGAGGAGGAGGACGACGTCGCGGCGTCCGACGCGATGAGCCCCGCCATCTCCTTCTTCGCCGCGTCGACGCGCCGAGTGCGCGTCGCGGCGGGCACGCGCACGTCTGCGAGCACGACGGGCTCCACCACCACGCACGATCTAGCGCCGACCCCAACCCCCGTCCCATCCAGCGGACGCCGACCGCCGCTGGCTGCGCCTCTGCTTCTGCTGGTGCTCGTGGTGCCTGCTGTCGTGCGCGTGCTCCAAGCAGACCTCGGCCATGGCCATTGTCGTCGCGCGCTGCTCGTCGTCGCCGCCGACCGCCGCCGTCAGATACCGCGGCGCGGGGGGGGGGGGGGGGAGGTCGATCAGGCGGTCGGTCGGGGGAGGAGACGCCGTTGAGCCGCCCTACAGAGGTGCTCAAGCGTAGCGGCGAGCCGAGGCACCAATGGCCGCCCGCGTGGCCTAGCCGGTGTCGAGACGTGCGAAGCTGATTTGAGGGCCGACGCCGGCGGGAGCGTGCACTGCAGGTTGACCCACACCGCCGCTAGGTCGCTCGTCGGAGCTCGTGTGCCGCGGTGTCCGCGCGTGGCTCCGTCGAGCTGCCCTGCAGTGGTGCTCAGGCGTCCTAGCGGTTGCGAGCGGAGGTGCCAATGGTGGCCACGTGGCCCGCGCCCCTAGTGGCCGCACGGACTGCTCCGTCGTGTCGCCCCGTGGTGGCGCTCAGGCGTCCCAGTGGTCACGAGCGGCGAGCCCAGACGCCCCGGCGGTGTTGGGCTGTTGCATAGCCGCAGCTGCTAAGGCGGGCGGGGGTAGCACAGTGGCATTGCGAGCTCAACCAGCGCACGCACCACGCGGCCAGTTGTTGGCGGGGGATGACAAGATTTGTCCTTTCTTCTGGCAAGTTGACGAATCGAAGTCCACTGCACCGGGTTTGGCGTTTTCTCGTGGATCGACGGATCGAATTAGTTTCTTTACGGTCATTGCTTCCCTTCTTTTTCAAGGCGGAGTTCCTCACAACTAGTATCAAGATGAGCGATTTGTTTCGTAGGGGATTTTGATCTCTCTAGTGTATATATTTGTTTGTGTTGTATCTCCTCAACATAAACGTATTGTACATGGACTCGAGTTTCTTTCGTTTCTATTCTTTGTTGCGTCTGATTTTTGTTCCTTATTATAATCAGGATTGTTAGCCTCGATTTGGAAAATTCATTGTCGGGCTGAAAGTCTAAAACTGATCTTGTATGTCATGTCATATATATTACAACTCTACTAACCTGAATTGGGAAGCTGAAAAGTTTGCGTTGACTGATTTGGAAATTATGAGATAGAGACGTGCATGATGGGTGAGAGACGGTTTGTAATCGGACTCTGTATCACAGCTAGATAAAAACTATTCTAACTCGTATGAGTACATGTGAGTATATATATATATATATATATATATATATATAAATTTAGACAAAGAAATTCTCTATTATCCGGTAGTTAAAAAAAGACGAATCTAAAAAGAATGGATGGACGAAAAAAGAAGCCTGAAATTTAAAAAATAGAACGTATAGATATAGATATAGAGTAGTAATAGACGTAACCGGCTACGAAAGCAGAATGGGATGACGGGGAATTTACATTTTTACCATTATAAAGATTAACACTTACTGGAATAAAACTCCTAGAATTTTTCTTACAAATTTACCACCTTCGCCTACGTGGCATGTTGAGCGCACTGCAAAAAGACGAAGTTGCCCTTGCTCAACTTCTCTCTCTCTGACAGCTCTCTCTCATTGTCAGGCGGGTCCCACTTGTCAGCTTCATCTTCTACCTCGGGCAAGCGGGTTCCTGGCCGTGGGCAAGCAGGGTCTTGGCGGCGCGGCTGTTCTTGCCTCGGGAAAGCTCCCTGTCGACGGCACGAGCTCGGCCCCGACGGTGCTAGCGCCATGCGGACAGCCACGCTCGGCCCCAGCAGTGCCTCGGGCGAGCTCGGCCCCAGCAGCGCGGGCGGCCTGGCCGCGGGTGAGCTCTACCCCGACGGCGCTGCTGCCATGTGCGCGTGAGGGCGAGCTCCCCCGACGGCGTCGCTGCTATGCGCCTGATTCGTCTCCGTATGCTGAACAGATGCGACCAGTGGTCCAGGATGCCCATGGCGACCGGCGGTGCATGCTGCTGCTGGCCTGCTGCCTTGCTTCTATCTCAGCTCGTCATCGTCCGATCCAGCGGCCTATTCTGTGACTGACCGACCGCTCAAGGTAGGTAGGTAGGTAGGTAGGTAGCTAGCTACTTATTAGGAGGTGACCAGAGCGCGCAGCATGAGACCATGACGCAGCTTGCTTGCTGAGCGCTGAGCTGAGCTGCTCGCCCACGGCTAGGAACCTGCTTGCCCAAGGTAGAAGACGAAGCTGACGTGTGGGACCCGCCTGGTAGTGAGAGGGAGCTGCGGAGCCTAGCTGTCGGAGAGGGTGAGAGAGAAGTAGAGCAGGGGCAACTTCGTCTTTTTACCGTGCGTCCAGCATGCCACGTAGACGAAGATGGTAAATTTGTAAGATAAATTCTAAGAGTGCTATTCCAGGAAGTGACAATCTTTATAATGGTAAAAATGTAAATTCCCCGTAGACGACGAGCTTGTGGGATCATGGGACCCACGGATTAGTGAAAGACATCCTAGAGCTAGCCCAGCCCATCAAGGGTTTTGACGGCGGCACGGCAAATGGACATAACACTAATATAAAAAAAAGGACAAAACACAGAAGGTACAAAAGGCTCACCTAGCCCAGCATATTCTCTAACGTGTGTTTGGATACAAGGGTTTTGCTCGTTTGGTTGGGAGGCTGCCGAGGATGAGGACACCCCCACATGGGAATATCCCCTTGAGATGCGGGTTCACCTCGGCGAGCCCAGGTGGGACAAGAGCGTCGGGAAGAAGAGGAACACCAGGGGCCGCGCTGCGCGCGTCGAGAGAGCTCTGGGGAGTTGTTGCGGCGAGGTTGAGGGGCTGATGTCGTGCTACCGCTCGCCGCTTCACACGAGCTCGGTGGTCTGCTGCCGACCTCCAGTGCGCCGCCGACGCGCGAGCTCTGTGGGGCGCTGGCACGAGTCGTTGGGGAGGAATTGGAGTCACAGGGCTGGCCGATCTCGCCGGAGGAGTCAGGGCAGCGCACAACACAACAGAGGAGTCGCCGGGGCTCGAGGGACGAGATGCGACCCGCGGCATCTGGGGGCCGACCCTGCCATCACCACCAGAGCTCCATCCCCACCCGCAGAGGAGGCTCGGGCACCGTGCAGAAGAAGCCCAGGACACCGTGCGTCTGGCTTCTGGCGGAGGAGGCGCCGGCCGTGCTGCGCAGTCACGCGGGGAGCCGCAGGCCGGAGTGGCGGCGGATGGGGATAAGAAGAGAAAGAAAAAGGAAAGAAAGAAAGAAAACTTACAAATGGGCCCCACCTGTCATTCATGGATCCTACTTTTATTCTCTAAACCAAACAGAAAACAGGTTGGTTCTCAACCAAACAAAAAACAAAGTCATCCCGTCCCACGAATCAAAGTCAGAATCATCCCACTCCACCTTGACTCCCAACCTAAGTCTAACAGGTTTCGAGCTAAAACTCATTGCAAGTTAGCAGGCATTACATGGTGAATATGTATATACACTAGACTGAATCCTCACAGGGAGGAAAGCATATAGTAGAGGCACCGTGGAACTCTCCTCCAGGCCCCCAGGAAGGCGGGGGGGGGGGGGGGGGGGGGGGGGGGGGGGGGGGGGGGGGGGGGGTTATATTACACATGCTCTAGAGAGCCCTAGATTACACAAATTTAGCAATCTGAGCACCACAAAACTGGAGCTGCAGCAAGGCGTGCGAGGAGATGGGCCCATGGGCCTCGCCTCGCAACAGCACAGCTTTTGCCGGATTTAAGATAACATGCCCTGACAAGTTGACCGAGGCATTGAGGGTTCTCAGAATCTCATATCTTAAATAGGTACCGCAGGTCTTCCACAGTGAGCCGGGATGTATGACCACCGGATTTGTCTTCACCGAAAGCAGAGTTCACCATGGTTCGCTTTTCCTCCTGTTGAACAAGGAAGGATCAGGGTCAGCTGAGCCAAGTAACAGAATTTTACTAAGAACAGTTATTACTATTAGAGTTCACATACTCCTATGATCGTATGGCTACATCAGAACCAAGATCACTTCCCATGGTAATGCAAGTTCTTTGTAGTAATCTGGGTTGCACCTGCTTGGCTCTCTCTATCCTTACCTCAGTTGTGTAATGTGACATGCTAGACATGATTCAAGCATCTATCAGGTTATCATGCAATTCTATGCAATCAACTAAACATCTTTTTTTTTTGAACAAAAATGGAAGGAGCTCTGCCTTTCAATTACAAGAGTAAAGAGAGTTCAAAGGACACAGTACAGGTTAATCGGAATTCGGAAGGCCCAATGCGATCTTAGTAACATCTCCCCACTACTATGATCTAATGATTGTAGTCATCTTAAAATAACTCATGCTCCAAAAAAAACTAATCAGGCAAATGGTCTGTAAGTAGGGGAAATGATGTAGCAACAGCAAAACTTTAACTAGTATTATTACCTGAAGAGCTAAAATACGATCTTCCACAGTATCTTTAACGGTCAAGCGAGATACAGTAACAGGCCTAGTCTGCCCAATCCTGTGTGCCCTATCAACTGCCTGGTCCTCAGCATAAGGGTTCCACCAGAGATCAAGGAGAATTACATGGCAAGCAGCAACCATGTTGAGACCAAGATTACCAGCTTTCAGTGACATAATCATAACTCTAACCTGAAGAAAGAAAAAAACTTCTGCTTAGTGTGTCTGGAAACGGTAAAAGAAACAAGGGCATGGAAAAACAAACATAAGAAATGACCTCTGGGTCAGTATTAAAATCCTTCACGGCTTTATCTCTTGAATTGAGAGACATCGTTCCATCTAGTCTCCTGTACTGTATGAGATTGGAATTCAGTGAAAACTCCAGCAAATCCAGCATGCCAGTCCACTGGGAAAAGACAATGGCTTTCACAGGGGCTACTCCATTTCGGTTTGATTCCATTGTATCACTTTCAGTAAGGGCATTCATGTTAATGATTTTATTCAGTATATCAATGGCTGCCTGTATCTTGGATGAGACAAAGCTGCTTTGACTGATTGAAGATGACTCGTTATCTGCTGATGAACTAGCTCCTGCAGAACTGGAATTGCCAGAGATGCAAAGCTTTAAAGCTCCCGCCGAAAACAACTCCTCGAAACCTAATGTTCTACTGCAATTAGGGGCAGGGCACATATTCTCATCAGTCGTTATTCGTTCATGTATACATTGATAGCAGAAAACATGACCACAAATTGTCACAATAGCATCCGCAGGTGCGTCCTGCAAAAGGTGAATTTCATTGCAGATATATAATAAAATAAGCTGAAAGCAAAGCATTTTCAAGTGCATGCAGTAGAACGAAAATTTGAATGAAACCAGCTATTGTAAATAACACATACTGCACGCCAGGAAATGGAAAACAATTGGAAAAAAACGAGAACAAAAAAACTTGCCCAAATGTGTGCAAACTTGGCCCAGATCCTTTGTGTGATGTTAGGCCTAGACCCATGACACCATATTTAAGCATGGCCAAGAATAAAATATGTTTTCACCAGTTTAAGCAATCATTTTGTTATATGTTCATGTCCAATGACAAAAACTTCCAACAAATGAAATTTGATGGAGTAGATTCATAACAATTGGGATCACCTTAAATTACACTTCAATGAAGGAACAGACCTACGTTGGATTCCCCAGTTGTGTGTTACTTTAAAAAAAACATTAAAAGTTTACACATACAATTATTTCTGCAAAAAATATGCTAAATGTGTGCTGTGCAAAGAGAGAACAGATAAGCCTCCTTTGCTAAATATAACTATCTTTTGCAATGCACAAGTCAACATTTTTTGAACATTTACAAAGTACATATTTTAACATGTCTGAACTTTTTAAAAGTTTTAAGTTGTATACATACCCAAATTTTGGAGCTAGTGCAGAAAATCTGCATTTGGAACCACATGGACAAAACTTCTAAACAACTCATCCTATGTTGGGGTGGTTGAGTTTCCTTTACTCGACCAAACAAGTTTCAATTCCGTTATTGTAATTAACTACACCAAACGAGAAAATGTCTAATTTTGGAAGATTGGAAAACTTTCTTGATTAAAAGTTTCCAAAAGAAAGATTCTTCTATTCATTCAAATCATTTCAAATAATACATTTGGGACCACATGGACAACTTCTAAAAAACTCATCCTATATTGGGATAATTATCTACAAGGGAACCCATCCTTAACGACCCAATGAATCCAACTAATCACACATCCAGCAGTACACGAGGCTCATATGATTACACCCAAAAAGAAGGGAAAAGAAGATACAAATCAGGTGAACATCAAAATATTGGTAAGAGATTAGATTGCTTACAGTGCATAAGCTACAAAGTGCTGACCCCACTTCCAGTTTTGCAAGCAAATCTATCACCACTTCCTTAGGAAGTTTCTTTGCCATTTCTATAGAACCATCACCTCCATACTCTGATTGGTTGCCCTTCACAAGAATAGGATGATCACAAGCTTGCCGAAGCCTCAGCAACATTAAAAGGATGTTGGCATAGTTTTGTTTGAGTGTTCCAGCCGCAGCAAATGCCTGAAATAGGCAGGCAACACATCGCATCCACACTTTAATTTCAAGATTTCCCATTGCAAAAATGATATGCAAATATTCAACTACTGATCAAAACTACTATACATCTTTAGATATACAACAATGGATGGAATTGGTACAGATTAAAAAATATATAAAAGCAAGGTTTCATAAGGTAATTTAAATAAATAGAAAAAAATGAGGGAAAAACTAGCAATATACAAACCCAAATAATGACTCTAATTACGACATTGATGTTAACCATAAATATGTATACAGTATACTACAGGGCAACGAATAACCAACAAGGTTTAAGAGAAAGTAGCAGCACCAAGGCACTGTCCAGAAAAAAAAAGGGACTATTGCGTTTTTGCCCCTACTTTGATGTCCAATTGTGATTTTACCCCTGCTTTTGTCATCATTGTGAGTTTACCCCTGTTTTTTGAAAACGAAGTCTATGTTTACCCGTACTCCGTGAACATCAGGTAACGGTGTCAAATGGGCTGAGTAAGGACAAGTTTTCACATGCGAAATTGCCCCTACTTATCTTAATGCATTGTGAATTTACCCCTCTTTTGACATATATATTTAGACACATCATTTTAAGAAAGTGGGGGTAAAATCACAATTAGGGTTCAAAACAAGGGCAGAAATGCAATAGTATTTCGGATGCAGGTAACGGCGTTAGGAATAGGGGTAAACGGAGCTTTTGTTTTTGAAAAGGAGGGGTAAAAATACAAAGTGAAAGAAAGTGAGGGTAAAATCACAATTAGGATTCAAAACAAGGGCAAAAACGCAATACCCCCCCCCCCCCAAAAAAAAAAGATACAGTAAGTGACTTCAAGACAACCAACCTTGAACTGTTGCCGAGAGCGTTCTTCCAGCGTCAAATAAAAGGATCGCTCCTCTTGTGTGAAATCTACTTTATTCAGATTAATTGTCTTCGGAGGTAAATTTATTATTGGTTTCCCATTAATCAGAGTTTCTGCATGAAAATGTATCATCCAATCATTAATAGAGATTTTAACCAAATGGAAGATAGAATCGACTCAGCCAAGTCCACACGCACAAGAAAAATGAACTATAACGTGGCAAAACAGAGACAAGTACAAAAGAAAAGACAACAATGCCCAATAAAATAGCAAGCACTTACAGGCTACAGCTCTATAGTAATAATAAAGGCTAAAAGCACTAGAAACAGATTAGTATTCTACTCCCTCCGTTCCAAATTAAAGACGTTTTGGCTTTTCTAGATATATTGCTATTATTGTGCATCAAGACATAGTGTATATCTAAGTGCGTAGCAAAAGCTATGTATCTAGAAAAGCCAAAACGTCTTATAATTTGAAATGGAGGGAATACTATCTTATACGAAGCTATCTAAAACTGAAAACAGCATCCTTAAGGTTAAATAAAGAAATAAATTTCAACAAACCCCTTCACATGTCCTGTAGCAATAAACAATACTAGTAGAAATAACATTAAAGTGCCGCGCATAGACTAAGTAGCATACATTAAAAAAAAAGAACTGCAGGATGACACATTGAGTAAAAAAATCCATTTTTATCACCTTTCGTACGACGCAGGAGAACTACCCTCAGCACAGCCTGAAGTTTCTTGTATCCAAGATCTGGCTCTCTAGCAATTGGGTGCTTTATCATTGTGCAAAATGAGTTAAACGTGGAATACGGATCATATTTCAAGAAGCGGAAATAGCTGTACAGATCATCAATTGTATTTTGTATAGGTGTTCCTGATAAGCACCATCTACGTTTTGCTCTTAGCCCACAACAGGCTCTGGCCACTACAGTTCGAAAGTTTTTTATTGTCTGAGCTTCATCAAGCACAACCCTAAACCACCGCACTCTTGCAATTGGGCCACTGTCAAGCTCATAGTTTGAGTCCTTGAGTTTCTTCTTCTTTTTTTAGCCTTATTTTGCATATTTGCTGCCGGCTTTCTTTTATTGGCAGCAGAAGGTTCTTCACTGTTCTTTTGATCTGCATCATCGTCAGCCATCTGTTTAGGTACTTCATTGGCCACTATTGTATATGTAGTGACAACTACATCATATTTTGCCAGCTCACTTGGATCTTTGGTCCTTGCACCACCATGGTAGACTAAAACAGATAATTTAGCACTTTCACTAACCTTGTCGGTTAATTCATTAGCCCACTGCTTAAGAACACTAGCAGGGCACACTACTAGAGTACCTGCAGCTGGTCTTGTCATGGAACGTGAGGTGGATCCAGATGATGTGGAAGCTTTAGCTTTTTTCTTGCGTTCCACTTTGGTTTCAACCATTTTATTCAGAACATTATTCGGTTGAACACAAAGTTCAGTACTAGTATCGGCAGCTGTTGACAATGAACTAGCCCCTTGGTCCTTGTTAGGTTCATTGCCAACAGTTTGTTCTCCCTCGTCATCTTCATCAAGGTTTAGTGCTTCAGATTTCAAACGATCTGAATCAACAGACATAAATTTCGACTGTTCAGTCTTCTGTTTTAGTATAACGGCAATAGTAGATACTGTTTTCCCAAGACCCTGTTACAACACAACTGCTTGACTGTTAGAACACAAATATGAAAGATCTAAGATCTTATGAAGAAGTAAGAAAATCAGAAATAACCTGATCATCAGCAAGAATTCCGCCTGCACAATGTGAGCTATTCTCCTTTGAAACCATCCAAGCTAACGCCATTTTCTTTCAAGTATTAAAGCTATGTAAGGAACATGATATCCAGCAGAAAAAGAATTGACACATTAATCAAGGGTTATACAAGGTTCCATGTACCTGATGCTTAAGCAGAGATACTGCTAGCACACCCTCGGGCAGATCATCTTCCCTTCTTTCACGACTAATATTCTGCATAACATATTTTGAAAAGCAATGATATTCATGGAGTAGAAAATGATGACCTCAGAGTACAACGAAATTGTCGGGTACGAAGGTAAGGGGTACCCTAAACCCTTCGATAAATTAACGCTAAACATAGCAACCATTTTTAAGACAGGAACCAGCCCACTGCTCAAGTCAGTAAGGAAAGGCCCGTCATACGAAGGCCCCCTGCACCGACCGTAGCGACCCTCGTGGGCCGGCCTGCTTCGGGAAAAAGACGGACGAGGGGCCGAACGAACGACCCCCCCCCCCCCCCCGCCTCCGCCTCTGCCTCGGCCCCGGACGACGGACCGAGGGTCGAACGAACGACCCCTCGGCTCCTACCTCGACACCGGGTGACGGACGAGGGGTCGAACGAACGACCCCTCGGCCCCTACCTCGATCTCTCCGACTCCGCCTCTGCTCCGACCCCACCTCGACGCCGAGTGACGGAAAGAGGTCAAACGAACGACCCCCGGGCCGGAGGCTCGATCAGCCCAACTGCTCCCGGTATGGGTTAAAGTAAACCCGCCTAACGCCATGGGCGCCCGCGTCCGCAGTCAAATCCACCAACTCTCTGCCATGTCCCTGATTCCCGTCAACTGCACTGCCACTGTCGCCACGACGCGAGTACGGACTCCAGCAGCACCCCTCGGAACGTGAACAGTACAGCCCTCGACGACGACTTCAGGGATACGACAGAGTCACGCAGGGCTCGACCCCCCCCCCTCGACCGAGGGGCTCGACCCCTCCCTCCAACAACTCCGGTATGGGGCCCGTCCCATCCGCCCCGTCTCGTTTCAGCTGTGGGATTCGCGCCCGCCTGCGGAAGCTGTGCCGCGACGTGCCGCGACGAATTCTACTGCCACCACGACCCGGAGCGCCAGAAGGACGGGAAGGCCATGCCGGCACAGTGCACGACGTCCCTTCGCCAGCACTATGCCGTGGACGTGCCGCCCATACTACCACAGTTTAGGACCCTGTACCATCGGGCCTCCTCTTGTCTATAAAAGAGGACGCCGAGGTAGAAGGAAAGGATTCGATCTCCGATCGATGAACTTTTTCGGACTCCACTCTTCAGACGACTCCATACTCATACACACACCCCGCTGCTTGATCGACCCCTCGAGCAGCCAACCCACCGCCTAGGGCAGCCCTGCTAGCCTTAGGCCGCAGCTCACTCTGAGCAAACCCGTGTAACTCAGCTTGTACCCCCCCTATACGAGCACTTTGGGTGCGAGATAATACAAGTCATCCTCCCCCGCTGGACGTAGGGCCTTCTTTGCCCGAACCAAGATAAACCTTGTGTCCATCTTGCATCACATCTGAGAGAGGGAGCACGTAATATACAAATTTACTAGTTGATGGTCTTGACCCCCGGGTCATAACACCGACAGAAATATAACAATCAATAGCTAAACAAAGTTTACCTGGGTACTTAAATATTTAATTCCTACATGGAAAATAAATCCTAGTTGAGCGAGAAAAATAAATAAAAAAATCTCAGATCAGATAAAAGTTAAAAAAAAAATATGCATGCTTCACTTAAAAGTAAGAACAGACACATGTTTACAAGATAAAATGAAATCCTTAAGAAAAGGAAGATTTGTAAATGTCTATGGTAGTTGCTAAATATATTTATTGGATCATCATATCAAATCAAAATATGTAAAAAAATACACCATCAATCTCTGGCTTCCTTGATTCAAGTACAGATAATTTATTTTCTGAAAGATCTATGGAAGAAATGGAGCTGAAACCTTTCTTTTTGGCAAAGTATGGATCAGGAAATACTTAGGAGCAAAATGAGAAATTCAAAAGATAGATATTGCAAGGATAAACTTTCAGGCAGCACTAGGTGTTGCTGCAGATTATGATAAATGGACAGTCTCCCATTTGCTACAACCGCTTTCAAATATTTATACGTTCAGTCAGCTACGTTTTAAAAAGCATGTTGCACATGGACATATTGTTCCATTTCAAATAAAATGCACATGGACATATTGTTCCATTTCAAATAAAAAAGGTAAGTCACACGAGACAAAAGGAAAAAATCAACCATCAGAGATCAGACAATCTAATTTGTTAACCAATAATCAGATTTTCTAAATGACATGCCAGATTTTTCAGAACTGCTTTTCTACTAAAAAGTGCCCCTCAGACAAGAAAGAATAAATCAATCATGCAAAAAGCCCATTAAATCGTTGTACTAGTGTCACAACATAAAAGGCAACCCTAAAGTAAAATGAAAGGTAAGTATTTGTATGAACAATTTATTCAAATTCAACAGGTTGGAAGATGCAACTTAATTTCTTTGGAAGTATTGCAATCACACATGTCAACATGATAAACTTAATGTGATTCTCACTATCCTCGTCGAATAGAATCTGTTTATAGAGTATCCTTCTGATGAAGTGGGAGACTACCTATTAGATAAATTAAAATATTGCCTACCACCCACTGATTCATCAAGCCAAGCCAGCACTGAAGAGAACCATGGTTACATTGTATAGAAACTGCCATCGATGTAAGTTCAAGCAAAGAGTAGATTATTGATCCAAATGTATTTAGATTGTCACTGAATTCAGCACACCACAGTATTAGCTGGGCAGGAAGCAAGCAACGTGTAGGCATAAATGATCAAAGATACCTGTAGAGCTTCTTGATATACCGCTCTCTCGTCATAATCTAGGACCCTATTTTCAGGATTAAGGCGACTGCGTGTCTCAAAGCCATTAGCAACTTCACTGTTATTGGAACTGGTTGCTCCAATCGTTGGAGGTAGTACCCTATGTGAGGTAGAACCTCCATATATAATAACATCATCTGCCCATATAAAAAGGGATAAAGATTAATGTTACTACAGAAAAACTGCACCATTTCCAATGTTTGTATAATCGATAAAATTATATCATGTGATGCTAGCGTACGCACCATCATCATCCACTTTCTTGGTATTAAGTGTACTAGAACTTCCTCTTGCCATTATTGAAGATGAAGGCTGTAAATTTCCATTGGCAATATTTGTCCCCATTCTGCTTTCACCGACATTTGGTGACCTTTTAGTGGAAAAAAGCTGTGGGAGCTTGCGTGCCTCACTAGCAATTGGATGCATAGATTTCGATGTGTTGCCATTTGAAAAGGATGGTGGAAGCACCCTCTTGTTATTGTCATTCCCATCTGATGTAGAACTGCTATCAATTCTACTGGAGGTAGAAAGGCCCTGTCGTATAGGCATATAAGAACTTGGATGTGGATGAATCCTGTCCCCTGAACCGAATGTATAACGTCTACTCTCAGCATTTCTACCATTTGTAAGGGATGCTGGAAGAATCCTGTATTGACCATTGTTGTTCTCAGTAGGCCTAGCCGACGACGGAGCAGGAGCGCTCCTCTCCCAATCTTCATCCTCAAAATTGATTATACGTCCTTCAGCACTTTGATCAAACCTAGTGATTGCAGATGCTGGCTGGTGGTCATCATCGAAAAATGAGTCATCATCACTATCCGAAATAACAATGGCAGAGTTCTCATTCATATTGCCAGCTAGCACGTGCACTGTATATGTGTTATCAGGACTTTGTTTTGCTTAGCATGACTAAACAGCACTTCTTCTTTTTCAGATGATCACCAAGCTAAAGAGAGAGCACACCACACATCTAACAGTAGCGCTCACAGTTATTCGAGTTACCCTCACGGTGGGAGCAACCTGCAGGAAGATCAAACATGTTAGAGCTGACTAAATAACAAGTAGTCACAAATCAGAACAGCAATAGGTGCATAGCAGTGGGGAAGCTATATTTGTAACACAAGATAAACAATAATGAAGGAACAATATCTCTTCGGCTCAGCGATATTAACCTAAGAGCTCCCCCCAACATGTCAGGCATAACCATTATATATACAGACACAGCCCAAGTTTTTTTGGAAAAACTGGTGTTAGGGCATCTATCGTTTCTGGCTAATGTGGCATGCACAGGGAGAGCAATCCTAGATCAAAACCTGGATCGGATCGAACGGGTGCATGCATTCAACGATCATAGATCCCACCCACACATAGATCCCACCCACAGACGAGCAACCGGACCAAATCTTACATGGCTGAGACCCATGTGTTCCCGACGGGATCAACCAATCTGTCATAGGAGGCACGCTCCCAAACCTATATATATTATTAAAAAAAATCCCCAACCCGCCGTAGCCTAGAGGCGGAGACTCGGCGTGGGTCACGAGGGCTCACTTGCACAGAACCCCGCCAACTATTCTCAAAAAATAGATTGAACCCATGCCCATCACTCAATCGGCAACTAACAGGTCCTACGGTGGCAAGCAATGGCGATCTTGCACGGCACGCTACAGGAAAAAAAAAAGGAGGAGAACCTCGTCGAATCAACCGATGTATTGGACGAATCGATAGAATTGGACTGAGACGTAGGGTACCAGGCAGCGCAACAATCCACGCACGTGTAAGAGGCGCAGAAAAACTTTTCGGTTTTGATCGAGAACACAACCGACCTCTGGAACGAACCACGCACGAGGGAACCCACCCCCACCTCGCCCATCATCCATGCGGAGCAAGCGGACGGACTCACCACACCGAGAAGGGAAGGAGCCACTGAATCCGCGCCCCGACGGACGGATCTCCGCTCCCCTGGTTGGCTCCGTGAGAGGAGCGGCGGCGCAGCGGAGGATCCGGGGGAGGCGAGGGCCTAGAGGCGCTGGAGCGAGGGAGACCGGCGGCGTTGCGGTCGGGGGATATTCAGGCTAGGTTTGGACTTGTCAACTGGCGGAGGAAGTGGCAGCAGGCTCAGGGGCGAATGCCTTGCTTGCCCGGTCGGTCGCGGCGTCGGGTGCGTGCACGGGGCGCCGCCCCCTGCATCCCCCTATTTCCTTGGGCAATCTATTTCCCCATCCCCTTTTTGTCAGGAAAAATCCCCATCGTTCCAGATAATACTCACGCAGGGCTTGTTGGGAATAAAAAAAAAGTTTCGATCACTACAATGAAATGTTACGGTACCAGGCTGCACCGTTTAGGATCATTAATATAGAATTGAAGACATGCTGACACTTAGATAGGATCTACAAATTGGTCTATACCAAATTTAGCCCAATTTATCTATATAATTAGTATCACCTTATAGTTTTTTTTAATGGAATAAGACTACCTCTGCTCCAGTGGCGGAGCGTGACCCAATATAAGGGGGACTAATTTAATGCTAAGTGCTACAGTACCGAGTTCAATAGTCTGTTGCCTACTCCTATGTCTCTTGTTCTCTACCGCACCTTTCCAAACACAGAGTACTAACATTTATCTATTTTTTAATCTTTGTCAACTGACATGCTACTACAGGTCCTTCATAGTTTTGCCGCAGCCAAGCAGGGGCCGGAGCCCAGTTTGACCTCTACGGAGCTTTGTCCAAGCTCTGCTCCATATAAAATATGGGTACACAACCGATTGAGTTATACAACATCCAGTCTATAAAAACTAATTTGCTAGCTGACCTAAAAGGACTTTGATGTCGTCTAGGAGGACTAGAAGGAGGGTGAATAGCCTATTTAAAAATTTAGTTGTAAAATTTATTTGATCACAGGCGCAGCAGTGCCGTTCTGGAGCTCGGCAGTGCTGGACCCTCAGACAAATATGTATATAGTTCAAAATCTGACCAGCAAATCGAAATTCTACTTGAATAGAAACCTTTCTAAGATAGTATAGAAGTTGTAGAACCTCTTAGAATAGGTAGGAGCTGCACCACCAAGTAAATCGGAACCAAACCCTAGAAATCACCTTGAAGACAAATGCAAGTAAAGCAAATAACACAAACACAAGTGACACAAGATTTATCCTGTGGTTCAGCGCGCCACCAAGGCTGGCCTAAGTCCACGTTGTTGAGGCTCGCCACACAAGGCTAGTCTTTCCCTCGTTTTCAAATCAAGAGAGTGAACTCTTGAAGTGATGGGTGATTTCTTAGCTGCAATGAGATGGTTACAAACCTTCCGGGGCTGCCACATAAGTTGGCAAGCTCCACAGGTGACACTCTAGCCGGCTAGGAGCAAGCTCCAAGAGTAACGAATGTAATCCACCGGCTTGAACGCGAACCAAGTGCTCTAGACGATGAAGAACAGTTTGGGTTGCTCTCTAATGAAGTTTAGAGGCTCAATCTCTCAAAGGATTGGAGAGGAATCAAAGAGAGAAAGCTTGAGGGGCTCCAATGGAGTTAGAGAGAGGGAGAGAGCTTTCTGTTTCTGCACTGGTTGGGGAATGGTCGCGATAACCGTTGGGGTAGCAGGGAGGGGATAGAAATACTCCCTGCTGTCCAACGGTAACTTAAGTCCCGACACTCCTGCTCTAAGGCTCGGCACTGCTGGACCCCCAACACTGTCGCTCTGGGGAGCAGCACTGCCGCTCTGCCCAAAAATGCTCTGAATGAAAAATTGTTTTGTAGGAGTCTGGGCAAGGTATGAGAGGATGTTTGGTGGAATTTGAGCACTTGGTTGCACATTTAAGCATGCACATTGCATCCCCCTTTGTAGTACGGTCTTTTCTAAACTCAAATTCAAAACATCAAATAAATTAAATGCCTTTGAGTTGGTTATTGTATCCTTTGATAATTTGGGGCTGCACCATTGAATGTATTGTCCTCATTCTTGTAATACCTTGAGCATGTGTTTGCAATCATCCTTATCTCATCTCTATGAGCAAACACACCTTAGATCTTGTGACTTGAATCTTTCAACACATATGAGTTTAGCCCATGGCTTCAAGTCACTTCCACTAATAAATTGATTCTCAACATAATATGACTCCTCATAGATCGATTAATACTTCGACTCAATGCAAGTTCTCTTCTTCACCTTAGCCATAGTACCTCGGTCTCCTTGACCTTCACCTTTGCTTAGTACCTCGAAGTTCTTTCCTTGCTATCTTCACCTTATCAAGCCATACTCAAGTCACAACATATTAAGCACCGATTGAAAATCATTTCTTCAATATTGTGATCCTTGCTTGAATATCTTATAGATATGAATGTTGAGATCAATCAAGCTTTGATATAAGAGACTCCATATGAATATGGTCAAGCCAATTCACAATTCCTTAGATCTTTCTTATTTTGGCTTGACACTCCTATCACTCACTTCAATCTCCATCTTCATACTTCTAGTTTGATCATATTAATGCAAAGTGGTTTTCCAAATCTTTGTCCATACAAGCAAACCAAAGTAGAGACCATCTTATATCCATTATATATTGTCTCCTCTGTCATTTGACCTTTGCTTGGTGTTTTCTCACTAATGCACCCTTGATTCATTATTTAGTCCTTGATCAACACTAGTCCACTATCCAACTCTTCATGTTCATGCAAAGCAAGCCAATATAGAGATCAATTCATAACTATCAACTCATGTCTCATTTGCCATTTTCTAAACATGCTTGGTTTCACATGATACTATGATATCCCACAACATAGCAACCATTTCATTGATTCCATTTGCATTGTTGTCTTTTGTTTGAACTAGATTATTCCCATGATCTTTCAATACAACAATACACAATCTGACCTTCATTCAACATTGTGTGGAATACCATCAAGTTTGCTTTTCTTGTTAAACCTTTGATACACTTAGCAAACTTGTTAGACCTTTAATTGTGTTGTCACTCAATTCACCAAAACCCACTAAAGGGCTAGATGCATTTTCATGACCTATGGCAACCTATCAACATTCTTACCTCAATGAGGTTCATCCCAAGTAAGAGATTCAACGGTTCCTTAATAATAGTGGTTCATCCCCAGTGAGAGCCCGATAGTTCATTAACTAGTTTGTCAGAAAACTAATCATTCACTTAAACATGGTAGCTAGCCTTTATTGGTTTGTGTGTGACCTATCCTTAGGTTACCACATATATGAATTTAGAATTCTTGCAAATGTTAACATCTTATTAATAGACATTGTTTATCACAGAAAGTGTATAGCACAAAACTACAATTAGAACAAGCATTAACAAAATACTCTTCGTCCCAAAGAAAATCTCTTTTCTCGAGTAGCCAAACTATCATTTCATCAAATATATATAATTACTAATATTATGATACATCATTAGTATCACTTGATTAACCATAAATGTATTTTTATAATAACCTAATTAAATTTGAGATTAATTGTCTACTTGAAAAGCGAGATTTATGTTTGTATTGACTTAAAAGAAGGACATTGAATATTCATTTGATCTATACAACTAAGGTCAACTCCAAGCTACACGCTGATTGGGAGTTTTTAAACACCAACCTTGGGCTTGCCTCAACAGGAAATAAGTGGTTACCACTGAAATCTCAAGATAAAAAATCATCATATCATCCTACCATTGGGTTTCAATTCCATAACAAGTTTGCATTACTTGTTCAAACATTGTGCTTGTGTTGTTGCCCTTTATGTAGCTAGTTGTGCCTGTGTAGTGCGAGTAGTGCTAATATAGTGATAGTAGTGTTTTTGTGCTTTGCTTACTAGCATGTGTAGGAGCTCATGTTGTGCTTAATTGACTAGTTTCTAGGGTTTATGACTTTGCTAGCTACAAATGTTTGGGTGAAATCTCATGTGGTTATTTGAGCTTATGTTGAACTTGATGATACTCAACTGCTAAAACTATGATTCACTTAAAAGCTGATGCAGTTAAACTCGTGTCTATCCTTTTTGAGCCTCATGAACCCCATGTTATCTTGTTGAGTACGACATGTACTTACGCTTGCTTTATTTTCAATACTTGGATAAAAATCCCAGATGGGTACCAGTTTGCAAGAGTTGGAAGAGATAGGCTTGTGATCAACCAGTCAGTTGGTCCCTGTGGAAGTGGAGTCTTCACCTGAAGTTCGGAGTCGTCTTTCCGCTTTTTGCTGTGCTAAGGTTATCCTTTGACCTTATATGTTATATATTTAAGTATTGTCTTTGGATATCACCTTAATTTGTGGCTATATGTGAGATTTGACTTCCTGGGCTCATATATGGTGTATATCTGGTTTTGTTCTTAAAACCGGGTGTGACACTGTCCGTCGCGCCAGACGCTGGCGTCGGACGCTAGGGTATGCACCCTGAGCGTCCGACGCGCTAACAGAGAGTTCCAGAGAGGGCAGTTTTGCGACGGACGCGTCTGTCGCAAGGGCGTCGGACGCTAGCGAGCGTCCGAGAATATTTTTCCAGAAACCCGAGAGCAACCAGTTGGCGCCGGACGCTGAGGCGCAGCGTCCATCGTCAAGCGACGGAGCGTCCGTTGTCTGCTGACGTGAACAAGAACTAGCCGTTGGGGCTAGCGACGGAGCGTCCGTCGCCAACTTAAAATGTCTGTTTTTCTCAGTCTGAGGGCTGAGTGTCTGGGGGCTATAAATAACTCACTCCTTGCCTTTCCACCTTGCCTTTGCTCATTTGAGTTGGTGAGTTGCTTGAGAAGGTTGGGAAGAGAGTAAGAGCCCTAGAGAGAGAGTGATTCGTGAATCCATTCATCCTCTCCTCTAGTTCATCCAAGAGTTCAAGTGTGCATCCACTCTAGTTGTGAGGCTTGATTGAGTCAAGTGAAGATCAAGGCTTGTTACTCTTGGTGATCGACATCACCTAGACGGTCCGGTGGTTCTTGAAGGAAGGTGATCGCCGGAAGGATTGTCGGCGGCCCTTTTTCATCGACTTGTGATCGGTTGTGGGCGGTTCACCGAGCCGGAGTGGCGAAGAACCAGCCCGTAGAGAGCACTCATCCCTTGCGCGGGATTGAGGGGGAGCAATATCTTACAACGAGGACTAGGGGGGAGTGTCGACTCCTCGATACCTCGCGAAAACATCGTCGTGTCAAGAATCTCTTTCCCTAGCTCTTTCATACCGCATTACATTCTGCACTTGTTCTTCATTTCATACTAGAATTGTGTAGGGTGTTTTCGCTTTCCTTGGCTTGCTACCGCTTTCATAATCTAAGGCACACAAGCGCTAGACACGGGGTGATTGACATTTATTTAGGATTTCTTATTTACTTTAGAAATTGAAATAAGTCCAATTCACCCCGCTCTTGGGCATCTTGATCATTTCACATGTGGCCCCTCAACCTTCCACCGCCATGAGCCCTACCCCTTCCAAGGCCGCACAAAGAGGCAGGGAGAGCGGGTGGAAATTGTTATGTACACCTTTCGTTTAAAATTGTAACTCATTTTTTTTTTGCCTTTTTGATAGATATATAATTTGTTAATATATATCTAGGTATAGAATATTTTTAGTTTATAACAAAAAATATGCACCTGAAAAATTAAAAATAACTTATAATTTCAAATGAATATAATAATAAATTTAATAGTTTATTCAACAGTAAACAATCTTTTTTCTCACAAAACACCAAAGAGCTGTATTTCTTTGCATTCAAAAGAAAAGAGCAAGAACCCTTATTAACACACCAACTCATCAACACAGTTGTCAAAAAAATCATCAGCACAAAAAACACAAAACAGCACAGATCATGCAATACAAAAATAGCACAGATCATGCAAGTTACGCAGATAGACGATGACATAAGAGTATAAGACAAACACGACCGGACCAATCCTAAGTTTGCTACAAGTTCCTACAATCTCAACTGCAATAGCCAATATATATATAGATAGATAGAAAATAGTCATAAGAGCAAATGAGAAGGCCAGTTTTACAATTTTTGTTTTACACCTTGCAGCTTTCTGTTTGCAACTTCACTTACACAACACACATTGGGCGTAAATTTACTTGTGTAAAACGAAAATACATCATACTTCAAATTGACATCCGCAACACAACTGATGTACAGTTTCAACCATCAAATCTCATGCACAAATCATTTGCTGTGAATGAAACCTATAAGCTCCTTGAACCATTTTATTGATTGAAGCAGCCCAACTGAACCATAGAAATGCAACATGCCTGTAACGCATTACTGAATTCAAGATTGAAATTGTTCTGCATTTACATGAAAAACAAAAGAGGGAGCATTTCTATGTGGAAAATTCACTACATTAAATCAATGACGAGCCTATCAGTTATTAATCCAGATACATCTCTACAAGGAAGGTAGGGGTAGGGGAATGTACAGATGGGGGTGGTGAGACTGTTACCCTGCTATCTAAAAGCTAAACTCCCCATGATCAAGGTAGCCAAGGTGTGAGTCGGAAAAAGAATTCTGTAGACTAAAATCTCCAAAAGGGAGAAACAACCAAATACAATCTTATCTGCCTACAATCCTTTTTTACTAGCCTAGGAAAACGTTTGGTCTCGTCTTGAGCCAATGCACCATCTCCTTGTCAAGTGGGGACTTATTCAACACAGCGTCCATCATTGGACTACCAAAGAATCTCGGATCACTCTTGAATACCCATATCCTATCCTTTGGCCATGGTCTCTGTGCTTGCTTTTCCTGTATAATCAACCACCAAAACATCATTACCTAAGATGTACCGGAACCAAATAGTCAAGGGAAAACAATGCGTAAGATGATGCCAGTCTTCATATTTCCAACTTTTTATAGGCGAAGACAGTGATTACTGGGATGCAAAGAAAAAGAAGCACACATGCTACATCACAGATGGGATCAATTAGCAGTCAATAGGCATAAATGTCTTCCGCAAGGTACCGACAATATGCCAAGTTACACTAAGATAAACAGTTTGGGAAGAAATTAAGAAAAAATAGCTGCAAGAAAAGTTAATATTTTCTCTAGAAGATTAAGGACAATAATAATAAGAATAATTAAACATCATAATTTTATCCATGTAAAAGCATTCCATGTGCATAAAGTTATGAGTAGCACAAAATGATTCAGAAAAATAATGGTAGCGTAGGTAATGATGTCTGATATTTGGGGTCAACAGGACCAAATTGTTTAATTATCCAACTCTTTTAGAACAAAATAATGAGTGTGCAAAAGCAAAACAGTTAAACTGTCGTTACTTATTCTTTTGAAACCTTGCTTTGTCTACCTCCCATTCCAAAATGAGTTCAAGCACATGATTTTTGCAATCTGGTAACCCCAAGCAATCACAAAATAGCACTTACCATGCGCGACAACATGAATCTCACAGTTCTGTTCCCATAAACTCGCTCTTGTGATGGCTTTGCAGACTTCACATAGAAGGACGAAACATCTGGCAATGACATGCAACCTTTTCTAGCTCTTGTCAATCTAGATTCAGGTTCTGAATTCTGGCTATACCAATTGATAAGCTGGGCTAAGCAATAATTTTCTGGGGATGTCTTGCAGTACTCCTGAAAACCTGGTCCCAGTTTATCAGCATATTTGGGCCTAAGTCAAGCGGACTGATATGAACTGGTGAAGATTTTACTGTCTTATAATCCTGCACGCAGCCATACTTGAGTCAGCTCGAAAGAACAGATGGCAAAACCACAACCATTATTTTCTCAGTAAGTAATAAGCTTTCACTTACCAGGACTCGGAAGAAGCATTTTGTATAAGCATACAAATGAATCAAATCTGCAGCAGCATCATGACGGCACTTGTAAGTGCATGGAAGAGTTCGTAATTCATCACGCAACCTGTACAAAAGGAGAATCAGATTCCACTGACAAGTCATTGCACATACAGGAAATACTAATCAGGTCCCACACTTACCACAAGAGAGAATTCCGGATGCCTCCCTCAATATCTTCAGAGTCTGACGGATCATGAGCACAGATTTTGGTCTTCAGATCACTAAGTACCTCTTCTTCAACATGAGGTTCCATCGACTGAAGGAGTTCAGCAACTATCGAACTGTCCCCTTTCCAGATGGCAGATACCAGACTTGTCCCAGACAACCTTACCAGAGGAGGAGGAGCATTCTTTGGGTCTCCAAATATGCATCTCATAACATATCTCACCTGAAGAGTTGGTAGACAAGCCAATAAGGATAAACAATGATACAACATGTATGACAAGCCCAAGATTTAACATAAATAAGTATTCACCTTGTCAAGTGTATGCACTATTTGCTGTAATCTTGAATTTAATACTCCCTCTGCCTGAGAGTAGCAACATAATTAGGTCACACTCAGGCAAATAAGAAAGGGGGAAAAAGAACTAGGAGGCCTGACCAAGCCATCAGCTAATTTACCTGAACCTCAGCATCATTCTTCTCAGAATCCATGTTTATTTCTATAAGAAACTGGCTCTTCTCATCCACATTGTGCCTTAAGATCTCTTCAGGGAGTTTCTGTCTCTCAAGGTTTATAAACCGCACCTTTTACAACAAAAGTTGATATAATGTTAGGCAATAGAATATGCCGCATGTAAATCATGGATTAGTTGCTATATATTAGCAGATGTAATCAAGGGATTTACCCTTGCCTTGTAAAGCAAGGCCAACCGGCCCTATATAATAGAAGGCGCCCCCCTCCCATTGAGGTGTGGCCAATTGCCCCATATCCTGGTATTTTACATGGTATCACGAGTCCAGGTCCCGCTCTAATCTCACGACTCTTTCCTATCCAGTCCTGCGAGCCTCCCCCCCCCCCCCCCCCACCCAAGCGCCGCACACCTCCCCTTGGGCGCCGCCCTCCTCCACCCCTCCTCATGGGAACCGAATCCGACCTCACCTCTGCCACCAGCGCCGCCCTCAAGAGCGATGCTGCCCCCATGATCTGCCCCTTCGCCACCATCAACATCAAGCTCCACGTCCCCATGACCCTTGAGTTGAAGCCCTCCAACTTCACCAAGTGGTCGATGGCGTTCCAGGCCACGTGTGGCAAATTCGGGCTGCTGCACCATCTCACCACCGCCTCCACCTCGTGCTCCGACGATACCTGGACGCAGGCTGACTTCTGCGTCCGTGGATGGATGTACAGCACCGTGTCCGACGCCACCCTCAACCTCGCCATGACCGACGACACGCAGACAGCGAGCGCCCTGTGGGCGGCCATCAGCGCAGTGTTCCAGGCCAACAAAGCTCCTCGCGCCATCTTCTTGAATCACGACTTCCACTCGATGACTCAAGGGGACCTATCCATTGACGCGTACTGCGTTCGCATGAAGGAGAAGGCCGACGAACTGCGCGACGTTGGGCAGCCCGTCTCTGAACCCAACCTCGTCCTCAACCTGCTGCGCGGGCTCAACGAGGTCTACTCCAACGTCGCCGACAACATCGCCGGGGCACAGCCCCTCACCCTCGCTGCCGCCCGGCACCAGCTCCTTATCAAGGAACTGCGCCTGCAGAACGAGGAAAAAGTGCGCGCCAACACCGCCTTCCTGGCTGCTGCCTCCCCCTTCGGCGGTCACCAGCAGCAGCAGTTGCAGGGCGGCCGGCGTCCTCACAACAAGAAGGGCATCCAGCAGCCCTTCCCAAACTCCTCCGGCGGCACCTCCGGCAGCACCAGCACCAACAAACGCGTTCCCTGGGGCTTCAATCCCTGGACCGGCGAACGTGTCGCCCCTGGAGAGCGCGTCACCCCTCCTGGACAGCGCCGCCAGGGAGGTCCTGGTGCCCAGACTGGGCGCAACCAGGGCATCCTAGGGCCTTCCCCGCAGGCCAACACCGCCTTCGCTCCACTCCAGGCAACCTCCAGCGGCTCCAACACCCCCACCAGCACCTGGGATGCAGCCGGCCTCATCGCTGCCCTGCAGAACATGCAACTGCAGGGCGACTGGACAGTTGACTCCGGCGCCTCCACGCACATGACATCCTCGGCTGGTATGCTTACCCAACGCCTCCCCCCCTCCATCTCCTCAATAACAGTAGGTAATGGCACCAGCATTCCTGTTACGTCTACAGGTCATTCCATCCTTCCTACACCTACAACAAATTTCGCTCTTAATAATGTTCTTGTCGCACCATCCATAGTCCGCAACCTGTTATCCGTCCGTCAATTCACTCGCGACAATAGTTGTTCCTTTGAATTTGACGCACATGGTTTTTCTGTTAAGGATATCAGGACGGGACGCGTGATTCTCCACTGTAACTGCGACGGGGACCTATACACCATACCTGCCTCCACAGCTGCCGCCCCACCTCATGCTCTCCTGGCTGCCTCGTCAACTCTGTGGCATCAACGTCTCGGCCACCCTGCACCCGCTGCTCTAGAACGCCTAAATAAACTTCATGCTGTTTCATGTAATAAAGTAGACCGCTCCCTATGTCACTCATGTCAGATAGGCAAGCATACGCGTCTACCTTTCAGTTCTTCGCATTCCATAACTCATGCCCCTTTTGAACTTGTTCACTGTGATGTTTGGACTTCCCCCATCAACAGTCTGTCTGGTTTTGCATATTACTTGGTATGTTTGGATGATTACAGTCACTACTGTTGGGTTTTTTCCACTCCGAAAAAAATCAGAGGTCCACCAACACCTAGTTGAACTCGCTGCTCTTGCCAAAACACAATTCAGCTTTCCCATAAAATGTATTCAGGCTGATAACGGCACTGAATTCATCAACACTGCCACCACCAAATATTTCGCTGCTCAAGGCACTCACCTCCGCTTCTCCTGTCCCTACACATCACCCCAAAATGGCAAAGCCGAACGCATCATCCGCACACTCAATAATTACATACGTACCATGCTCCTCCATGCCTCCCTGCCGCCTGCATATTGGGCCGAGGGGCTCCTGACGGCCTGCTACCTCCATAATAGGCGCCCATCCTCCTCCATTCAGCACGAAATCCCCTACACTCGTCTGCATAGCCAGCCGCCAACCTATAACCATCTGCGTGTTTTTGGGTGCCTCTGCTACCCCAACATGCAAGCAACCTCTAAACATAAGCTCGCCCCTCGCTCCACAGCATGCGTCTTCCTAGGATATCCCCCCTCGCACAAAGGTTACCGCTGCCTCGACCTATCGACACGTCGCATCATCATCTCTCGCCATGTCATATTCGACGAGACCGCTTTCCCCTTTGCAGCCACCTCAGACGCCCCCACCCCCGCCACCCACGACTTCCTCCTCGACAACGATATGGTTTCGGTGCCTTGCTCTACTGTTGTTGCAGGTGGGACTTCCTCCTCGGCGCCCGCGGTCACTCCATCCCCCTCGGATGTTGAGCAGCCGCCCCCAGACATTGTGCCATCACATGGATCGCCTTCTTCGACACCAGGCGGGCGTGGTCACGTGCCCCCGCCTGGACCCAGCGTGGTCCCTTTTCCAAGGGTCTACATCCGCCGACCCCGCACTACCTCTACACTCGAGCCGTCCGGACCGGCGGCTGCCCCGGCAGCCCCTCCTGACGCCCCGGGACCACCGACTGCGCCCTTACCAGCACCGGCGGCATCTCCTGCTCCACCACCGCCACCGCCGCCCCCCGTCACCCGCACCACGATGGGTGCCATCCCTCGCGTCAGCTATAAAGGGCTGGCGGCCACTACGTCATCCTCACCATCGCCGGTCCCGACGAACTACCGCAGCGCGCTGGCCGACGCCAACTGGCGTGCTGCGATGATGGAGGAGTATCAGGCCCTCATCGACAAAAGCACCTGGCAGCTCGTTCCGCGTCCCCTAGGCGCCAACATCGTGGCGGGGAAGTGGATCTTCCGACACAAGTTCCATGCCGATGGGTCCCTCGCGCGCCACAAGGCTCGCTGGGTTGTCCGAGGCTTCTCCCAACGCGAGGGCGTCGACTACGGCGAGACCTTCAGTCCGGTCGTCAAACCGGCCACCATACAGTCTGTACTCAGCATCGCCGCGTCCCGCGCCTGGCCGATTCACCAGCTGGACGTGAAGAACGCCTTTCTTCACGGCAAGCTCGAGGAGACTGTCTACTGTCAGCAGCCGCCAGGTTTCGTCAACCCTGGCGCCCCAGACCACGTCTGTCGTCTGCAGAAATCCTTGTATGGACTGAAGCAGGCTCCACAGGCCTGGTACCAGCGCTTCGCCACCTTCATTCGGCAGCTCGGCTTCGTCGCCTCCACCTCCGACACGTCCCTCTTCATTTTACGGGAAGGGACGAGCCTCGCCTACCTACTGTTGTACGTCGACGACATCGTGCTCACCGCCTCGCCCTCGGCCCTCCTTCAGCGCATTGTGGCTCGGCTGAGCTCCGAGTTCGCCATGACAGATCTTGGCGCCCTCCACCACTTCCTCGGCATCGCCGTCACAACGCTCTTCAGACGGCCTCTTCCTCTCCCAGCGCCAGTACGCTGTTGAGCTCCTTCAGCGCGCGGGCAGGCTGAGTGTCATCCGACATCGACACCCGTTGACACTCACGCCAAGCTATCCGCGACCGACGGGGTTCTGCTATCAGAGAAGGACGCATCCGAGTACAGGAGCCTGGCAGGGGCTCTCCAGTACCTGACGCTAACTCGTCCTGATCTGGCATATGTTGTTCAGCAGGTGTGCCTCTTCATGCATGCCCCGCGCGAGCCCCATCGTGCGCTCATCAAGCGCATTCTACGCTTCGTTCAGGGGACTCTCTCCTCAGGTCTTCACATTGGCACCGGCTCTGTCGACAAGCTGACTGCCTACTCTGACGCTGACTGGGCAGGCTGTCCTGACTCTCGACGATCCACCTCCGGCTTCTGCGTCTATCTCGGCGACAACCTGGTTTCCTGGTCCTCCAAGCGCCAGACCACGGTGTCCCGCTCCAGCGCTGAGGCAGAATATCGGGCCGTGGCTCACGTTGCGGCCGAATGCTGCTGGCTTCGACAGTTACTCCAGGAGCTCCACATCCGGCTGCCCTCCGCCACCATTGTCTTCTGCGACAATGTCAGCGCCATCTACATGACGGCCAACCCTGTTCACCACAAGCGAACGAAGCACATCGAGATCGACATTCACTTCGTCCGCGAAAAGGTGGCCCTTGGTGAGATTCGGGTTCTCCATGTGCCCTCCTCTCACCAGTTCGCCGACATCATGACTAAAGGGCTTCCGACAGCACTCTTTCGCGAATTTCGATCCAGCCTTTGCGTCCGGGAGCCTCCCGCTGCGACTGCGGGCGGGTGTTAGGCAATAGAATATGCCGCATGTAAATCATGGCAATAGAATATGCCGCATGTAAATCATGGATTAGTTGCTATATATTAGCAGATGTAAATCATTAGTTGCTATATATTAGCAGATGTAATCAAGGGATTTACCCTTGCCTTGTAAAGCAAGGCCAACCGGCCCTATATAATAGAAGGCGCCCCCTCCCATTGAGGTGTGGCCAATTGCCCCATATCCTGGTATTTTACATATAAGGACAACATCAGAACAGAAACTGAACAAAAGACAGCTATTACAATTACAATTACCAGGTGAGCCGTGTAAGCAACAAGCCATCCAGGCAAACCAGCAAGCAAACAGGTACCAAGACCAGCTCTACCCAAGTCAATTAAGTCTTGTTGAGAGACAGAGTCTGTTTCACAAGCCTGTAGCAGCAGGCTATGCCTATCAAGCACACCATGGAATTCCATTAATACCTGATTCACAACAACATCAGATGTGAGCATGTCAGAATCATGCAAATGCAAATAATCAATACATATTGGCACTACAGGCATTCCTTCTAAACTACCGCCAGCACACTTCCAAATGTTCACCTTCTCAAAGGCTCCTTCACCAGAAAAATTCAAATAGCTGCCCCGGCACACTTGACTTCCACAAAGGCAGACTGATGCTTCATGCTCCTCTTTGCTCTAGCAAAACAAGTATGTAGGCATCAAACATTGCAATGTAATACATAATTTCAATATTTCATAGAGAAACCAGAAATGTGCTCACCTCAGTTACTGAATTGTAATCAAAAGTGATTTCCTCGCCTTCTGCAATTGGTCGAAGTGTGTAAACTCCAATCTGGTATTTACCATTCACTGCTGTCACTCTATTTTTTTTAACAAAATCAAGAAGCATAAATTAGTGGACATTAGCCTTAGGGAGAGAAAAAAGAAGTCTAAGCATTTTGAGACATGCAAACATGATAGCACATACATGTATTAAAATTATCAATGGTTGAGTATCAATCTAATTAGCATAAAAATGCATAAGCATAACCAAGCAAAATGGTACTGAAGTTTATCAAAGCAACTTGATAGATAAATCCCAACTCAGAATAGCACTAGAATGAAGCTGGATATGCGAGAAAAGCTACATCATATTGCTCAATGCAGTCATACTGATTTCCAGACCCACCAAATAAATAAATATTATACATGGAATGCCAAGTACCTTGAAAGAGTACATAATACAACCCACAGCAGAATTCCAGAAAAAAAGGATTTATTAGAGTAACAACAGAGCAGTGCAAATTTAGGAAGTAAAGCTGAATGTATCGACAATTGTTAACAGACAAGCTTGCATAGCTTTCATGTCAATTTTTGTATCATCATGCATATAAAATCCTTTTTTTTCCTCAAACAACGCAGGAGAGCTGCGTGTTATTTCATTAAGAAATAGTACACAAAGGACGGGTACCCCCTCCAAAAAAATCACCCCATACACATGCATATAAATTCTGACCAGTAATCAAAGAATAATATTATATAGCCACAGAAGGAATGAAACAGTTAACATTCACAAGGTAGAAATCTGAAGCAAAAAGGAACTTACTTTGCTTCACAGTTAGGGTTGCAGGAGTGGCAGATTCTACTGGCGTAGTTGGCCTTGTGCATCGCATCAACAAAAACCAAGTCATATCCATCTCGGTCTCCCTTCCATCATGACAGAAGTAAAAGGTTAATAGGATGAAAAAGATCATGAATTGAAATGACACCAGTTACAGGTTAGATCTCTTTTAAAATCAGAGACTCAGCAAAACCTTTGGCCTTTCTAACATAATGTTGTAAAACTCAGGAGCTTGATCTTCGCTGTTGTTTTGTATATGTCTAATACCATCTTGCTTTTCATACCATCTCCAAGAAGGGTAAACCTGCAATGTTTATAAATCGACATATTCATGGCTATACTACTGCCGTTCTAGGTAGAATGGATGAATATTTAAAACCAAGGCATACCTCCCCAAAGAACTCGACAACAAAGTCATCTACACCAAATCCACCTTTTTTGTTGGAAACAACACCAAGACCCTGGAAAAGATGTACCAAATGTGTCAAAAAGACACAAAAAATGACCCTGAGTTAATAGGTTGCTGAAGGCACACCTTTCTATAAGCAACAAAGTTCTGATCAGAGCGATTCCTCATGGCCTTTAGCATTCCCAAGCACATCTTTGAAGTTCGCCTGTCACCACTATCCTCAGCAGACCTTTGGATTTCTTCAATGACATGCCTAAGGCTGTAAGTCATAGGGGTATTTCCCGAACCAGTGAAACGGCTAACTTGCTTATTCAATGTATTCAGAAGCAACTGCATTGAAAATATTTTGGGTAAGTTCAAAGCTTGAACTGAGAGAGAGAGAGAGAGAGAGAGGGTGACCAGAGAGAGAAAGAGAGAGGGTGACCTAGCGCCAATTACCTCCTCAATAAAGATATGCTTGTCCGTAGGTGACAACTCAAGATCAGCAGGCATAATGTCACTCAGTAGATTGTGTGTGTATGGATCTATGCCATATACTTCTTGCTCAAGAATTTCATCTCCTGCTACTTTTCGGGGTTGATAATCCTTAACCTCTGGAAGCTCCAAGTTTTCAGTGCCATTCTTCTGTGACAGCAATTTCTCAGAATAGTCATCAGGTAAAGCAACTCTCATTTTTCGTTGTACTTCCTCCACATCTGCTACAATAAGGTACTCCTCAATAACTTCATACTTCCTAGTAACCGGAGGAACAAGGCTGGCCTTTGTCATGCGGGCACCCAATATACGATCATCCGTCACAGATTCCCCAGGTTCAATTAACTTTAGACCATTTCCTTTTAAATCCCAAGCTCCAGAATTTACATCAAGGTCACTCTCAGTATCAGAAACAGTAGTTTCACTCTCTGTTTCATCACCTTCAGAGTAGCGATCATCATCATCAGATGTTTCACTAGCATAGACATCCTTTTTCTTTAATTTAGACAGGCTTCTTTTGATTTCAAGGTCAAATGCACGAGATGAATTATCTGTTCCAGCAGCCACCGAATTTGCTCCTCTTGTTTTGTTTTGCTTCTTTTTGGGTTTAGTGTCAAATGAAAATTGACTAATGTCCAGGCTGTCCGGGGCTGCGGCTCCATTTCTCTCAGAAATATACCTTGGGTTCCCTAGTCTCTTTGCTAGCTGTATGAATGAGACAACAATTTGCTTTATATCTCCTGAATCATTGCCATCTTTATATCTGAGGTAGAACAAGAAATGTTAGAAATACAACATTACATAAACTTCTGGAAATCTTAAACTAGATTAGACTAGGGTCATTTTTACCTCAATGCATCTTGGCACATAGTACGGATGTCATGCTTGATGGTACGAAAGCCATGGCGAGCATAATACCCATTTTTCAACCTACCTTCGATCTTGGAAACCTGTAAAATGGAACAGATATGGGTGTGAAGTATTAGTACATCGTATTAGACTATCAAGAGGACTCATCCAAATAATTATCAAATAGTGATGATACCTTTGGAATGAAAAAATCAAATCTGTTACTCCTCAGAATTTCTCTCAGTTTGTTTATGACGAACTCTCCCATCTTCCTGTAACTGTTCTCTGCCTGTCTCTGCATCAAACGCCTCATTTCTGCATCCCTCGACAAAACTGCAGAGGACTTTCTAGCATCAAGCAATTTTGATCGTTTATAGAAACCTTGTCCAAATGAAAGATTAGCATTCTCTCTATTTGAAATATCAGCAAAATAACCGTCAAGCTCATCAGAACCATCCAGCTGATTGGTTAAGTTCCTTGCAACTTTAGATGTGTAGTTGTTCCCATCACCTATCTGCTTCAAGGTTTTCATTTTCCGATATGATTCCTCTGGATTCAATGAGCTCCTGATCCATTTTACATGCTGAAATTTATTTTTCAGATCCCCTAGATGACTGCAGCCTTGAATGTGAACATAAGATATTTGTGGAAGCTGCTCAAGTACTCTGCCAAGGCGTGTGAACTAAGATTTGAACAACCAGCTAAAATAAGAGTCCTAATATTTTGCTTCTCATAACCAGCCTGAAAGGAAGATGAATGATTTTGAGTCCAAAATTAGGAGATGACAGAAGTAATTTCTCAAAAGTTCAAACAGATAGGCAAGACACATACCATAATATCACAAAACACAGAATCAGTGCAAAGAGGGCCAACAGAAGACAGATCAATGAATCTACACATGTTCCTGTAATACTTCGCAGCAGCATTCCAGCTCCTACAGGTAGCTGCAGAAGAAATAAGTGATTTCACATCTGCCCTCATAAAATGGAAGATTCTTGCTAACACATTGCCGTTTAGTAGACCCCAGCTTTCATTTCCTGCTCTGGGATTCGCAGAATCGTTATCAACAGAAGATGCTCCATCAGATAACTCTTCAAAACAGATGTCCTCCTTCCGACTGGCAAGAATGTCTTCTGACAAATGAATATCTTCATCACTCTGGTCAGGTACCAACTTTGCCCTTTTTGCAGACCCACCATCTTCTGTAAGGCTCACAAAAGAAAAGGAAATGTTACAAATGTCCACAAATTCCGTTCAGTGTTTAGCTAGAAGGAATATGTGAGTGAAACAAATTTGATAGTTCAAGATTTCAAATACATTAAGATTAGCTGAAATTAAAATTTAAGAGCTGAAAGTAAGTAAATAAGGTGTCATGTAAAACATGAGCACAGTGACATGACCACAGTACCTGGCAGGAAATTCCTAGATGCTGAATTGTGAGGAAAGTATGCTTCAAACTCTTTTTTTGGTTGCTTTGCTGAAATCCATGGATCCAAGACCTCATTTATAGCTAAAGTAAGTTCTCTGCTCTTGAAATATTTCATGACCAGTTCATGTAATTTGCCACGTGTATAACCCACGAACTGGGGTGCAACTCATGGAAGCTATCTGATCCATGGTTCACACCAAAATTATATTGGTCTGGGTGCATAAGAGCAGCAGTAGAATTTGAGCTTCGTGCTGCACTCGGAACAGAGCTTCCAGGTTTTAAATCCTTAAGAACTGGAAACCATGTGTTATCAATTTTACGGAATACACTACTTTGTTCAATGATAGCGCCCTTTTTAACTAATCCTTGCAATTCGAAATAAGAAAATGGACCATGCTCATGCCCAGTGCCATCAAGGTAGTACCAGTCACCCCGATTAACTGACAACTCATCAACAGTGCATACACGGTCCTTTGGAATGTTTGGAACAGACTTGGACTTGTGCAAACTTTGTGAATCATGGTCATGGTGCTTCCTGAAATGCGATGAACATTCATGGACAGAACTTCTCTCAGCCCCAATTGATTGGGAGCGTGAAGATCTCGGCAGTGGTCGGTCAGTTCCTCTGGGTTTTGTACGGGTTCAACAGATGATTGGTCTTTAACAACACGAGAATTTATCCTAACAACTGGAAGAATCATGCCCTTCACTCCCCTAGGAGGCTGTCTGGTCTGACCTGACCTCCCAGCACAACACTGCTTTTAGTGGTGTCATTAACACTCTCAGTATCTTCTTCTATCGATGAGAATGCCCACAATGGCAGGTCATGCTTTTTAGCACATACAGGGTAGTACAGCTCATCCTTGCAGGGCAGGCGTGGATCCTCATAGCTACCTTTTGGCATTTGACAAAGAGGATAACCTTCATTGAGAACAAGTTTTTTCCTGAATGGAGTATCTTGGCTCAATTCGTCATTTCTCCTCCAGTCACCACCTTTGCAAGACCATCTCCCAGAAAACCATTCGCTAGACTCAACATAATGATGGTGAAAGTTGTTCTTCTCCACAGACACAAGGCCATAAGCATCAGTTGCACTATTTTCTAAGGATTCTGTGCCTCCATTGATTACATCGTCTCCTTCAGTGTGCACATGGAACCTAGCAAAATCTGACATAATAATAATATATAAATCACAAATGCCAAGGATAACAGAATAAAGGCAACCAAACAATTATATGGTGGCATCATGAAAGAACTACAAGAAAACAAGAACCTCTGTAGTGTTTGATGAAACAATTTTCAATACATTTTCTGAAGAAATATTAGGCTCCGGATGATAAAATACGAAAAGCAGAACACAGAGTCAGCATCTTAAAGTTGGATACCATCTAAATCTAAAACGAAAAAAACATATAGCCATTCCGAAAAATTGGATAAGAAACAGTGCAAATCCTAAGAACAGATATAAAATTTGAACTGATACAGTACCTTCAGGGCGACTCCATCTTTGCCAATCAGCAGGCTGAAAATCTGCACCTAAAAGCTCTGCAATTTCCAAATGGCAAAATGCTACAACATTAGTCCAGCCATGAGGTTTAACTGCATAAATTTGTGTAAGTTCAGGCCTTCAGGGTGCTGGGAAAGTAAAATGCAGGACGAAGTACAGTGCAAGGTCACAAAGGCAAAGGTACAGTGCAATTTATTCAAAACAAATCAAAGAACAAGAAAACAGAAGATATTTGACATGGCCTGGGAAGTTCTGTGTTTGCATTTACAAGTTCAGGCCTTCAGGGTGCTGGGAAAGTAAAATGGAGGATGAAGTACAGTGCAAGGTCACAAAGGTACAGTGCAATTTATTCAAAACAAATCAAAGAACAAGAAAACAGCAGATATTTGACATGGCCTGGGAAGTTCTGTGTTTGCATTTACACCCCCCCCCCCCCCCCCCCCCCCCAAAGTAATAGTTGTCCAATTAAACTTACAGGTCATATCCAGATTTTAGAAGGCAGAAATCCAAATAGGAGCTTTAGAAGGATTTTGTTCAAATAAAAAGTTTTAGAAGGATATATATGTAAAAAGTGTAACATTTTATGGTCGTCAGATAAAAAAAAGTTCCCAGGGGTGCAGATGCAAAACAGTTGAAGCAACTAAAATTCCTAGAAAAACCAAGGTCAGGGCCATAAGATTTTGCAACAGAAAACTGTATCCAAACAAGACCAATAATGCAAGTTTATGGGCCCAAACCCAAGCAAATAGACATCATATAACACCTCATCGGTTCTCTCAGGTGCAAACTGAGATCATGATGGGATGCGTGCATATTGACTCCACAACCACAGGTAGGGATGCAAGTTCAAAATATTTTTGGGTCAACGGGTCGACCCAAAAACTTGATCAATGATGCGAGCGGAGGAATGAACTGGCATTTGACAGTAATTAGTTAGCCGACCAAAAAAAACACCATTGGGTACACACTTGCATCCCTAACAACAAGAAACCATAACCAGGGCTTAGCAGCCAACTCCAAAAGAATATAACAAAAAAAAACAAGAACCCAAGTCCAGCCCAGCCCACAGGAAAAACACGTGAATCTTCAAATATAGCAAAGAGAACTTCTGTTTTACCTCCAATGATCTCGAGCTCCTGGCCATGCACCAAAATTGATCCATCCATCAGTGCTTCAACCCTATCATCAATGTAGAATTCTTCACTGTCTTCTGCAGAAGCTTCCTCCATTTGTTTATCCTCAGCACCTGATGCCAAGTTACAAGCCTCCTCTAGAGCTTCATCGAGCAAATTTCCTGGGGCTTCTGGTGGGTTCACCATCTGTGTTGAAGTGTCCAAATATAAAGAGGGGAAATCAGATGGCACCAGTGGTGAAGCTGCATTCTCTACAGTCACCCATCGGTTGCTATCAGCATGTTTTATCAGATGGTCAGAAAGAAGATATCCATCTTCCACCAGCTTCTTCAACTCAGCAAGCTTGGACGGTCCTTGCTCGATACCGAAGTGATCAAGGTAAAACCACCTCCCTATATCACAAATCGGTTCGGTGGGTTCAGGTGCTGGACTATTGTGAGGTGGGGTGTCACAGATATCCATGTCTTCTATCATATCTTCGGCTAGAACTCCAGTTGGCTCAGGTTCTGGTGATGGAGGCAGGGGAGGCGGCACAGCAGGTGGTAGAGGTGGAGGTGGCGGAGGCGGAGGGGTGGCGGTGGTAGTGGAGGTGGCGGTGGCAATTCAGTGTACTGACTGCTTTCAGTGGGCTTTTCTTTGGAGATTTTCTCCTCATTCTTCCCATTGCTACCACAATTTGGTCTTTGAAGATTGCTTCGATGATTTACTTTTGTGCTGTGACTTTTCTAAGTTGTTGCCACTTCTGCTCTTCTTGCTTGCTTCGTGAGTATCAGTAGGCCGACAACGTTCAGAAGGCGATCTGTCATGACGAAATGGGCTACAGTCTCTGACATCCTCATGCTGGACCCTCCCACGAGGGGAATTATCAACACGACTTGGTGTGTTATCCCTGAAGTGGGGCTGACGAGCTCTATGTCGAGGTGAAATATACGGACTGCGGTCTCTGCTATCATAGTGGCGAGCACGCTCTCGATGTGGGGAACGCTCCAAGCGGCTCGGGCTCCTGTCATGCCTGTCATGACGAAAGCGATCATGAGGAAAACGACCCAAGATGCCTGGGCTCCTCTCGTGCCTGTCACGCCGATCCCGTGTTGGTGGCGAGACCTCACGATTTCTTCCAGACAAATGCCTGGCAGCAGATGAACTCTTCACTTCTCCCTTCCTGCGACTTTTTGATCCTGCCTGGTCAGAGGTGTCAGTGTGGTGCTTGTGGTTAATGCTCTGATGCTCTGTTGGGCGGTTCTTCCTTACACTGCCACTGATGCTGCTCTCTGGCTTAATTTCACCAGGCTCTTCATCAGAATCGCGCAAGTGGCCTTTCTGGGCAGATGAACTTGGCCTCCTGCCATTGTCATCGGCCTGTTGGGACTTGGCATCCCGCCTTTTTTCAGGCAGTGCAATCTCCCCTTGCTCCACTTCATCCTTGATAGGCTTCCTGGTGCTCTTCCCGTAAGACTTTTCCTTCCTCTGCCTCTCCGGCGGCAGCTCTACCTTCTCAAGCTCCCCGTTTCTCCTAGCCTTCTTCAATGGCACTGCTTGCTTGGAACTCACAATCTCCCCAGGCTCCACCTCCACAGCAGCTGCAGAGGCTGCCAACACCTTCCTCCACTTCTTAGGTGGCATGCTCCTCTCAGGCAACCCATTGGTCCCGGCCTCTCCATTGAGCAGCTCCCCCTCCTCCAGGTCAGCAGCTCTCGCCGACTGCTGGTTCCTCCGGTGCTGCTGCTGCTGCTGCTGGCCATGAGCCCTCTCCCCCTTGTCTGGCATCGCTTCTCCCGCTCCTGCTCTCCTCCTCACGAGGGCGCCGGCACGGAAGCCCTCGACTGTGCGGACGGCGCACGCGACTCCCCCATCTCCCATGGAAAACCTGGGAGGCTGTCGGGGGCCGTCGTCCGCCACGCTGTGCTCCACGGTGCGCTTCAGAACCCTAGCTCCCCGGGGCTCTCCACGCTCATCTCCGTCGCCGGCACCGCAAAACCCTAATCACAGAGCAGCAGTGTTTCAGCCAAGGGCGGAATCAAGCAGGAGCAATGGGAGGGGCGCGAATTGGCGCGGGGGAACCGGCCAGATCGAAGCGGCCGCGGATCGGGGCGCGTACCTGCGAGGAATTGACGAGCGACGCCTCAGATCGGGAGATCCGCGGCGGCGAGGGCTCGGTCACCGGCGGCGAGCTCCCACTCCCGCCCCCTTCGCGCGGCCCCGGAAGCTTCCGGGATTGGGGGCTCCACACCTCGCTCGCTCTCGCGTCGTGGCCTTGGCGGGGCGCGGGCGCGGGCGCGCTCGCTTTCGCCTGGGTTTGTGTGTTGGTTGGCTTTTGGGGACTAATGGCTCGTTTGTTCGTAAAGCCTCCTCCGCGGCCGCTGCCTCGCCCTTATGAGGAGGGGGAAGGAACGAAGACGGGACGGAGTCTATCCATCTCCCGGAGGTGGGGAGGTGTCATTTTTATCGGGCCCTTTACCGGCCAACGGTTTTCCAGATTGCACCATTGGTTCCCGCCGTATTTGCAGGTTAGTCCTGGTGTGTTTGTTCATGTTGCTAAATCGTACTCCCTCCATTCCAAATTGTAAGTCATTCCAAGAATCTTGAAGAGTCAAAGTTTCTCAAGTTTGACCAAACTTATATAACAATATAATAATATTTATGATGTCAAATAAGTATCATTAGATTCATTATCAATTATATTTTTATAGTATACCTATTTGATGTTATAAATCTTTATAGTTTTGTCTATAATTTTTAGTTAAACTTGAGATGCTTTGACTCTCTAAGATTTTTGGAATGACTTACAATTTAGGATGGAGGGAGTATGTTTTTTCATGTGATATCGTCTGTAAAATAAACCGCCAATAACTAAGTCTAATCTGCTATCATTAGATGATTTGGTGGTGGGACAATTTAAAATTTGTCATTATAATTTTGCAAAGTTAAAGATATGTCAATGATATCTCACTAAGATGTGGGACTTATCTGAGTCAATGACATGTGAGACAGGATGATATATCTCTAATTTAACAAAATTATAATGACAATTTTTAAATTTTTCCTTTGGTGGTATATATGTAATGTTGTGCGAGGGTGATGAGATTTGAAGGTAGAAAGTTATTCCGGCATTATCTATCTAAAATAATCAATGAGGTGGTTAACTTTTCATGATTTGATTTGGCAGTTTCTTTGCTCTAGACTTAAGATACGACAACACCGAAAATTGCAAGACACATTTATGTGAGATAATCTAAGCCAACAACTCTGTTTCAATACACATTCTTCGACTATGCGATGCAACTACATTAGACATTTAACGAGATTCTCGTGATGGGGCTACTGAAAATTTGACTTTAACATTCCAAATAGGGTCAACGTCTTAACCAAATCTTCAAACTAGTGTAATACTCCTTCCGTCCCATTGAAAGTGTCACGTTAGAATTTGTGTCATCTTCTTTAAACGTTCGTCTTATTCAAAAAAATTGTACAAATATTATTTATTTTTTTCGTAACTTATTTTATCATTAGAGATACTTTAATAATAATATATTTATTTTATAGTTTGCAAAAATATTTTGAATAAAACGAATGGTCAAACACGGTGTCAAAAAGTCAAAAACGTCACTTTCTATGGGACGGAGGGAGTACAGTTTTGATCCAAATGTGTTTTTTCTTCAAAAAAATCCTTGTTTTTCTATTCTTCTGTGCTACCTTTGTGTTATATGTGAGTATCCACATGGGCCCTTGATACTTATAGTAACATGTTTCAACATTATCTATCTAAAATAATCAATGAGGTGGTTCATTTATCGTGATTTGATTTGGCAGGCTCAAAATATGACAACATTGGAAATTGCAAGACACATTATTGATGTGAGATAATCCGAGTCAACGGCCTAGTTTTGATGCACATTCTTGAATGTGCGATGCAATAGCATCAGACGTTTGTGAGTTTTTTTCAATTCTCATGATGGGGCTACTGATAATTCGACTTTAATCGATTCCATACAAGGCCAACGTCTTAACAAAATCTCCAAGCTAGTGTAATAAAGTTTTGATTCATGTGTGTTTTTTTCCTTCAAAAAGTTATTGTTTTTCTATTTTTTATGCTACCTTTGTGTTATATGTGAATATCCACTACATGGGTTCTCGACGTTTTGGATAAGGTTTTGGTTAAACATTGAGAGTATAAATTATGAATAACTTTTAAATTGTTGGGCTTGAAAATATAAAAATCATACGAATAGATTTGTCTTGAAATATATTTTCATAAAAGTATACATATATTATTTTAAATATTTTTTTAGAAATATGAAGTCAAAGTTATGCTTTTGGAGATCATGTCATTGTCCAAAACGACTTCTTTTACAATATGGAGGGAGTATAGCAACATGTTTACACTCAATCATTCCATGTCCAAGAAAATCATACCAAGCATAAGTATTATGTTTATTTTCTTGCACCCTGCGCTCACATAAGAGTTTGAGCCACACACCATGCCTCTTTTATCTTGTGCTCTATCTTCTATCTTCAATCTTTTGCATAATGTCTTCACATACATCACATCTCATACAACATGTGTATATGTTCAGGTACGCGAGTTGGGAGCGACATCAAGTAATGTTCCAAGCTATTGAAAGATTGCTCACCAGACAGGCACCTAAGAATCTTACCTCATTTTACAATTACATAATTATTTGCCTTATGTATATGCATTGCTACATGTACAATATGAGTAGAACCCTTGAGCATCTAGTTGAGCATAAACCCGTTTTATTCATTCCAATACCTTGAAGTATTGATTGTTTTACAGCTTTAAAATGTAACATATGTTTAGCTTGCTTAGATACAGAAGACAAATTAGTGATGGGGTTTCTCACCATTCACGCAATATAGGAATTGCTTGGCTTCTAATCAACATAGAAATTACTAGTTGAAACTTGAAAGCATCTAGGCCCCTAATTCAGTTTTGGTGATTAATGAAGGCACAATTGTTATGACTAACATATATTTTGCAAAAGGTATTATAAGTTATGTCATGACAATGATTGATAAATAGACAATCAATGGTTTTTATTTCCCTATTTTGATGGACTTTATTTTAGTTTTCAAAGGATATGTGACAAGGTTAAAGAAAAAATAGTTCTAAGTGTTGTTTCATGTTGAAAGACACTTTGAGTAGTTTAGGACTTTATTTTTCCTTTGGTTGTACCATAAAGGGGTATGAACTATACTATTGAATACATTTTCATAGGTGGTCAAATCTCATTTTTGGAGGCAGGCATGGAGTCCTCCTCTGAATCAACGAATATGTAAATCAATATTTGCGAAGACGGTCAAGTGCCTGTCAGAAATAAATTAAAAAAGAAAAAGAAAAAACCATCGACAAGCACACCAATCCCATCCACGAATCCATCAAGCCCACCGACACACCACTACCAATGTCGCTCGTTGTATCAAAGCACCATCACCGCTCCTTGCCAGATCCGAGGCCCCGTTAGCCATCAAGCCCAAGTAAGCCCACCATTGCCTAGATCTGTCATTGATGTTGTCATCCACACTTGGATCTGCATGTGTCATCCTCCTTGTTGTTCCTGCACAAGACATGGGGGCATGACCCTGCTGCTAGGCATGCGACCTATTGCTATGCTGGTGATGCCCGTGAGCAAAGGCGACCACTAGTTGCTAGTCCATTTAATTCGTAGTGTAGGACTTTCAACCTAGGCATAACATGATAGGATGGCCATCTGGTTCTTACTACACATAGGTTGGTACATGTCTTCACTTAATTTATTAACTTGATCAGCTTTGTAATACATGTTTCTGCTGATTTATGTATTCTTTTGTTGAGATGTGATATAGATTTGTGGTTGCTATATTGGTATGATACGCAATCAGGATCTTATGTATTGTTGTAGTGAAGATGCAGGTGACACCTACTGAGGATCACCAGAGGTTGATTTGTTTAAATTCGATTTGGTCAAGAGAAGGACACTTGATTTAGGTAAATTAATATGGCGGGTCCCTACGGTGTGTTATATGCTTAGCTACTAGGTCTACCCTCTCCTCATGCTCAATAAGTTAAACTTTGTTAAGTGATTCTTAAACTCCTTTTTTGCTTTGTGGATAAAAAAGAGTTTTGTATAACCCGCTTGATTTATTCAAACAAATTTTATATGAAACTGGTCGTTGAAGAGAAAATATGGTGACCTTATAGGGTTGATGAGGGAGGGAGGAAGGTGGGGAAGTCAGGTGGGCATTGGTCTTTCTGGCCCTGTGAGAGTGGTGGGGAGGAGTCGTGGTGGGTTGCTGGCCATTCAGGCCCAAACGGGGAGGATGGGTGAGACTTGAGAGGGAGGCATGGGCTACTTTGACGAGTGCGGCATGGTGGTGTAGGTGCCCAACTCGGCGGCAGTATGGGAGCCCACCACGCGGCGTGGGGACCCTGTGTGGATGGTGCAGCCGGCTCAGCCAGTGGCTCACGGTGTGGGGGTCTACCGCAGGTGGACTGGTGCGGTGGCCTAAGCGGTCTCCAATGTTAGCAAAAGAATTTGGAGACATTGCTTTTCAGGTAATATAAGGAAAAAAAACTTGTTGTCAACACTGATGTGGTTGTGCCATTTGGAGGAGCCGTGCAGGTTAGTGCATCCATTCACGAGAAAACCAAAAACTTGTTTGCATTGATATATGTACCATATTTTGAACATTATGTGCAGGTTTGTGCATCCGAAAACAACCATGTCCCATATTTGAACATTTCGTACAGGTTAGTGCACCCATTCGCGAGAAAATCCAAAACCTATTTGAATTGATATATATAAGCATGCATCATATTTTGAACATTCCTTGATTGCATGGATCTTTGGACGAGGGATTGAATTTGGAAGGATGTTGATCTTCAGACTCACATTGATTTGTGACTTAAGTTTTTCAAACAAATGAAAAAACCTTGGCTATGCATGTGACCATTAATGTTGGTAAATTCTATTCACACTTGATTAGGGTAACATGGACTTTTTGTGTTGTTCATGTTTATTCATGATCAATTATCAAAATATATATTATCTTTTGGTTGATTGATTTGTGTTTGTAGATGACACCATAGCATTAACACGGACAACATACTAGCATTTCAATATAATGTATATCATCATATAATATTGGTTTTTAAGTCTCTATCTATCGATAATATATCCCTCCTTTGTCATATCTCTCAAGATTATTATTCCATTTAACAAACAGAACCGCATATATAGTTATCACCCGCGAGTGTAAATTATTAACGTTGACAAGAAAACTGCATCACAACACGAGCACAAGAGTCCATGACCAACCTTCCTACTCTTTGATAAGATAACATGACATACCTAGTTTACTGCAGCAGCAGCACTATCAGCAATGTTGTTGCAGACTTTCAGTGCCAAATTAATTCATCATGAACATATCAAAGGAGTTTGACCGAACACTTCAGCTAAATCGGCTTGTGCGTCTTGCGACCTTTGGCTCCATCGATCAGCTGAATCGAACGAAGTCGTCCCTTAAACCTCTTCAATCTTTGCCTGCTTGACCTGCTGCCCCGACGTGCCGACGGCCGGCTGCTGCTGGCTGCTGCAGCCACGCTTCCTGCTGGTCTCACGCGAGATCTCCTCCATCTTGGGAGTCAGGTACGCGCCGCCCTTGCTCGTCGACTGCACGTCCACCCCCGAGGCGCGCTGCTGCGCGTGGGAGCTCATGCCGGCGAGCAGGCACGCGCGCCCCGTCTGGTGATACTCCGCCCGGTCGCCGACACGTGCGCTGAGGTCGCGCAGCTCCTCCTTGATCGCCTCGCACGTGGGGTCGTTGCCGGCCGCCCCCGGCACCGACTGCTCGACGGCCTTGAGCCGGGACTCGAGGATCCGTGCGGCGCCGGCGTTCTGTCCGCTCCACGTCCAAGGACGAGGCAGGCAGTGTCGCCAGGTCCAGCGGCCTCTGGATCACGGCGGCGGGCGCGGCGACCTGGCCGGTAGGTGCAGCTCGCCTTGATGAGGCGTGTGACCTCCTCCGTCGCCCGGACTCTCGGCACGTACACGAGCACCAGGAACCGCCTCTCCTCGCCGTCGTAGAGCTCGCCGACGTCGATGGAGGCGGCGCGGCCGTCGGCGCCCACGTTGCTGCCGTAGGTGCCGGACTTGACTTCCTGGATATGGACGCCCCGATGCAGGCACGTGACGGCGACGCGCGCCTCCTGCACGGCCACCGAGAGTAGCCCGCCGACGCAGCGCGCGAACGAGTCCTGGATCGCCGCCTGGTTCCCGACGAAGGAGAAGGTTCTGCCCGTGGCCTCCGCGATGGCGTGCATTGCGGCGGCGTCGTGGTTGGTGCCGAAGCCGAACGTGTGGATCGGCGCGGGTTGGCTGCCGGCGACCGTGAACGAGGGCGGCACGAGGTTGACGTAGCTCTTGGTGCCGTCGGGCCTGGTTGTCCCGCCGCAGTTTTCATGCCCGTCCGAGAGAAGGATCATGCCGGCGACGACGTTCTTCTCACGGCGGCCTGCAAGTACCTCGGCGCCCACATGGAGGCCCTGCCTAATGTTGGTGTTCCCCAGGACAGCAAGCGACTCCATGGCGGCCTTCGCCGAGGCCTTCCCCGCGTCCGACATGCGCGCGAGGCGGGTCAGGCGAGTGGCGTTGTCGGAGAAGGTGACGACGGAGAGGCGATCAGCGGGGCCGAGCTGATCGATGACGAGGCACATCGCCTGCACCAGCAATGCTAGCTTCTCGCCCTTCATGCTGCTGCTGATGTCGAGTACGGTGACCAGGTCGAGCGGCGCGCGCGCCACGTCGGACGGCGCCTTGGCGTGCACGAGCACGGCGAATCTGTCCCGGGACACGAACCTCCCGAGGGCCGGAAACTCGCACTGCGTGCTGAGGACCAGCCCGCCGTTGGCTGCCGCCGGGGCGGTCGGGCGCTCTAGCGGCTCGTCGTCTTGGTACAAGCCGGTGGCGGCGGCGGCGCAGGACCCTTGGTGTCCGACATGGCTGCTCTCGCTGATGATTGCTTGGTGGTAGGGTTTGGATATAAATCGACTCTTCCCTCCGTGGGCCCGGGTCGATGATCCGATCCGTCCCTGCCGTTTCCGCTCCCAGTCGCAATCCCGTAGATATCGCATTCACTCTTGTTTCCATCCAATCTGAGTTACGATAAATACGGATTCCACCCTGAGTTCAATCGTAGGAAGTATTAATTAAATTAAATAAGCTATCAACTTATTAATATAAAAATATATCTATATATCTATATCTATATCTAAATTTTTGGCTTTTTAATATTAAGTTGCAGACTATATAAAATAGATATAGATATATAGAGTATACACATTTTTTAATAAGATGAGTGATTAAACTTGTGATAAAAAAAGTAAAAAAATCTTATAATTAGAGATGGAGAAAGTAATAGTTTGTCTAATAGATTGTCTATTTGAGAGCGGACTGTTTAAGCAAGGTAGGGGATGGGTTGCGCGTTACCGGAACGCATGACCCGTCACGGGTTAACGTCCTCCTGTGCAAAAACCAGGACGAAGCAACAAACACTGCATACCTCAATCAAATATCTTTAGGAACCTATACATATATAAATTGTAAGGAAAAAAATAGATAACCATTCAATGCAGTTAGGAACCTCAACAAATTCAGTCTTGATTATGAAAGAATAAAATTGCCTATTAGTTGAGTCCTTTTACTTAATCCAACCTCAAAAATTAAATCTGGGGCATATCATTTCTACCAATTTAAGAATTCAATAGCAAATTTCAAAACATTCCACATTTGATGGTGGTCAGCACGTTCAACACGTTTTGGGTGTCGAGAGGGGGAGGTAACGGGGAGGGAACCAACCACGGCAAATACGGCGGCAGTGTCGAAGAGCGAGCATGTGAACCCCTTCTGCAGGCCGACGGCGATGGCGAGCGCGGTGACGGTGGCCGACTGCAGCATGCTTTAGGCTTGGCTTCTCCCGATGGCGGTGCGCTGGGACCATGGGGGTTTGTGAGTTCAGCAAAGACAAACAAAATAGTAAAATAACAATAATTGATGTCTAATTTCGCATTTCAATGTGGCCAGACCTATCATACATCGTATTTTAGCAAGTTCATCAAATAATTCAGTGAATAAGTATATGAAAAACCACAATACCGTAATTTCTTCACCTCCTGCGATAGTATGTTTGTCAGGTTTTAAGATATAAACCTCTTCCTCTTTCTTCTCCCAATCTTGAAATTCAGCACGTGCTCTTTCTCTAGCTATCAATGCCTTCAAAATGGCAAATACATGTATTTAATCCCAAATGCAAAAACTATCTGAATGTAATAAATGATAGACATAAACCTATGAAATTATTTAATCCTAAATGCAAAAACTATCTTAACGCCAAATACAAACCATTTCCTCTTCATGCTGTGCCTTTTCAATTGCTTCTTCTTCCCTTCTTTTCTTAAGCTTTTCTATTTCAGCCTACATTTGGTAGAGCGAATATAATGAGTAGGCGCTGCAAGAAAAACATAATCTGCAAGTTTCCTTTGGAAAAACACCAGACAACATAATCTGCACGGACATTCAGCAGTCCAAAGAAGCTAAGCAACCCATTCAATTTCCTGCATATGCTAGACTCTACAATAAGCAAATCATCCAAATTACGCTCTATCCTTGAATTCAAACAATGCAAGCAAAAGGATAGAATCGTCACAGTAACTTTCTCGGCTTTTCTGGCGAGGAAGTCCTCGCCTCCTGCAACAAGCAACGTGACCCGGCTGGCGAGCGAGATGCCTCGCTGGATGCTTTTTTGGCTTCCTGTGGCAATCAAATCAACGCATTAGAGGTGAGCACAAGAAAGCAACGACAGCAAGAAGAGAAATCAAGAAGTGCTAGCACGACGTACCTACTTGGCCGCCTTTCCTGGCGATGCGAAGGACGCACAACACAGTTCCGACATGATAGACGAGTGGGAGGCCTCGGGGTTGACGGTGTAGTTCGTCTTGGCGAGCTTCTGTGGCGACGGGGTGAGCTGTTGCTGCTGCGGCGGCGTATCTTCCTCCCAGTGCCGCAAACTCATGCGACGAGGGGTCGTCTCGATGTGGAGGTTAGGTCGCGGCCCCTTCTTGCTCCCGCCGGCGTCGCGCGGCAGAGGCAGAGACCGCGACGCCGAGAAGACGAACGATGGCGTTCCGAGGCCCACGGGGGGCAGCGTCGTCTCCTTGGACGTCGCGGAAGATGGAGAGCCTAGTTTTGCGAACGCCGACCCCGACGAAGGGAAGAATTTGAACCCAACGGTTCCGCCGGGGACGCAGCCGCCTCCTCCTGTGACGAGAATTTGTTTTCGCGTCAGGTGGTCGGGACCTCCGCCGAGCGGCGTCCGTTGACTTGGGGTAGTCCGGGTAGCAGGAGCGACCTGGCGATGCCCACGGGTAGCTGCACGTAACTGGCCGACAGCTCGTGGTCGGAGTTGGGGGAGGAGGGGGTTGCTGCCGTTGTCGTCGTTCCGCTGTTGTCGTCGTCGAGGAGGAGGAGGAGGAGGAGGAGAAGGAGGCGCACCTAGGCAGCGACCTTGCCGGGGACGGGCGGAGGAGCAGCGGCGGCGTCGGCGTCTGCGGGCGTCCGTCCGGACGTCCGGGCGGCGTTACCGATCTTCTTGCCGGGAGGGGGAGACAGGATTTGAGGCTTGATTGGATCCAGATCCAACATGATTGAGGCCTTCCTTTTTCTGAGCTGAGCGGCGCCTTTCCTTTTTTCCGCGCGGGGGGGGGGGGGGGGGGGGGGGGACAGGGAGCGTTTCGTTCGGTGGTGGGGACGCGGGACGAAAAAACGCTTCGTTCGGTGGTGGAACCCAAAACTTTTCTTGGACGAAGATTTAGTCTTCTTTTGTGCTTTTTAGTTGTATAGGAGATATGAGATAGGAGATGTAGGAGATATGTTGCATGTCTTTGGTGGAAATCCAAACAAAAGTAGTATAATATTAATTAATATATCTTTTTTCCCCTAACAAATCTTAACAAACTCACGCATGCAAACATGTCGTATCACCTAGATCCAGTTGAAAGATTTTCCCTAACAATACCCTATTTTTGTAATTTTATAAATTTGAGAAATATAAATATTTCTATAACCTTCTACGAGGTAATGTGTTCATCAAAATTGATGGCCTACGGGCTGCAGTCATATTTCTGTAGCATAATTCGACGGTGAATTTTTTTTTAGAGAGGAGTTCAACAGTGATGTTACTGTGGCGGTCATGGTGTCAGTGTCACTGCCCAAAGTAGCATGACATGTGCATCAAATTGGGGGCGAGTTTTGCCGCCGTCCTCGATACTCCGGATGGCCGGTTCATCGCACGTGATCGGCGAAGTTGGATTTAGTTTGGGATTGCGATGATACTTGCTGTAGGGCATTCGTTTGTATCCGCACGCGCCCGCCTCCAGCGTTCGAGCCGTCGCTCGCTCTGCGCGTCCCGCTCGCCCAGACTCCGCGAATTGACTCCGCTCGCGCCGCGCGTCCTGCTCGCCCAGACGCCGTTCGAGCCGTTGCTCGCTCCAGCACCACTTCCTCCACGTGCCTGCGCGGCTCGTGCGCCCTGCGCCGTTGCTCACTCCTGCCCGCGTGGATTCCCCTGGACCTTCGCGTGCTCCGCGGCCATCTGGCAGAACCGCCTCCGCCGGTCAGTTCGCCGCACTACCGGCCACGTTATGTTACAAACTAATGTTCCGGATGTTTTGTATAAATTTCAGAGGTATATTTTAAATATTTCATATGAATATTGCAAAGGAATATCTAGATGTTGCATATGTTGTAATGATTATACACGTATGTTGTAAAAGTTTTTTCAAAATATTTCATTTGTTTTAGACATACTCCGTATCCGTATGTTGGAAGTGTTTCAACTAGATATTGTTTATGTTGCAAATGTATGATTCAAATGTTTCATCTATTTCACATGTATGTTACAATTGTTTCATCTAAATATTGCAAAAAGTAGATTTGAATGTAAGGTTATTGAGCGAGCAAGGTTGAGAGTGTAGAATCATGGACCCTTGTGTTTAGGCAATTAACGACAATACTAGGTCACTATGACTAACGTGTGTTTTGCAGAGGCAAAGTCATTTGTGTTAGGTCATTAGTGATGCAATTTGAATGGGCTTAATGGATATTCATGCCCCCAAGATGGAAATTGTTTCGGTTGCAAAGGATGAAGATACACGTCGAAGACTAGGCTAGTTCTTAGTGCCATAAGGTTGAGAAGGGCACTAAGTATAGCTAGGGCTTTTGTTTTTCCTTTAACCGTACTATAAAGGGGGTATGAGATTAGTAGCTTGACCTAGGAGAGTTTAGGAAAGTGGGTATATGCACACTTGTCACAACTAGTCCTAGAGACCTTGCTTTCAGCCCTTGGTAAACCCTAGAAATGGTAGGAGCAAAATCCCTTAAGAAATCTCAGCGAAAACAGTTGATATAGTGGGAGAAAGAGGCTCCGGACCACTCTGCTAAGTGGGCGTCGGAGCAAGGAGAGTGGTCCGACGGTCTCTGACTTAGGCAAAATCTCAGCTCGAGGAGTTCCGGACCACCTGTCTAGAAAGCGTCGAACCATAGAAGAATGGTCCGGTGGCTTGGTTCAGAGACAGAGAAGGCTCCGGACTAGTCCAACGGTTAGTCCGACGTCTAATCCGACGCCTCATGACAGGAGGTTGAGTTCATACAGAGAGCTCCCTGGCTCCGGACCAGAGCGTCGGACCAGGGCACCGGACCAAGAAGAGTGGTCCGGTGGTTTGTAAAAGAGAGAAAGTTTTTCACTCAGAGAGCACCGAGGCTCCGGACCAGTGCGTCGGACCAAGCAGAGTAGTCCGACGGTGCCTGAGTTTGAATCCAGAGTGAGCTCCGGACCAGTGTGCATGGTCCGGTGGTATGAGCTCCGGACTAGTCCGGTGGCTTCGCAGAGAGAAGAAAAAGTAAAAAACGGCTAGTTTTGGAGGTGGGGACTATTTATAGTTGCCCCCTTCGTCCTTAGAGAGACTCTTGACCATTGTTTCAGCTGGTGACACCTTGAGAAGTCTTTTGGAGAGTCAAGAGGCTAGTGAGGGAGAGATTAGAGAGAGTTCATCTTGTTCTTCCCTCCTAGAGTGATTAGGAGTGACTTGTGTGCATCCATCCACCTTCCTAGCCTTGAGTGGGTCAAATGAAGGTCTTGTGCTTGTTACTCTTAGTGTTCGACAGCACCTAGACGGTTTAGTGGTGTTCGGAGGAAGTGACCGCCGGGAGATTGTTGGCGGCTCTTCTCCAAGCTCTTGTGATCGGTTGTGAGCGATTCACCGAGCCGGAGTGGCGAAGAATCAGCCCGTAGAGAGCACTCTACCCTTGCGTGGGTAGAGGGGGAGCGATACCTTGCGAGGTGCTCCAACGAGGACTAGAAGAGTGTGTCGACACCTCGATACCTCGGGAAAAAAATCGCTGCGTCACTGAGAATTTCTTTTCCTTAGCTCTTTACATTTCCGCATTACTTTCCGTCTTGTCTTTATATTATCTACTAGAATTGCTTAGGTTGTTTTTAATTCCTATGAACTGCTACCGCTTTCTAGCTAGGACACACGGATCGTAGGCACTAGGGGGTGATTGACATTTGATAGGTTTTCATATTTGCTTTAGAAATTTAAAACAAGTCCAATTCACCCCTCCTCTTGGACATCTTGATCTTTTGAGAGAGCTACTCGCAGCGGCAGCTGGAAGCCGGTAGTAGGAGGACGCACATGATCACTTATGTCTATGTTGTCGTACCTGACTTTGAAGTGGGTCCTCTCATTGTGTTGCTTCTGAATGAACGGAACGGCCTGCAGCAACGCTAGGTTCGTGGACTACTTCGGGCTCAGACTAGCACAAACGAGGGAGCTTCGTCGGGCGCGGGAGCTCCGCTCGGAAGAATCTACCGCGTCAGGAGCGGGCGTCCTCGGGCCGTTAGGTGCAGTCACTGCTTGAGGTGCATGCGTTGGAGCCGTGTCTAGACGGCCACTATGGCCGGACGTACAGGCGCTAGTTATTTTCTTGGGATTGACATAATCTTAAATCAAATACTCGTAAATTTTAAGGCCCGTTATAAATACTACACTACTACACAAAAGATTTTCTGTGGCGGTTGTTTTTATTAAACGTGATGATTTTTCCAACCGCCCCGGATTATGTAAGGTAAGGCCAACCGCCACAGTTAATAGAATTAACCGTGGCGGTTGCTTATGTAAACCGTCACTGTTAATTAGTATTAACCGTGACGGTTTCTTATAGCAACCGCCACGGTTAATATTTTCTAAAAAAAACAAAAAAAATATTTTTTAAATTTTAAATATGATTTCAAAACATTTATCAAATTCAAGCACAGATTGCATAAGAGCACATATTATATAACATGGATTAAACAAGCATATTACATGAATGGGTTGTCTTCTTCCAAGAGAACCGATATATATCACAAAGTTACAACAAGTTCATTATGCAAAATCATTTCCAGCAGTTCATTACAACAAGTTCATCTAATCAATGTCTAGCAGCTTGTAGTCAGTCATGTCTAAACCACTAGTTCTCCAATTGGCTAATGCACGGTACTGAGGTAATGCCGCTAGCGCGTTGCCCGTGTAGAAGAATTTCTCACTCACTTCAGCACATTCATCAGTGACAAACTTACAAATGTCGGCTATTGTGCGAGTGTTGGTCTTTTGATTGACGGTTCCTTTCTGCCACCGTTTTGTACCTTTCTGGAGCTGCCGCCAGCTTTGGCTAAATTTCGGGCATTTCTTGAGGTACTCACAAGCATAATATCCACACAAGAGAGAGCCTTCAGATTGCTTGACACATTGCATGTAAGATATACATATATAAGAGTAAGTATGTAGTAGTAGGATTGTAGTAGTTGTAGTTAGTAGGATAGCAGTAGTACAAGTCATATTACCGGGAATTGTCGCCTAATCCTGAGTTTTTTGCCCCACTCCGCCTTCACCTCATCAGACCTACGATCAACGCAGGTGGGGTCTTCCACGTACATCTTGTAAGCACTGAATGTGCATGCTACTAGTGTCAAACATCATATGCAATCATATACTTTGAGTGCTTAAAAGAAAATATGTGTAGTCACGTACTATCGCAGACATCCTTCAAAATGTCTGTAGCCTTTCATTTGTGTGTCCCGCATGGAGTCCAATATGACCGACATTCCATCCTGAGGATAGATCATGAATACAATCCAATGCCCCGTGACGCCTGTGCTACACCATTCAAACAATAAGGATCAAAGATCTTGAATTATGGGAAGTGGTGAAGCCAACCTGCATCAAAGCCAACATGTATCATTTGGACTTACCCGAACTGGTGAGCGGCAAGTATACACCCTTCTCCCTTGAGTTGTTTCATGGCGTTGAGAATGTAGTGTCCCTTCTTGTACTTGATATCGCCTCGCATCAAAGCTATGGCCTCCACTCTCTCCATCCCTGTCAAGCTCCCCAGCTTTGGATCCTGCTCCATTATCCTGTGACCAATGATGGCCCTCTCGCTAATATGCATAGGAGATAGGTAAATAACCTTTTGCGACAATTCCTTGCTTACATATGCTTGCATCCTACAAGCAGCAGTAGTCATCATTGCATATGTTACTTCGATAGTAATGAACTTACTTAGCTATAGAGATGTAGAGGTGCAATAACTTACATGGCAAACAGGGTGACTTGGGCGACATCAAGGTCGTTGCGCCGCAGCATTCTATGCATGTCGTGGAAGTCAATTGTCAAATAGGTGTCCTCATGCAAGAGGAAGTACTCCTTGGGGACCCTCTGGACGAATGACCTCATGCCTAACCTAGTAGCATGCATATACCAGAGATTTAACCTTCTAATCTCCCACGGTTCCTTGACAAGCTGGCCTAACGGCACCATGAACTTGCCATTCTCAAAGTTAACATGGCAATCTGGAGACAGAGGCCAAACGCATGGCGGGGTTTGCTCCCTGTTATTGAGACAAGACAAGAGTGTGTTAGTATCATATATATGTGCACACATACTCTGCTGGCGATGTTTGGTTGCCATTTGTACCTTTGGAACGACGTTGTGTAATGGTGCTTTGCTGTCAAGTCCCACACCACATATTTGAGCTTGGTGCCTTCGGGGGGTTTGTCCCCATCTTCTTCTGGCTTCTTCGGCGGTGGTGGACACTCTACATTTTTCTGGCCTTGAGGCAACGTTTGGTGACCCGTTTGTTCATCTCCATGTGGGTTGCTCATGTCCGGACGCGGGCTACACGACGGGGTACCTGGGCTTTGGTGTCCACCAACACCGTCATCATTGTCATCGTCACCTGGGCCGCCACCTGGGGGATTTAGTGACCGTTGTGAGCTTTTTGGCGACGGTGGATGCGGAGGGAAGTGAATGTCATCCTTGTTCCATAGCACATCCCTGCCCAATGCACTTGCGAGGGTCCTGCCTGCCTCTTCAGTGGTGAAATCAAGTTCATCATCCTCGTGGTGATAGTCCGTCCACGCCACTATGACCTTGGCATACTCGGGCGGGATGGGCTTGCCTAGGTACCCGTCTTCAGGGTTGGGCGGATCTACCGAGCCCTCCGCCACCTTCTTCTTCCTTCCTGCTCTGCTGAACGACACCAAGAGGTGGACGTATGTGGTCTCCAAGACCTCTCGACCAGATACCTTTTGGGTGCTGAGGTGCCTTCACCCTATGATGGCATCACGCCAGCCTGGCGAAACATCTGTGTCCTCAGCTCCACCATCTTGGGGTCAGTGCTCGTAAAAGCATCTTGTATGGACCCCATGATTATTTCCTTCATCGCGGCTTCATTGCCGGCCTGGAATATACCTTCCTTGTATCCTTGTCTCGTGTGGTATGAGGAGGCATCGGACTGCCACGACCCCATATTCTTCCAGCTCTGCCTCGATGAAACACCCCGGACGCGGCCATAGTGCTCAGGGTTTCCCAGCGCTTCGATGAGCTCGTCATGGTCCCTGCGAGGTACGAACTCCCCACGTTCCTTTGCCGCCTTGACTGCGAGCAAAGACTTCTCTGCCTCCTCGATCCTTGGCTCATTGTACTTGGTCATCCTCTCCTTCAGCTTCTTCGGCCGACGAGCATAGAAGTAGTCGCGTGACCTCGCGTCCCTTTCTTCCTGGCGCCAACTCGGCCTCTTACCGACGTACCCGGTCATGCCTAGGTGGTGCGACAGCTCGTTCTTCTTTGCAAGCTCTGAGAACTTCTGGCTATTGGACTTTGCTTCGTCAGTGCTCATCTTCTCGAGATACTCATCCCAGACGTGTTTCTTAATGAAGGTGTAGTCCGCGAAGGGTGTCTTCCCGGTCTTCACATACTTCTTGTTCAGTGTAGCCCGGAGGGTGCGAAGGGATTTGCCTACAATAAACAGCGCATGCCCCCTGCATCTTTCCTCATTGAATTGGTCTGGTGGATACTGGAAATATTTCTTGATATCAGTCCATACTTTGTTCTTGAGTTCATTCGGCACCGTCTTCCAGTTGGAGTATGTGATCGGCACGTGCTCCCTGACTATACACGAGCATTGGTTGATGAAGGTGCCGATGATTGACTGTGGCGCCAAAGGCTCTCCCTGTGACCCTATCTGCTCAATGACATGCACCTTCTTGGTTAACTGGTGCCTCCCATGTTGGCCCCTCTTCAAGTTAGACTTGTTGCCTTTGTTGGCACCTCATGTTGCAGCTGAAGTGCTCGGGGTGGGACCCGATGCATGCCCCTCTTCTTCATCGTCGGGGAACTCCAAAGACATAGGCACCGTAGGTAACTGTCGAGAGTATATATGAGCATGCATTAGTTGTATACTTACACATGGTGAATCAATGTTGTGTAAGCTAATTATATACTTACGCATTCCTCGTCATCTAAAAAATGTCATCCTGGGGTGTTATGAGATGCTCGAGTTGAGGGCCCCATTTCTTCTGTTGGCTCTTCTTCTGGCTCGTAGTCTGGATCAAGCTCTACCTCTAGGGCTACTTTCTTAGGGGCCCTCGGTGTAAATACCTCCTCATTCTCGACATCATACTCGTCGGCTGAGGCGGACTTGTGTAATGAGCCCTCAGCGTCTGAGGCGGACTTGTGAGGAGACCCCTCGCCGTTTGAGGCGGACTTGTAAGGAGACCCTCGCCGTCTGAGGCGTCGTCGTCTGAGCCCTTATAACTTGGGGCCGGGCTTGGCTTGCGCCATTCTTTTCCTCTATGTTGGTCTGCCATTTGTCTACTACAAAGACGATAGAGTAGTGCATTCACATATGAGAATATGAAAACATGGATATTCATTTGGAATCATGAATTGTATTAATTTGGAGTCAAACATTACACTTTTTCATGTACATTGGGTGTAGGATACAAAATGTGAGGAAAAGTACAAAATTGTCCAAAGAAAAATACATAATCATTAAAAAAGTATGAATTTGGCTCAGACCACCCCAATGTCATCACATAGCTTCCAAACTGGTTGCTTGCAAGACAAGCCATCCTAGTTTAGGAGCTTATTATCAGGAGAAGATTTGATCATCATCGCACTGCCTCAATATATTTTTGATGTTTAATCAGTGCAAATGCCTCAGATATGGGAATTCCCTTCTCAGATTACTTGTCATCAATATCATTAGTGGCCGCCTTTTGAAAAGGAAGCAAAATAAGGTGAGCAGTTTGTTCAATGTATGTCTACCATGCATGAGCACATCCTCTAGCACTCCCAAGGCCACATAAGGAGTGAAGGGTGGATTCGGCCCTTCCGAATGTGTCTCATGATGAGTTATGACGTAACATGACAAAGACAGCCCAACTTCCACATAAAACCTTAGAAAAGGCAAATGCACAAAGGCAACCACCTCAATTGTTGGTTGTTATTATCATCATAGGCATTAGTTAACAATAGTGAACAATAGTGAACAATCAGCAAATAAACAACACTAATAGAGACTAGGAGTCAAAGTATAGAAGTAGTAGACTAGTACAAGTAGTAGAGACTAGGAGTAGTAGTAGACTAATTGCTCTCAAAATAGCAGGTTTCTACACAACGCATCCTTCCAACGCTTATGGTGATCATTGATCCTCGACTAATGTGACAACTCTTCTTACTGTGGGAACCGTGGGACTGAAATCATCACAATCATGGAACCGTGGGACACGTCCAACCCAACCATCAGCACATCATGACCATGCTTTTGCTTAGGTATGGACGTGAGCCACGGTTTGATGAGAGTCATGACAAACAATGTAGAACTCGGTTGTCACATTGTCTCACTACACCGCTTTGTATCATCGAGCAACAAAGTAATCAAAATGTCCAAGAGGGAAGTAGAGAGTAGAGAGTAGTAGCGGGTATTTATTTAGAATCAACATCATTGCAAAGTGTCTTAGGTCTCAATTAGTATAAAATTTTTCATCATTGCTCAGTATGTAAAAATTGAAATAGCCATCATCATTTCCAAGAAAGAAACAACATCACTGCCCTAAGACACTTTTCTCAGTGTGTAATAATCAAAATAGGCACCATATATTCCTCACAAGTATGCCAAGTTCCTCAGTAGTTCTTGATCATCAGAACATCATATTAGTAGTAGGAGGAGGAGCAGCACCAACAGATTGGTACAAGGGAGGAGAAGAGTAGTAGTACAAGTAGTAGGAGCAGTAGTAGTAGTAGTAGTAGTAGTAGTAGTAGTAGTAGTAGTAGTAGTAGTAGTAGTAGTAGTAGTAGTAGTAGTAGTAGTAGTAGTAGAAGCAGTAGGAGCAGTAGAGTAGTAATATGATTAGTAGTAGAGAGTAGCAGTAGAGAGTAGTAGGAGTAGTATGATAAGTAGCAAAAGTACAGGCCTCAGATTTAAGTCAATCATCATTTGATCAAGAACTTGGAGCATCAAGATATCATAAGTATGCCAAGTTCCTCACAAGTCCTTGATCATCAGAACATCATATTCAAGATAATATATGAGTTGGACAATTTTATCATAGGCAAAAGAGAGGAGAGGAGAGGAGAGGCAAAAAAGCAATAAAATAGGCAAAAGAGAGTAGAAGAGTGGAGACAGCAACAACATAGTAATAGAAGTAGTATCAATAGTAGTAGGTGCTGTCAACATAGTAGTAGTAGGACAACACCATAGTAGTAGTAGTATATTAGTAGTAGGAGGAGGAGGAGCACCAACAGATTGGTACAAGGGAGGAGAAGAGTAGTAGTAGAAGCAGTAGGAGCAGTAGTAGTAGAAGTAGTAGGAGCAGTAGGAGTGGTAGAAGGGAGGAGTAGTAGGAGCAGTAGTAGTGGAAGTAGTAGGAGCAGTAGGAGTGGTAGAAGGGAGGAGAAGAGTAGTAGTAGAAGTAGTAGAAGAGAGGAGCCGAACAACATAGTAGTAGCAGTAGGGAGGAGAGGAGTAGTAGAAGTAGTAGAAGAGATGTGATAGTAGGAGCTATAGGGAGGAGAGGAGAGGAACAACATAGTAGTAGGAGAGGAACAACTTAGTAGGAGCAGTAGGGAGGAGAGGAGCAGTAGTAGCAGTAGTGTAGTAGAGAGTAGTATGAGTAGTAGCAGATGTAGAAGCGGTAGTAGTAGCAGATGGAGAAGTAGTAGTAGAGAGGAGAAGTAGTAGTAGAGGAGGCAACAACAACATAGTAATAGAAGTAGTAGCAGCACCAACATAGTAGTAGTAATAGAAGTAGTAGAAGGTGCTCTCAACATAGTAGTAGTAGGACAACACCATAGTAGTAGTAGTAGTAGTAGTAGTAGTAGTAGTAGTAGTAGTAGTAGTAGTGTAGTAGTAGTAGTAGTAGTAGTAGTAGTAGTAGTAGTAGTAGTAGTATTAGTAGTAGGAGCAGCACCAACATAGTAGTAAAGAGGAGTAGTAGACAGAGAGCAGTAGTAAAGTGGAGTGAGAGTAGTAAAGAGGAGTAGTTTCAGACATTTCAACATTTCTGAAAAGTTTAGTAATGGAAGTTCAGTAACATTTCAACATTTCAGCATTAGTTGACAAAGATCACCTATATATATGAACCCACTCATTTCAGTATTAGTTGACAAAGTTTAGTAACATTTCAACATTTCAAGCACAATAGTGGCATGCTCTGTAATGAACAAAGTAACATTTCAACATTTCAAGCACAATAGTAACATTTCAACATTTCATGCTTAGAGTTTGGGTGTGCATAAATAGAGCATCATTACTGGCCAAAATAGCTTAGGGTTTGGGTGTGTTGGGCTTTGGAAAGGAAGGAAGGAGGGGGAAAAGGGAGTGAGCATACCTGCTGGGAGAATGGCACCGTCAAAGACCCGCCGTGGATCGGGAAGGGGCGAGGACGAGGGCGGCGCTCCTGCCGCGGAATAGGGCGGCGCTCTGGCGCGGAATAGGGCGAGGCTTGTACGACGACGACGCTTCCAGCCATGGATCTGGGCGGCGCTCCGGCCGCGGATCAGGGCGGGGCTTGTACGACGGCGGCACTTCTAGCCGCAGATCGGGCTGAGGCGGAGCTTGTACGACGACGCGGATTGGGGAGGGGGGATGATGACGGCGGCCCAAGGGAGAGGAGCGAGGGAGGAGGAGGGAGAGGGGCGCGATGGTGGGTCGTCGGAGAGGGAGAGGGAGAGGGCGGCCAGTGGATTCGACAGCCCTTCGGGGTGGTGTCGGTGCCGAAGGAGGAGATGGAAGAAGAAGGGTGCCAACGCCGGGTTATATAGGAATGATTAACTGTGGCGGTTGTTGTAATATAACCGCCACAGTTAATATTAACCATGGCGGTTTTTCTAACCCAACCGCCACGGTTAATAGGCATTAACGGTGGCGGTTGTTTTAGGATAACCGCCATGGTTAAGTAGTAGAGGGTTTAGGGTTGTAGTAAAGTAGTAGAGGGTATAGTAGAGTCGTAGTATGAGTAGTAGTAAAGTAGTAGAGGTAGTAGAGAGTAGTAGTATAAGAAAGTAGAGTGTAGTAGAGAGTAGTATGAGTAGTAGTAAAGTAGTAGAGGGTATAGTAGAGAGTAGTATGAGTAGTAGTAAAGTAGTAGAGGTAGTAGAGAGTAGTATGAGTAGTAGTAAAGAAAGTAGAGTGTAGTAGAGAGTAGTATGAGTAGTAGTAAAGTAGTAGAGGGTATAGTAAAGTAGTAGAGGTAGTACAAAGTAGTATGAGTAGTAGTAGAGAGTAGTATGAGTAGTAGTAAAGTAGTAGAGGTAGTACAGAGTAGTATGAGTAGTAGTAGAGAGTAGTATGAGTAGTAGTAGAGAGTAGTAGTAGAGAGTAGTATGAGTAGTAGTATGAGTAGTAGAGGTAGTAGAGAGTAGTATGAGTAGTAGTAAAGTAGTAGAGGTAGTACAGAGTAGTATGAGTAGTAGTAGAGTCATAGAGTGTAGCATAGTAAATTATTAATGAATAAGTGAGTACATTATTACATATAGGTGTGAAAAACATAAAAGTTCTCAGTCGTTAATCAATAAATACATTATTACACACATATATCAGTAGAGGTAGTACAAAGTAGTATGAGTAGTAGTAGAGAGTAGTATGAGTAGTAGTAAAGTAGTAGAGGTAGTACAGAGTAGTATGAGTAGTAGTAGAGAGTAGTATGAGTAGTAGTAGAGAGTAGTAGTAGAGAGTAGTATGAGTAGTAGTAAAGTAGTAGAGGTAGTAGAGAGTAGTTATGAGTAGTAGTAAAGTAGTAGAGGTAGTACAGAGTAGTATGAGTAGTAGTAGAGTCATAGAGTGTAGCATAGTAAATTATTAATGAATAAGTGAGTACATTATTACATATAGGTGTGAAAAACATAAAAGTTCTCAGTCGTTAATCAATAAATACATTATTACACACATATATCATTTTGCTGGAAGTGATCCTAGAACGGTCTTCTTCTCGCCGTCGGGGCGGAACCAAGGCTTTATCTTGGTCTTGTTTATTCGGTTCTCGACGATCTTGATCTTGCGTGGATGGTCGGTAAAGAGCGAGAGCTCTTGGTAGTTGTTGTATTCTTCGGGGCTCTGGACTCCATCAACTCCAACGATCATTTGCATTCCTCACACAACCACATGCTTGTTGGAATCTCTGGGCTTCTTGTAGTAGGCTACCTGCACAACGCAGTTTGCGAGTACCCACTCATCATCTTTGTAGCCGACTGAAAGGATCAAGATGCCCAAGAGGGAGGGGGTGAATTGGGCTCTTTTAAATTTCTAAGCAATAATTAAACCTATCTAGAGCCAATTAACCCCCTAGTGCTTTCCCAAGTGTGTCCTAGCTAAACAAGCAAGACAAGGCAATGAAAGCGGTAAAGCCCTATGCAATTCTACTCAAGCAACAAGAATATAATGCGGAATGTAATGCTTAAGAGTAATTGCAATAAGTAAGGAGTAGGGGCAAAGGAAATTGACACGGCGACGTTTTGCCGAGGTATTGAGGAGTCGACACTCCCCCCTAGTCCTCGTTGGAGCACCCGCGCAAGGGTATAGCTCCCTCTTAGTCCGCGCAAGGACTAAGTGCTCTCTATGGGCTGATTCTTCGCCACTCCGGCTCGGTGAATCATCCACAACCGATCACAATGAAACTTGGGTCATCCACAATGAGCTCCACCGGATGATCACCAAGCGAACCTCCGCGAAGCCGTCTAGGTGATGTCGATCACCAAGAGTAACAAGCACTAACTCTCACTTGACCAAGGCTAGTCTAGTGATTGAATGACTGCACACTTGCTAACTCTAAGCAACTAGTGAGAATCAACACATGGAATTGCAATTCACACTCTCACTAGGACTCTTGCACAACTTGCTCTCTCACAAGTGTTTCTCAGCAATTTGAATGGGCAAGAGAGATGCCATGGGGCTGATGGGGAAGTATAAATACCCCCAAGCAAGCCCCTAGCCGTTAGAGGCAAAAGGTCCGGACGCAAGATGAGAGGGGGATCCAGACCATCAAGCATGCGTCTGGACCCCCTTACTTCACTGTTCTCAGTACTGGAACACAGTGAGTTCGGACGCAGAATGCAGTCCGGACGCACACCACCAGACAACATCCGGATGGATTTTCGCTCTCTGGACCTCTCTGTTGTTGGGTCCGGACCCTACTTGGCATTCGGACCCTACACACCGGACAACATCCGGTTCCTTTTTCACTCATTGGACCTCTCTGGATTGGGTCCGGACGCACTCTGCAGTCCGGACTCAACCACTGTTCATGCGTCCGGATCACTTGCAACTAGCAGAGCAAACCCTAGGGTCCGGACGCACAACCTATGGTTCGGACCCGGGGTATCACTTGCGTTCGGACACCTTTTTAGGTCAGATCAACTTACTTCCTTCATGGAAGTTTCTCTACTTGGTCCAAGGACTATTCCTATAGCTTCCTAGTGCTAGTTTGACAAGTGTGCACCACACCTAAACACTAAGCCTCTCCTAGGTCAAGCTACTAGATAGAACCCCTCTTAATACTACGACCAAAGGAAAAATAAAGGTGCTAAACTACTCTAAGTGTCTCTCAACTCCAATGACACTTGGACCTAGTCTAATCTTCAACCTTGTCGCCAATCCTTTGAAAACCGAAACGATTCCAATAAGGGGCACATACATCATGATAGTCCAAAGCAACCATCCATTACCATGACCTAACTTTCTTATTGCCTCTGCAAAACACACGTTAGTCATAGTAATCTTGCATTGTCGTTAATCACCGAAACACTAGGGGCCTAGATGCTTTCAATTCCCCCTTTTTGGTGATTGATGACAATACGCCATAGAGTATGAAAAGAGAGTTTTATTTTAGGTTTTCAAGTGACTTGGGTTATCTAAGCATGGGTTAGTAAATATGAATGAATAATACATGCTTAAATAATCCAAGCCACAACATGTACTGAGGATATGAATTAAGAGCAGGTACATGAGATATGCTTAACCACAGATATATATATAAAAGTAAAGTATGGAAGCATATCAAGGGCCAAAAGCATGTGACATAATATATAAGAGTGTGTTGACATCGTTTTTTGTATGTGTCAATATGAACTGGATACACTGATCGGCAGAAAGGTAATTATACCGATCGGTAGAAAGATGGTTGCTTTTCTTTATCGGCATCAGGATCCCACCAATCGGACTGCCGATGAAAACAAGAGATTGAAGAAGCGAGAAGAGGTATTGGCTGATCAGAAGGGTATTGCCGATGGAAACAGGAGAACATTGCCGATAAGGAGTTACCGATGGATACAGGTTGGTGTGGCTGACGTCAGCAGAAAGTTGCCGATGGCAATAAAAGGGAGTTGCGGATTAAAGGAATCTGCCGATGGAAAGTTTCATCGTAAGGAAGACGGATAAGGAAACTGACGGTTTTATGCTAATATTGTTGCTTTAGTTTGAGTCCGATTCTTGCACGAGTCATTTTATTTCCTTAAAAATAGGGGTTTTTGTTTAGGTGTGAGTCGTATCCATGTACAACTCCTTTTGTCGGAGTAGAAATATGTACCCAGGGGTGGTGTGGAGAGATATTCAATACAATCAAACAAATCTATTATTTTTGTCTTACTTTTCAACATTTATTTTTTTTGCATTACTTATAATTTATCTACGAGTTCTTACGATCTCGACGGGCTGCATCTACAAGATCTCCGTCTACCTCGCGAGTTCCGTGTTCTGATCAAGTTGAGCTTTGACGTCTAGGCGCATTGCTGTCGTCTCGTTCAATCTTGTTCTAGTTATCGTCCTTGTCGATTAACTGGTCAAATCGACTGGCACACCTTTGGATATTGAGTTCGGGTATAAGCCCGAGGTGTTCGCAGATCCGACGCTTTTTGTGTCAACACCTCTTTTGGCACACCCGGTGGGACCCATAGATACATCTTTGATTGCTATCATGGGCGATTCTACAGAAGTCAATCCGAGGAACGTCATTGAAGTCTCAGAGGCAGATCTGAAGAGCGATCAGAGACAAGCCATGGAGCAGGCTATGGAGGAGTACAGGCAGTTGTACCTAAAGTCCTTCAGCCTTAACAGGAGTGGCGAAGCTGTCCAGAAGCAAGATCCGCCGTTGCCGCGGCAGGTCACCTTCGACGCCAATCCTGGCAAGTTGCATGATATGGTTAATTCCACGCTAAATCAAGCGTTGATTAGCCACTCTAATGTGCTGTCCAACACCGTGTACAACGCGGTCATGCAGTCCTTCAAGGAGGGACGAACACCCCATTATGTTGGTCCAGCGTATCATCAACCTGGATTGGCATCTGCTACTACTTCATCGATGGTTCCAGTGACATCTCCCCAATCTGTGAGCATGCCTGCCGATGAAGCTACACCGCCACGATCAGGCCCTACAAGCATCGTTCGGTTGAACACAGACTCAGTAGCATCGGAAATGTCAGGACACATGGTCCAGAATCAACCGGCTCCTGCAAACTGGTGGGGATACGGTATGCCTCCAGACTCATCTGTCGATGCTAAATTAATTCAAGGTAATGATGCAACAGGGAAAGCCTCTATAGAGTCAGCAATATCGGCACAGCCGATGAGTCCAATAATGCATTATGCTACATCTTCTCCGAGCGTGTAGTTGCCGACAGGAAGTCTCCAGGCGGCGATGCCCAAGGTGCCTTATGGCATCCATCGGCAAGTTCTTTACCGATGCAGCAAGATATGGCGGTGGCAAATCATCCCATGATGGTGGTAAATCCTCAGGCTAGAGTATCAGTGCACCAAGGAAGCCAGTTCGTCGATCACTCCAAAATCCAGACGCCAGGTGGCTATCAATTATCGGCAAACCCTATGCCGATGACTTATAATCCTGGGTGGACGAGTTAGAGTCCTCAACAGCTGATGCAACCTGGGCATCATGTGGCGGGAGTCCAACAATACCATTACCCGGTGAACGCTCAGAGCGAGACATCGGTGTATCGGCCGGTGAGTATGATGCCACCTTATGCCCCGGGGGCGTCCAAGGTTATACGTCGGCAAATCAGCCGATGCCTAATGTTGAACAAGGTGGTACTGCACATATGCCAGTTGGGTCAGCTTATTTGCCGCAAAGACCAGAGAGCATATATCAATCAGTTCAGCCAGTCAACGTCCAACCAACGCATCGGCAGGATCAGGACGCATACTAGGCCTAGAAAATTGCCGAAGTGATTAAAGAACAATTTGGCATCAAGCCTAAGGTTAATACGTACTTTTATCAGATGTCATACCCTCAGGCATATGATTTGATTCCTCTTCCAAATCGATACAAGGTGCCGGACTTCACGAAGTTTTCTGGCCAAGACGATACGTCAACGATGGAGCACATCAACCGCTTCATCATTCAGTGTGGAGAGGCGGCTAGCAGAGATGAGCTGAGGGTGAGGTTGTTCTCGTCATCTCTATCTAGATCGGCATTCACTGGTTCATTTCACTTCCTCCAAATTCTGTAGTCACTTGGGCCGATCTGGAGAAGCAATTTCATAAGTACTTTTTCTCTGGTCTCAATGAGAAGAAGATTACCGATTTGGTCAAGCTAAAGTAGCGTAATGACGAATCGGTGGAAAGCTTTTTGCAGAGATTGCGAGATGTGAAGAATAAGTGCTACAGTCTGGTGCTTGATGATTGGCAATTAGCAGACTTGGCTTTCCAGGGGTTGCTACCGCATATCAGAGATAGATATGCCTCCCAGGAATTTGAGAGTTTGAGCCATCTCATGCAGAGGGTTGCCGATCAGGAGATCAAAGCTTTCGAGCCTAGAAAGACTTGGAATAAGAAGGTGTCCTTCATCGATCAAGAAGAAAGCTCTGAATCGGATTAGGAATCGAGCGTCGGCGTGGCTGAGTGGGTGAAGGATAAGAAGACAATATCGTGTCCGTTCGGCTAGAAGGAAGCTGAAAGATTCACCTTTGACATTGCCAAAGCCAATAGGATATTTGATCTGTTGCTTCAAGAAGGGCAGATCAAACTGGTGCCTAATCAGGTGATTCCATCGGAAGAAGAGCTTAGAAGAATCAGGTATTGCAAATGGCACGATGCGTCTTCACATAACACCAATGATTGCAAAGTCTTTAGGCAGCAGTTGCAGTCAGAGATTGAGTCTGGGCGAATCAAATTCGAGAATTCTAAAGCTCAGAAGCCGATGAAAATCGACCAGCATCCGTTTCCAAACAACATGGTGTAAGCTAGCGGGAAGGTTAAAGTGTTGACATCGGAAGTCGCAAAGAAGAATGCATCGGTGGATCCCGACCATCAAATAACTATGCATGATGTGAAGGAAAAGAGACCTGCCGATGAAGGAAAAGGTAAGAGAATTGCCGATGAAAGTAGCAGCGCTAAGAGGCCACAGAGGCATGCGTCATATGGTGTTGTAATCACACACCGAAGGCCGCGACAAGAATATGAGCGATCGCAAGAAGAACGACATCGACAAAGAGAAGAATAGAACGACATCGGCAAGGAGGAGTAGCCGGGTCACTAGCACGAGCACGGAAGTCGAACTGCTCATAGTTTGGACTGGAGTCGCTGTCGTCGCTCTAACCTGCTGTAGCTGGAGAGGTAGCTGTCATAGGAATAGTGGCCACTGAAGTAGAAGCGGGAGTATCGACCACTGACTCTGCTGGTGCATCTGACGGCTGAGTATCAGGAACCACTGACTCTGGCGGTGCCTGTGCCTCTGTACTAGGCAAGTCTGGAGCTAGAACTGAAGGAGCAACCTCGGACTCTGGAGCAGGAGCTGAAAGTGGTGTCTCTGACGCTGGAAGCTCAACAGTTTGTCCCTTGGGCTCACTAGCCACTGTAGTCAAGTCTGGCTGAACCTCTGGAAGAGTAGTATCCATAGCAGGTGGGTCCTGAGGTACAAGCTCCGACGAAGCCACTGAGGAGGGTAAAGTGCCACCTATCTGTGGCGCGGGCTCCGGCGGAGAAGGCTGGTAGTCAGTAGGACTAGCAAGGCCGGTGAGGGCACTGTAGCTAGCTGAGAAGGCAGGAGCTGAACTATCCAAGCCGACAGACACTGAGTATGGGGTAAACCCTGTAGTGATCGGTGAAAACTGAGTCGTCTGCCCCCACTGTGTCGAACCACTGAGTCACCTGACCGATCGGAGACTGAAACTGCGCAGAGGTACTCACACTCTGTAGTCCACCAGAGGACGGTATAGCTGGAGGTGGAGTCACTGGCTGAGTCGACAGCCGGCACACGTACGGCGGAGTCGAAACTGTCGGTGCTGTGAAGTATGAGGACGACGGTGCCGGGTGCTGAACGTAGTAAGGCACGGCAGGAGGCGGCGGCTGAGGTGATAGTCTCGGTGCCTGACTAAACTAAGGCTGAGCTGACTGTCCTTGAAATGGGTCAAGCTGGGACTGAGCTGAGGGGCCCGCAAACTGCCCAAACTGTCTGGGGGGCGAGCCAAGCTGAAACTGAGGCGGCTTCTGAAGAAACAGAGGAGGAGGAGCTCTAGTCTACTGTAAGATATAGCCCATGAATTGGAAGGTCATCGCCTGACTAGCAAGCAGCTGCTCCTAGAACTGGTCCTGCCTGGCCTGTACTTGGCCCATCATGGCCACCATCTGCTGCTGAGAAGTGTCGAGCCTGTCCAGAACTCTCATAAGGACAGGGTCAGTGGGCGGAGCTGGAGGAGGTGCTGCGCTGGAGGGAACTGCCTCTGTGTCATGAGCTGCTGCTAGATGGGGTGGAGCAGGGCAGTGTGCACGGTAGTCGTCGTTGTCACTGTCAGACGGGATCGACTCAGTGCCCTGATCCAGGTCCTCCTGCCTGTGAAGGTCAGCAAGCTCTCCCTATGCCACTGCACACATCGCCTCATCCTGGGTGTCTATCTCATCCATCTCTCGGGCCGGTACTGCACGATGGACCCTCCTGAGGGCTCTGTTGCCCCGATGACCATCGATCACCGCACTCATCATGTAAATCGGAAAGACTGAGGGTGACTGGTTAAGCTCACTAGCAATCCCTGTCACTGAGACTCGAAGAGAGAGGGCCAACAAGGAACAAATCCAGTGCCCATAGGGAAGCTGCCTCCGACAAACTATACCATCTGCTATGGTATCCTCCGTCTCACACAGAATGAAAACGGCAATGTCAAACGGTGTCTGAGTGGTAATCGCTGCCAGAAGGTTGTAGAATCATGGACCCTTGTGTTTAGGCGATTAACGACAATACTAGATCACTATGACTAACGTGTGTTTTGCAGAGACAAAGTCATATATGTTAGGTCATGAGTGATGTATTTTGAATGGGCTTAATGGACATTCATGCCCCCAAGATGGAAATCGTTTCGGTTGCAAAGGATGGAGATACTCGACGAAGACTAGGCTAGTTCTTAGTGCCATAAGGTTGAGAAGGGCACTAAGTATAGCTAGGGCTTTTGTTTTTCCTTTGACCGTACTATAAAGAGGGGTATGAGGTTAGTAGCTTGACCTAGGAAAGTTTAGGAAAGTGGGTATATGCACACTTGTCACAACTAGTCCTAGAGACCTTGCTTTCAGCCCTTGATAAACCCTAGAAGTGGTAGGAGAAAAATCCCTTGAGAAACCTCAGCGAAAACGGTTGATAGAGAGGGAGAAAGAGGCTCCGGACCACTCTGCTAAGTAGGCACCGGACCAATGAGAGTAGTCCGGTGGTCCCTGACTTAGGCAGATTCTCAGCTCGAGGAGCTCCGGACCACCTGTCTGGAAAGCACCGGACCATAGGAGAGTGGTCCGGTGGCTTGGTTCAGAGAGTCAGAAGGCTCCGGACTAGTCCGACGGTGTGTCCGACGGCTAGTCCGACGCCTCAAGATAGGAAGTTTGGTCTATGCAGAGAGCTCCCTGGCACCGGACCAGAGCGTCGGACCAGGGCACCAGACCAAGGAGAGTGGTCCGGTGGTGTGTAAAAGAGAGATAAGTTTTCACTCAGAGAGCACCGAGGCTCCGGACCAGAGCGTCGGACCAGTGCGTCGGACCAAGCAGAGTAGTCCGACGGTGCCTGAGTTTGGAACGAGAGTGAGCTCCGGACCAGTGTGCATGGTCCGGTGGTGTGAGCTCCGGACTAGTCCGGTGGCTACGCAGAGAGAAGAAAAAGTGAAAACGGCTAGTTTTGGAGGTGGGGACTATTTATAGTTGCCCCCTTGGACCTTAGAGCCTCTCTTGGCCATTGTTTCAGCTGGTGACACCTTGAGAAATCTTTTGGAGAGCCAAGAGTCTAGTGAGGGAGAGATTAGAGAGAGTTCATCTTGTTCTTCCCTCCTAGAGTGATTAGGAGTGACTTGTGTGCATCCATCCACCTTCCTAGCCTTGAGTGGGTCAAGTGAAGGTCTTGTGCTTGTTACTCTTGGTGTTCGACAGCACCTAGACGGTTTGGTGGTGTTCGGAGGAAGTGACCGCCGGGAGATTGTTGGCGGCTCTTCTCCAAGCTCTTGTGATCGGTTGTGGGCGATTCACCGAGCCGGAGTGGCGAAGAATCAGCCCGTAGAGAGCACTCTACCCTTGCGCGGGTAGAGAGGGAGCGATACCTTGCGAGGTGCTCCAACGAGGACTAGGGGGGTGTGTCGACACCTCGATACCTCGGGAAAAAATCGCTGCGTCCATGAGATTCTCTTTTCCCTAGCTCTTTACATTTCCGTCTTGTTTTTACGTTTCCTACTAGAATTGTTTAGGTTGTCTTTAATTCCTATGAACTGCTACCGCTTTCTAGTTAGGACACACGGACGGTAGGCACTAGGGGTGATTGGCATTTGATAGGTTTTTATATTTGCTTTAGAAATTTAAAACAAGCCCAATTCCCCCCCCCTCTTGGGAATCTTGATCCTTTCAATTGGTATCAGAGCCTTGTTGCTCTAAATTAGGCTTCACCGCCTAGAGCAAGATGTCCCATGGGGATGGACCGCCACCCATGTTCGATGGGGATGACTTTCCGTATTGGAAAGTGCGGATGGAGGCCTACCTTGAGGCCGTGGATGTCGGCGTTCACAAAGCCGCCACCCAAGGTGGATCGGTGTTCGCCGAGGACCCTTACTTTGAGAAGAACAATGCTAAGGCAAAGAATATTCTTTTCCGTGGCATTTGCAAGGATGTGTTCAACCGTGTGCGGAATTGCAAAACCGCGCATGAGATTTGGACAAACATTTGTGCTCTTCACGAGGGCACTAAATGTGAAAGAGAAGAGTGCTATCACCTTATCATTGCTAAGTTAAATGCTTTCACCATGCTATCTCATGAAAATGCTAATGAAATGTATTCTCGCTTGAATGTGCTTGTAGAGGAGTTGAATGGCCTTGGACTCTCTCAAATGACACCGGCCGATGTGGTGCGCAAGATACTTTGTGTCCTTCCAATAGACAAGTATAGCCACATCGTCACGGTTCTTCATCAAGGCGATCTCTCCGCAACTACACCAACGCAAGTGTTGGGCAAGATCAATGCTCATGAGATGTACATGAAGATCAATGATGGAACTTCATCGTCCTCCAAGAAGAAGGAGAAGGAAGAAAAGAAGGACTTGGCTCTCAAGGCATCTTCCAAGGAGAAGTGCAAGATTCAATATGTTGTTGAGAGCACAAGTGATGATGATGATGAAGACAACATCGCTCTCATGGTGAAGAAGACCGCCAAGATGTTGAAGAGGCTAAACAAGAATGGAGTCAAGTTTGACTCAAAGAAGAAGAAATTCTTCACAAGCTCTTCAAGGAAGCCAATCTCCCAAATGAAGTGCTACAATTGCGGCACTCTTGGTCATCTAGCCCATGCATGTCCCGAAGAGAAGAAAGACAAGTTCAAGAACAACAAGTTCAAGAACTCCAAGAAGAACAAGGGCGGCAATGATGACTCAAGTGATGACAACAAGAAGCAAGACAAGCCATACAAGAAGAAGAAGAACTTCAACTTCCACAAGAAGAAGAAGGATGGCAAGGCTTACATTGTGGGTGATTGGCTCACCGACATTGATGATTCAAGCGACTCCTCCGATGATGAGAGTGAAGAAGAGAAGGTGGCCGCTTTGGTGATTGGTTCTTCGATTCCACCACCACCTCCTCCTTCATCGCCGGGCTCATCCTCTACACACCTATGCCTTATGGCTAAAGGTGACAAGAAGGTACAAAAAGAGGATGATGGTGATGACCTCTCTAGTGATGATAGTGATGATGAAGAAGCACCTTCCTATGATGAACTAATTAAAATTTGCAACAAATATGCTAGCATCATAAGGAAGTACAAGAGTAAAAATGACAAACTTCTTGAAATCAAGGAAAACTTGCATGATAAGCTTGATAACTTGTCTAGTGCTAATGATGTTTTGAAGCTTGAGATTAACTCTCTCACATCTAGCACTAGGGAGCTCAAAGCCTCTCTTAAACAAGCCAATGAGAAACATGATAAGCTTGAGAGGTCATCCCAAGAGCTCCTCACAAGGTTTAACTTGCTAAAAGATGACTACAATCAAGTGAAAAGTGATCATGGCACACTAGTTGTAGCAAATGAATTACTTACTCAAGATCTTACACATGTTGCTACTAACCCGTGTGCTAAGTGTGCAAGTGTTACCTCTTGTGATATCAAGCTTGATGATGTGGCTCTTGAGCAAAGTGCAAAGTGCAAGGGCAAGAGAGTTTTAGAAGTCGACAAGTATGATGATTATATGAAGATGAGTGAAGAGAACTCAAAGCTCAAGGAAGAGCTCATCAACCTCAAGGCAAACAAGCCCTTCACCATCAAGCCGGTTCAAGAAGAAGACAAAGATACTATCACCTTGATCAACTCTCTTCGAGAAGAAATTGCCAAGCTCAAGAATGACAAGACCAAGCTTACAAGTGGCCTTGAAAAGTTCACCAAGGGCCACAACCTCCAAAGTGAGCTTCTAATGAGCACCATCATGAAGAGTGACAAGACCGGTATTGGGTACAAGGAGAATCAAGTGATGAAGGCCAAGGTCAAGATTGAAGCCAAGAACTACTACAAGAATAAGTACAATGGCTACAATCAAGAGAAGCCAAAGCCAAAGCCTAAGAGGTGCTTTGGATGTGGACAAATTGGTCATCTATCATTTCAATGCAAGACTCCACTTCCCAAGACCTTGCCCAAGCACACTAGGCCATTTGCTCATGATGCTCACTATGTCATCAACAAAGATTCCAAGGGTAGACCACTTGTGGTGTTTCTTGGACCACCAATGAAGAACAAGCCTAGGGTTCTTTGGGTGGCTAAGGAGTTGGTTGACAAGGCAATGGGGCCCCGCACTAAGGGGGTTCCCAAACAACAAGCTTAACACTAAGTTGCTTGTGTGTAGGTGAACTACAAGACCGGTGGGAGCCATTGGGTAATTGATAGTGGTTGCACTCAACACATGACAGGCGACCCCCGGATGTTCACCACACTTGATGAGGATTGTGCAAATCAAGACAAGATTACTTTTGGGGATAATTCAAAGGGCAAAGTTCAAGGCTTAGGCAAAGTGGCTATCTCCCAAGATCAATCAATCTCAAATGTCTTGCTAGTACAATCATTGAGCTTTAACTTGCTATCGGTTGGTCAACTTTGTGATCTCGGGTTTCATTGTCTCTTCACACCAAATGAGGTGATTGTGACCAAGATTGAAGATTCATCAATGATATTCAAAGTGCTTCGGCACAACAACCTCTACTTAGTGGACTTCACTTCCAATGAAGCAAACTTGCAAACGTGTCTATTCTCCAAGAATTCTTTGGGGTGGCTATGGCATAGAAGACTAGCTCATGTGGGCATGTCAACCTTGAAGAAGCTAGTCAAGAAGGAAATGGTTAGAGGAATCAAGGATGTGGTGTTTGAGAAGGACAAACTTTGTAGTGCATGTCAAGCCGGCAAGGAAGTGGCAAACACTCATCCAACCAAGGCTTTCATGTCAACCTCAAGAGTCCTAGAGTTGCTACACATGGACTTATTTGGCCCTACCACCTATGCTAGTCTTGGAGGAAATCTCTATTGCTTAGTGGTAGTGGATGACTACTCTCGGTACACTTGGGTGTTCTTTCTTCAAGACAAGGGAGAGACACAAGGCATCTTCAAGAAATTTGCTACAAGAGCCCAAAATGAATTTGATGTGAAGATCAAGAAGATTAGAAGTGACAATGGCACCGAGTTCGTGAACACAAAGATTGAAGATTATTGTGATGAAGTTGGGATCAAGCATGAGGTGTCCACCACATATACTCCACAACAAAATGGTGTAGTAGAGAGGAAGAACCGGACACTCATAACTCTAGCAAGGTCTATGCTTGATGAGTACAACACTCCCGAGAAATTTTGGGCGGAGGCAATCAACACCGCTTGCTATGCGGCAAACCGTCTCTTCGTCCAAAGGCTATTAAAGAAGACCCCCTATGAGCTTGTCAATGGGAAGAAGCCGGATATTTCATTCTTTCGGGTGTTTGGTTGCAAGGTGTACATCTACAAGAAGCGCCAACACTTGGGTAAATTCCAACGGCGGTGTGACATTGGTTTCCTTGTTTGTTATTCACTTAAATCCAAGGCATACCGTGTATTTAACAAAGCCACGGGCTTAGTTGAAGAAACGTATGACTTGGAGTTTGATGAAACTAATGGCTCCCAAGGAGCGCTTGAGGATATTGATGTAGGTGATGAACCCTTGAGGGAGGCAATGAAGAATATGCCAATTGGGGCTATCAACCCGCAAGAGGTGGAAGAAGTTGAAGATGAAGCAAATCAAGATCCCTCTCCACCTCACACGCCTCAAGTTGATGAAGGAGATCAAGTGAGAGAAGCTCAAGAAGACACTCACATTCCTCAAGATCAAGCCGAGGCCGAAGCAAGCAATGTTGAAGCACCACATCCTCCTCCTCAAGAAACAAATAGAAAATCAACATCCATCCTTCAAGCTCACCCCCATGATCAAATCATAGGGAGTCCATCAAAGGGAGTAATGACTCGCTCTAGACTTGCATCTTATGTTGAACATCACTCGTTTGTTTCCTTTGTTGAGCCTACTAGTGTAGAAGAAGCACTTGCGGATCCGGATTGGGTGAACGCTATGCATGAAGAACTCAACAACTTCACCCGAAACCAAGTGTGGACACTTGAAGAGAAGCCAAAGGATGCAAGAATCATTGGCACCAAGTGGGTGTTTAGGAACAAGCAAGATGATCAAGGCGTGGTTGTGAGGAACAAAGCAAGATTGGTGGCAAAGGGGTTCTCTCAAGTAGAAGGACTTGATTTTGGAGAGACTTTTGCTCCGGTTGCAAGACTTGAAGCCATCCGTATCCTTTTGGCGTATGCTTCACATCACAAAATGAAACTTTTTCAAATGGATGTGAAGAGCGCCTTCTTAAATGGTTTCATTAATGAACTTGTTTATGTCTCACAACCTCCCGGGTTTGAAGACCCAAACTTGCCTAATCATGTGTATAGGTTGTCCAAGGCACTCTACGGTTTGAAGCAAGCTCCAAGAGCTTGGTATGAGAGGCTAAGGGACTTCCTAATCAAGAAGGGCTTCAAGATCGGGATCGTCGACACTACACTATTCACCAAGAAGCTTAATGGAGAGATCTTTGTTTGCCAAGTATATGTCGATGACATTATATTTGGGTCAACAAACCAAGACCATTGCAAGGAGTTTGGTGATTTGATGTCCAAGGAGTTCGAGATGTCTATGATTGGCGAGCTAACCTTCTTCCTCGGCTTTCAAGTGAAGCAAATGAGAGAAGGGACCTTCATCTCTCAAGAAAAGTACACTTATGATCTACTTAAGAAGTTCAAGATGGAGGAGTGCAAGCCAATCAAGACCCCAATGCCTACTAATGGGCATCTCGATCTCGATGAGGGAGGTAAACCGATTGACCAAACTCTTTATCGTTCTATGATTGGTAGTTTACTTTACCTCACCGCATCTAGGCCGGATATCATGTTTAGTGTGTGTGTATGTGTGCTAGGTTTCAAGCAAACCCTAAGGAGTCGCATCTTTGTGCGGTTAAAAGAATCCTTAGGTACTTAAGGCACACCCCTAGCATGGGTCTTTGGTATCCCAAAGGAGCTCCCTTCCAACTAGTTGGCTACTCCGATTTGGATTACGCTGGGTGTAAGGTTGATAGGAAGAGTACCTCCGGCGGGTGCCACATGCTAGGAAGATCTCTTGTTTCTTGGTCCTCAAAGAAGCAAAACAGTGTGGCATTGTGAACCGCCGAGGCGGAATACATTGCAATGGGAGCAAGTTGTGCACAAATCTTATACATGACCCAAACACTCTTTGATTACGGCGTGTTTTTAAAAGAAGTTCCACTTTTGTGTGATAATGAAAGCGCCGTAAAGCTTGCAAACAACCCGGTTCAACACTCTCGCACCAAGCACATTGATATTCGCCATCACTTTCTTAGAGACCATGTGGCTAGGGAAGACATCACACTAGTTGGAGTTAAGAGCGAAGATCAATTGGCGGATATCTTCACTAAACCACTCGATGAAACAACCTTTTGTAGGTTGAGAAACGAGTTGAATGTGCTTGATCACTCTAACTTCACTAAAAGATGAGCTTGTGTGTTTCATGCATTCATATGTAATATAACCTGTTTAATTTGGTAATGCACATAGGCTTGGCTAACGCGGTTAAGATAACCGCCCTCAAAGCGTGTGACAAAGCTTAACCGCGGTTTAAACTTGCAAGCAACCTAGATTCAAATTCCGTTTTGCATTACATATGCATAAGTGTTGCTTCTTCGTTTCTTTTCGGTTAAGTTTGTTGGTCATCATTAGGTTCAACACTTAGGGGGAGCAATTCAACGCTCTAGCTTCAGCTAATACCCCTCTAGTGCCCCTAAGGTGATCCTTGGAGCTTTATTGAACTATTTTCTTATGAAAACTAATTCTAGCCTATGGCAAACTACTTTTAAAATTTAGGGTTTGAGAGATGGTTCTTATGCTAAGTCCAACATGTGTTCCTCTTTGCTCTTTTGCGTTGGTACTTGGCTAAGAGAAAAGATTGGAGAGAAAAATAGGAAATTTCAGAGCAATTTTAAGCACCGGACCACCCTCCGGACCACTCTGCTTTAGTCCGACGCAGTGGTCCGGTGGTCGGTCCCTCTCTGCATAAATCGACTCCAGCCAAAGAATCCGTCGGACCAGTGTCCGACGCTGCACCGGACCAATGTCAAGCTGTCCGGTGCCTGTGTCATTCTGATCTCTTCACCGTCAGACCAGTCCGGTGCCCCCATCGGACTAGTCCGGTGAGTTGTCCGGCGCAGTTGTCCGGTGGTCGGTTGTTCACTGGATTTCCTTCTCTGGTACCGTCGGACCACCCGTCGGACCAGGCACCGGACCAAGCGGAGTGGTCCGACGCTTTGGTTTTTTGCGGATAACCCCCCGCGTGCGCGTCTGTTTCAGTTGCGTTTGCACTTTGGTCGTCCGTACGCCGTCACGCCGCCGTCGCCGCTGCTCCGCCCTGCTCCGCCGCCGCCATTGCCGCCGGAGATCCTTCTCCTCGCAGCGCCACCGCCACTCCACCACTACTCCTCAGCGCCGCCGCCACTCCTCCACCACTCCTCGCCGCGCCACTGCACCCGCGCTCTGCACCACCGCCGCGCCGCCGTTCTCCACCTCGTCGCCGGCAAGCAGCTCCGGCCAAAACCACACTCCTCCCTGCAGAGCTCCCACCGTCCTAGGGCTTCAACCCTCACTCCATTGCCTTGCAGATCAGAGGACCTAGGGTTGCCCTAACCTAGGGTTTGAGTTTTCGTCTTTCGTCCTCGACCGAAATCAGTTTTCGACGCGTTCGCCCTCGAACGAACTTCCTTCATCGTCATCGTCTTCGACGTCCTCGTTCGCGACCTCATTCGCCTTCATCGTCGACATCTTCGTCTCTTCGTCTCGCTAGGGTATGAATTCACTTTCGATATCGCGTTTTGTCGAATCGTAAATTGAGTTATGCCCTAGAGTAATTCCGTGCATATCTCTTATGAAATTCAATCCAATTCACTTCATTCAATTGCCAATTGTAATTCGCAGCTGGTATATCCCGTTCGGAGAGTGCTTTGGTACTTGAGATTGCTCTGAATAGTTACGCTCTCTTACCTCAGGTATTTTGTCAGCATTTCATTCTATCACTCATCTAGATGCTTGCTTCCATACGGTTTCTTATCTCTAGATATTGTATATGCTTATGTATACCCTGTCTATTCTATCCAGCAGCAGTCAGTGGCAGTTAAACTCGGGGCAAAGCTCGCGAGTAGGGATTGAGGCAAAGCCTCACGAGGTTCAGTCCAGTGGCATGGAGGCCCTCTCTGTCAGTGATTGCTTGGTTTGATCAGTTGACTCTTGCAGCGATTAGTGTTTCTTGTGACAGAGATCAGTGGTTCTGACAGTGGACAGTGGATCTTGTGATTGTCAGTGGGCAGTGATACTTCGTTTGTTTCAGTATGACTCGCAGTACTCGTGCTCAGGCAGCTGGGTCTGGTGGTGATGCTCCTCCTCCTCCACATCCTTCCAGAGACAAGGGCAAGAAGCCAGTGATTGAGAAAGCTAAGAAGAAGAAGCGCAAGCTTACAGAGGCTGAGAAAGTCGAGGCAGTGGCCGATGCAGCGGACCGCGCAAAGCGAGGCGGTCGCCGAGGTACCGTGAGACTCGGCACCCCTCCACAGGATCTTCCTACTTCTCCTCCAGCTGGGTCACATACTGAGGACACTCCACAGGAGCCAGAGCTAGTTACAGAGGCCTTGGGTACACCATTGGCACCTTCTTCCTGGGGGCGCTCCACCCGCTCCTAGTCTGCTCAGTCACCATAGTCAGCGGCTCCCACAGCAGCTTCAGCTTCAGTTCACCTTGACCTGAGGAACCTTACAGTGAAGCAAGTGAAGAAGCTCAGGTTCGTCGCTTTAGAGAAGTGGTGTCCGGATCAGAGAGACCCCAGAGCTTCACCTGGTTGGCATACACCTCTCATGGAGGATTTCTATCGAGCAGCTCAGTTGACCAGTATTCAGATTCGACCACACAGGGTTTGCTCCTTAGAGAGCATTGTTGAGCTAGCAGGTGAGGAGATTCGTCCGTTCCTGACTTACCAGCCGGGACTCGCTGATTTGTTCGGGCGTTTCGGTAACTATATCGAGCGATGGGTCAGAGAGTTCTATGCATCAGTTTGGGTAGATCCGGAGCACAAGTTTGTGCAATACACCTTCCGAGGCGAGAGGTACAGGCTGTACTTGACCAGACTCAGAGAGATCTTTCGCTTCCGTCAGGAGGGTGGTGAGTTTGACCTGCACTACGAGTGTTACCGAGGAGCTTCAGTGCCTCGCAGAGCTCGAGGAGGCCGTACTTTGTCAGTTCAGGAGGTGGCTCCTCTGTTCAAGCCACCTTTCTCAGAGGGCTCTAGGCGCACTCCAGCTGAGCTCAGGCCTACCGTTCATAGATTGAACGAGGTGCTCCGTCGTACTCTGCTACCTCGCACGGGCTACAAGGAAGGATTGACCAACATGCAGCAGCTTCTCCTTCAGACCCTAGTATCTCAGACACCATTTGATATTGCAGACTTTCTAGTGTCAGAGATAGAGGATGTGATAGCAGATGGCATGAGGGTCCGACGACAGTTTCCCTATGCTCACTGGACCTCTGCGGTTATTGCTATTGAGCTAGAGGGAGCACACCCTGGACTCCGTGCTCTTTTGGATCAGGCGCCTACTTCTTTCCCAGAGTATAGAGTCTTGGGGTCGTTCGATAGCCGGTTTGGAAACCGGGTCCTCCGTCTTGTCAGAGGGAGGACAACACCAGCTGACAGGGCAGATGTTGATGCTCAGGATGAGGCCATTCGGAGTGTTGAGCAGCAGGAGCTCCATGGTCTAGATACAGGAGCGGATGTGACTCCAGAGGATACATCAGACAGCTCAGATGCAGACTTCCAGCCGGTTCCACAGATGCCCCCACGGGCGCACGACACTGAGGCTGGCGGTTCTACCTCTGCCACAGAGACGATGATGCTCAAGATCCTTGACAGAATGAATGAGCAGCAGAGTTCTCTAGTCACTGTAGTCACTCAGATACAGCAGCGTCAGGATGAGATGTAGCGACAGTCAGAGGAGCGCCACTTTGAGATGCAGCGACAGATGCTTGCTATGCAGCTAGAGTCTCAGCGTCTTCAGTTACAGTCCCAGCAGCTACAGCAGCAAAACATGGCATTCATGGCTCACGTGATGAAGTGGACTGGCGCTCCTCCACTAGAGTTCCCTGCAGCTCCTCAGATTCAGATGATGAGCACTTCACAGCCCTCTCAGTCAGTTGGGCAGCCTGGAGGGCCTCAGTTCTCAGTAGGACCCTCAGTTGGCCCCTCAGTGGCCCCTGTCAGCTCAGCCGGTCAGACAGTCACTCCCACCCCAGCCATACAGTCCAGTGGACTTCAGGGTGCTGGACTGACCACCCCGTTCCAGTCACCGGCGACTCAGGTGACTCAGTGGTTGGACACATTTGGACCTACTCAGCAGTTCACCCCGCTTACTACAGGTTTCACTCCTCTTACCGCTACACTGGGTGCTACTGCTAGAGATCTGTCAGCCTCTTTCAGTGATATCACAGGTCAGCCGTCCCCCACTGGTCCTCAGATTGCAGCAGAGGTCGAGGCCGAGCTTGTAGCACCGACAGCTGATCAGCACCGCTCCTCAGTAGCTTCCTCAGAGGCTACCCATGACAGTCAGGCTCCAGCCGTATCTACCCCTTCGATAGCTGCAGTCGCTACCGATGCTACGGTTGTCTCCTCCACTCCAGTCCAGCCTCAGCCGTCTCCGGTTCTTCACACTCCAGACGAGTCAGTGCATGAGGCACCACCGGTCACAGCAGCTCCAGAGGCTCCCGCAGATACACCAGCACCGGTTACCGCTCCTACTTCTTCTCCAGCTACTGCTCCCGAGTCGTCGACCGCAGCAGACCTGTCAGCTTCCGACCCCCAGACCGCTTCACTACCAGCTACGGACACTCAGGGGGAGGATTCGGATGATGAGACATATCTGGCAGCTTTCAGGGTCCTCGACCGCTCCACGGCTGCTTCCTCTCCACCTCCAGACGCCTAGTTTAGGTGTTTCGACGCCAAAGGGGGAGAGAGAGAGTAGAGTAGATGGGCTAGCTTTAGGGGGAGCTAGTAGGACTCGTTCTTTTGTTGTGTATAAACTCTATTGCATCATGCATCACGTTTACCGTCTTATTGCATTGTATGATATGTATGATGTTTGAGACTTGATGGTTGTGTGACATGTGTGGACTTTCCTATATTTATATATCATGTCACTTGGTTATGCTATTGCTTCCGCGCTAATCTCTGATCTTTTGGCTATAGCATATCCTTTTTGAAATCAAGTACTATATTCATTTCATATCTATTGTGCTTGTCATGGCTTGAATGGTTAGGCATGTACTTGTCTTTCTTATTACTAACCCATGCCTATCTCATGTCAAGTCATGTTTTCTCTTATCAAAATTCACTCATTATTCTCTACTCGAGCTTGTATTGTCGTCAATCACCTAAAAGGGGGAGATTGTAGAATCATGGACCCTTGTGTTTAGGCGATTAACGACAATACTAGATCACTATGACTAACGTGTGTTTTGCAGAGACAAAGTCATATATGTTAGGTCATGAGTGATGTATTTTGAATGGGCTTAATGGACATTCATGCCCCCAAGATGGAAATCGTTTCGGTTGCAAAGGATGGAGATACTCGACGAAGACTAGGCTAGTTCTTAGTGCCATAAGGTTGAGAAGGGCACTAAGTATAGCTAGGGCTTTTGTTTTTCCTTTGACCGTACTATAAAGAGGGGTATGAGGTTAGTAGCTTGACCTAGGAAAGTTTAGGAAAGTGGGTATATGCACACTTGTCACAACTAGTCCTAGAGACCTTGCTTTCAGCCCTTGATAAACCCTAGAAGTGGTAGGAGAAAAATCCCTTGAGAAACCTCAGCGAAAACGGTTGATAGAGAGGGAGAAAGAGGCTCAGACCACTCTGCTAAGTAGGCACCGGACCAATGAGAGTAGTCCGGTGGTCCCTGACTTAGGCAGATTCTCAGCTCGAGGAGCTCCGGACCACCTGTCTGGAAAGCACCGGACCATAGGAGAGTGGTCCGGTGGCTTGGTTCAGAGAGTCAGAAGGCTCCGGACTAGTCCGACGGTGTGTCCGATGGCTAGTCCGACGCCTCAAGACAGGAAGTTTGGTCTATGCAGAGAGCTCCCTGGCACCGGACCAGAGCGTCGGACCAGGGCACCGGACCAAGGAGAGTGGTCCGGTGGTGTGTAAAAGAGAGATAAGTTTTCACTCAGAGAGCACCGAGGCTCCGGACCAGAGTGTCGGACCAGTGCGTCGGACCAAGCAGAGTAGTCCGACGGTGCCTGAGTTTGGAATGAGAGTGAGCTCCGGACCAGTGTGCATGGTCCGGTGGTGTGAGCTCCGGACTAGTCCGGTGGCTACGCAGAGAAGAAAAAGTGAAAAACGGCTAGTTTTGGAGGTGGGGACTATTTATAGTTGCCCCCTTGGACCTTAGAGCCTCTCTTGGCCATTGTTTCAGCTGGTGACACCTTGAGAAATCTTTTGGAGAGCCAAGAGTCTAGTGAGGGAGAGATTAGAGAGAGTTCATCTTGTTCTTCCCTCCTAGAGTGATTAGGAGTGACTTGTGTGCATCCATCCATCTTCCTAGCCTTGAGTGGATCAAGTGAAGGTCTTGTGCTTGTTACTCTTGGTGTTCGACAGCACCTAGACGGTTTGGTGGTGTTCGGAGGAAGTGACCGCCGGGAGATTGTTGGCGGCTCTTCTCCAAGCTCTTGTGATCGGTTGTGGGCGATTCACCGAGCCGGAGTGGCGAAGAATCAGCCCGTAGAGAGCACTCTACCCTTGCGCGGGTAGAGGGGGAGCGATACCTTGCGAGGTGCTCCAACGAGGACTAGGGGGGTGTGTCGACACCTCGATACCTCGGGAAAAAATCGCTGCGTCCATGAGATTCTCTTTTCCCTAGCTCTTTACATTTCCGTCTTGTTTTTACGTTTCCTACTAGAATTGTTTAGGTTGTCTTTAATTCCTATGAACTGCTACCGCTTTCTAGTTAGGACACACGGACGGTAGGCACTAGGGGGTGATTGGCATTTGATAGGTTTTTATATTTGCTTTAGAAATTTAAAACAAGCCCAATTCACCCCCCCTCTTGGGCATCTTGATCCTTTCAAAGGTACTGCTGGAGGTTCGTGAGCGCGTCACGGTACCCAGTGCGAGGGAGAAGAGTGCGCCTCATCATGTCGTTAACGAGACGAACGTGAGGGTGCAACTCACCAGGAGATCGACTGCTACCGGGACCGAACGGTGGACGGAAGCAGGGTGCAACTAAGTCTGTGCCAGGTGGCGTGCCTCCAACTGCTCTGCGAGGGGGATCCACATGCCCAAAGCACTGCTGGTGTAGCCTGAGAGGAGCCTGTATCAAGTGGAACCGAGCTCAGAGGTCTGTGAGGTAGGTCCTGTAGCGCTTGCCTCTGAAGGTGTACTAAAAGTAGGCGTGATCTGGGTCTATCCGGAGGGAGGCGTAGAACTCGCAGACCCAGTACTCAACATAGCTCCCCGAGCGACCTAGGAGGTCCGCCAGCCCGGGAAGGTACCCAAGTAGAGATCGAAGCACCTCTCCACCGGTCTCGACAATACGCTCAAGAGGGCACACTCGGTGGGGTTGCAGCCGGATCCTCATGGTATGGGCTGTGTTGTAGAAATCCTTGTGGCGTGGGTGCCACCAACCAGGAGGAGCGTTAAGGTGTCTCTGAACTGGGCACCACTCCTCAAGCTCAACTAGCTAGCCGAAGCTCACACACCTGTTGTGTAGAAGCTAAACTGAGGTCCACGTGAACTGGCATCACTGGAGGCCCTGCCATCGACAGAGGTGGTGGAATGGCCCTGGGAACTCTGTCACCCCGGCGATGACCCTCAGGGCGAGGAGCAACCTCGACGCGGGCACGGGTAGACCGTCTGAGAGGAGGTGTCTGCTACACGAGCTCCGTTGTCTCTGCTGGCTCTACCCCTGTAGCTGTTTCGGCTGCTGGTGAAGACTGTGTCTGCGGAGCTCTGGCTGTGGAAGAGACTCATGAAGACGGAGGGCGAGCTCCAATCTGAAGAGAGGCACCACGCTCAACCCTATTTGCGGCATCAGCTGTTGCTATCGCTGCGAGAGCGTCTCTGTCTAGAAGCTTCCGCTTCTTGCCTGGAACCTTCACCTTGGCCTTCCCCTTCTGCTGAGTGGTGAGAGGGGGACGGCGAGGTGGCTCATTGTCACCGGGACCACCACCTACGTTCTTGCATCGAGCCATATCAACCATTCAATCAACCAGAAAGAGGCCCAAATGCCACTGTCAATCTCGGGAGGCTTTGCCTCAATCCATACTCGCGGGCTTTGGCCCGAGTGCTCTGTCACTGCCACTGACCCGATTGAGGAACAAAGCACGAATCCAATGCAAGTCGGGCAACGGACCGGGACACCACAAACAGCGAGTCGACGACGGCTAAAACGCGCGACGACGAATCGGCGATGAAACCCTAGGGAGGGTTGAAGAACAGAGAACCCTAGGGGGGGCTGCTGGTGGGGAGATGATGGCAGGGGGGACTAGGGTGAGGTGGTTCTCTGATTGGCAAGGGTTTGAACAGAGGGGGGGGGGTTCTCGGCGGCGGCGCTGCTGGAGCAGGGTGCTCGGCGGCGTTGGAGAGGTCGCGGTGCGCGTGCAGGGAGCACGGCGGCAAAGCGCTGGCGGCGAGGGGGGATGCTTGGGCCCGCAGGGAGGAGCCGGCGGCGAGGCTCGATGGCGGCGAGGTGCGGGCGGCGCGAATGGCGACACGGCGGCGGCGGATGGGGGTGACGGTGTACGGGCAAGGCGGGGGAGAGGACAAAAGAGGGTGAACACCCGAAGGGGTAACTACTCAAAATTTTCGGACTTCGGATGCAAGATAGGGACCGGAGGTGCGACACCGAACGCAGGAGGGTCCAAAACCCAGAGACATGCTCTTTGTACTCTAATTATCCGGACGCAGAACGAGCTCCAGACGCAATGAACAGAGAGCGACCAGAGTCACTGTGCGGACGGATGCACAGTGGGGGAGGGCGACCGGACGCAAGAGCATTGGTCCAGACGGCTTAAAACGCGCGTCCTGACTGTGCGACTAGAGCAGAACAGAGAGCACAGGGGCGAGTCCGGACGCAAAAGTGAGTCCGGACCGGAGGAATAAACAGCGTCCGGACCTTGATCCGAAGCCAGACATGCATTGAAATTTTCCTATCTCTTCCTTGCTCTCTCCCAAACCATTTCCAACACAAAGGAGACCAGACAAAACTTGTTGGACATGGTATGAGAACCATCACTCAAACCCTCATTGGTTTTTCAAATAGTTAGCCTTTGGCTTAGCTCTTTTTAGTGAAAATAGGCGATAAAAGAGGGCCAGGAACACCGTATGGCCATTAGTAGGGGTATAGTTACAACTTGAGCGTGGAATGCTCCCCCTAAAATGGACGAACGCAGAGGATGTTCAAACTTAACCGAAAAAAGAACGATCAAGCAACAAACATGCATATGCAATGCAATACTTGAATTTGAATCTAGTTGCTTGCCAAGTTTAAACCGCGATTAAGCTTCTTCACTCGCTTTGGGGCGGTTATCTTAACCGCGTTAGACAAGCCTATGTGCACGTACATAATTTAAACATGAATGCAAGGTACCAACACAAGATCATCTTTTAGTGAAGTTACTTAGATCAAGCACATTTAGTTCACTTCTCAACCTACAAAAGGTTACTTCATCAAGTGGTTTTTGAAGATATCCGCCAATTGATCTTCACTTCTTACACCAACTAGGGAGATATCTTTCTTTGAAACATGATCCCTTAGAAAGTGATGATGGATATCGATGTGCTTAGTGCGGGAGTGTTGAACCTGATTATTAGCAAGTTTTACCGCACTTTCATTATCACAAAGAAGTGGTACACTTTTAAGCTCAACACCATAGTCTAGAAGAGTTTGTTTCATGAATAGGATTTGTGCACAACAAGCTCCGGTGGCTATGTATTCCGCTTCCGCGGTAGACAAAGCCACAATATTTTGTTTCTTAGATGACCATGATACAATTGATCTTCCAAGCAAATGGCAACCTCCGGAGGTACTCTTCCTATCAACTTTGTAACCGGCATAATCCGAATCGGAATAGCCTATTAGTTGAAAAGTAGCTCTTTTGGGATACCAAAGGCCAATGCCTGGGGTGTGCTTTACATATCTAAGGATTCTTTTTACGGCATTTAGATGGGATTCTTTTTACGGCACTTAGATGCCTGGGGTCCATTTGTAGGTATTGGGGTCTTGATTGGCTTACAATCTTCCATCTTGAACTTATTTAGCACATCATTGGTATACTTCTCTTGAGATACAAATGTGTCTTCTCTCAATTGCTTCACTTGAAACCCAAGGAAGAAAGTAAGCTCTTCAATCATGGACATCTCAAATTCCTTCGACATCAAGTCATCGAACTCCTTGCAATGATCTTCATTCATCGAGCCAAAGATAATGTCATCAACATATACTTGACAAATGAAGATATCTCCATCTTGCTTCTTGATGAATAGTGTTGTGTCAATCTTCCCAATAGTGAATCTCTTCTTGAATAGGAAGTCCCGAAGGCGCTCAAACCAAGCTCTAGGGGCTTGTTTTAGCCCATATAGTGCCTTGGACAACCTATAAACATGGTTAGGATATCTAGGGTCCTCAAAACCGGGAGGTTGATTGACATAGACTAGTTCATTTATGAAACCATTTAAGAATGCACTTTTCACATCCATTTGATATAACTTCATATCATGGTGTGATGCATATGAAAGGAGGATACGTATGGCTTCAAGTCTTGCAACCGGTGCAAAGGTCTCCCCAAAATCCAAGCCTTCAACTTGGGAGAACCCCTTTGCAACTAGCCTTGCCTTGTTTCTAACCACTTGACCTTGATCATCTTGCTTGTTGCGGAACACCCACTTAGTTCCTATCACTCTTGCATCTTGTGGCTTTTCTTCTAGAGTCCACACTTGATTCCGGGTGAAGTTGTTCAATTCTTCATGCATAGCATTCACCCAATCCGGATTCTCAAGCGCTTCCTCTACACAAGTAGGCTCAACACAAGAAACAAAGGAGTGATGTTCAATAAATGAAGTAATCTTTTGGGACCGAGTCATTACTCCCCTTGAAGGACTCCCAATGATGAGTTCTTGTGGATGAGATTGGAGTATGGGTGCGGATCTTTTATCAACCACTTGAGGAGGAGGTGTAGGTGCATCAACATCTTGAGCTTGGGCCTCTACTTGAGCTTGAGGGATGAATGTATCTTCATTTGTTTCCCTCACTTTATCATCATCATCTTGAGGCCCTTGTGATGTAGAAGGTTGAGCACTTGCATCAATTTCAACCACCACTTGATCTTCTTCTTTGGGGTTGATTGCACCGGTAGGCATGTTCTTCATAGCCTTCCTCAATGATTCATCACCTACATCATCAAGATTTTCATTTGCTCCTTGGGAGCCATTAGTCTCATCAAATTCCAAGTCATATGTTTCTTCAACTAAGCCGATGGCTTGGTTAAATACACGGTATGCTTTGGATTTCAAAGAATAACCAACTAGAAAACCAATATCACATCTTCTTTGAAACTTCCTTAAATGTTGACGCTTCTTGTAGATGTAGACCTTGCACCCAAACACCCTAAAGAATGATATATCCGGCTTCTTCCATTAAGAAACTCATATGGTGTCTTCTTCAAGAATTCTTGGATAAACAATCTATTGGAAGCATAGCATGCGGTATTGATAGCTTCGGCCCAAAACTTCTCCGGGGTGTCATACTCATCTAGCATGTTTCTTGCAAGAGTAATTAATGTCCGGTTCTTCCTCTCAACCACTCCATTTTGTTGGGTGACCAAGGAATATAGTGACCAAGTGTTGCCTTTGCCTCAACTGCTCAACAGACAGAGGTTGCTATTTACTACACATTGTTTTCTATGCCTTGCAGTATGATCTTGAGCTGGTTTTGATGAAGAACTTCCACGACTTTGTACATGAGTATTTGCAAAAGCCAGAGTTTACTGAACTCAGAGGCTGGGTGCCTGGGTGCCCTTGGTGATGGAAGGCAGGACCAAAGTAGTTTAACACCGAATCTTGAAGATTGGCTACCCTTGATCCTTGAATGCCGTCAGTTTTTCCCCATCTTATATCAGTAAAGCATAAATTGCAGGCACACTGTCGCAAAACAGAGTGAGGGGTTTCCTATATATATCTTGCATTTGTCCTTCGGAAGATACCTGCAATTCACAATTTCCTGTTGACATTTAGATGGACGATTTGGTAACACTTTTCTCCTTTTTGTAGCGAGGGCAACCGTCTACCCAACGGAGAGCGAACAAAGAGAAGATGTTCCTCACCGAGTTTCTTGGGATATTAGCCGAAGTCTACCCTTATAGAGCTTGCTAGCAGCTTGCCGATCTTATGCTCCATATACAGTGAAAGAAAATTGTAACCTTAGTGTCTCACGGCTCACCAGTTATTTATTTCTCCATACTGTAATATCTGTTGTATAACTTACACAAAATTAAATGTACAAACGAAGGGACTCTCGTAATGCAAAACAATAGTTGGAGCCGTAACTATTCAGCTTCAAAGAGACACTCACAAAATATACTTCGTTTTAGGGAATTCACAAAATTTGCTTGTGCGCACGCATTTTATTATGCCTTCTATTTACTTCAAAGTTTCGTTGGGTTATGAACGTGCCATATGTTTTGTTTTCGAGTTTGGACGCAATTGTAAGGTGGTCAATGGGCACGGCTGTAGCTGAGGCCATTATGAATCCAAGTGTCAGGGGAATTGCTAACTCCGTCTGAGCAACTGCATAAACCAATGGTAACTGGTCAGCTGCATTCCAAATGGACTAATGGGCATGTTCTCCCTGTACCGAAATCTCTGGGCCGTGGCCACACGAACACGACTGCTCCAGACATAGAGGTGGTCACTGATCAGCTGGTTAGCTGAACGCTTGCGCTGAGCTTTAGCACCACCTCGGTTGTCTGCGAAGAGAGAGCACAACATATAGGTTCGGTCCAGGGACGTAGCTGAGAGGTTGTCTGCCAGATTGTTTTTGCCTTTTTGTCCATCAAGCACAACATTTCGTTCTTATGGTCAGAGGTTGAGGATAAACCAATATACACACAAAATAGTATAGAATAGTATAGAATAGATAGTCTTATTATCGTACTGTTTCGGTGTTTCCAAAGACAAGGACACATCACACAAGCTGTACATTACATTCAGAGTTCAGAATTCTTGACCATACGATAGACGATTAATTTTCGACAGATTTAAAGCTCCATGGGGTCCCAGAAGGTACTCATGAGCGAGCTATCATGCCCTCTTGCACAAAACTACTAGGATGACCGCTATGGCCAGAGCCATGAAGGTTCCGCCAACAGCTGTTGCTGAAGGACCTGCTCCATCCTGAGCCTTGGCTGAGTCACCAAATAAGTCCTTGAAAAAGTCGGTTATATTATGGACAACATCCATCACTGTCTTCTTTGCATTGTCCACAAAATCAGAGAAAGTTGAGCCAGTGTTGGATGCATTTTCAGAGGCTGCGCCTTCAAAGTTCCCCGGCGACTCTACAGTGGCGGCTTCCTCAGGGAATGTCTCAACTAGAGCTGTTTCATAGCAGAGAACAACATCAATGGTCAAGCAGGTTGGTAGAAACGATGAATGGTGATACGTATAATTTTGGCTAAAGAGTCACTGAGGTACATACTTGTCTGGTGATTCTTGTAAAATTCCAAGACCTTCTCATTCTTCAATACTGCATCCCAGACATTTCTATCTGATGCAAGGGAGGCTACAACACTCTAGAGATCAAGAGTCAAAACAAACAGTTTTAGTGAGAAACATAACAGATGACATGAGAACAAATTAATCTAAGTGATCCATTGCGGCACAGCTATATATGATCATCAACTAAGATAAACTATGTGATACAAACCTATCCTACATATTTGAACTGGGTAACTGAAAAGCAAAGACTGCCCACAGAACTCACTGTTGCAGACCAGACAGCAGTGTTTTAAATCGTTGGCTAAGGCATTTAACGACCTATCTCCTGAAACAACAAATAGCTGGCTATAGCGGCAACTAGCAGCTAAATTGTACATAAAAAAATAGCTAAATCCTTCTCAAACAGCTATAGCCAGAGATTTCAAACCTTACCAGACAGGAGCAACAAACAAACATATGTCAAAGTGTTTCTTTTAAGTTTATAACTATAGCAAATAGAGTATAACATCAAATTATTGGCAACACAATACATTATTATCTAAGAAAAGTCCAACTAGGTAGCATTGAATGTAAGGTCGACACATGCAACAACATTTCGCCCCTGTAGTGGCATCTATAGGGTGACAAATATTTGATTTCCCCAAATCAGTAGTGCAGTTTGTTTACAGGGGTGCATTGCACAAACCTGAGCCTCCGGGCTTGATTTCAGCAATGTAAAAGCTTGGACCACATGTCCAGGCATAGAAGGAATTATGGCATCGGTTGCCTGCTTATTAAACTCTTTATCCTGTTCCTTAACAACCTCGACTGGCGACTCATTGAAATAAACCCTGCAACAATTTATTTTGTGAGGATAGAGTGAATATGCATGAACCAAATACAAACCAAAATAGATCCTGTGCAGATTCAACAGATTATAAAGCCATCAAAGTGTTGTTGAGGGCATCAATAGACATGTATGAGAAGGTACAAGTGCCACGGAGACGGAGCATCACACGCTCATACTTGAGTACGTAGAGATGCACATGGATGAAACATGTATAAAATACCTAATAAGTTGGTAGGAAGCTTTCTTAGATGTACATGTACGTAAGCTGCATCAACTAGACAATTTGAGTGAACTGAATAGCAAGCATCGGATTCTCCTTCCAATAAATCTATTGTGTTGTGAGGCCTAGGGTTCTTATCGCCAATTGGGGAATCGAATCCCAGCACCAAATTAGCCTTATGTGTAATATAAAAGCCTAACCAGATGCTTCCTAGATACCGTAAAAAAGAATCATTTGAGCCAAACATGTCAGGATGAATAGATCGTAAAGAGAAGCTCCAGCAGTCCAGCTAACAAATATAAAAATCTTTCCTTTCCTTTCCATCCAACTCGACAAATCCACATAGGGGAAGCGCGAAAGACGCGATCTTTAACCTCTCTATGGCGTCCCTGAGCTCAGTCGTGGCCTCCTCGGCCTCCTCCCTCGACGGCGGTGCGAAGACCAGCCTGGGCTTCGCCGCCGCGGCCGTCGCCTCCCTCTCCGCCACCGCGCCGTCATCCCTCCAGTCCGCAAACTCCCAGTCGTCCAGCTCCCAGGAGGCCGCCCACTGCGCCGCGGCGGGGGGCACCTCGCCACCGGAGGCGGAGACAAGAGGCGCCGCCTCGGAACCCGCGGCGGCGGAGGCCGTGGCGAACGCCGGCGCGGCGTGGCGGAATCGGCCGCCCTTCGCCGCCGCCGCCGCGGCGCCCCCGGCGATTCCGACCTTCGCGGCGGTGCGCATGACTCCTCCCCCCATGGTGATGGCGACCTCGCGTTCCTCTCGGTGGTGTCGTCCCCCTAGCTTCTCGACTTCTCGGTCCTATCCTATATGTGTGGGAGAAACTGCAGAAGAAACCTTGGATTTTGTTTTTTTGAGGGAGAGGAAACCTTGGAGTTGATTGGTAGCGTAGATAGTCTTTTGCTGCAACACGAATGCTGCGAAGGGTAGAACTGCGATTCGGTTAATCTTATAGGGTGTTTTACGGAGACGCTTGGAGGAAAGATCCCGTCCCGTGTGAATTGAATGGAGGGCTGGCAGGCGATTGGATTTTTGCTGAAGCAGGAAAGTGCGCGGTTGACTTCGACGCTAAGTTATCCAAACGCAGATTTCCTTTTTAATATTTTTTATATAAAACAGAATATAACATCCACCCTCAAACATTCAACCCAATATTTTACAAAATAAATAAGTATACACTTGTCCCAAAATAAACACACATCTCGCCTATAGAGACCTTATTTTTTTTAAGTTTAACTAAAAATATAGAAAGTAGTATTAATATTTTACTCCAAACATAAATAAGCCAATGAGTCAGTCGATTTTAAGTTTGATTAGATTTATTTATAGAGAATAGTATTGGCATTTCTATTTTTAAATAAGTTTATAATAAAAATATATGACGTTGCTAATCTAATAATATTTATTTAGTATTATAAATATTAATATATATAGTAAAACTTAAGTTTGATAGACTGTGAGATGAACTCTTATTTTTAGAGAGAGTATTAATATATTATATATATATTTCTTCAAACTTTTAAAAGTTTGACATCTCACGATTTTAAATCAAATTGAGTACTCGCTTCATCTCAAATTATCAAATTATAATATCTATTTTTTTTATGGGTCAAAACAACACAAGTTTGCCCAAAATTATATAATAAAATAGTAACATTTAAGGTACAAAGTAAGTATCGTTGGATTAAGTGTATTTTTGTAATTTCTATAAGTTTTGGATCACAATGAGATACCAAGTAAGTAACATTTTTGTATCATTACTTTGTAATTTCTATAACTTGTGAACAAAGGAGTAATTGGCACACAACAATGTTTTGTGCTACCTTAGTTCATTTCTCCTCTTAAACTAATTATTTGATATTGTCATTCTAGTTCATTTTTGTAATTTCTATAAGTTTTGGATCGCCAAAACACGTGAGACTTACAATACAAGAAACATAACCCTAAGCTGTACATCAACTATATGATATGTCGCTGATTGTCTTTATAGGAGAAAAAATGTCATTTATGCTACTTCTAGAATATTAATATATTAGTGACTCATAAGATTTGTTTATATATTTTCCTCACGTAGCTAAGCTGTAACGTTAGATCTTTTGGAAACTCAAATCCCCTTTAATTACGTACTTTTTTCTAGGGTGAGAAATCCTTAAGGATGTCATTTAAATAACCTATTTAGTTTTTTAAGGAGGGTTTTTCATCTCTGAGTTTATCTTTCTTCTATATTAGCTCATGGGGATTTTTTGGTTGGGTTTTTTTGTTGTGGAATTTGTCCACTCGTTTAAGTTTTTAACTTAACATGGATGCTCGTATTTTTCTAGATTTATTCTAGCATTTAACGGCGCTATACTTTCAGTGGTAGGTCACATCCCCATCAATTGTGAGACGAGTGAAGAGATAATGAAATCCGAGGTCGCAAAGTTGACCAACCGAAAGAAGGCGTTTTTTTTGTACGATTCCAACCGAAAGAAGGTTGAAGCTTAATGATTGCACTAACAAGACATTTCAGATTGATTGCTCATTGGAGATAGCAACATTGCCTAGCCCTTGCACATTACCTTTAGAATTATCTCCGAAAATGATTTTGTCTTGATTTTCACAATCCTCATCAAGTGTGGTGAACATTCGGAGGTCGCCAATCATATGGTGGGTGCATCCACTATCAATAACCCAATAACTCTCACCGGTCTTGTAGTTCATCTACACATAAGAAACTTAGAGACATTTTGGGATAAACTAAAGATAAGAAGCAACATGCAATTGGTTATGCTAGTAAAACTATGACAAGAGCACACTTAATTATGTAACTACTAAAAAAGAGCTTATGATCGTTTGCTTATACTATTGATAAATTTAGATCTTACTTAGTGAGAACAAAAGTAATTATTTACGTATAACTTCGTAGTGAATATGCGTGAGTGTTGTGAACATATAGTACATGTGTAATTTTTAGAAAAAGATAGACGCACCCACTTGTGTCATGACTGGGCTAAATTGGTTGTCCTGGTCATACAAACATAAAAAAATATCATCAGCCGGGAATGACACATGGACCCACGACCACGACCCAATGAGACCACACCAAAATCACCAACTCCCCATTTTCATCAATCACCTATATTATATACACCGTCTTTTTTTTCTAGGTCCACACAAAAAAACACACCACGATGAGACGTCCCTCCTTCACGCATCTAAAATCGTGCAATCAGAAAAATCACACCTTCAAAGTAAACAATTCAGATTTAGTGTAAGTCCTCTCTCCTTACTCACTCTCCTTACTCACTCAGATCCACTCAGATCCAACGGTCCAGTTTTTGTGCATCATCATCCTCCCGTCTCTCTCGGTCCCGTGCCCCCGGCACCCATAGGCCACGGTTCGATTCACAGGTACGCACCCATAGCCGTCGCACTGGTGGCCCCACGCGCAGTCATGGTAGTCCTTGCCCTTGCGAAGGCGCGCGAGCATCGTCGGGGCAGGCACGGCCGGCGCGGAAAGGGACGACGGCTGCCCGCGCGGTGTTGACCGGAGACGGCGCTAGGATGGCTGGGCGCTGGGAGCCGGCGTGAAGGGCGGAGACGACGGCGCATGCGTGGAGGGAGCCGGCGTAGGCCTGGAAGTGCGGCACTGCTGGCGACCCGTGGTGCGTGCGGCCGCACGAACAGATAAGGATGGAGTAGATTTTGCTAAAAAAAACAGATAGGATGGAGGAGATGCGGTGAGTCCGTTGGCTGGCTAAGCAAATAAGGCTGAGGCTCCTGCACGGGGACTAATCGTTTGGGCGTTGTGAGACGAAGAGGGGGAACTGGGAAGCGATGTAAATATACTAATAAAATGGTGTAAATATAGATATAGGACAATGTAAGTGAATGAATAAAATCTGGTTATTGAGAGAGGCTAAAATAACCGGTTGTTGACTAGTCATTTCTTTTTTTTTTTCTGGAAACAAATGAATCATCAAAGCTTTCCGCGATTCTCTGCCGCTGAAGGAGTAGGCGCGGGGTAGCTGTCGAGGCCAGCCACGTCGGCTGCCATCGGCAAGGCGAGGCCGCAGCAGAGGCAAGGCGCGGACAAGACAAGGATAGTGAGGAGTGTCGCCGTTGGGGGAAAGGCCGGGGACGTGCGCCAGCGCCTGGCGAGGCGTGAAGGAGATTGCAGCCGACGGAGAGGAGATTGCCGTTTTTTTTCATTTTTCTTATTTTGTTTTTTTAGTTTTTTATTTATGCACTCCATCAATATCTTTTAACACACAATAATGTATGTTTTTATTCCATTAGTTTATGAATTTGTGTTTCTTTTATGATTTGTCTTTTTGTAATCTTATTATTTATTAATTTTATAATTTTTCCCTAAATGTCACAATAGCGCTAGCACGGGCAATATACTAGTAAATATAAAAGGAAAAAGTCTACTTTTCCTCCCTCAACTATTACGAAAGTCTGGTTTTCCTCCCTGAACTCCAAAACCAGCCAAACTACATCCCTCAACTATTGAAACCGTTCATTTTACCTCCCTGACCCGTTAATAAGCGGTTTTGTAGATGGTTTTGTCTTTTTATTTTTGATTTATTTCGGCTAAGTCTTTAAAAAATCATAATAAATCACAGAAAAATCATAAAATAGAAAATTAAATTTTGTTCAACTTCACGTGAGTAGATCTACAAAATGAATATATAATATGATATATGCTAGTAAAACTTTTTCTCTAGATTTAGATCAATTCTTTTCTATCATTAATTTGAATAATTCATGACTATAGTTTCTATGTTTGAATTTATGAGAATTTTTTATGCTAGCCTAGTTATTGTATGATTGAACTCCAGTGAAAGTTTCATACTCATTGAATCATGATTAAATTAGTTATACATTTATTTAGTGTTTATGATTGTTAAATCCAAATAAATCAATATTTAATTACACATGGTCCAATTAGTACAAAATTTTTAATATAGTTCAAGCATACAATAACTAAACCACCATAAAAATTTCATAAAAAGTAGACCATAGAATCTGCAGCTATGAATTATTTAAATTAATTATAAAATAGAATAGATCTAAATCTACAGCAAAAAAATTTTTACTAAAATATATCATACTATATGTTTATTGTGTAGATCTCTTCATCTAGAGTACAACAAAATTTTATTTTCTATTTTATGATTTTCTGTGATTTATTATGGTTTTTAAAAAATTCAGCTAAAATAAATAGAAAATAAAAAGACAAAACCGCCTTTAAAACCGCTTATAATCGGGTCAGGGAGGTAAAATGCATAGTTTCAATAGTTGAGGGAGGTGGTTTGGGTGGTTTTGGAGTTCAGGGAGGAAAAACAGACTTTTGTAACAGTTGAGGGAGGAAAAGTGGACTTCTTCCAATATAAAATGGGCACCAAAACACGAAATGGGCCTAGAAATCTGAAGGCAGATGGAATGGCCGGCCCACCGTGAGATAACGGATTCTCGCAAAAAATAAAAATAAAAACTTGTTGGATAACGGAAACTCTGAACTAAGCAAAGATTAGCACCTTAGCTGTTGAGGGCATGTAACAGCTGCTGTCTCTAAAATAAGTGTATGACAGTCATAGACATACTCCCTCCATCCTAAAGTAAAGGTCATCTTGTATTCAAGGAGTCTCAACTAATTTCAAACTTTACTAGATTTACAAAAAAAATAGTATTGACATTAATTATATCTTTATAAGTTTACTTACTATAAAAACACATGGTGTGGTTAATCTAATAATACTTGTTTGATTCCATGAATAATATTAGTATATTTTTGTATATATTCGGTCAAACTTGAGATTGGTTGACTGCTCAAAAAGTAATATATGCACTTTTTTTATGGAAAGAGTAGAACCCATTAAATATTTTGGATGGAAAGAGTAGAACACATTGCATAAAATGTTTTGGAGTAATCTAAATAGGATTCAATTGTTAAATGAGATATGACCATAAATTAGAGATGATAAATTTACAATGGAAAATATTGTTGTCTATAAGTGAATTTTCTCATTCTCTTATACCATCTCAATTACTTCCTCCATCGTATATTGTAAGTCATTCTAACTTTGAGTAAAAGTATTTTAAGTTTGACCAAATTTAATATATAATAACATAATAACATTTTTGATGCTAAAATAAGTATTATTAGATTATGACTTTTGCTACGGTACTCCAGAATGAATATGGATCGTTCATTTATTTTGATCCAACGGTTACGATCATTTATTACCTCGTAGGAGGTAATAGTATTTATTGAATTTTTATTTAATAAAAATATAGGTTGTCGCCGTCGGCAAAAGAGCAGCCTTTCAACGACGTTAGCGGGGCAGTTCGTGGCGGCGGTTCCTCCCTCGGGCTACGTCGTTCACGCGGCAGCGCGTACGGAGCGTCGAGTGGTGGCGTCAAGGCGACGTACGGCGCGTCCAGCAGTGGGGGCGTCCGGCGGCGGAGCCTCCGGATGGCTGCGGCGGCGTCGCCATGGTCCAGCGGTGCCGAGCAGGGCAGTTCGTGGCGACGGAGCCTCCCTCGGGCTGCGTCGTCCAGGCGGCAACGCGTACGGAGCGTCGAGTGGCGGCGTCAAGGCGACGTACGACGCGTCCAGCAGCGGGGGCGTCCGGCGGCGAAGCCTCCGGATGGCTGCGGCGGCGTCATTACCGGCCACATGTGTTTTTTTGTTTTTTATTCATTATTTATTTTAAATTTTAAATTTAAAAATCACGTCAGATTTGATTTAAGATATTAACTCATGGAGGTAACGGAGTACGTGAACATTGACTTAGATTATTATCTCTGATTTAATGATAGTAATATCAATATCTTTATTATTTTATTCTCTCTACAATTTTGGTTCAAGAAAGTTGAAACGAATGACATAATTTGGAACGAAGGGAGTATCAGATGTCATATTTCTCTTCCCTATTTATTTCTCTTTCAATTCAGATACCACTTCTAGACTACTGATGTTATCCCACTTTACACACCTTGAGAAGAAGGCGTCAACGCAGGTGATTAGCCAGGAGCTGGGACGGTGTTCAGCACGGCCTTACTTAAACAGGACGACCTTTCCTATAGGTTTGTAGCGCTCAAGCAAGCACTGCATCACCCTTTTTAGTTTTTTGAGGGCACAAGCAAGCTCTGCATCCTTTACCTTCTTGTCTCGCAACATTGCAACAACTAATCCAACTCTCAGGCATTCCTCTATTTGTCATGCATGAGCAAAATGTTCAGATCACTACACTTCTCCTGGTTGTGGTTCTGAACTTGAGCAGCAGATAAGATACTTTGCCAACTAAGAACATACATACGAGTCTCTTTGCCTTGTGCGCAGCATTCAGTTGAGCATGAACAAAGACTGAATGCTCGACCCTTCATTCAGAGTTCAGAACGCTTAAGCTGTGTTAACCACAGACAGTGCATATAAGGTTCAGGATCCCTTTAGTTAGGACATCAAAGACGACACTAGCTCATACATAACACATTAGGCAATAGGCAGTAGTTGACTTTAAATATTGACTTTGTCAAAGAATAAACTGGTCGTAATCTGCCCTCTTTTTTTTTATATAAGAAAGATGTAATAATCTGAGAAAGGATGAACGAGGCACAGTCTGTGCCTGCCAATCTTCCTCCAGTCGGACCGACTAATGCGCCGAGCCGCCGACCACCTTTTCTCGCATAGGTTTTCTTGCTTGGTGCAGGCCCAGGTAAGTGTATTTGGTCCAAGTTAATTATTCCGCTTCTATATTTGGCTAACTTGACGAAGAAGGCCCATTCACACACGTATTCGGCCCATTACAAGAATTTGTTTTTCTCTTTCTTTTTCCCGGTTGTTCACTTGGTATCCTTTTCTATTGCTATATATTCTATGGTATATTTTTAATTGTTCACATAGTACCCATCATATTTATTTTTTCATGTAATATAGCAATGTTGGTCAAGCGTCCAAGGATAGCCAAAGGGTGGCAATGTCGTGTGTCGACCGTGTTGCCGTGCACTATTAGAGACTATGCAGCCCACACTCCTTCCTCAAGGACGGCAATAGGTTATTCAGTCCTTGCAATAGAGGTCCTAGGCTGTTGTACCTTTACATTGTCGCTATCGAAGTTGCTTTGCATGGACATTTGTGCTTCCCCCTCACCCTTCCCACCACACAATTGAGCCCGGTGGATATGGTGCAACCATCGATGCGGCTCATGTTATCATCACTGAAGCTGAGTGCATGACTGCCTGCAGATTGATCTGGTTCCACCATCCTCAACTTGAAGAAGCCCCTTCCCGTCGCCTTCTTTCTGGCAGCCGCACAGACATCTAGCGATTTGCTCTGGTGGTGGTGAGGTGGGGATAGAGGTATGAGATTGGAAGCGATAGGGGTGAGTAGTCCGCCCATGTTGTCCCATTAAGAGGATGAAGCGCAAACAAGTTTTGGTTCATATTTGTGGTCTGGAGAGTATTTAGTTCGCACACTTCACCCCTTTCACATGACGATTCCTTTTCTTTTTCCCTTCTTGGTTTAAACAGTGCAACTCTTTGAAACACTTTATAGTGTAGTAGACTTCAAATGCAAATTATGATTTTTGAAGGCAAACATCAATTTGTGTAGAGCTCTTGGGATGTCATATAATCACCTTTTTTTAAGGTGATGAGTGAATACACCTAATTCTTGATTGATGTATCTTGCCTCTTAAATCGATCTTAAGTTCCCTTGATGATCAGCAATAGCAAAAGTGGAAATATAATTTTACTTGAGACCTCTCCCCATCCGTGCCTCCACATGCGAGGAACAAAAAAAAAAATTCTAGAGAAGATTGCAATTGAGATTCCTTCCTTTGCCGTCACATTTGACGAAAAAAAAAAATCTGAAGACGATCTGCTACGTACGACTGATTTCTATACCCTCCACGTGCCATGGTCTCACAAGAAACTTTGAGAAGTTGACTTTTCACCACGCGTTGACTTTACTACTACTCCCACGGGATTGATAGCACTAGCCACTAGTAGAGAGTCCAAAAAGGAATCAGAAAAGTCAACGTTTCTTCCATACAGTATATCCGAGCTCAGCAGGTGTCATAATGAAATGAAACACAGAAGAGAAGAAGCAACAGGTGATGAATCCAAAAGTTGGATACGCGTGCTGACCAATATTGATAGTCCACGGGACAATAATGGCCAGCCAAGTCGCAGCCCTGCGCGGCGGACACTCTCCTAGGTAGATATGATTGCAGTGCACCGTGTCAACACTGATGGACCTACCGAGCCCGAGGACCGTTCGTTTTGATGCCAAACATGTTGCTCCATGCTAAAGTCAGCTTTAATGGAGTTTCATATGGATATTAAATAACTGACTGATGTGTCATTGTATTAATAAAGAGAGATGATGAGAGTTTCATGTGAGTAGAGAAAATTTTATGCAGATGAAACTCCTCTACTCTCTCCGTCCACGAAAGAATAGATTTCTGGGTTTGTCTTAGGTCAAATTTTTTGAACTTTGACCAAATTTCTAGAATAAAATATTAAATGTTATGGCATCAAACTAGTATCATTAGATTTATTTAAGAACATATTTTTGCATGGTGCTCATTTTAAGTAATAAGTGTTGTTGTATTTTTCTATAAAGTTAGTCAAAGTTAAAAAAGTTTGACTGACACAGATTCTAGGAATTGATTCTTTCGTGGACGGAGGGAGTACACTGTTTCCAAAACATGGTTGTATTGGAAACTGTGTCATGAAACTCTCGTTGAGAATGACCTAACAATTAACGACAAGCCCTAGCTAGAAGCTAGCTAGCTAGAGTAATACTCCCTCTGTCATCTTTTCAGTGTCGTTTTAGCTTTTGCAAGATACAACGACAACAAAGTGGGTGTCTAGGTGCAGGCTAGTAGCTGTGAACTTGGACAAAGATAAAGTACACTCCAGCGACAATCAATACGGGACAGAGGGAGTATGATGTTAAACTAGATGACTTTATTTATACTTGTACTTGTATTCATCTCTGTATTAGAGTGAATTAAAGTGAAAAAATTAACTCATCTCTACTTAAATCCACTGGGGCAATTAACTCATCTCATGTATAGCGGAGGCCAAGCTAGGTGATGGCCCCCCTTCTTCCACGCACAATCCACCACACGAGTTTCTACCTAGCGTTACTTTGTTGTTTAAACTGAAACTGCCCCGTCTCCGTTTTGCACTACGCTCCGCCACTGTCTCAGTCCATATAAGGATTAAAACAAATACGAGTGTATTCAGACAAGCTCTTAGTAGAATGTAAAATGTGAAGGAGGAGACATGCATGCTCTTACTCAAAAGTTCACCAACTATATATCAAATTAAACTAAATAAGACTTAGATTAATACGAATGATACATCTGAAAACACTCGTTGTTGAACCATTCGGGATTTTTTTTTCCATACTATAAGGATTTGTGCAAATGAACACTCTTTTACTTTGCTCAACTATGTAACTAGATAGTGACTATTGGTGGTAAAATAATAACACTTCATTAATTAGCTATACGTAAGTTTTGTCTTCAGATAAAAGAATTTGTGCATAGCTACTAGTAGATCGCGTAATATAATACTTTCTTCATCTCAAATTATAAAGCGTTTGACTTTTTATTTCTCTTAAATTTGACTACATACTCATCTTATTTAAATATTTGTGTAAAATATGATATATTTTTTCATGATCTATTTTATTAATAAAAGTTTAAGTTTATTTTAAAAATAATTTAAATTTAACTATATTTGTATAATTTTTGTTAAATAAGAAGAGTGGTTAGATAGTGTGTAAGCGAGACGACGTGAGGTTTTAGTTATGCAGGCCAGCCGGAGACGGAGGTCACGCAGCGGCAAGTGTGTGCGATGGGCGCCTGGGCCTGACGTGCCGTGCGTGTACGTCGGTACGTGTAGCACGCGTGCACCGTAGCGCGTGAGTGCGCGGCTGCTTTCCGTGGGCACGCGTGCGACGACCTCCTGGACGGGGCCCGCGGCCGTGACGCGACGCATCGCCCACCTGGTCCTGGCCCAGCTAGCAGACGTACTGTCGTCAGCATGACGTCAACCCCTGGCTGCCGAATTCTCTGCATCCACACGTCACTCTCCGACCAGTCTTCAGTCTCCAACAGGCTGAGCTGATCTGTCTCGACTATCCGAATCCTCTAAAATGAATATTCTATCATGATCAACAAATTTTTTTCTCTATACATATTTTTTCCATATTCATCATTATTTATATCTCATACTATATATTAACTAGGTCCATATGTTTATAAATAAAATTTATCTAAATATATTCATGTGAGATCTTGTTTTGAAAGATTTATTGAAAAAAATTAATGGTGTAATCGAAATTTAATTTGGTTATTTAGGGGTGTTTGGATCCCCTTAGTAAATTGATAAATTTGCCATTTGCCATTTCAAAGTGGCAAATGACAAATGATAAATTTTTGCTCTTTTACTATTTTTTGCTTTCTATGTTTGGATCAATTTGTCAAAAAGTAGTAATTCTTTTGCTCTTTTGCTAATTTATCAATTTACCAAGGGATTCAAACACCCCCTTAGTTGGTGAGTTATAATATTTTTTAAGCGATTGAAATAGTAGCGCACGAAAACCGAGACATGGGGCCCACGAGCGCATGCCTGCTTTCCGTGTCCACCCGCGTCCGCCAAACCGGTACAGATAGCGTCGTGTCCGTGTAGCGTGGCCGGTACAGGATCGCGGTGCGTATCTTTTTTTGCCTCAAACCGTACTCCAGTTCTAGCTTGTTTCAGTATTGCACTGCGCATAGTACGGCCTGTGTACTCCCGGCAGAGTGTGAGAGCACTAGCTAGTACGTGCTGCCAGTACCAGTAAACGCAGCACACCAATGAAACTCTGTCTCCGAAAACAACACACAAAAAAAGACTAAAGGATATATACTAGTATATAAATATAAACATACGAGGATTCTGATTGATTGAATAGTAATATGTGACGGAAATAAAGTAAAATAAGATCGAAGTATTATTCATTATTCTCAGAGACTATCTTGTTTTTTTTAACTAGCCATGATTTGGACGAAAAACTATATCTATCTAAAAATAATATTGAAATCATATATGTTTTTCTAGGGCGATTAGTGACACACATCCGTGGTGTGTTGCTAGTAGGCTTGTCTCGGCTCTATTTTTTCACTACTTTTTATGACCAGTTCTTTTTTTTTAAAAAATAATTCCTAGTGTGGTTGGTGTTTCCAAATACCTATAGAAATTAATTTTTAGAGGTGGTGCAAAATATTTAACTGCTTTTAAAAATCAATTTTTAGGGTCGGTTTGTAGACCTACATCTAAAATTGTTTGAGCATCCCCCAGAATGTCTTATTCAGTAGCGATTGATACACGTGCATTTTCTAACTTTGGAACTTAAAATAGAAGTATATATGCGGTACTAGTGAGCAGGGTTTTTCAAACCGGTCGGTAACCGCGGTTACCGATAAACCGCCCGTGGACGGTTCAGTTTCGGTACCGGTTTGAATTCAAATTTCAAATTTGAAAAAAATCGAAAATGCTGAAAAAATTCCTAAAAATAGTTCATGATTTATAGAGTCGAATGGTGTACAAATTTTTCAAATTAGAGTTCGTTTGCTATTTATTTTGACGTGTACAAGTTTGAAAAAAAAGAAAAAAAAATCTTTTTTATTTTTTTTCAAACTTGTACGCATCAAAATAAATAGCAAACGAACTCCAATTTTAAAAAAATTTGCACCATTCGACTCTATAAATCATGAACTATTTTTAGGAATTTTTTCAGCATTTTCGATTTTTTTTTCAAATTTGAAATTTGGTTTGGGGCGGTACCCGCCCAAACCGGACGGTAACCGGCCCTAATTGACCGGTTACCGGTCCCAAACCGTTTGAACTACGCCGTTTGAATTCGAAATGCGAACCGTTCGGTTTGGGACCGGTTTGGGCGGTTACCGTCGGTGAAACGGTTAGTAAAACCCTGCTAGTGAGCACATTATATAGTCTAAGTACTAGTGGACACATTGTATAGTCCGAACAGTGTTGCATTCAAAAGTGAAAACACAATACGCAAGCTTGAAAAATGCAATCTAGAACATAATTCATGTGTCCTCTTTTAAGTCACAACTCACAAGGATGGACTACAATAGAACGGGCAATGCTACGGTACACTTTTTTACTTTCTAGGAGGTAATATCTTAAATAAATCTGAACCGTTGATTTTTTAGATTTTTTAAATTAATTGATTAATTAAAAAAGGAAAATATTCTCAAAACCCTTTAATCATGCAAGGCATGGGCGTGGGCATGCAGCCCTTTCCTTTTTTTTTTTGCATAGTTGCACCATTTCTTTTGTGCGATTGTCATCATGCCCATTTTTTTAGTTTTCATGGTCTATGTTGTCCAAATACGGATACGAGTAGTGAATACGTCACATACGTGTATACATAATTTACTAAAATGATAACTATCACTCTCACGTTATGATATTGATGAACCTATCACACTAAGGTTAAAATTATACACCAAATAACAAAATAGTACCAGGAATATTTTTTAGTGGATTTATCATGTATAAACCTTGATGATATACGTATATAGGTTTCATATACATGCATGTAAGTTGGGTATCTTAGTATCTACGTACATAGTGCATAAAAAACAATTAATTTACTCTAACTAAATTATGCTATATCGTAGTTGCAAAAATAAAAAGATCCATAATATCTAATAGATCATGCATGCATCAATTAAATCTAAAAGAGATCTTTATATCTAAAACTTTACTTATTTAATCTATTACCTTCTAGAAAGTAATAGATGATTCTAGCCCTTCGATCTAATTAAATGAACGGCTCACAGTCATTTGAGAGTACCACAGCAAAACCCATTACAACTTTGGCCGGTGGGGTAAACATATGAGTGATGTGAGCATAATTAGATGGTTATATAGATGAGGTGGAGGGCGTGAAGGTAGCCATGGTTTAGCATTGTGGCACTGGCACATGTTGGTTGATGGAGATATAGATGGGGTAGTAATATACTTGTGGGCAATTGAATTTTGCCCGAATTCCTATTGCAGATGGTTTACTCGAGGTGGTTGGTGTAAAACCATATGTTTGATATCTCGTCATAGTATATCCTTACAAACATAGAGAATGCTGTCCAGCCATACCAGAAACGACTAAAGACTGAACTAAACCAGCAGTACTTCATACATCACCAAGCTCCAAGCAAAAACTCTTGTGAGCTGTGAATCCAGACGAGACATGCCGCCTGGAAACATTGATTCCCTCGAGCACCTTGATTTTCTATATATGCATGGTGCTTACTTTCTTGAAAAAGGAAGTTGTGCGACTGTCAGGATTATCTCGATCGATCAAGTTTATGGTTTGATGTGCTTGTGCGGCAGTTCCATATCTATCATTCATTGCTCCAGAAATGGGTTAGGTCAACCCTGTCTGGGCTCAAGATGAGATGTATCGTCGATGCATAGCTAGCTAGTAGGAGAAGAGTATTGTTGTGGAACTATCTGATTCCATATGCTATATATTGCATAGAGAGTAGGATTAAAACACATACCTGTCTTTGAGGGCAATAAGTAGGGTTACACCTCATTTAGATTAGATTAGAGAGGACCACACACCACAGCACATATATAAATTTACAACCAATAGCGTTAGGTGTGATACTACTACCTCCTCTAAAATGGGTGGGGGGACATGTACATGTTCGAGCTTAATTTGGGTCCAAATTTAAGGCTCTAATTAATATAATAGAATGAAAAACATGCAGATTACTATATGTAGCTAGACGATCGATTAATTAAATGCATTTTGGAGAGTACATACAGGGGATCGAGCAGCGTACATGTATATGTTCATACACGCAGGGGACGTACGTGTTCTATACATTGGAGTACATGGCTACATGCAAGCGTGGATCGTCGAATATAGACCAGCTAGCCAGGAGTATATATATGTATGATGACACAGCATGCATGAGAGATCGATGAGCAGGTAATCATTAACCAGCTGCGCCAAATATATAGCATACGATAATGGCGTCGCCGTCTCAGACACCTTTCCATTCTCTCTTCCCGCTGCCCGGTCAGAAAACCTAACCTAAATTCTCTTCTTCCTCCTCCTCCTCCTCCTCGTCATCGTCTTGCACTCGAATTCCTCGGCCCGACGGCAGTTTATATAAAACCACGCACGTCGACACGTCGTACGTGCCACCATTTCATTGCACTCTGATCCACTGCTGCTCTCTAAAATATATAGAATCCATTTTCGATTAAACTTAAGTTCTCCTACTTGCCCATCAGACAATGGTAGTCCACCACATAACCCACAGTCCCACACCACACAATAGAGAGCTAGCTCAGCTAGCTATAGCCGCGCACTACCACACGCCACACTCATTACTCGCCACTACTCTTCTTTGCATCGCATGCCCGGCCGCCCCCCCCCCCCCCCCCCCTCTACCTCGCTCTCCCACACACAGCTATCTGCCATACCTATCTAGCTTAGCTACATACCTAACTAAACTGCCAAGAATTTAGCCAAAGCTAAGATCTCGATCATATCAATCCCATATAACAGATCGGACCCCGCGCATGTATCTGTAGATAGATAGATAGGTATAGACAAATATGGCGGATCACCAGGAGATGATCCATCCACCGGCGGCTGCCACCGGCAGCACGGGCCACGGACACGGCGGCGATTGGTGGACCACGGCGGTGTCGTGCTCGCCGGATCAGCTACCTGCTGGGTTCGGCGCCGCCGGCTGGTCGTCTGCTGAAGGCAACAAGTCGAGGTCCGGCAACGCGGCATCCGCGGAGTCTCCCGGGTCCAACTCGCTCGCCACCGGTGGCAGCTCCATAACCTTCCAAGACCCTGCAGCAGGCGTAGTCGGCGATCAAGGGGTGGTCGCCATGCCGACGCACCCAGCGGCGTCTGGTCTCGCCGCCAGCAGCTGGAACCAGCCTTCTTACTACTTGTAAGTCTCATGCATCTATACTTTAGTTTACTTCTTCTCTATGATATTTTGTTTGTTTAATTTATTACTACTCAAGAAATTATATATTGCGCCCTTCTTCAAAGTTTATTCATGATCATATGTATGTATGCCTGACCGTGATCATCTTATTAGGGATGGATCTGTTGGTCTTCATGGCTACATGAGCTCAAGAAGCGACCAGGCTCACCACCTCGCTCTGAGGAGCCCCTCATCGAATCACAGCAACAGCTTGATGCTACAGGACGCCGATGATCCCAACCACCAGTTCTTGTCCAACCTTGGACTGGAACTGCTCTCGTCGCCGACTTCGTCATCCGCCGGGTTTCGGACCTCCTCACTGCTCAGAAGCCTCACGGAACCATCGGCGGCGGCTGCAGCGAAGACTACTTCGCCGAGCTTCCTGCAGCAATACCAGCAACAAGCGCCAGCTGGAAGCATCAGGGAGGCTCTGCAGTTCACCACCAATAGCACGCCGTTTTGGAACCCTTCTGCCGGCGGGTTTGCTTCAGCGGCGGAGGGGGCAGCAAGCTTACTAGGGACTACTGCCGGCGGACCAGCATCAGGACTATCTAGACCGGCGAATTTCGGGGTCAAGGTTCGAGTATATATAGTTATATACAGTTTTGCTATTTTTTTTTCAGTACGCCGAAAACTTATGTTACCTTTAAATTCAATTACTGCTTGCCACTCAGCTTTGTTTGATAAATTTGGATGATCTGAATGATCTGAATGAGTGTTTTGCCACTCAGCTTTTCAGTCCTGATTGAGCCCGTAACCTTAATTTAGTTTGTTCTTCTCTATGCATGCATGTAGAGTGCATTAGAAGGTGCCGGAGACTCTAGCAACATCATTGCAAAGAGGACGAACACCTCTCCAACGCCACCGCTCAAGAAATCGAGAACAGGGACATCATCACCATTGCCTACCTTCAAGGTATCCATTGAACATGAAAACTAACATCCGTGTATTTGGTGTGGAATTGAAAGGTTTTCTTTAAAAGAAATATTGTTCCAAGACTAACTATATGGAAATGGAATGGCCACATCTATTTTTGCTTTCATAAAGTTTCTGTACTATACACTCATTCATGTATACTCCACTTGGGTTTTATATATGCTTCAGGTGAGGAAAGAGAAGCTTGGTGACAGAATCACAGCACTTCAGCAACTAGTCTCCCCTTTTGTGAAAGGTAAGCTATCCAGGTTTTAATTTGGTTCACTTCCACGCACTACACATGTATATTATTCTGGAAGCTGAAAACTTCAGAGTACAATACCCCAAGTCTCGTTGCAAAAGGCCCACACCTTTTAACAAATCGATTTCTCTTCAAAAAACCAAATGATCGATCAACCTCGGCGTGCGCGCTGCTGCATGCTGCACAGACGGATACGGCATCGGTGCTCCACGAGACCATCGAGTACATCAAATTCCTGCATGAGCAAGTTGGTGTAAGTGCGATTGATCTAGTTGCTGCATGCAGCTCTGGTCCTTTAAGGCTTTTTTAATCATCAATATGTAGAAATTTTGATCTACCAGATAGCATTTCGCTCACAATTATATTCAATTCAATTCAATGGACGCTTTTGTATATATATGCAGTCACTCAGTGCTCCTTACCTAAAGAACAGGCAGCAAGTGCCCCATCTCAAGGTACTGCTACACAGTAGTACGTTCTTCAGTAGTGCTGCTGTATATTCCTGCAGGGCTCATCTCAGGTAACCTATATTAACCGCTTCGTTCCTGCGTACGTCCAGGTCTTGAGGGACGGAGGCGAGGCGACGGCAAAGGGAGAGCTCACTGGCCGAGGGCTCTGCCTAGTCCCGATATCGAGCACCTTCGCGGTGGCCAGCGAGACGCCGCTCGATTTCTGGACACCGTTTGGAGGCCCTGCCTTCCGTTAGTAGACATGTATCTCACCCGGGAGCTAATTAACTAGCTCTTACTAATTAGAATAATTTGAAAGATCTAGCCAATTATAACATCAAGTCCTAACTCCATCATATGCATGCAGTTACTAGTGAGCATATATATTTAGCAATCCATGACTGAAGTATGGAGTATATATATAGTTGAATCTTAGGAATGATTTCTTGAAGACTTGAATTCATTCTTCCGGTTCATACAATAATAATGAGGTGCCGGATGAATATAGTTTATATGGCAATTAAGCAACTGTAACTCATCATAATTTGCCTTTGTAACGATCATGTGGCACACACATTGTAACTGTACTTATTTATTATCACAATATATTTAACACTTCTGTTTCAGCATTATTCTTATAACCTTTTCAGAAAAAACTCCATTGTTATGTGTGATATTTGTGATCCTATTTTCCCATTTGAGGTCACTAGGGCTAAGAAATTGTCCAAAATTTTTCTTATATGTTTGATAACCTATATAAAGATGGTGTGCGACTCTAGTGGCGTCCTCGGCCCCTCTACCGCTGGCTCCCTACCCTCCCTCCCATCTCCACTCCCTGTCGTACGGGAGCTTGCCGGCGGGCGGCCACGTGGAGGCAATGAAGGTGGCAGCAAGCACTACAAGATTATGTGGATTTGCCGAGTGCTAGGAGCACTCGGCAAAGGGTTTGCCGACGGCCGCACTCGACAAAGGGTTTGCCGACGGCCGCACTCGGTAAAATGTACTCGGCAAAGGTTGAGTCGCCAAAGAATTATTTGCCGAGTGTCAGATTTCGGGCACTCGGCAAATAATTTTCCGAGTGTTATATTTTTTTGCCGAGTGTCTGGTTAAGCACTCGACAAAAAAAATTGACTCATCAACCTTGACGGCTTTTTATTAATCTTTTCGGAAAAAAACTCCATTGTTGTGTGATATTTGCGATCATATTTTCCCATTTGAGGTCACTAGGGCTAAGAAATTGTCCAAATTATTTCTTATATATGTTTGATAACCTATAAAGATGGTGCGCAACTCAAGTGGCGTTCCCGACCGCTCCGCCGCTAGCTCCCTCCCTCCCATCTCCACTCCCTGCCGTTACTGGAGCTTGTCGGCGGTCGACCACATGGAGGCAATGAAAGGTGGCAGCAAGGCCCTACGTACTTCCTCTTCCCCTACCTTTTCCTACTCGCTCGTCCATGGCCGCAGGCTGCCGTGGCCGGTGGTGGCGTGGCTGCATGGGCAAATTGCGGATCCACGTGGGAGACGACCAGATCCGGGTTCCTCCATCATGGATAGACCCTCTGCTCGGTCCCTTGTGTTGGCTCGATGCGCTCTCTACGGTCTTCTCCGGCGTGGGGCGCTGGATCCGACGCCACCATGACCAATTAGCAAAAGTGTTGTGCCCTTTGTGTAGGGAAGTATTTTCATGCTGCACCTACACTTGGTCCTCCAGTGACTGTGTCAGTGTCTAAAATGGCGGGGTATAGACAGTCAACGAGTAAATTTCTAAGCGTGTCGGAGATCGGATGGTTACGCTCAGAGAACACAGGGTTTATACTGGTTCGGGCACGAACGCCCTACGTCCAGTTTGTTGCGGAGTCGTATTACCGAGCGTGGATAGCTTGTAGAGGGGAGCTACAAGCAATGGTGAGAGAGGGAAGCAGGTTCACAGGTCTCGTGCGTTTGAGGTTCTTGGTTCTGGTGAGAGTTCGCGTGAATGTGAGTGTGAGTGAGTGCGAATGAGTCGAGAGAGTTCATAGAGCGAGATTGGAGGTCCATTCTGTAGGGTTATGAGGTTGCTACGCTAGCCAGAAAACAAAATTTTCTGCCCCATAAATCAGGAACTAGTGCTAGTTATAGATCACGGGGTTACCACTAGACGCGCAGGTGCAGCGGAAGCGACTTGATGTAGTCGTGCGCGTCGCAGCAGTGCCGTGCAGTTGCGAGGTCGTCCGTCTCAACGTCTCCTTCTCATGGTTCGTCCTTGTGCTCCAGATGCAACACCTCCGAGGAATCCCACACGTGCAGGGAAGAAGCGTCACGCCTCTGGACTGCTAGGTCCGCGAGGAGTACTAGGCGCGAGCGTGAGGAGGGCGACGGCGGCTGCCAAAGAACGTGAGTATCTCGCCCCGCGCCCGCCCCTTGCTTATATAGGCGTCCTAATGATCTCCCACGTTGGAGGCCCATTAGCAACCCTAAACCTAGTCTAATTCGGGTCCAACCCGAATTAGGCTTCCAGCCCCTTAAGCGTGCGACCCTATAGGCTCACGCACACATAGACATGGCCCAAGTACTCTTACTCGACCAATAGTTGATAGCGGCCTCTAGCAAGGCGTGTCAACTCCTATGCATACGCTATGATCATATCAGACGAACCACCACAATTCAATATACATGTTATTCCTTTGCCTCATGATATTTGGTTCAACTTGTGGGTTAACACTTAACACAAACACATCCATGCATTTCATGATCTAATCATTTGAGTGATCCAGTGATATCTCTCTCATATGGAGAGTGGCAAATTCCATCTTGATTGACTATGTCTCACATCATGTTTCCTGACAAACCCGAAAGCTACCTTTATAACTACCCAATCACGGAGTAGCGTTTGGTAGTCCTAGGGTAGGTCGTTTCACATCTTGAGTAGATACGACAATATCAGGTCTAAGGACATAGCGTACACGATGTGTATAGAGACAATCTCATGTCGGGTCTGTCCAGCACCATGTCCTACATGTGCCCACATTATTAGTTTGACATCTCATGTCCATGATTTGTGAAACATAGTCATGAACTAATAATGTGCTGATCTAATATTCATGTGCATTCTTGCACGAACTCCGACTAGGGACAACTTTTATAATAACCATACAAGTAAAAGAGTTTCACAAGCAATTCACATAATTGCTTATCGATACAAGTTGTTTTTAATGGATATTCACAACATGTCATGGATACAAGGAATACATCATCTCTATGATTACCTCTAGGGCATATTCCCAACACATTCTCCCCCTTTATACGTAGGGAGAGATGGAGGAGTATAGTAGAGAGAGAGATAGTGGACCCAACATGGGCTATTGACTTGGGGGCGCTTTTGGCTCCTGTTCGCCTTCCTTCCCGGGGAAGACTGCGTCTGTAGACACGCCGCTGGGGTCCTGTTCGTCGTTGAGGAAGCTGTAGCCATGTGTCTTGTGATCGGGGACGTCACTGCTCCCTGATTAGGGCATGGGCGAGGGTTGACAGCACAGGGCCAGGCACCTCCGCGTTCCATCGTACAGGGCCGAGTACGCCCTAAACCCTGTTCAATCGTCCGTCGAGGGTATGGCGAGTGTCAATCGGTGGTCAAGCAGTACTGTGGCTTGTGCCGCAAGGACTCAACAGGGTTAAGCATGGCAGTTCATGCCTTGAAACCCCTTCCCTAAGGACGAGCCATACTGTGGACCTTTTGACTATTGGCCATGACGCCCGAGTCGGCCGTGGCAACAGTGCCTTTGGGGGAGGATAAGGCCGCTGGGTCTCGCCACACTAGTTCGAGCGAGGCGGAGGAGCCCCCGAGGGTTTATACATCACGGATGACGTCATCCTTGCTCGGACGAGGCGGAGTGGCCTCTGAGGACGGGTGCGTCACCGATGACATCACCCTAGCTCAGGCGAGGCGGAAGAGCCCCCAAGGGTGGATGGCGTCACGGATGACGTCACCCTAGCTCGGACGAGGCGAGAGATCCTCCGAGGGAGTGCTGTTTTCTTGGTTTGGCTAAGACGAGGAGCCCCCGAGAGTAATGACGTCACCCTGGCTCGGGCGAGGCGAAGAGCCCTCGGGGATGATTTTGTTTTTGCGAAGCATGGTGATAGGGTACCCTATTCTCAGGTATCCGATAGTAGCCCCCGATCCTGTGATGTAGTGATTGACTACACCGGAGGCTTTCGAGAGTGCTTATGGTGTTTGGTTGAGTTTTTGGATTCCGGTGGGTGCGCGCGAGCGCACCCGCCGGTGTAGCCCCCGAGGCCTTAGGAGGATGATTTTTACTCCTAAGGGCTTATTCGGTAGACTTGTACAATGCTTGGCCCTTCGCTCTCCCTATGAGGCAGGGGAAGAGGAAGATGACTGCTCCGTACGCCGGTGAAGGGTCCTATGCGATGGCTAGAGGGGGGTGAGTAGCCTAATTTAAATTTCTACAAAGAAACCTCAACAACAATGTTAGATAACTAAGAAGTGAAGCGAATTTTGCGCTAGCCTAGTGGGTGTTGCGAAGCCACCTATCCACAAGTGCTAGCCTAATATCTCTAAGAGACACACAATTCCTACACAAGCTAATTAGCTAGAGAGCTAAGCAACTAACACAACCTAATATCTCTACTAAGAAGAACAAGAGTGAGATAGAGGAATTATACCGCCGTGTAGAGGAGTGGATGAACCAATCAAGTGATCACCAAGAAAACCAATCAATCACAATGGAGACAACAAGGTTGACACTTGATTTTCTTCCGAGGTTCACTAGTTTGCCAACTAGCTAGTCCCCGTTGTGGCAAGACACTCACTTGGAGGTTCACGCACTAATTGGCATCACACGCCAAACCTGTCACCAGGTGCCGCACAACCAATACAAGATGAGGCTATTGAAATGCCACGAACAATCCACTAGAGTTGCCAATTGCGATCTCCCGCGGGGAGGGCACAAGAACCCCTTACAATCACTTGTGGTCGACGAAGAACAAGCACCAAGCTTCTCGAACCACCTCCGCTGCTCCAAACCGTCTAGGTGATGGCAATCACCAAGAGTAACAAGAAATCCGCAGCGAGAACGCCTCCCAAGTGCCACTAGATGCAAGCTATATGCGAAATGCACTTGGATCACTCAATCTCTTTTGGGTTGTCACTAACCAAGAATGGATATGAGTAGGAGGGAGTTTGCTCAGCTCTAGAGAGTCTCAAGATGTTCAAAATGTGCAAGAGAGATCCCCCCAAGCCGGCCAACACATATTTATAACTTCCCTCAAAGTCTTCTAGTCGTTGGGCTGTTAAGTTGGTGACAGACGCTCTTCACGGGCGCAACGGACGCTCTGTCGCAGCGTCTGACGCCTTGTCAGAACTAGCCGTTGAACACTGTCTTTGAAATTCTTCAACCGACGGACGCTCCGTCGCCATCATCCGACGCCTGACCCTTCAGCGTCCGGCGCCATGCTTGCGAGCTGCTCGTTTGTGGGGCTTTCTCGAAGCCCGACGGATGCTCCTCATCAAAGACTTAAGATTCCATCGCGATCGTCCGTCGACGCGAGCAGAATGGACCAGAGAGCACCCGAGAGCTCCATCTTTCGACGGACGCGTCTGTGCAGTGTCCGTCGCTGCGAGTAGAGAGGACCAGAGAGCTCCTGTTACCATCGGACACGTCTGTCGCCTGACCGACAGATGCTCCTCAGCGTCCGACGCCAAGTCTGCACTGAACCATAGTTAGGGTTTGCCCGTCGGACGCTCCGTCGTGCTTGACCAGCGTCCGGCGCCAGCGTCTGCACTGAACCATAGTTAGGGTTTTCCCGTCGGACGCTTCGTCGCGCTTGTCCAAATTTGTTTCTTCTTTTTCCACCCTTGCTCCAATGTGCCAAGCACTAAGTATCCACTTTAGTGAGTATGTCTTGGCATGTTTTACTTGTCAATTAGCATGGTGTATGTCACTAGGTCCTAAATGCACATGCAATATAGATAATACCTAGTGGCACTTGACAAACCACAATCACTTTTGCATTTCCCCTCTTCATAGTACGGTTGTCTAACCTGAATTGGATCACACCCACTTGGTGTCTTGACCACCAAAAGAAAATCCCTAGCTTATACCTTTGCCTTGAATTGCTTAGGGTCTTTTCACTTTCCTTTTTCTCCAAGTGTGAGCTCTTCACCTTTTAGCTTCCTTGCTTGCTCCAACACTTGTCATCATCTTCCTTAGGTGTACTAGACCTACTTAATCACTTAGAGCTAGGTTAGTACTTTAGGTTTCATCAATTATCCAAAACACTAGAGATCTCTCAATCTCCCCCCTTTTGGTAATTGATGACAACCCAATATAAATGATATGAAATATGATTTTGATTTCAACTTGAAATGCTTGACACCACTTGAGAACCAAGTAATGATGCACAAGGGTGGTCAATCATTTCTAGGTTGGTTTGATAGTGTTTACTCCCCCTACATATGTGCACTTCTTATGATTATGAGTCAAAGCTTTGCACATATGCTTAGATAGAACTTTTGGAGGGGTGAACAACTAGCAAACTATGACATGATGCTAAGGTATAAAAGATGGACCTTTGAAGCGTGATACCAATCGAAGTGCGCCAATCATACCTTCCTTAGCAACATGGTTAGCTTGATAACAATTGGATATACACAAGATATTCTAAGGATCTAGCTAACACCTATACATGCTAGTGATCAATTCATCAATCAAGATTATACTAGGCATGTACCACACAAGCAAGTCATATTGAATTGAAATACAATGCAAGCAAACATATGTGTGAATGCACATCCAAATGCAACAACTTGTTCATAGGTTTGCTCCCCCTACTTGTGTGCTCAATTTTTAATTTTTCAATTTTCAAAATCCTATTTCTCTCCCCTTTTCATATTTAGATCATTTTATCACAATTTCTCCCCCTTTGTCACACATTACCACAAAGGAAACCACTTGTAGTAACATGTACCACTTGAGGATACTTAGGAAGATATATGTATCAAGTCAATTTAGAAAGGAGTGGGGTGAATAAATTTTATAGTTCAACCTAGATCACTTGTCCTATATACTTAACACGGTTTAAACCATGGACAAGCTTCTTCACACATCTTGCAATGGTTATCTTATCCATGTTGGTTAAGTACAAGATGAGCATTCTAGATTAAACATGTGAGGTTGCAAGCTTATCAACATGTCATATGCCACCACTAGATCAATCAATTCAAGGAAGCAATAGTGGTACCATATGTACACAGAAATCATTTGATTTTCATGAACGAGCCTAATTTGAGTGATGTATATATGCTCTACACATGGCTAGAAAAGGATGAATGCATATGTCAAACAATTGTACCTTGCTATCTTGGAGTAGAGGCATGTCACAAGTAGGGTGCATCAACTCATGTTGGAGAAATCCAAGATATTCAACTCATTCCTTAACTTGTAAAACCTCTTCTCATCAAGTGGCTTAGTGAATATGTCAGCTAATTGATCATCAGTGCCCACATTGTCAATGAAAATGTCACCCTTTTGTTGATGATCTCTTATGAAATGGTGTCTCACATCTATGTGCTTTATTCTATAGTGTTGGATGGGATTGCTTGTAAGCTTCACCACACTTTCATTGTCACATAGAAAGGGAACCTTCTTGAATTTGATTCCATAATCATTCAAGGTGGCTTTCATCCATAATAATTGTGGACAACAACTTCCCACACTAATGTATTCAGCTTCGGCGATAGAGAGTGCCACACTATTTTGTTTCTTGGATGACCATGAGACTAGTGATCTTCCCAATAGTTGACATGTTCCACTAGTGCTCTTCCTATCAACCTTGCATCCCATATAATCGGAGTCCGAATATCCAACTAATTCAAACCTTGACCCCTTTGGAAACCATAGTCCAACATCTTGTGTATGCTTCAAATATCTCAAGATTATTTTTGTGGCCTTCACATGACTCTCTCTCGGAGATGCTTGAAATCTTGCACACATGCATACACTAAACATGACATCCGGTCTTGATGCGGTCACATAGAGTAGACTTCCAATCATTGACCGATAGAGTGTTTGATCCACCATCATGCCACTTGTGTCATTATCCAAGTGTCCATTAGTCCCCATGGGAGTACTAATGCCTTTAGCCTCTTCTAATCCAAACTTCTTCATCATGTCCTTGATGTACTTGCTTTGACTTACAAATGTACCATTCTTCATTTGCTTGATTTGAAGTCCAAGGAAGTAACTAAGTTCACCAATCATGGACATCTCAAATTCATTTGCCATCATTTCACCAAACTCTTCACAAAATTCTTGATTTGTAGACCCAAAGATAATTCCATCAACATAGATTTGCAAGACAAACAAGTCACTTCCAATATTCTTGGTGAATAGGGTGGTGTCAACCAATCCAATCTTGAATCCCTTAGAGAGGAGGAAGCTTCTCAACCTCATACCATTGAAAGGATCAAGATGCCCAAGAGGGGGGGGGTGAATTGGGCTCTTTTTAATTTCTAAACAAGAATTAAACCTATAAAGAGCCAATTAACCCCCTAGTGCCTACAGCTTGTGTGTTCTAGCTAGAAAGCGGTATCAAGTCAATAGAAAGCGAAAACTTCCTACACAATTCTAGTATGAATTGAAAGACAAGTGCGGAGAGTAATGCGGTAAGAAAGAGCTAGGGAAAGAGATGCTTGACACGGCGATGTTTTGCCGAGGTATCGAGGAGTCGACACTCCCCCCTAGTCCTCGTTGGAGCACCTCGCAAGGTATAGCTCCCCTCAACCCCGCGCAAGGGATGAGTGCTCTCTACAGGCTGATTCTTCGGCACTCCGGCTCGGTGAATCGCCCACAACCGATCACAACGTCGATGAAGAAGGGCCGCCGACAATCCTCCGGCGATCACCTTCCTCCAAGCACCACCAGACCGTCTAGGTGATGTCGATCACCAAGAGTAACAAGCCTCGATCTTCGCTTGACTCACTCAAGCTTCACAACTAGAGGATGCACACTTGAACTCTTTGATGAACTAGAGGAGAGGATGGATGGATTCGCGAATCACTCTCTCTCTAGGGCTCTTGCTCTCTTCCCAGCCTTCTCAACAAACTCAGCAAATGAAATGAGCAAAGGCTTAGTGGGAGAGAAGAGTGAGGAGCTATAAATAGCCCCTCAGAAAACTAGCTCAGGCTGGCAACTTAAGTTGGCGACGGACGCTCCGTCGACTAGGCGACGGACGCTCTGTCGCATGCCCCAACGGCTAGTTCTGCACAAAGTTTGGGCGACGGACGCTCCGACGCCCTGCCCAACGGCTATCTCTGACACGATTTCCCAGCGATGGACGCTCCATCATAGGGGCGACGGACGCTCATCCCAGCGTCCGATGCTACACTCTGGCTCGGGCTGAAAAACACCCTCACTGGAAGGTCGACGGACGCTCTCCAAGCGTCCGACGCCTGACCGACGGACAACGTCCCTGAAAAACTTAGCCAGAAACACATGGCCACTGGAAGGCCGACGGACGTTGTGGACTTAACCACCCAGCGTCCGACGCCTTTGTCTGACGCGACGGACAGCGTCTGACGCCTCCGTCAGGAGCATCCGTCGCTCAAAAAACAGGCCTCTCAACTTCGTTTTTCGTCGCGATGAATATGGAAGTTGTTCTAGGCTATCTTACGGTCATCATAGGCTTGCTTAGAGCTAAGGAAGACAAGTGTGCACCACACCTAGTTCATGAAGCTTTCCTAAGTTAAGCTACTAGTCTCAACCCCTCTTAATAGTACGGTCAAAGATCAAATAGAAGCCCTATCTATTTCTAAGTGCCCTTCATCACCTTATGACACTTAGCCTATCATTCTAGGGTCTTCATCATGTCTCTTTGAAATCCGAAACGATATCCATCTTGGGGGCTAGGTGATGACCATTAATGCCCATTCGTGTTGGCCACTATGGCTAAGCTACGCATAGCCTCTGCAAAACACACGTTAGCCATAATAATCGCTAATTGTTGTTAATCACCGAAACCAACTAGGGCCATGATTCTTCAATCTCCCCCTTTTTGGTGATTGACGACAATAATTCCTCGAGTATGGATAAGAGTGAGAGTTTAGGATTTTGGTGACTTGGAATAGTTGAGCAAGGGTTAGTGAATTTGTAATGAAACATATTTGCTCACCCAAGCCAAATCACAAACCATGATACTCATAGATATGAATGTAAAAAGGAGTACCTCTTGATATTCTCAACACATGTAATGGAGTATAGCGCGGAAGCTCAATTATCATTTGAACATAGAGATATATCATGAAACATGAGACAACTCACAAGATATATTTGTGATAATCAAGAGTTTGCCACATCCAACCATATTTCACACAAGCATCAACCATAAGATTCATCACACATAGATACAAGTGCATAAAAGTAGACATGATGAATGAGTACGGGGAATTTAAGCACACAAAGATTCAAATCCCTCCCCCTATCTCTATACTTGACCCTCTCTCCCCCTTTGGCGTCTAGCACCAACAACTAAGCATCTTGGGCTGGAGAAGAAGGTGAAGAAGCTGCAGCCTTGCGATCGAGCATGATGAAGTCCTGAAGATTTGACTCGTCTGACTCAACATCTGCCTCGGCCTCTGCAGGTGTAGGCGCAACTGGGGTGACCTATAGAGCTGACACTGGAAGCTCTGGAGCTGCTGACTCAACTGACTCCCCCTGAGGCTCAGCTGGTGCCTCTGACGGTCCTGCCTATGTAGTAGCGGGCCTGGGAACCCGACGAGTAAAGACTTGAGGCGCGGGGGAAGGTGTCACTGCCAGTGCAACTAGTGACACTGCTGCTACAAACTCTGCTGGGTGAGTCTGAGGTGGAGAGGATACTGCAACTGTAACTCCCTCATCCTGAGCCTCTGTGACAGCTGTCTCAACTGCTAGTGAAATAGCGTATGTCTGAACTGCAGCTGGAGGAGTTGTAACTGTCTGCGTGGACTGCTCAGGTGCGATCTCTGATGAGGCAACTGAAGAAAGGTAAGTGCCCGTCGCCGGAGGATCCACCTCAACCTCTGGAGCTGGTGAGTCTAGCTGAGCTGCTCCTGGGGAATCATCTCCTGTGATCTCCAAGTAGGAGGCTGAGAGGTAATGCGAGGCCTCTGCTATGGTAGTTCCCCGGATAGGAGTAAATCCTGTCTGAAGCTCGCCGGGCGAAACTAACCAAGAGGACACCTGGGTCCTCGGAGACTGGCACTCTGGAGAGGCTGGTGCCTGGAATGGAGGAGTAACTGGTGCCTGACTCTACTGTCCTCCGGACGGTAACGCTGGAGTCGGTACCACTACAACTGGAGTTTGCTGTGCCGGTGAGGTGAACTGCTGGTGCTGCGAGACTCCGGGCAGCTGAATCTGAGGAGTGAATGTCTGCCCGGAGCTGGAGGCTAGAAGACACTCAAGTAACAAAGTTTGGGTCTTCTAAATCTCTGCCTGCTGCAGCTGATAGGCCAAGAACTGGCGCTGAAACTCGTCCTGCCTAGCTTGAGTCTGTGCCTGAGCGGCCAACTACTGCTCTGTAAGCCTCCGAACGTCGGCAGCCTGTCGCCTCTGCTCCTCTGCTTGTCGTGCCTGCTCCTCCTGCATCCTCGAAAGGATGGTAAGTAAGGTAGCCTCTGAAGTGCTGGAACCTGGAACTGGAGCTGCAGCTGCACCTGACCCTCCTACCTCATGGTCATGAGACATCGGTGCATACTCGCGCACTGGCTGATAATCCTCATCTGAACTGTCAGAATCTAGGTCCTCTCTATAGACAGTCTCAGCAGCGGTGTCAATCTCAGCATCAAGATCCGCAAGCTCTGCCTGGGTGATCTGCTCAACTGTAGCGTCAGTATCTTCCGCTGATTGAGGTGGCACACCTGCCTGTCTGGTGCCTGGTCGGTATGCTCTGCTGGGGCGAGGCAGGTTCCTGTGCATGACCAACTGACTCATCGAGTACACTGGAAACTCAGTCTCTGACCTAGTAAGAGTGACTCGCAGAGCTCCTGATCGGGTCTTGACAACTGTAAGGTATGAAATCCAGTGAGCAAACTGTAGCTGCCAGTGACCTCTGAATCCTGCAGCTATGATATCCTGAAGCTCGCTGACAATCAGATCCCAAAGGTCAAACTTCTCCTTCCGGATGATATGAGCAAGGAGCCACAGCTGTTGGTGGGTAATGGTGTCCCGAGCTCCAATCCTAGGAAGGATGGTACACCTGAGTACCTCGTGGAGGATCCGAGCAAGAGGAGTGAGATCTCTCGGTGTACAGCTCGAACCCTCTGAGAACGGCAGCTGAAAGCATGGCCTCACGAAGTCTGTAGATGGCACTATCCCGTCGTGAGGTCGGCGAGGGGCCTCCTGATCCCCGTAGCACAAGTTGTGAATCCTCGTAGGGGAGGACTCTAAGTGAAAGAGCTCTCTGAACCGAGCAGCTGAGACTCTGAAGTCGCGACCCTGAAAGCCGAAGTGAAAGAACTCGTGATCAGGGGAGATCCATAGTGAGGCATAGAACTGATAGACCCAGTCCTTCTGATAAGCTCCTGATCGTCCCATCATATCTGACAGGCCCTGAAGATACTGTAGGTGCTGAAGGATCTCTGGACCACCGACCCCCTCTATGTGAGCAGGTGGGCACACTCTGTGAGCCCTAAGAGGAGCGTCAGTGTCAACATATGCTCTGTAGAAGTCCTCGTGAATCGTGGTGTAGAAGTGACGTCCAGCACGGGGATCCCTCTGAGCTGGGAACCAGGACTGAAAATCCCCAAAGCGAAGTAACTGAACCTGCTTCGCTGTGAGAACTCGGACCTGATGTCTCACTGGGTCTGGTAGCTAAGGTCCTGGAGGACTAGGTTGTGCACCAGAGCCTCTGGACCGTGTAACTCGGCGGCTCATCAGCTCACCAATCGAGGACGGGCCTGCGGCCTCTGTCTGCTCAGTCTATGGGACTGGCTCTGCCTCCTCTGTCTCAGTAGCCTCGGCGGGCTCTGTCTCTGGACGCGTAGGGGACTCATGACGCGCTCCATGGCGAGGCGAGAGCCTCAAACCGGCGCGACGTCCTCCTCGCTTTGCAACCTCTGCGACCTCTACCACTGCAAGCGCTGCTGCTGAATCTGGATCCATAAGTGGCCTCTTGCGCTTTTTTGACACAACCTTCTGTTTGCCCCTTCCCGATCAGTGGGTGGACGCGGTGGCGGTGGAGGGTCACCACCACTACCGGGAACGGGGCCGGCGTTCTTCGTTCTTGCCATTGATCAAGCTTTGCAAACAGTCTCCAAGCAAATCACTGACAAAGAACAAGCTAACCTGTCAACTACCAACTGACACACTGACCCTGCTCGAATAGATAGATATGAATATATAACATATAAGCATGTAACTAGAGAAGAGTGGGTCTATAGAAGCATGAATTAGATAAGAAAAGATCGAATTTCCAACTGCCATCATACCTCTTGACAAAGGTGACCAAAAAAGGAGAAGGAATGAATCTCGATCAAGTCAATTCACAGTCCGCAAGCTTGCAGATCCAGGGGGGGGGGAATCCAAGGGAATCCTTGGAAACACCTGGAGAAGAGGGGAGACGGGGCGTCGGCATTGGGTGCGGCGGCGGGGTGCTGGGGCGCGGCGGCGTCAGGGTGGCGGTGGCGCAGGGAGAGCTCGATGGCGGCGGTGCAGGCGCTGGCACGACGATGCAGGGTGGATAATGCCAGCGAAGGGAGGCGCTGGGGCTCGCCGGCGGTTAGGGTTTGGGCGACGGTGTACGGTGATCTGAAACCGACCGAGAGAAACAGAGGAAGAGACGGGGGGTTTTAAAAAAAAATCTGCGCCTTAAGTTCGCGACGAACGCTCCGTCGGATTGCGACGGACGCTTGGACAATGTTCGATGGCATTGTCCGTCGGGCTTCCAGAACAGGTTTGAAACGCCCAGACGCATTGACCGCGTCGGATGCTCCGCGACGGATGCAGGGGAGCGTCCGTCGCCCTACAAGCGGGCAACATTCAGTCTCCGGACGATCGCGACGGACGCTGAGGCATTTGACGCCGAGCGTCCGTCGGCAGCGTCCGACTCCTTTTAAATAGAATTTTTCAAATTTTATTTTTGTGTCTTTCTCTCAGCCAAGTTCCAATCCCAATAAGATCCAAATAACACCTGATTGGACTTGATATGAGAACCATATCTCAAACTCTCATTTTCAAATAGTTTACCATAGGCTTAGATTTTAGTTTTAGCTCAAAATATTCGAATGGAAGTACCAAGGAGTCATTATATGGCCACAAGAGGGTATAGAAGTGTCTTGAGCTTGGAATGCTCCCCTTATGTGGACGAACACAGAGGATGCTCAAACTTAACCGAAAAGAAACAACAAAGCAACACACATGCATATGCTATGCATTACGAAAGTTGAATCTAGGTTGCTTGCAAGTTTAAACCGCGGTTAAGCTTTGTCACACGCTTTGAGGGCGGTTATCTCAACCGCGTTAGCCAAGCCTATGTGCATTACGAAAATAACATGATTATATTACACATGATGCAAGATGGGTTCACACAAGATCATCTTTTAGTGAAGTTAGAGTGATCAAGCACATTCAACTCGCTTCTCAACCTACAAAAGGTTGCTTCATCGAGTGGTTTAGTGAAGATATCCGCCAATTGATCTTCGCTCTTAACTCCAACTAGTGTTATGTCTTTTCTAGCCACATGATCTCTAAGAAAGTGATGGCGAATATCTATGTGCTTGGTGCGAGAGTGTTGAACCGGGTTGTTAGCAAGCTTTACTGCGCTCTCATTATCACACAAAAGTGGAACACCTTTTAAAACAACGCCGTAATCAAGAAGTGTTTGGGTCATGTATAAGATTTGTGCACAACTTGCTCCCATGGCAATGTATTCTGCCTCGGCAGTTAACAGTGCCACACTGTTTTGCTTCTTTGAGGACCAAGAAACAAGTGATCTTCCTAGCATGTGACACCCGCCGGAGGTACTCTTCCTATCAACCTTGCACCCGACATAATCCGAATCAGAATAGCCAACTAATTGGAAGGGAGCTCCTTTGGGATACCAAAGACCCATGCTAGGGGTGTGCCTTATGTACCTAAGGATTCTTTTAACCGCACAAAGATGCGACTCCTTAGGGCTTGCTTGAAACCTAGCACACATACACACACTAAACATGATATCCGGCCTAGATGCGGTGAGGTAAAGTAAACTACCGATCATTGAGCGGTAAAGAGTTTGGTCAATCGGTTTACCTCCCTCATCGAGATCGAGATGCCCATTAGTAGGCATTGGGGTCTTGATTTGCTTGCAATCCTCCATCTTGAATTTCTTGAGCACATCATAAGTGTACTTATCTTGAGATATGAAGGTGCCCTCCCTCAATTGCTTCACTTGGAAGCCAAGGAAGAAGGTTAACTCGCCAATCATCGACATCTCGAACTCCTTGGACATCAATGCACCAAATTCCTTGCTATGATCTTGGTTTGTTGACCCAAATATAATGTCATCGACATACACTTGGCAAACAAAGATCTCTCCATCTAGCACCTTGGTGAAGAGTGTGGTATCCACTTTCCCGATCTTGAAGCCCTTCTTGAGTACGAAATCCCTTAGCCTCTCATACCAAGCTCTTGGAGCTTGCTTCAATCCATAGAGAGCCTTGGACAACCTATACACATGATTAGGACAATTGGGGTCTTCAAACCCGGGAGGTTGTGAGACAAAAACAAGTTCATTGATGAAACCATTTAGAAAGGCACTCTTCACATCCATTTGAAAAAGTCTCATTTTATGATGTGAAGCATATGCCAAAAGGATATGAATGGCTTCTAGTCTTGCGACTGGTGCAAAGGTCTCCCCAAAATCCAAGCCTTCAACTTGTGAGAACCCGTTTGCCACCAATCTTGCCTTGTTTCTCACAACCACGCCTTGATCATCTTGCTTGTTCCTAAACACCCACTTGGTGCCAATGATTCTTGCTCCTTTGGGCTTTTCTACTAGTGTCCACACTTCGTTCTGGGTGAAGTTGTTCAACTCTTCATGCATGGCATTCACCCAATCCGGATCCGCAAGTGCATCCTCCACACTAGAAGGCTCAACAAAGGAGTGATGTTCAACATAAGAAGCAAGTTTAGATCGAGTTGTTACCCCCTTGATGGACTCCCTATGATAAGGTGCGAACACATGGTAGATAAGTACCCATGAATGTTTAGTTTTGATGATGAGTGATTGATCAACACGTGAGTGTTTCAGTTTGAGTGGCTTACTACTAATCTTTGCGAAAGCAAACGTGTGCCTGTCTATCGGCTTGTGGTGTGCAGGTACTATGCCTAGTGACAGTGGTCAATGGCGTGGAGAAGGTCGAGTAGAGGCTTGCCGTGCCGATGGACTGAGAGCAGTGAAGGGCGGAAGCGGGGCTCGGACTGAGGGACCATGGGCGCCGGCGGACTAGCTGTGGTGGCTAGTACTTGGAACCGACGAGTGCGAGAGGACATGGAGGTAGACCCAGTCGACCAAGTCAAGATGGTGGACGTGCGAGTCGAGCGGAGGCTCAGGGGACTCGGAGTCCGACCGGGCAAAGACAAGGTGGCTCGCGTCGAGTGGTTTGGTGGTTTGGGCCTCAAAACCATCCACGTCGGTTTCCGAGTTTGGGCTGCAAAACTCGGGGTTCGGTAGTTGAGCCGAAAGCTACCGGTGGCGGGTTTCCTGGGTTTGGGCCTCAAAACCTGGTGGAGCTTCCAAGGAGGCGGGGATGGCACGTGGCGGAATCCTGGAGGTTGCGTCGAGGCGACGACAACTCCTGGCAGGAAGCGGGGCCATCCATTCAAATCGAGGGAGATATTTACCGGAGCTTGGACTGCAATGCTTAGGCTAGGTAGTTCACTCATTGTATCTAGGGGGGTCTTTGGGAAATAGCCAAAGCCTCTGATAAATAGAGGATGAAGGGGTATCCTCATCTTATCTCTTGAACCCTAATCATTTGCCCCAACTCTCTCTACCCTCTCTCTAGTTCATGAGATCCCTAGGTTGATTTCACCAACCTCTGTAAGAACTTGAGTTTGTTGTGAGCAATCGGAGGCCGTAACCTCCGTAAGCCATGGTGGCTTCGATTTCTTGATCGTGTCCCCGTTTTGCTTGTGTTCTTCGTGTTTTGCTTTTGCTCTCTTTTTCCCGAGATGATTTCTCTTTGTAGAGAGTAGCTTTGTGAAATCCGTTTGAACCAAGTTGTTTGTACTCATGAGGAGCATCTTTGCACCGAAGGAATTTTCCTAAAACCTCACGAGCACTCAGATAGGGCGTTTTCTTTGAGGTGTTCTTCGTTCTTCCTCCTTTTCCCCCAAATCCTCGTTTCCCTTTTGTTTCTCACCAAATTGAGCGATGATTTCTTCGGGATAGCTCCTCCATAGCACTAGAATCATGCCTACCAAGTTGGGTTGCTAGTGGAGAACATTTGGTCGAGTTTTGGGAAGATTTGGCGGAGAGAAAATCATTTTTCGCTTTACTACGCGTTTGTCGAGGGCGTCGGACGCTCCGAGGGTTTTGCGTCGGACGCTGGTGCGTGCTGACGTCAGCGTCCGTCGCTCGGCGTGTCTGCGTCTTTTGATTTGGTGTCGGATGCTCTTCAGAGTCCGTCGCGTCTTGTGCGCTGTGCAGTTTTGTTTTGCTCTCGGGTAGGCCGACGGACGATCTTCACAGCGTCCGTCGCTGACCGTCCGTCGCCTCGGTAGTTTCTCAGTATCTGTCAGGCTCTCTAGAATGCCGACGGACGCTCGCCTAAGCGTCCGTCGCCAGCGTCCGACGCCCTGCCCTGGAACGTCCGTCGCACAGTCTTCCAGCGTCCGTCGCCCTGCTATTCAGCGTCCGTCGCCTGTTTTTCTGGCTGTTTTGCTTGGAATTCTTGCCTCTCTCACATAGGGGTTGAGAACTCTTCTTGGGGGCTTCCGGTGAGTTTTCCTCCACTGCTGATGAGCTTTCATTTGCTCGTTTTCGTCTGAATCCCTGCTCGCATTGCTCGTGGGAGGTTGAGCACCCAGCAACACGGTTTGGTTTTTGGGAAGAGTGGCCCGAATATTTCGAGAGAAATTTGAGGCTCCCATTCACCCCCTCTGGTCGCCGTTCTCGGTCCTTCATAAGGTCTTGTGGATGATCTTGAAGCATAGGTGTAGATCTTCTATCAATCACTTGGGGAGGAGGTTGTGGTGCATCAACATCACTAGCTTGAGCCTTGGCTTGATCTTGAGGGATGAAGGTATCTTCTTGTGCTTCCCTCACTTGTTCTTCATCAACTTGAGGCGTGTGAGGTGGAGAGGGTACTTGATTTGCATCATCTTCAACTTCTTCCACCTCTTGTGGGTTGATTGCACCAACGTGCATATTCTTCATAGCCTCCCCGAAGGGTTCATCACCTACATCATCAAGATTTTCGTGCTCTTCTTGAGAGCCATTAGTTTCATCAAACTCCAAGTCATATGTTTCTTCAACTAGGCCGGAGGCTTTGTTAAATACTCGATATGCCTTGGATTTAAGAGAATAACCAAGTAAGAAACCAATGTCACATCTCCTTTGGAACTTGCCCAAGTGTTGGCGCTTCTTGTAGATATACACTTTGCATCCAAACACTCAGAAAAAGGATAGATCCGGTTTCTTCCCATTCACAAGCTCATAGGGGTTCTTCTTGAGAAGCCTTTGGACAAATAGCCGGTTGGCCGCATAGCATGCGGTGTTGATTGCTTCGGCCCAAAACTTTTCGGGGGTGTTGTATTCATCAAGCATTGATCTTGCAAGAGTAATAAGTGTTTGGTTCTTCCTCTCTACTACACCATTTTGTTGAGGGGTATAGGTGGCGGACACTTCATGCTTGATCCCAACTTCATCACAATAGTCTTCAATCTTGGTGTTTACAAACTCGGTCCCATTGTCACTTCTTATCTTCTTGATCTTCACATCAAACTCATTTTGGGCTCTAGTTGCAAACTTCTTGAATATTGATTGAGTCTCTCCCTTGTCTTGAAGAAAGAACACCCAAGTGTACCTAGAGTAGTCATCAACTACCACCAAGCAAAAGAGATTGCCACCAAGGCTAGCATAGGTGGTAGGTCCAAATAGATCCATGTGAAGTAGCTCTAGGACTCTTGAGGTTGACATGAAAGCTTTGGTTGGATGAGTGTTTGCCACTTGCTTGCCGGCTTGACATGCACTACAAAGTTTGTCCTTCTCAAACACAACATACTTCACACCTCTAACCATCTCCTTCTTGACAAGCTTCTTCAAAGTTGACATTCCCACATGTGCTAATCTTCTATGCCATAGCCAACCCAAAGAACTCTTGGAGAATAGACATGTTTGCAAACTAGCTTCATTTGAGGTGAAGTCCACTAGGTAGAGATTGTTGTGATGAAACCCTTTGAATATCAATGATGAATCTTCAATCTTGGACACAACTACCTCATTTGGAGTGAAGAGACATTGGAAACTAAGATCACATAGTTGTCCCACCGATAGCAAGTTGAAGCTCAAAGATTGTACTAGCAAGACATTTGATATTGATTGATCATTTGAGATTGCCACTTTGCCTAGGCCTTGCACTTTGCCTTTTGAGTTGTCCCCAAAGGTAATCTTGTCTTGCCCTTCAGAATCTTCCTCAAGTGTGGTGAACATCCGGGAGTCACCGGTCATATGTTGAGTGCATCCACTATAAATCACCCAATGACTTCCACCGGTCTTGTAGTTCACCTACACACAAGCAACTTGAAGTTAAGCTTGTTGTTTGGGAACCCACACTTGGCGAGGTCCCATAGCCTTGTCCACCAACTCCTTAGCAACCCATAACACTTTGGGCTTGTTCTTCATCTTAAGACCGAGAAACACAACTTGGGGTCTACCCTTGGAATCCGGCCTTGTGTGCTTGGGCAAGGTCTTGGGAGGTGGAGCCTTGCATTGGAATTCAAGGTGACCCTCTTGACCACATCCAAAGCACTTTTTGGGCTTGGGCTTTGGTGTGTCATAGTTGTTCCTCATGGCCTTGTTCTTGTAGTAGTTCTTAGCTTCTATATTAACCTTGGCCTTCATGATTTGGTTCTCCTTGAACCCAATGCCGGATTTGTCGGTCTTCATGATAGTGTTCATCAAGAAGTCACTTTGGAGGTTGTGGCCCTTGGTGAACTTCTCCATTCCATTTGCAAGCTTGATCTTCTCAACCTTGAGCTTTGCATTCTCTTCTTTGAGCGAGTTGATCAAGGTGATTGCATCTTTGTCATCTTGCTTGGCCGACTTGATGGTGAATGGCTTGTTTGCCTTGAGGTTGATTAGCTCTTGCATTAGCTTGGAGTTCTGTTTCCTCATCTTCACATAGTCATCATACTTTTCAGCCTCAACTACCTTCTTGCCCTTGCACTTAGCATTTTGCTCACTAGCAACTTCATCAAGCATGTCCTCACAAGAAGTAGCTATATGACACTTAACAACCGGGTTAATAGCAACATGTGTAGCAAGATCATTTGTAAGCAATTCGTTAGCTATCACAACTGTGCCATGTTCATTTCTAACTTGGTTGTAGTCATCTTTTAGCAAGTTGTATCTTGTATGGAGCTCTTGTGTTGACCTCTCAAGCTTATCATGTTTCTCATTAGCTTGCTTGAGTGATGCTTTGAGCTCCCTAGTGCTAGATGAGAGAGATTTGTTCTCAAGCTTCAAATCATCATTAGCACTAGACAAGTCATCAAGTTTAGCATGCAAATTATCGTTGGATTTCTCTAGTGATTCACTTTTAGCTTTATACTTCCTAATGAGCTTAGTGTATTTGTTGCAAATCACAATTAGCTCATCATAGGAAGGTGCCTCAAACTCATCATCACTATCATCACTAGAGCTAGCCTCATCATCATCATCCTCTTTTTGTACCTTCTTGTCACCTTTAGCCATGAGGCATAGGTGTGTAAAGGATGAGCCCGGAGATCATTGAGGAGGTGGCGGTGGAGTAGATGACCCAATCACCAAGGCGGCCACCTTCTCATATTCACTCTCATCTCCGGATGAGTCACTTGTGTCTTCAATGTCGGTGAGCCAATCACCAACAATGTAGGCTTTGCCATTCTTCTTCTTCTTGTGGAAGTTGAAGTTCTTCTTCTTGAATGGCTTGTCATCCTTCTTCTCCTCATCACTTGACTCATCTTTTTTGCCCTTGTTGTACTTGAACTTGTTGTTGGATTTCTTGTTCTTGTACTTGTCTTTCTTCTCTTCGGGGCAAGCATGAGCCAAGTGTCCAAGTTTACCACAATTGTAGCAATCCATCTTGGAAAGAGGCTTTCTTGAAGAGCTTGTGAAGAATTTCTTCTTCTTTGAGTCAAACTTGACTCCATTCTTGTTTAGCTTCTTCAACATCTTTGTTGTCTTCTTCACCATGAGAGTGAGGTCTTCATCATCCTCTTCATCACTTGCACTCTCATACACATATTTCATCTTGCACTTCTCTGAAGAGGATGCCTTGAGAGCCAAATCCTTCTTATCCTCCTTCTCTTTTTCTTTCTTCTTGGAGGAGGAAGAAGAGCCACCATCACCAATCTTCATGTACATCTCATGGGCATTGATCTTGCCCAAGATTTGTGTTGGTGTAGCGGCGGAGAGGTCTCCTTGGTGAAGAACCATGACGATGTGGCCATACTTCTCAATGGGCAGGACACAAAGAATCTTGCGCACCACATCGGCCACTGCCATTTGGTTGAGACCGAGCCCATTCAATTCTTCTACAATAATGTTAAGACGTGAGTACATTTCATTTGCATTTTCATTTCCATGCATGGAAAAAGAATTGAGCTTTGCCATGACCAAGTGATAGCGTTCCTCACGCTCACTCTTTGTGCCTTCGTGAAGAGCACAAATAGTGGTCCACAACTCAAATGCGTCTTTGGCATTACGCACTCGGTTGAAGCCATCCTTGCAAATGCCACAAAAAAGAATGTTCTTCGCCTTGACATTGTGCTTATCAAAGTTGAGGTCCTCTGCGAAGAGAGTGCCTCCCTTTGTGGCGGCATTGAGCACACCCACGTCAACGACCTCTAGATAGGCCTCCATACGAACTTTCCAATAAGGAAAGTCGTCTCCATCGAACATGGGAGGTGGTCCATCCCCATAGGACATCTTGCTCTAGGCGGTGAAGCCTAATTTAGAGCAAACCGAGCTCTGATACCAATTGAAAGGATCAAGATGCCCAAGAGGGGGGGGGTGAATTGGGCTCTTTTTAATTTCTAAACAAGAATTAAACCTATAAAGAGCCAATTAACCCCTAGTGCCTACCGCTTTTGTGTCCTAGCTAGAAAGCGGTAGCAAGTCAATAGAAAGCGAAAACTTCCTACACAATTCTAGTATGAATTGAAAGACAAGTGCGGAGAGTAATGCGGTAAGAAAGAGCTAGGGAAAGAAATGCTTGACACGGCGATGTTTTGCCGAGGTATCGAGGAGTCGACACTCCCCCCTAGTCCTTGTTGGAGCACCTCACAAGGTATAGCTCCCCCTCAATCCCGCGCAAGGGATGAGTGCTCTCTACGGGCTGATTCTTCGCCACTCCGGCTCGGTGAATCACCCACAACCGATCACAACGTCGATGAAGAAGGGCCGCCGACAATCCTCCGGCGATCACCTTCCTCCAAGCACTACCGGACCGTCTAGGTGATGTCGATCACCAAGAGTAACAAGCCTCGATCTTCGCTTGACTCACTCAAGCTTCACAACTAGAGGATGCACACTTGAACTAGAGGATGCTTCACAACTAGGCGACGGACGCTCCATCGCATGCCCCAACGGCTAGTTTGGCACAAAGTTTGGGCGACGGACGCTCCGACGGCTAGGCGACGGACGCTCCGAAGCCCTGCCCAACGGCTATCTCTGACACGATTTCCCAGCGACGGACGCTCCGTCTTAGGGGCGAAGGACGCTCATCCCAGCATCCGACGCTACACTCTGGCTCGAGTTGAAAAACACCCTCACTGGAAGGTCGACGGACGCTCTCCAAGAGTCCGACGCCTGACCGACGGACAACGTCCATCGGTCCCTGAAAAACTTAGCCATAAACACATGGCCACTGGAAGGCCTACGGACGCTGTGGACTTAACCACCCAGCGTCCGACGCCTCCGTCAGGAGCGTCCGTCGCCCATAAAACAGGCCTCTCAACTTCGTTTTTCGTCGCGATGAATATGGAAGTTGTTCTAGGCTATCTTACGGTCATCATAGGCTTGCTTAGAGCTAAGGAAGACAAGTGTGCACCACACCTAGTTCATGAAGCTTTCCTAAGTCAAGGTACTAGTCTCAACCCCTCTTACTAGTACGGTCAAAGATCAAATAGAAGCCCTATCTATTTCTAAGTGCCCTTCATCACCTTATGACACTTAGCCTATCATTCTAGGGTCTTCATCATGTCTCTTTGAAATCTGAAATGATATCCATCTTGGGGGCTAGGTGATGACCATTAATGTCCATTCGTGTTGACCACTATGGCTAAGCTACGCATAGCCTCTGCAAAACACACGTTAGCCATAATAATCGCTAATTGTCGTTAATCACCGAAACCAACTAGGGCCATGATTCTTCAACCATGCTCTAGGTGCTTGCTTCAATCCATAGAGAGCCTCGTGCTCGCGCACGCGAGCCCGCACCGCTGCCTCGCGCTTGCGTGCACGAGCCCGCGCCGCCTTGCGCCGCCGCCATGGGAGGGGAGGGGAAGCACCGCAAGCCGCCGTCGTCCCGCGAGCTGCGTGCCCGCGCCACCGTCCGCGGGACAGGGGAGGGGAGTGCCGCCGTCGGAGAGGAGAGCAGGAGAGGAGAGCGACGGCGAAGAGAGGGAGGGAGGGAGAGAGAGAGAGAGGGAGTGAGTGTTTAACCCTAGGTCTCGTATATATATATGAAGACGACTAGCGGGCCTATCTTGGGCCTGGTGGGCCTCGGCCTTTTATCATGGCGGGCCTTATAGGATGCCCGCTGCGGCAAATCAATTTACCGCAACGGGCTTCTTAAGACGTCCGCCACGGTAAATAGCGTATTTTCCGTGATGGTCATCTTAAAAAGCCCGTTGCGGTAAATCTATTTACCGTGGCGGACAAAAGTGCCCATCATGGTAAATAAAAAATGCCCGCTGCGATAAATCATAAGATTTACCTCAGCGGGCAACAATTGGTGTCCGCAACGGATGCTTTTTTGGCAACGCTGTGCAAAATCGTTTTTGGCGTAGTGTAGACAACCCATAGGGTTTGGGTGGTTCTTTCTGAGTTATTATAGAAAAGAGTTGTTATCCAATTCTTGATTGAGAAGTCCAAAATACTTTAATAAATAGTTGAGCGGATGCCGACCAATTGAACGAACATACAATCAATCCATTATGAATGTAATTATGCATTTTTCTATTTTTTGCCCAAGTTTTCAACTACTAGAATTTTAGGATACATAGATTTTTATTTCAAAAGGTGGTATATTTATTCGACCTTCTTTCTAAATAATTGTATGAGACAAAATTATGGAACACTTAAATTATGACCATATCTAAAAATAGATTTAGATATAGTATATGCAAGCATCCTAAGGAGTCTCTATACAAGCACAGAACATTTGAACAAATTGGTTAGAATTATAGACAACCTAATAGCCACCACTAGCCTAGCATACTCACCACAAAGCAAGCTCTCTAAACAATTCAGGAGCAAGAGAAGTATACTCTAGAGCACACAACCAAGCTACCGAGACAAACTATCAACTAACCGAGCTAATAACAAAAGTAAAACAACTACTCATGCTAAGGCTACTCGGCTACACAAGAGCTACAGCTAACAAGAAACAACCACACAAGCTAAGTATAAGAAGTAAAACCACACTTGTAGATGAGCAAACTATAATAGAGAGACAAAGATTTATCCTCGATCCTCGCTAAGTGAGTCTTTTGGTGATTGCTTCATATGCTAAGAAAGCATTCAAGATTGATCCTCAAAGTGGGTGCCATAAGAAGCCAATTAACCAAGATCACTCCATCTAGCCTCGAGCAATCCAGTAGAGTATCCCTTCCCAATCTTCCTGTTGACACCGTTTTTTGTACGTGTCAATATGAACCGGATACACTGATCGGTAGAAGGGTAGTTACATCGATCGGTAGAAAGATGGTTGCTTTTTCTTATTGGCATCAGGATCCCACCAATCGGATTGCCGATGAAGACAGGAGATTGAGGAAACAAAAGAAGTTATTGGCTGATCAGAAGGGTGTTGCCAATGGAAACAGGAGAACATTGCCGATCGGGAATATTGCCGATGGATATAGGTTGATGTGGCTGATGTCAGTAGGAAGTTGCCGATGACAATAGAAGGAGATTGTGGATTGAAAGAGTCTGCTGATGGAAAGTTTCATCGTAAGGAAAACGGATAAGGAAACTAGCGATTTTATGCTAGTTTTATTGTTTTAGTTTGAGTCCGACTCTTGCACGAGTCGTTTTATTTCCTTAAAAATAGGAGTTTTGTTTAGGTATGAGTCATGTCCATGTATAACTCCTTTTACCATAGTATAAATATGTACCCAGGGTGGTGTAGAAAGAATCAATCAAATACAAAACCTATTACTTTTTATCTACTTTTTCAGCATCTACTTTCATCACATTAGTTCTAGTTTACCTATGAGTTCTTACGACGTCTCGACGGGCTGCATCTACACGACCTCCGTCTCCTTCGCAAGTTCCGCGTTTTGATCAAGTTGAGCTTTGACGTCCGGGCGTATCGCTGTCGTCTCGTTCAATCTTGTTCTAGTTATCGTCCTTGTCGATTAACTGGTCAAATCGACTGGCACACCTTTGGAAACCGAGTTTGGGTATAAGCCCAAGGTGTTCGCAGATCCGACGCTTTTTGTGTCAACACCTCTTTTGGCACACCCGGTGGGACCCTAGATACATCTCTTGATCAAGATCATGGGTGGTTCTACTGTCGTTGATCCAAGGAACGTCATTGAAGTCTCCGAAGCAGATCTGAAATATGATCAGAAGCAAGCTATGGAGCAGGCTATGGAGGAGTATAAGCAGCTATATCTGAAATCCTTCAGCCTAAACAGGAGCGGCGACGTAGTCCAGAAGCAAGATCCGCTGTTGCCTCGGCAGGTCACTTTCGATGCCAATCCTGGTAAGTTGCAAGAGATGGTTAATTCTGTGTTAAGTCAGGCGCTCATTAGCCATTCCAATGTGCTGTCCAATACTGTATACAATGCTATCATGCAATCTTTCAAAGAAGGACAGCCACCTAGGTATGTTGGTCTAGCGTATCATCAACCTGGATCAGCATCTGCCATGACTTCATCGGTGGCTCCAGCGTTCCAACCTGTGAATCCTTCTACCGATGAAGCTACACCACTGAGATCAAGCCCTGCAAACGTCGTTCGGTTGAACACCGATCCGGTGGCATTGGCAATGTCAGGACATATAGTTCAGAGTCAGCCAACTCCCGCCAGCTGGTGGGGATACGGTATGCCTCCGAATTCATCTGCCGATGCTAAACTGATCCAAGGTAATAGTGCGGCGGGAAAAAGCCTCTATGGAGTCGATAATATCGGCACAACCGATGAGCCCGATAGTACATTATGCTATGTCTTCTCCAAATGTGCAGTTGCCGCTAGGAGATCTTCAGATGGCGATTCCTAAAGTGCCTTACGGGCAACCATCTGCAAGTTCTTTGCCGGTGCAACAAGATTCGGCTGTGATAAATCGTCACATGACGACGCCAAATCCTCAAACTGGGGTATCGGTGCATCAAGGAGGCCCATTTGTTGATTATTCCAGGGTGCAGGAGCAGCAAGCGCCGGGTGGCTATCAATTATCCGCAGATCACATGCCGATGAATTATAATCCTGGATGGACTAGTCAGATTCAACAACAGATGATGCAACCTGAGCACCAAGTGGCGGGAGCACAACAGTACCATTACCCGACGAGTACTCAGAATGAGACATCGGTGTATCGACCAATGGATATCATGTCGCAGTATGCCCCAGTAGGTGCCCAAGGTTATACATCGGCAAATCATCCAGTGCCTAATATTCAGCAAGGTGGTGCTGCGCCTATACCAATTGGATCAACTTATCTGCCGCAAAGGCCAAAAGGAATATATCCGCCGGCCCAGCCAGTTAATATTTAGCCGATCCATTGGCAGGATCAGGATGCGTACTGGGTCGATAAAATAGCCGAAGTGATGAAAGAACAGTTCAGTATAAAGCCTAAGGTCAATACGTATTCTTATCGGACACTGTACCCTCAGGCATATGACTTGATCCCTCTCCCAAATCGGTACAAGGTGCCAGATTTCACGAAGTTTTCTGGCCAAGATGACACGTCAACAATGGAGCATATCAATCGCTTCATTATTCAATGTGAGGAGGCTGCTAGCAGAGATGAGATGAGGGTAAGATTATTTTCATCATCTTTATCTGGATCGGCGTTTACGTGGTTCATCTCGCTTCCTCCAAATTCTATGATTACTTGGGCCGATCTGGAGAAGCAGTTTCACAAGTACTTCTTCTCTGACGTTCATGAGAAGAGGATTACCGATTTGGTCAAGCTAAAACATCGCAATGACGAATCGGTAGAAAGCTTCGTCCAAAGGCTTCGGGATGTAAAGAATAAATGCTACAACTTAGTGCTGGATGATCGACAATTGGCAGATCTAGCCTTCTAGGAATTGCTGCCACACATTAGGGACAAGTACGCATATCAAGAGTTCGAGAGTCTGAGCCATCTCATACAGAGAGTTGTCGATCAGAAAATGAAAGCCTTCGAACCTAGAAATACTTGGAACAAGAAGATGTCCTTCATCGAATAGGAAGAAGAGTCTGAGTCAGATGAAGGGACAAATATCGGCGTTGCTGAATGGGTGAAGGATAAGAAGCCGATATCCTGTCTGTTTGGTCAGAAGGAGGCTGAAAGATTTACTTTCGATACTGCTAAAGCCGATAGAATATTTGATCTGTTGCTTCAAGAAGGGCGGATTAAGCTGACGCCTAATCAAGTAATTCCATCGGCTGAGGACCTTAGAAGAATGAGGTACTATAAATGGCATGATGCAACCTCACACAGTACCAATGATTACAAAGTCTTTAGGCAGCAGTTGCAGTCAGAAATCAAATCTGGGCGAATCAAGTTTGAAAATTCTAAAGCTCAAAGGCCGATGAAAATTGACCAGCATCCGTTTCCAAATAATATGGTGGAAACTAGTGGGAAAGTCAAAGTACTAACGTTGGAAGTGGCCAAGAAGAATTCATCGGTGGATCCCGAACATCAAATAGCTATGCAGGATGTAAAGGGAAAGAAGCTTGCCGATGAAAGAGAAGGTAAAAGAATTGCCGATGACAGCAGCAGCTCTAGGAGGCCTCAGAGACGTGCGTCATATGGCGTTGTAATCACACATAGGAGGCCACGACAGGAATACGAGTGTTCGCGAGAAGATCAGCATCGGCAGCAGGAAGAAGAGAGACGCCAAGAGTGGTATCGACATAAAGATCATTGGAAATGCCCCTTCTTCGTCCATTGTTGGGAAGAAGGCATCAAGCTGCCCACTGCCGATAATTGTCCTGAATGCAATGGGTACTATCCTACTGATCGGTCAGAAAAGAAGTCTCGCTTTGAAGGTCAGGATCAAGCTATGCTAGGCCGATCAGAGGAAAAGAATCAGTATATGATCGGCTGGGGGCAAACTGAGTGTACATGACAGGCTTGGCAAGCGTATCCGTCAAGAGGAGATCGAAGAGAGGGATAATGCAAGGGTGCCCAATGAAGAGATATTCTCTAGAGATCCAAACATAAGGGGTAACACAAGCCGACACAGTGAGAAACAGTACCAACCTGTTTGGAAGACTAAGCTTCCTCAATGGTGTCCCAAAGGCCTGACAAAGACTCAAAGAAGGAGAATCCAGCATGAACGCCAGAATGATCTGGGTTATAGCTCTTCGAAGGGAGGACCTCCAGTTTGGGAGTGGAGGCCAAAACACTAGGAGTGGAGTCCATCAGCAGAAGTCAACATGGTTGTTATGTTGCCGATGGAATTTATGGCACCTACAGATGCTGAGGAAGGAGTTGCTAATATGGCTCAGCTAGTGCTAGATCCGATGACAACTGTCTTTGAAAAACCTACCGATGATGAAAGGCAGCATCTGAGAGCCTTGTTAGTCAAGGGCAAAGTCGATGGGCAACCGGTGTCAAAGATGTTAGTCGATGGTGGAGCGTCGATTAATATAATGCCATATGTCATGTTCAGGAAGCTTGGGAAAGGTGACCAAGACTTAGCCAAGACGGACATGAAGCTGAAAGATTTTGAAGGCAATGTGTCACCAGCTATGGGAGCCGTATGTGTCGAATTGACTATCGACAGTAAAACTTTGCCGACGATGTTTTTTGTGATCAATGGGAAGGGGACCTACAATTTGCTTCTGGGAAGGGATTGGATTCACGCCAACTGCTGCATCCCTTCTACGATGCACCAAAGCCTTATGAAATGGGTTGGAGACAGAATTGAAGTCGTTCGGAGTGAAGTCCCGTCAATTGTTGCATCGGCAGAATCGGAGACCTATGAGCAGACGAAGTGCATATCTGGTGAAGCTTGGGATACAGAATTCCTCAAGGTGGTCGATTACCAGATTACACCGATCCAAGCAGTAGATTCTAAAGAAGAGGTTTAATGGATCAGTTCGCCGATGATGGAAAACTTGGACATGGGTTCATGTCAGCCGATGATTTGCTAGAAATAGACATCGGCGATGGTAGTAAGCCTAGGCCAACTTTTATTAGTGCTAAGTTAGATTCCCAATGTAAGCAACAGTTGAGTGATTTGTTAAAAGAATATAAAGATTGTTTTCCTTGGGATTATATGGAGATGCCTGGTCTAGACCGATCGATAGTTGAACATCGGTTACCTATTAAGTCGGGTTTTCAACCACATCGGAAACCAACGCGCCGGTGTAACCCTGCTGTGTTACCCGATATTAAAGCTGAGATTACAAAGTTGATCGAAGCGGGGTTTATTCGGCAATGCCGATATGCCGAATGGATTTCTAATGTGGTTCCTGTATATAAGAAGAATGGAAAACTTCGTGTTTGTATTGATTTCAGGAATCTTAATAAAGCTACGCCAATGGACGGCTATCCAATGCCCGTTGCCGATCTACTAGTTGATGCTTCTGCTAGACATAAAATTATCAGTTTTATGGATGGTAATGCTGGATATAATCAAATATTCATGGCTGAAGAAGATATATCCAAAACTGCTTTTAGGTGTCCAGGTCACGTCGGTTTGTTTGAGTGGATCGTAATGACTTTTGGTTTGAAGAACGCCGGTGCTACTTATCAAAGAGCGATGAATTTTATTTTTCATAAGTACATCGGTACGTTGGTCGAAATCTATATCGACGATGTGGTGGTTAAGTCCGGAGACTTTGAAAAGCATCTTGCTGATCTGCGGAAGATTCTAGAGTGCACAAGGGAGCATGGGCTAAAGATGAATCCAAATAAGTGCGCGTTTGGCGTATCGGCGGGTCAATTCTTAGGGTTCATGGTGCATCAAAGGGGCATAGAGATCGGCAGAAAATCTATAGATGCAATTAACAAAGTGGTGGCTCCTACGAACAAGATTGAGTTGCAATCTTTGATCGACAAGATTAATTTTATTAGAAGATTTATATCTAATCTGTCTGGGAAGATTAAGTCTTTTAGCCCATTGCTGAAGCTAAAGGTTGGTTAGGAATTTGTGTGGGGAGAAGAGCAGCAATCGGCTTTGGAAGAAATTAAGAGGTTTCTGGTGAATCCTCCAGTTTTGATTCCACCTCGACATGGGAAACCCTTCAGATTGTATTTGTCTGCCGATGATGGTGTTATCGGTTCAGCCTTGATTCAAGAATTTGTAGGGAAAGAATGTGCGATTTATTATTTGAGTAGAAGGCTGGTGGATGCTGAAACCAGGTATTCGACCGCTGAGAAATTATGTTTATGTCTATACTTCTCTTGTACCAAGTTAAGGCATTATTTGCTATCGGCCGAGTGTACTGTCATATGCAAGGATGATGTGGTCAAGTATATGCTGTCAATGCTGATATTAAGTGGAAGAATCGGCAAGTAGATTTTGGCGCTGTCTGAATTTGATATGAGGTATGAATCAACTAAGGCAGTTAAAGGGCAGGTGATGGCCGATTTCGTTACTCAGCATTGCGGTACGCTAAATTTAGTAGAGATTGCTCATTGGACTTTGTTCTTTGATGGTTCCACATGCAAGGAGGGAGCAGGTATCGACGTTATCTTAGTGTTGCCCCAAGGGAAGAAGTATGAAATTTCGTTGCCAATTGTTGCTACTTCGACGAATAATCAAGCTGAGTACCAGGCGTTACTTAAGGGTTTGGATTTGCTCAGGGATGTGCGTGCCGATGCCGTTGAAGTCTTTGGTGATTCTATGTTAGTGATCATCAGTTGATTGGAACATATGAGTGCCGAAGTGATATTTTAATTGAGTATCATGGGAAGTGTTTACAATTGTTAAAGGAATTCAGAGAATATCATCTCGAAAACATTCCTAGATTGCATAATGAAGAAGCCAATCGATTGGCGCAACATGCTTCGGGATATCAGCCGATTCAAGAGGTAATGACATCGGTAATGGTTGCCAATGAATGGAGAAAGGAGATTGCTGATTACTTAAGAGATCCGTCTAGGAAAGTTGAAAGACAGTTGAGGTTTTAGGCTACAAAATATGTGCTCCTTGATGACGAGTTGTATTATCGTACAATTGATGGAGTTTTACTCAGATGCCTTAATGGAGAGGAATCAAAGAGGTTGATGGGTGAAATTCATGAGGGAGTGTGTGGAGCGCACCAATCGGCATTCAAGATGAAGTGGATGATTAGGCGAAATGGATATTATTGGCCGACAATTCTTGAGGATTGTTTTGAGTACTTCAAAGGGTGTCAAGATTGTCAGAAGTTTGGTAATATTCAGAGGGCCCCTGTGTTGGAAATGAATCCTATAATCAAGCCTTGGCCGTTTAGAGGATGGGCCATTGATCTCATCGGCCAAATTTACCCACCATCGAGCAAGGGGCATAAATTTATACTCGTTGCCACTGATTATTTCACGAAGTGGGTTGAAGCTATTCCTTTGAAGAATGTGACATCGGCAAACATGATAGATTTTGTGAAGGAGCATATTGTTTACCGATTCGGAATTCCTTAGACTATTACGACTGATCAAGGAACCATGTTCACGTCAGGAGAGTTTGATGAATTTGCTATCGGTATGGGGTTCAGAGTATTGAATTCTTCCCCTTATTATGCTCAAGCTAATGGTCAGGCTGAAACAACTAATAAGGGAATAATTAAGCTTATCAAGCACAAGATTGAAGAGAACCCTAGGAGGTGGCATACAGTGCTGAATGAAGCTTTGTGGTAGTATCGGATGGCCTGTCATGGTGCTACTAAGGTTTCACCATATCAGTTGGTGTACGGACACGATGCTGTCCTACCTTGGGAAATTAAAATTGGTTTTAGACGATTGTTTTCCCAAGACCAGTTAGGAGCCGATGAATATGACATCCTTCTGAAGGATGAGTTAGAAGATCTAGCGGGTCATTGGCTAAGAGCTCTAATTAGTATCGAGGAGAACAAGAAAAGGGTTGCCAGATGGTATAACAAGAAGGTGAAGGTAAAAGAATTCGTCGATGGTGATTTGGTGTGGAAACTAATTTTACCGATTGGGACTAAAAGTTCGAAGTTTGGGAAGTGATCTCCTAATTGGGAAGGTCCTTTCCGGATAAATCAGTCTGTTTCTGGCAATGCTTATATTTTGGAGACTCTTGAAGGAGTTGCATTTTCCAGGGCAATAAATTGTAAATATTTGAAGAAGTATTATCCTAGTATCTGGATGGATGCATGAAATGAGGTAAATATGAATACCGATGACAGGGTTATCATACAAAACATCGGTAGAAAAGCGTTAACATTATATTACAAGAGTACCAGTTGTCAAATTCAAATATAACAAATTACAACAAGGATTGAATAGATAAAATCGCACGGAGGCGAACTTGGTCAGCTTCTTCTATTTCCTTGGCATCATCATCGGCAGTGCCCTCAACTGGCTTGATTTTTCTCCTCAGCAGGAGAGCTTCATGGGCACAAGCATCCCTCTCTTGTTGCAGGGCCTTAGTAGCAATAGGGAGTTGAGCTTTCTTCTAGTTGGCTGAGTCTAAGGTTGCATCTACTTTCTTTAGCTCAGCTAACAGTTCTTCTTTCTGTGCCGATAGACGAGTGATGTCTTGTTCAAGCACACTACTGGAGGCTTCAAGACGACCGATGTCTTTGTGTTTGTCGTCTGCAGTTTGCTTAAACTTGAGTATTTCTTCTTCGAGCTTTGCTTGAGCGGCTCTATCGGCAATACGTCGTGAGGCTCTTTGATATTTCAGTTGCCGACTCTCGAGAAATGCTGCTTGGAAGAGTAGTTCTTCAACATCGGCAGGCAATTGATCTTGAATTTCTCTGAAAGCTATTCTTATTGCACTAGAATCTTGGACCTGTTCAGGTGTATTTTGGTGCAGCAGGAGTAGCAGTGCTTCGAGTTTGGATTTCACTTCTGCCGATAGAACCATTGAAGGTTGAGCAAAGCTTTCTCCTTCTTCATCGTCACCCGGGACATTGACGACAAAAGAGAATAAGCTATTAGGAGAGTTTTGATCCTGAAAAGAGAAGGATTAAAATTTGTCGACTACAAGCTTGTGTCATGCGACTTCATGATGAATGTTCCTAGTTTACCTACTTTAGAGCGATTTCTCGCCTTTGGCTTGACGTAGCTGACGCAACCATATCTTGAGGATCGGCATAAGTTGCCGATGAATTTGCCTCGGCAGGAGGGACGGTTGGTGCTGGTGCTGGTGTTGAGGCCGATGCTGCTTCCACTGTTGTAGCTAACCCCTGTGGCGACGGTACCGTTCCTTGGTCGGGGGTTTCATCCAGTACTGATGCTAGTGCCGATGCCGGTGCTGTTTCCGTTGTTGCGGCCATCTCTTGCGGCGATGGTGCTGTCCCTCGGTCAGGAATCTCAGCCTGTGGCTGCTCAGGGATAGGCGCCGATGCTAGCTCCAGAGTTGGTGTATCGGCAGGAGCTTGAGGAGATGCAGCTAGGGCTGATGGCTTTGGGCGTTTCGGTTTGGGATCAACACTTGATGAGCCTCAGCGTTTTGGGTGTTGCACTTGGGGGACATCGGCAGGTTGAGCCTTGGAAGTTTGTATACTTGGAATAGCTGCCGACGAATTTGTCTGCTGCAGAAGAGAATTTAGTGCAAATTGAGTAAAAATTGTCGATTAAACATGTTGTTATGATCGATACAAATAAACAAAGACTTGTTACCATGAAGGCTTGTGCCAAGGTGGCGGCAGCAGTGGTAGCATTATCGGTTGGCAATGGCCGAGTTCTGATGGTGACCTTAGGGGTTGCCTTGTGATTCATAAGGGCAGACAATGAAGGGGCCTTACTGCCGATTGTCGATGTAGAGTTCATCGGTCGCAAGTTGAAGTGTTTCCCGCTCTTGCTCTTTTTGGGGATCAAATCATTAACCTGTTGACAGAGGGTTAGTTACCGATACATTTGAAAAGTTAACGAAGTAGTATCAGAAATAAGCTTACCGCGTCATCGGGTATGATATGATCAACATCAATTAAGTGCCAATAGTAGTGTGATGATGGAGCAAATAGTTGGTCCTTCCACTCTTGCCACCATGACTTGTATGATTCGGTAATGAAGGATGTCGGCGCTCACGAAGATAAGTCAATGTTGGCTACATCGGCATAAGGAGATGACCTCTCTTGGTTTTATTCCAATCCATAGCACTGGAGATGACCTCTCTTGGTTTTATCACATTGACATAGCTAAGTTTGATCGGCAATTTACTGAATGCTAGCTGTCTTGCCGCTGCCGATGGATAATAGAACTCGTATGATGGATGAGAGTACTTCCCGGTCCCGACGACGTTAACCGGAATAGCTTGGGGAATGAGGGTGGCTTTCATGATTGCTTCGTTTTGTGGTATATTCCCATCGGTAAGGTTGAAGGAGAGTGGAAATCGGTTGTTTTCATCAACATAAGACCACCAGACTCGTTCCGCAGCAGGGATTCCGCAGTAGAGCCTCTTGTAGAACATGCTGAATATCAATGTGCCGCCGTAGGGACGTTGGCATCGGTTCCTGGTAGCACTATCATGGCTTCCCTGAAATTGAGTGGGGAACAGGTTGCCGATTCATCATCGTCAAAGACATAGTCTTCAGATATGTCTCTTGGAAACTGTTGGTTGAATAGGTCAAATTGGAGACATTTGTGCATATGAGCGTTCAGCCACAGGTTGATGAACCACCAAGGACCTCCAAGATTGCCGATGGGTTCGCCAAGTAGTAATTTTTCTGATACTTGATGTAGAAGGCGATAAACTGAACCAAGGAGGTATCGGCCAAGGGGAAATCCTCCACCGGCCAGAAGCTCTGCTGCGGGAAGATACATGTTGGTAGGTCCGACTGTTCTGCCATAGAAAACGAACTTCTCCAACCACATGTTAAGGAAGGTAGCGTGTTCCCTTGGGGCTACCGATCCAGTCTTCTGATACTCTTGGATGTATCCGGTCCAACCACCGATGTTGCGGGTACTTACCCGACGTTCAGACTTCCTGCGGAAGAGGGTGGCAGGATCGGCATAAGAGACGTCGAGGTCGGTGAGCATATGTACATCGGCAAGTGTAGGGGTGGCTGGTCCATGTCTGAATAAAAATGCGTTCATTGTATCGGACTAGAAATAAGAGGCCGCAATCATCATGTTTTCATTTTTTGCCATATCGGCAATGGACAGTCTGATGCATTGGTCGATATTGCGCTCTGACCAATAGAGTTGTTGTGATCTGACTATCCTGAGGTACCAGTTCTTCCACCCTTTGGTAGGTTTAGGCCAGGAGAGAAAGGTGTCTATCCATAAACCTAGATCAAAATGCTCGGATCTAAAAGGGATGTGGTTGGTTTCTGCGTTGATGAGATTGGTTGGATCGGCATTCCCCATTGGGCCTAAACAGCAGAGATGTTTTTGATCGGTAGGGATCACTATTTTGTTGCGCATTTCCTCGATCCAGAAAGCAAAGAGAAAAAGGGAGAAGGGATTGAAAAGCAATGCGGAAGGATAAAATTGCAGTATATACAACAGGGAAAGAAGAAAGATTACCGCAGAAGGAGTAAAGTTGATTGCCATTGAAGCAGAGTTCTTGCAAGAGTCGTGCCTCCTGATGAAAAGAATCGCCGCTGGAATAGTGCTCTTTGGGGATGATGTTGGGATGAAGGTGAAAATGTGAGCTCAGGGTGAAAGAGAGGACGGACGGTGGTCTTTATAGGCCTAGGTTAAAGGGCATTTTCAAGTTTTCTTTTCTGACTGAGTAGGAATATGGAAGGATATCGCGTTGATTTGCACGGTGATCGAGGAAATTATAACTATTGGTGCTACAGTTGCAGAGGTTGTTGGTAATTTACAGTGACAACACACGGTAATCAAAATGGCGGTGGTATTTTGGAGGGAAAGATTACAATAGAGCAAATTTTGGTGCATAAGATATTTTATACTCTGAAATTGGGGGGCATGTGTTGACACCATTTTTTGTACGTGTCAATATGAACCGGATACACTGATCGGTAGAAGGGTAGTTACACCGATCGGTAGAAAGATGGTTGCTTTTCCTTATCGGCATCAGAATCCCACCAATCGGATTGCCGATGAAGACAGGAGATTGAGGAAACAAAAGAAGGCATTGGCTGATCAGAAGGGTGTTGCCGATGGAAACAGGAGAACATTGCCGATGGATATAAGTTGATGTGGCTGATGTCAGCAGGAAGTTGCCGATGACAATAGAAGGAGATTGTGGATTGAAAGAGTCTGTCGGTGGAAAGTTTCATCGTAAGGAAAACGGATAAGGAAACTAGCGATTTTATGCTAGTTTTATTGTTTTAGTTTGAGTCCGACTCTTGCACGAGTCGTTTTATTTCCTTAAAAATAGGAGTTTTGTTTAGGTATGAGTCGTGTCCATGTATAACTCCTTTTACCGGAGTATAAATATGTACCCAAGGGCAGTGTAGAAAGAATCAATCAAATACAAAACCTATTACTTTTTATCTAGTTTTTCAGCATCTACTTTCATCGCATTAGTTCTAGTTTACCTACGAGTTCTTATGACGTCTCGACGGGCTGCATCTACACGACCTCCGTCTCCTTCGCAAGTTCCGCGTTTTGATCAAGTTGAGCTTTGACATCCGGGCGTATCGCTGTCGTCTCGTTCAATCTTGTTCTAGTTATCGTCCTTGTCAATTAACTGGTCAAATCGACTGGCACACCTTTGAAAACCGAGTTTTGGTATAAGCCCGAGGTGTTCGCAGATCCGACGCTTTTTGTGTCAACACTTCCATGGGGTGAGCTCAAAACTCCTAACAATATTACTCAACTTGGTCAGAGAGCCACCAAACAATCACTAATGGTGCTTAATGATCCTCGATAGCTCCAAATCATGGGGGTGACAAACACCAAGAGTAACAAAAAACTATGCCACCGGTCAACTAGTGCCACTAGATGCAAGCTCTCTAAGAAAATGCACTAGATCTCTCCCAGTCTCACTTTAGATTAATCTCTAAGCATGTAGGTGATAGGGAAATGTTCTTGATCTCTCCAAGGGAGTGTGTATTAGTTAGAATGGCAAGATAAGCCTCAAGGTCTGAGTACATTTCTAGAACTAGTTGTCATGTATCGCTTATGGGCTATTTCTAGGGTCACTAGAAAAGTCTAGATTAAATCTTATATGATCATTGGACACCACATTCTCCAGTGCCTATCTAGAGGGTACCATTGGACATTTGTGGCTCTTCATAGCCTTGGCCATATATTGAGAACTAGCCATTGGACTTTCAACTGCTCTTTCCTCTTTTCTCTGGTTCCTCTCCAGCACTAATAATTGGACTAATCTAGTGACTACTAAACCCTCTCATTGTAAACAACTAAGACCTCCAGGGCACCAAATGATAATTCTGGTGGACCCTACCAGAGCAAGTCTACATTCTCTAGTGCACTATAGGAGGGGCCACCAAAATATTTATGGTAGAAAACCCTAGCTACAAGGACCCTACACCTCTTGCTATGATGCTTAATTGTTAGAGGGTACCATGGGAATTCCAATGGCAAACCCTAGCCTATGTTAACTATCCACCTGAAGACCGCTTTCTCTAGTGATCCCCCAGTACGGGCACTAGACTTATCCGGTGGGTGCTAAAAATCGACGCCTAGCCCATCTCTCAAATGCTTTTCAAATATGAAAACTCCAACTATATTATGGAAACTCGGTGTTAGAACGAGTGAGTGTGGTGAGATATGATGCATAGCCACCACGGGACACAAGTAGATAGGAGATCCAGTGCACATACTGTAGCTGCCAGTGTCCTCTGAATCCGGAGGCAATGATGTCCTCCATCTCGCTGACTATCAAATCCCACAAGTCAAACTTGATCATCCAGACAATATGAGGTAGAAGCCACATCTGAAGTCGAGTGATAGTCTCACGGGCTCCAACTCTGGGAAGGATAGTCCGTCGAAGTACCTCGTTCAGAGTGCGGGCAGTCGGTGTCAAGTCACGAACACCCCGACTGGACCCCTCTCCAAACGGCTCTCTGAAACAGGGACGAACAAAGTCCACTGATGCCACTGTCCCCTCGTGAGGACAACTAGGAGACTCCTGATCCCCGTAGCACAAACTGTGGATCCTGACGGCTGACTCCTCGAGGTGGAAGATCTCCCAGAACCGTGTATCATATATCCTCACATCCTTGCCCTTGAAGGAAAAATGGATGAACTTGTGATCCGGTGAAACCCACAAAGACGCGTAGAACTGTCGTACCCAATCCTTCTGATATGTTCCAATCCTACCAACCAGTCCTGTCAGCCCCTGAAGATACTCGAGATGTTGGGCTATCTCTGGACCACCGACCTCAATAATGGCCGAAAGAGGGCATACCCTGTGAGATCGAAGAGGTGTGCGGGTCTCAACGTACCCTCTGTATAAGTCCTCGTGCACTGTGGTGTAGAAGTCCGGCCCGGCCCGAGGGTCATGAACTGGAGGGAACCAAGTCTGGAAGTGAGCAAACCGCATCTGCTAGATTTGCTTTGTTGATACTGCAGTCACCTGATGCCTCACTGGATCTGGCAAGTTGGAGCGTGGAGGAGCCCTATCATTGCATCGTGGTCCATCAGGCCTAGGTGGGGGCTCCGACCCACGAGCACGTGTCACATGACAAGCCATCAGCTCCTGGACTGACGAATGCCCCGAAGGGTCTGCCTGCTCTGTGTTCTCAGCCTCTGGATACTCTGGGGGTCTCAACCTCTGTCTCTGCCTGAGAGGGGGACTCACGACGTGCTCCACAGCGAGGAGAGATCCTCAAACCGACGTGACGTCCATCCTGCTCGGCAATCTCTGCTGCCTCTGCTGCTTACTGAGTCTGGATCCATCAACGACCTCTTCCTCTTCTTCGACACTACCTTCTTCTTGCCCTTGTCCCGATTGGTGGATGGACGCAGTGGAGGTGGAGGGTCACCACCACTATCGGGAACATGGCCTGCATTCTTCGTGCATGGTATTGTCAGCCATGGGAAGATCAACTGTCAAGCACGAACAACTGTCACTGTCAAGCAATCAACCTCTGACACTGTCTCTGAGCAACCAAACTGCCTCCTAACAATCTCAAACACAAGCAAGAGTGGCTCGACAGTCCTGGACTGTCCTCTCGAGGCTTTGCCTCGTTCCTTACTCGCGGGCTTGGCCCCGAGTTCACTGCCGCTGGCCAAGCTGTACGATAGATAGATAGGTATATAACTATAAGAAATTAACTATAGAAGAGTAAGGCTAATGGTGAAGCATGAATTAGGTAAGAAATAGATCACATCTGCCAAACCATACCTCTGATTAGTGACCAAAAGAAAAGACAAGAAACCTCGGTCAATTTTGAACACCAATCCTCAACCTAAAAAATGGATTTAAGGGGAAATTAGGGTCGGGAGAGGAATCGGACTATGGATTACTGGACTAAGGAGAACTAGCTGGATGAGCAAATGATCAAGGGAGAGTATCACCTTGACCACGGAAACGAAGAGGATCCTAGCCACCGGGATGGAGGTGGGGAAGGATGACCCCTCTGCTCGGCTGAAAACGCACGGGGCAGAGGAGAGCGGAGGAGCGGCGACGGAGCAGAGGAACTCCGGCGGTGATGAAACTCCGACGAGGAGCCACGCGGGGCGCTGCGAGGAGGAGCAGGGGCGAGCAGCGGCGCTGATGGTGGAGAGAACGAGCGGCGGCGGCTAAAAGGGTGGTGCGGCATACGGATTGCGAGTAAAACCGACCGAGGGAAGAAGAGCGGTTTTCGAAATAATATGTACTCTACAAGTTTGCGACGGACGCTCCGTTGGGTCTGACAAACGCTAGGTCACAGTGTTGACACAAAAAGCGTCAGATCTGTGAACACCTCGGGCTATTACCCAAAGCTCGATGTCGAGGGCGTGCCAGTCGATTTGACCAATCAATCGACAAGGATGATAACTAGAACAAACTGAACGAGACGACAGCGATGCGCCCGGACGTCAAGGCTTAGATTGATCAGGGATAACTAGAGCAGAGCTAGACGAGGCAAACAACGATGCGCCCGGATTGCCAAAGCCTAGAGGTACTCCCGCGCGGAACTAGCAAGGATTTGACGGAGATCAAGGTGATGCAGCCCGTCGAAGCTTGAAAGAACTCGTTGATAAACTACAGCTAATGCAGTAAAGGATAAATAGCTGGAAAGGTAAATAGGATAAAAAGTAATTGTTTTGGTTGATATGCTTGGATATATCTTTCACGTACACCCTGGGTACCTATTTATACTCCGACAGAGGGAGTTGTAGATAGATACGACTCGTACCTTCCCTAAACAAACGTTCCTAACTTTAAGGAAATAATTGACTCGCGCAGGAGTCGGACCCAAACAGAAACAATCTTTTCCTAAACAGAGTCTACTATTATTAAGGGAACAAAATGACTCATGCAAGAGTCGGACTCAAACTACTATAATAATACTGGCATAAAATCGCCAGTTTCCTTACATCTTTCCTTCGATGGAAACTTTCCATCGGCAGATTCCTCCAATCCGCGACTTCCTTCTTTGGCCATCGGTAATCTTCCGCTAACATCAAGTGCCAAGTCAACCTGTACTCATCGGCTTCTGCATCGGCAATACTCCCCGATCGGCAATTTGTACCGATAACTATCTTCACCAACTTATCGGCAATTGGTAACAGCTCCTCATCGGTAATCGGCAAAAGCAACTTTACCGCCCAGGCGACTTGACTTCACCAATCAACCTTATCGGCAATCGGCAATGGCAACATCCAAAACCTCCATCTTCCATCGGCACTGGCTTCTCATCAGCAAGCTGACCTTTACCTTCATCAAGCCTTTCCACCTCCATCGGCAACAAGTCTGTCCTCATCAGCAACATTTTCGCCCCTATCGACAGTCTGACCGGATAATATGCCAATGTCGATAAGGAACAACAACCAGCCTCTTGCCGATCGGCACCATCCTTAGATTATATTGACACGTGCCAAAAAATGGTGTTAACACATGCCCCCCAGTTTCGGAGTATAAGATGTCTTATGCACCGAAATTCTTTCTGCTGCTATCTCTTCTTCCAAGACGCCTGCCGATAAACTCATCGGCAACTGCTGCCAGTGCACAAACTCTCCATGCTAAGTTTGCTGTGCCCCCCAAGTGTGACGGTCGAGACACCAGGGATCACCAAGTACCGCCCCCAGATCAAAACGCCCGAGGCCACCGACTCTAATTATGCCATCGGTAACATATTGATATTTACCGATGGATTCCCACCTTTGCGTTTTGGCCTTCATCGCCTGCTTGAAGATTTCCCTCGTGAAGGATTATCATCGTGATACAAATCTTTTCGGCGTTCGCGCTGAATCCTCCTCTTCTGAGTCTTCGTCAGACCCTTGGGGCACCATCGAGGGAGCCTAGTCTTCCAGACAGGTTGATACTACTTCTCACTGCTTGTATCTGCACCACCTCCGGTGTCTGGATCACTGGAGAAAATTTCTTTTGCCGTCTCCTCAAGCTCTTTTTGACAAATACGTCTGCCAAGCCTGTCGTGTGCACTGAGCTTACCCCCCAGCCGATCATGCGCTGATTTCTTCCCTTTGATCGGCGTGCAACAGTCTGATGCCCGATCGTCAAAACGAGGCTTCTTTTCTAACCGATCGGCAGAGTAGTGCCTGTTGCATTCAGGGCAATCATCGGCAGTGGGTAGCTTGATGCCTTCTTCCCAACAGTGAATAAAGAAAGGGCACCTCCAATGATCTTGATGCCGATGCCACTCTTGGCGCCTTTCATCCTCTTGCAACTGATATTGCTCCTCCCGTAACTGTCGATACTCTTGCCTTGGTCGTCTACGCGTGATTACAACGCCACATGGTGCGCGTCGATGAGGTTTCTTGCTACTGCTTTCATCGGCAACCCTCCTGCCCTTTCTGTCATCGGCAAACTTTTTCACATCACATTCAGCTATTTGATGGTCAAGACTCACCGATGCATTCTTCCTAGCAGCTTCCGATGTCAGCACTTTAATTTTTTCACTAGTTTCCACCATATTATTGGGAAACGGGTGTTGATTGATCTTCATCGGCTTCTGGGCTTTGGAATTTTCAAACTCAATCCACCCAGATTCAATTCCTGACTGCAACTACTGCTTAAAGACTCTGCAGTCATTGGTATTGTGTGAAGTCGCATTGTGCCACTTGCAATACCTGATTCTCTTGAGCTCTTTGGCCGATGGAATTACCTGGTTAGGTGCCAGCTTAATCTTCCCTTCCTGGAGCAATAGGTCAAACATCCTATCGGCCTTGGTGATGTCGAAAGTGTATCTCTTAGCTTCTATCTGATCGAATAGACAAGATATCGGCTTCTCGTTCTCTACCGATCCAACTAAACCGATACTTGCTTCTTCATCCGAATCTGTCTTAGTTGAAGACACCTCTTCATCCCAATTTTCTCCAGGCTCAAACACTTCGGTGTCTTGATCGGCAACCCTTTGCACAAGATGGCTCAAGCTTTCGAACTCTTGAGATGCGTATTTGTCCCTAAGGTGCGGTAGTAATCCCTGGAGAGCCAAATCTGCCAACTGCCGATCATCAAGCACCAAGCTATAACACTTGTTCTTCACATCCCGAAGCCTTTGGACAAAGCTTTCTACCGATTCATCATTGCGCTGCCTCAAATTAACCAAATCGGTAAGCTTCTTTTCATTTGTACCAGCAAAGAAGTACTTATGAAATTGTTCCTCCAGATCAGCCCATGTGATTATAGAGTTTGGAGGCAATAAAATAAACCATGTGAATGCCGATCCAGACAATGATGACAAGAACAATCTTACCCTCAACTCATCTCTGCTGGCTGCTTCCCCACATTGGATAATGAATCGGTTAATGTGCTCCATTTTAGACATGTCATCTTGACCAGAAAACTTGGTGAAATCTGGCACTTTGTACCGATTCGGAAAAGGGATTAAATCATAAGCTGGAGGGTATGGAGCCCGATAAGAACACGTATGCACTTTAGGTTTGATACCGAATTGCTCCTTCGCTACTTCGGCAATCTTATCGGCTAAGTATGCATCTTGATTCTGCATATGTACTGGCTGAACATTGACTGGTTGAGCAGATCGATGCATCTCTTCATATTTTTGCGGTAAACAGACTAGGACAATTGGCATATTTGCGGCATCAGTCTGTTGAATATTATGCATCGGCTTATTGGCCGATGGGGAACTTTGTACATCCACCGATTGAGTAGGTTGATGTACTTCAGGTCTTGATGTCGAAGTGCTTGCAGTGATTGGCTCATGCGCAGTATCAGTCATCTGAGTACTATGCATCGGCTGAGTTGCCGATGGGTAATTTTGCACACTCACTGGCTTGTGCTGTGACATTATATTCATCGGTTTTTGTATCGATGTCCCATTGTGCGCATTCACTTGTGAGTATTGCGGTGTAGTACTTATCGGCTGATGTACCGATATTTCATTCTGAAGACTCGCCGGATGACACTGCGGAGCTCTTGTCACTTGGTGCCCAGGTTGCACAACTTGCTGCTGAATCGGCGATTGACTGATCCAACTTGCATTAGATGTCATCGGCATATGACTTACCGATGGTTGATAACCACCTGACTCTTGTAGCCCTTGTACCCTTGGATGATAGCCTTGATTTGTAGGTACCATAGGTTGAGCAGTCGTTGCCGATACAGGTTGATTGACAATCGGCATGCCTTGTTGCATCGGCCAAGAATTTGCCGATGGCTGATAACCATCTGATGCCTATCGTCCTTGCGGCGCCAGGTAATCCATTGCCACCATGGGTTGACTTGCAACTGCTGAGCCTTGTTGCATCGGCAAGTGGTTCGCCGATGGTTGAGCGTAAGGCACTCTGGGTATTGCCATTTGAAGATTCCCCGTCGGAGAATATGTAGCATAATGCATCACTGGAACCATCGGCTGTACAGGTGTTGCCGATGCCATAGGAATTGTCCATCCGGCATGGTGACCTTGGACTAATCTGGAATCAGTAGATGGACTTGGAGACATGCCGTATCCCCACCAGTTGGCAGAAGTTGGCTGATTCTGGATCATAGGTCCAAACGATGCTGAGGCCACCAGATTCGTATTCTGAGTGAAGTTTGCTGGGCTCGATCTTGGTGGCATGATCTCATCGGCAGATCGGTTCATAATTGGTGAAGACATCCTTGGAACCGCCGATGGGATTGTAACAGATGTCGATCCGAGTTGACGACGCTCCGGACCAACATGATATGGTGCCTGTCCCTTGAAAGTTTGCTTGACAGCATTGTATACAGCATCGGACAACACATTGGATTGGCTAATTAATACATTATCAAATGCAGAATTAACCATCTCTTGTATTTTACCAGGATCAGCGTCGAAAGTGATCTGCCGTGGCGACGGCGGATCTTGCTTCTGGACTGCTTCGCCGATTCCGTTTAGGCTGAAGGATTTGAGATATAACCGCTTGTACTCCTCCATAGCCTGCTCCATAGCTTGCTTCTGATCATCTCTCAGATTGGCTTCAGAGACTTCAATGACATTCCTCTGGTTGACATCGGCATGATCACCCATGCCGAATGTGTAGATTTGTATAATCGGGTCCCACCGAGCGTGCCAAAAGAGGTGTTGACACAAAAAGCGTCAGATCTGTGAACACCTCGGGCTATTACCCAAAGCTCGATGTCGAGGGCGTGCCAGTCGATTTGACCAATCAATCGACAAGGATGATAACTAGAACAAACTGAACGAGACGACAGCGATGCGCCCGGACGTCAAGGCTCAGATTGATCAGGGATAACTAGAGCAGAGCTAGACGAGGCAAACAGCGATGCGCCCGGATTGCCAAAGCCTAGAGGTACTCCCACGCGGAACTAGCAAGGATTTGACAGAGATCAAGGTGATGCAGCCCGTCGAAGCTTGAAAGAACTCATTGATAAACTACAGCTAATGCAGTAAAGGATAAATTGCTGGAAAGGTAAATAGGATAAAAAGTAATTGATTTGGTTGATATGCTTGGATATATCTTTCACGTACACCCTAGGTACCTATTTATACTCCGGCAGAGGGAGTTGTAGATAGATACGACTCGTACCTTCCCTAAACAAACGTTCCTAACTTTAAGGAAATAATTGACTCGCGCAGGAGTCGGACCCAAACAGAAACATTCTTTTCCTAAACAGAGTCTACTATTATTAAGGGAACAAAATGACTCATGCAAGAGTCGGACTCAAACTACTATAATAATACTGGCATAAAATCGCCAGTTTCCTTACATCTTTCCTTCGATGGAAACTTTCCATCGGCAGATTCCTCCAATCCGCGACTTCCTTCTTTGGCCATCGGTAATCTTCCGCTAACATCAAGCGCCAAGTCAACCTGTACTCATCGGCTTCTGCATCGGCAATACTCCCCGATCGGCAATTTGTACCGATAACTATCTTCACCAACTTATCGGCAATTGGTAACAGCTCATCGGTAATCGGCAAAAGCAACTTTACGCCCAGGTGACTTGACTTCACCAATCAACCTTATCGGCAATCGGCAATGGCAACATCCAAAACCTCCATCTTCCATCGGCACTGGCTTCTCATCAGCAAGCTGACCTTTACCTTCATCAAGCCTTTCCACCTCCATCGGCAACAAGTCTGTCCTCATCAGCAACATTTTCGCCCCTATCGGCAGTCTGACCGGATAATATGCCAATGTCGATAAGGAACAACAACCAGCCTCTTGCCGATCGGCACCATCCTTAGATTATATTGACACGTGCCAAAAAACGGTGTCAACACACAGCGTCCGACACTTATGCATTAAGGGTCCAGAGAGCTCCAATTGGTGATAGACGCGTCCGGCGCCAATGCGACGGACGCTGTGAAGCGTCCGACGCTCAAATAGAGAGGTCCAGAGAGCTCCTGGACGCGCTAGACGCGTCTGATGCCTCTGCGACGGACGCTAGCAAGCGTCCGACACCCCTTAGGCGAGCATCTTTAATCTCCGGACGATCGCGACGGACGCTGAGGCATTTGTCGCCGAGCGTCTGTCGGAAGCATCCGACGCCTTTAAAACAGAATTTTTCAAATCAGATTTTTGCGTCTTTCTCCCAACCAAGTTCCAATCCCAATAAGATCCAAATAACACCTGATTGGACTTGATATGAGAATCATCTCTCAAACTCTCATTTGCAAGTATTTTGCCATAGGCTTTAACTTTAGTTTTAGCTCAAAATATTCGAATGGAAACTTGCAAGGAGACATCATATGGCCACAAGAGGGGTAAAGTAATGACTTGAGCTTGGAATGCTCCCCTAAGTGGACGAACACAGAGGATGCTCAAACTTAACTGAAAAGGAACGACAAACAACACATGCACATGCAATGCATTACAAGAATTTTGAATCTAGGTTGCTTGCATGTTTAAACCATGATTGGACTTCTTCACACGTTCAAGAACGGTTATTCCAACCATGTTAGCCAAGCCTATGTGCATTACTAATTTAACATGCTTATATTACACATGATGCAAGGTTGGTTCACACAAGATCATCTTTTAGTGAAGTTTGAGTGATCAAGCACATTCAACTCGCTTCTCAACCTACAAAAGGTTGCTTCATCGAGTGGTTTAGTGAAGATATCCGCCAATTGATTTTCGCTAGAAACTCCCACTAGTGATATGTCTTTCCTAGCCACATGATCTCTAAGAAAGTGATGACGGATATCAATGTGCTTGGTGCGAGAGTGTTGAACCGGGTTATTTGCAAGCTTTACGGTGCTTTCATTATCACACAAGAGTGGAACATCTTTTAAAACCACGCCGTAATCAAGAAGTGTTTGGGTCATGTATAAGATTTCTGCACAACTTGCTCCCATGGCTATGTATTCCGCCTTGGCGGTAGACAATGCCACACTGTTTTGCTTCTTAGAGGACCAAGAAACAAGTGATCTTCCTAGCAAATGGAAACCGCCGGAGGTACTCTTCCTATCAACCTTACACCCGGCATAATCCGAATCGGAATAGCCACAAAGTAGGAAGGGAGCTCCTTTGGGATACCAAAGGCCAATGCTAGGGGTGTGCCTAATGTACCTAAGGATCCTTTTAACCGCACTTAGATGTGACTCCTTAGGGTTTGCTTGAAACCTAGCACACATACACACACTAAACATGATATCCGGCCTAGAAGCTCTGAGGTAAAGTAAACTACCGATCATCGAGCGATAAAGAGTTTGGTCGATCGGGTTACCTGCCTCATCAAGCTCGAGATGGCCATTAGTAGGCATTGGGGTCTTGATTGGCTTGCAATCCTCCATCTTGAATTTCTTGAGAACATCATTTGTGTACTTCTCTTGAGATATGAAGGTGCCCTCCCTTAGTTGCTTCACTTGGAAGCCAAGGAAGAAGGTTAGCTCGCCAATCATCGACATCTCGAACTCCTTGGACATCAATGCACCAAATTCCTTGCTATGATCTTGGTTTGTTGACCCAAATATAATGTCATCGACATATACTTGGCAAACAAAGATCTCTCCATCTAGCACCTTGGTGAATAGTGTGGTATCCACTTTCTCGATCTTGAGGCCCTTCTTGAGTAGGAAGTCCCTTAGCCTCTCATACCAAGCTCTTGGAGCTTGCTTCAATCCATAGAGTGCCTTGGACAACCTATACACATGATTAGGACAATTTGGGTCTTCAAACCCGAGAGGTTGTGAGACAAAAACAAGTTCATTGATGAAACCCTTTAAAAAGGCACTCTTCACATCCATTTGAAAAAGTTTCATTTTGTGATGTGAAGCATATGCCAAAATGATACGAATGGCTTCTAGTCTTGCAACCGGTGCAAAGGTCTCCCCAAAATCCAAGCCTTCAACTTGGGAGAACCCGTTTTCCACCAATCTTGCTTTGTTTCTCACAACCACGCCTTGATCATCTTGCTTGTTCCTAAACACCCACTTGGTGCTAATGATTCTTGCTCCTTTGGGCTTTTCTACTAGTGTCCACACTTCATTCCGGGTGAAGTTGTTCAACTCTACATGCATGGCGTTTACCCAATCCGGATCCGCAAGTGCATCCTCCACACTAGAAGACTCAACAAAGGAAACAAAAGAGTCATGCTCAACATAAGAAGCAAGTCTAGATCGAGTTGTTACCCCCCTTGATGGACTCCCTATGATGAGGTCTTGTGGATGAGCTTGAAGCATAGGTGTAGATCTTCTATCAATCACTTGAGGAGGAGGTTGTGGTGCATCAACATCACTAGCTTGTGCCTCGGCTTGATCTTGAGGGATGAAGGTATGTAACACCCTAAATTTTTCCTTTTGGAAAATAGTAATAAATTGAGCTTTTATTCAATTTTATACTCATAAAATATAGGATAAATTAAAACTTTTTTAGTAAAAGCAAACAACCTAGAGCTTAGTAACTTGTTTGTTGCATTCATGCTGAACTCTGTGGCTTTTGGTTGAGTATAGGATAGGTTGGGTGAGTTCAAATTCAAATGGGATTTGAATTTGGGCTTGTTTTCCAAAAGCAATTAAAAGAAAAGAGTTTTTCTTCTCTCCCTCTCTCTTCCTTTCTGGCCCAGATCAGGAACTGGCCCAACCCTTCCCCTCTCCCCTCACACACTCCACCTCGCCCCCCTCAGCCCATCTAGCCAGCCCAGCCAGCTCGGCCCAAGCGGGAGCTCACTCCCCACCGCAACCCTCTCTCCCTCTCTATGCCATGCGGGCCCAGGCTGTCGGCGCCAAACCAAGCCCCAGCTCTCTCTCTCTCTCTCTCTTTCACTGCCACGCAGACCCCACCTGTCGGCGCCAAATGGATTAGAACCGCCTCACCACTCTCTCTCTGCCTCGCGTCCCCACCTGTCACCCTATCCCCTCCCCTTTTTCCTCGGCGAAGCGCAGACACCGCGCCAACATCACTGCTTCCTTCCTCTTCACTCCGATGGAAGGTACTCGACACCCCGCCATCAAGGGCACCTTCCGCCTTGACGCCCCGATCGCGGATGCACCCGCGATCACCGCCCCCTCCACCTATAAAGCTAGCCGCATCGCCTTCCTTCCTCCCCTGCTCGCTCTCTGCCCTCTGCACTCACCACTGTCGCACGCGTCCTCTCCGTCAGAGCTCCTTCGCGCGACGCCAAGCGCCCTCGAAGCTTCGCCTTGATCTGCCGAAGCCGTAGGTACCCTTTGCTCTTCGATTTGACCATGTTCCTCACGAATTCCACACTCACCGGCGGTTTTCCCTTTCAGTTCCACCACTGCTCGTCGCCGGACCCGTGGAACCTCTCTGGACCCCGCGAATCACTCCAACGTCTTCGCGGTATACCCCTCTACCTCCCCGTGCCTCCAATTCTACTCCTAGCTTCCCGTAGCACCGTAATCGCACACCACCGAAAACAACGGCATGGCGCCACCGCGGACACCCCGCTTCGGTGAGCCGTTGCCTCAACCAACACCCCCACCACACTCGCGTGAGTTTGCTGATTCTCCCGGTGTGATTGGTTGAACATGTGGTGGTCGGAAGCACCGTTTCCGTGCGCTCCGGCGCGCTCCAGCTGCCGGGATCCATGGCGCCATTGTGGGTTCTCTGTACCACCGCGGGAGTTCTTCTCCCTTTGAACCATCCGCCCGATCGGCGATGGATGGATGGGATTAAAGGATACCGGTTTGTTTAAGTGGTCGGTCCACCGTGGACCCGTGGACCGCTGGTCCCACGCAGCGTCAGCGGGTGCACGCACTGTGTCGTGCACCGCACTTGTCACACGCTGCCGCGTGGCAGCCGAGTCAGCAGCGACTCGGTCAGCCCCGACAAGACCAGCATGTTTTGCGCTTAAGCCCCTCATCTTTCCGAAAATCAACCCGCAATCCATCCCTACTCAGAATCATTCAAATTCAATCCTGTTTTCTTCTAATCCTGCCCCTGAGCTTTTGCAGAATAATACTCGCCGCCCAGAGCTCGTTTAAATCTAGTTTTAATTGTTTTAATTCAAAAATACTTTGAATTAATTATAGAAATGCCATCAGTTTTCAAATACTTATAAAAGATGTGTTTTAACTCCGTTTTCATCCAAACAAATTGCGTTAGACTCGTACCTTTATAATCTACATGTTAAAACTATAATCAGCTCCATTTTACAACTTTGAAAAAACTTTTAGTTGCTTAATGATTTTAAACATGTGTTTTATTCCCTAAAATTGGTTTAAATCCTATCTTCTCCGTTTTAGATCCAAATCGACTCGTTCATGTTGCGTTGGTTTCGTAATAATGTGACCTACGCAGCAGTGTCCTTTTAGACCATGTTAATAGCTTTTTAAATTTTTGGTTAAATATTAACTTGATTAAAGACTATGCAAATTGCTTTATAAATAAAATATGGATAACCTTTTTACTTTAGTTTCAAATCCCAATATAAGTTTGACTTAATACAACTTGGGTATTTCTCTGAAGTACCTTATCCATCATTTTACATAACTAAAACCAATGAAGCTCTTAGTTCCCCTTTCAAAAGCTAATCTTCCGTTAGTTATATGTTGATCACCATAACTCCCTTTAGCGTGTTCTTTGTGACTTCGTGATCATAGCAATGCGTAGTTTCCCTTTAAATCCTTTTCATTGATTGGTGTATTGTTCTAAATATATATCTTTGTATGCTATGTATGTTTGACCGGGTGTTTGAGTGGTGTGTTGTAATCTTGTCCAATCGGTGAGTGTTACGTTGGTGAACAAGAAGAAATTAATCTTTGAGAATCAGTTGAAGAAGGATGTAAGTTAAAGGCAAGTATAGCATGGGACTCTCCTTGTTACCTATATAATTTAATGTCACCTAATTCATATGCATGTGTCTACCTTGTTAACCCTAAGGATTCCCTAGATATTTTTTGTCCTGTACCTTGTCACCTTTGTGGGTTGCATTGGGTAATCAAAGCTAGTGCTCTTAAAGAATAACCGTGATCTTGTAACTTGATTAATGATATATGCAATGATGATAAAATATGACTTTTTAGCAACGTGGACTATAGGTGGAACATCAGGAACTCACACCTGTGTTCTCACTCATAGGGGTATCTCTGTAAGCGGCCACCCAGGAGAACCGTGCTACCCCGAGTGTTATATGGCTTTGACTTTAATTCAGTACCTAGTATGTCTCTAGCTTGTTAGAGGTTACCATTTATTGGCGCATGAGGGGAGGATCGAGTGATGTTTGGCAGTTTTCCTGTCTTGGAGGCATGCGTAGTGCTGCGACCATACGAGCCACAAGAAGGAGAACACCCATGCATACTAGACATTAGCCTCGCGGCCCTAACTTGTTAGAGTATATTGGCGAAAGGTTATGTAGTGAACCCTGCCGACCTATCTTGGTTGTGGGTTAAGAGGCTGATCACCTCGGGCGAAAGGGCAATTCATGGCTTGGGGGTAAAGATGTACAACCTTTGCAGAGTGTAAAACTATTATGATAGCCGTGCTCGCGGTTACGAGCGATCTGGATCCTTCACATTGTGATGTCCTTATGTCATAGCTCATCAGCTGATATTTTGGCATTGATTATTATTATTTGTTCATATACGCATTATATCTTGTTCACTTGATCATGTGGTTATTGGGCTTATGTTGATCTTGATGCTACTTCATTACTAAAATTATGACTTACTAAAAGCTGATGCAGTTAAACTCGTTTCTATCCTTTTTGAGCCTCATAAACTCCATGTTATATTTGCTGAGCATGGTGAGCTGACGCTTGTTGTCACCACCTTTAAAAATCCCAGATGGGTACCAGATTGTAAGAGTTGGAAGATAGGCTTGTGGTCAACCAGTCAGTCGGTCCTTGTGGAGTGGGAGTCTTCACCCGAAGATCAGAGTGATCATTCCGCTGTTTGCTGCTTAAGGTTATCCTTTGACCTTATTGTTAGGAATATGCCCTAGAGCTAATCATGTAGATGATTATATTCCGATTGTATCCATGATTAATAAAGTGTTCTTTGAATATCCATTATAGACAACGAGTATTGATTGACGATTATGTTAATTGTTTGTGGAACTCAATTACTTGAATGGTTATTCTAATAGTTGTCCCTGGTCAGCATTCTTGTAAGAGCACACTTGAATATTAGACCAGCACATGTATTAGTTGATGGCTATGTTTCACAAGTCATAGACATGGAGATGTCAAACTAATAATGTGGGCACATGTGAGACATGTAGGCTGGACTGACCCAACAAGAGAAAGTCTCTAATCATGTCATGTACGTTATGTCCTTAGACCTGAGATTGTGGTATGTACTCAAGATGTGAAACGATCTACTTAGAGACTATCAAACGCTACTCCGTTATTGGGTAGTTATAAAGGTGGTCCTTGGGTGGTCGGAAAACATGCTATGAGACATAGACAATCAAGATGGAATTTGCCCCTCTCTTCGTGAGAGAGATATCACTGGATCACTCATGTGATTGGATCAACAAATGCATGGCCATGCTTGGGTTAAGTGTTAATCCACGAGTTGAACCATATATCGAGTGGCGAAGGGAATAACTTGTACATGGTCATAGTGGTTCGTTTGATATGATCATAGCGTATGCATAGGAGTTGACACGCCTTGCTAGAGGCCGCTATCAACTATTGGTCGAGTAAGAGTACTTGGGCCATGTCTATGTATGCGTGAGCCCATAGGGTCGCACGCTTAAAGGGCTGGAAGCCTAATTCGGGTTGGACCCGAATTAGATTAGGTTTAGGGTTACTAATGGGCCTCCACCGTGGGAGCTCGTCAGGACGCCTATATAAGCAAGGGGTGGGCACGGGGTGAATTGATCCACGCCTTTTGGCAGCCGCCGTCGCCTCCCCACGCTCGCGCCTTTTGCTCCTCGCGGACCTAGCAGTCCGGAGGCGCAACGCTTCCTCCCTGCACGTGTGGGATTCCTCGGAGGTGCTGCATCTGGAGCACAAGGACGAACCGCGCGAAGGGGACGTTGAGATGGACGACCACGCAACTGCACTGCCTGCTGCGATGCGCACGACTACATCAAGTTGTCTTCCGCTGCACCTGCGCGTCTAGTGGTAATCCCGTAACCTGTAACTAGCAGTAGATCCTAGTTTATGAGGTCGAAAAGTTTTGTTTTCGGGCTAGCGTAGCAACCTTGTATTCCTTCACTTATGTGTTATATATTTTAGGTATTGTCTTTTGATATTACCTTGTTCTGTGACTATATGTGAGGATTGACTTCCTGGGTTCATATATAGTGTATATCTAGTTTTGTTCTTAAAACCGGGTGTTACAAGGTATCTTCTTGTGCTTCCCTCACTTGTTCTTCATCAACTTGAGGCGTGTGTGGTGGAGAAGGTACTTGATTTGCATCATCTTCTACTTCTTCCACCTCTAGTGGGTTGATGGCACCAACGGGCATATTCTTCATAGCCTCCCTCAAGGGTTCATCACCTACATCATCAGGATTCTCATGCTCTTCCTGAGAGCCATTAGTTTCATCAAACTCAAAGTCATATGTTTCTTCAACTAGGTCGGAGGCTTTGTTAAATACTCGATATGCCTTGGATTTAAGTGAATAGCCAAGTAAGAAACCAATGTCACATCGCCTTTGGATCTTGCCCAAGTGTTGACGCTTCTTGTAGATGTACACTTTGCATCCAAACACTCGGAAGAAGGATATATCTGGTTTCTTCCCATTCACAAGCTCATAGGGGGTCTTCTTGAGAAGCCTTTGGACAAATAGCCAGTTGGCCGCATAGCATGCGGTGTTGATTGCTTCGTCCCAAAACTTCTCGGGGGTGTTGTACTCATCAAGCATTGATCTTGCAAGAGTGATTAGTGTCCGGTTCTTCCTCTCTACTACACCATTTTTTTGAGGGGTATAGGTGGCGGACACCTCATGCTTGATTCCAACTTCCTCACAATAGTCTTCAATCTTGGTGTTCACAAACTCGGTCCCATTATCACTTCTTATCTTCTTGATCTTCACATCAAACTCATTTAGAGCTCTAGTTGCAAACTTCTTGAATATTGATTGAGTCTCTCCCTTGTCTTGAAGAAAGAACACCCAAGTGTACCTAGAGTAGTCATCAACTACCACCAAGCAAAAGAGATTGCCTCCAAGGCTTGCATAGGTGGTAGGTCCAAATAAATCCATGTGAAGTAGCTCTAGGACTCTTGAGGTTGACATGAAAGCTTTGGTGGGATGGGTGTTGGCTACTTGCTTGCCGGCTTGACATGCACTACACAACTTGTCCTTCTCAAACACACATCCTTCACACCTCGAACCATCTCCTTCTTGACAAGTTTCTTCAAGGTTGACATTCCCACATGAGCTAATCTTCTATGCCATAGCCAACCCAAAGAGCTCTTGGAGAATAGACATGTTTGCAAACTAGCTTCATTTGAAGTGAAGTCCACTAGATAGAGATTGTTGTGCCTAAACCCTTTGAATATCAATGATGAATCTTCAATCTTGGTCACAACTACCTCATTTGGAGTGAATAGACATTGGAAACCAAGATCACATAGTTGACCAACCGATAGCAAGTTGAAGCTTAGAGATTGGACTAAGAAGACATTGGATATTGATTGATCATTTGAGATTGCCACTTTGCCTAGGCCTTGCACTTTACCTTTTGAATTGTCCCCAAATGTAATCTTGTCTTGCCCTTCACAATCTTCCTCAAGTGTAGTGAACATTCGGGAGTCACCGGTCATATGTTGAGTGCAACCACTATCAATCACCCAATGACTTCCACCGGTCTTGTAGTTCACCTACACACAAGCAACTTGAAGTTTAGCTTGTTGTTTGGGAACCCACACTTGGCAAGGTCCCATAGCCTTGTCAACCAACTCCTTAGCAACCCATAGCACTTTGGGCTTGTTCTTCATCTTAGGACCGAGAAACACAACTAGGGGTCTACCCTTAGAGTCCTTGTTGATGATGAAGTGTGCATCATGAGCAAAATGCCTTGTGTGCTTGGGCAAGGTCTTGGGAGGTGGAGTCTTGCATTGAAACTCAAAGTGACCCACTCTTCCACATCCAAAGCACTTCTTGGGCTTGGGCTTTGGCAAGTCATAGTTGTTGCTCATGGCCTTGTTCTTGTAGTAGTTCGTTGCTTCTATCTTGACTTTGGCCTTCATGAGTTGGTTCTCCTTGAACCTAATCCCGGTCTTGTCGGTCTTCATGATAGTGTTCATCAAGAGCTCACTTTGAAGGTTGTGTCTCTTGCTGAACTTCTCCATTCCACTTGCTAGCTTGATCTTCTCAACCTTGAGCTTTGCATTTTCTTCTTTGAGAGAGTTGATCAAGGTGATAGCATCTTTGTCATCTTGCTTGGCCGACTTGATGGTGAATGGCTTGTTGGCCTTGAGATTGATTAGCTCTTCCTTGAGCTTTGAGTTCTCTTGCCTCATCTTCACATAGTCATCATATTTCTCGGCCTCAACTACCTTCTTGCCCTTGCACTTAGCATTTTGCTGACTATCAACTTCATCAAGCAAGTCCTCACAAGAAGTAGCTATATGACACTTAAAAACCGGGTTAATAGCAACATGTGTAGCAAGATCATTTGTAAGCAATTCATTAGCTACAACAAGTGTGCCATGTTCATTTCTAACCTGGTTGTAGTCATCTTTTAGCAAGTTGTATCTTGTATGGAGCTCTTGTGTTGACCTCTCAAGCTTATCATGTTTCTCATTAGCTTGCTTGAGTGAGGCTTTGAGCTCCCTAGTGCTAGATGAGAGAGATTTGTTCTCAAGCTTCAAATCATCATTAGCACTAGACAAGTCATCAAGTTTTGCATGCAAGTTATCATTTTCTTTCTCTAGTGTTTCACTTTTAGTTTTGTACTTCCTAATGAGCTTAGTGCATTTGTTGCAAATCACAATTAGCTCATCATAGGAAGGTGCCTCAAACTCATCATCGCTATCATCACTAGAGTTAGCCTCATCATCATTATCCTCTTTTTGTACCTTCTTGTCACCTTTAGCCATGAGGCATAAGTGTGTAGAGGATGAGCCCGGAGATGATGGAGGAGGTGGCGGTGGAGTAGATGACCCAATCACCAAGGCGGCCACCTTCTCATATTCACTCTCATCACCGGATGAATCACTAGTGTCTTCAATGTCGGGGAGCCAATCACCAACAATATAAGCTTTGCCATCCTTCTTCTTCTTGTGGAAGTTGAAGTTCTTCTTCTTCTTGAATGGCTTGTCATCTTTCTTTTCCTCATCACTTGACTCATCTTTGTTGCCCTTGTTGTACTTGAACTTGTTGTTGAGTTTCTTGTTCTTGTACTTGTCTTTCTTCTCTTCGGGGCAAGCATGAGCCAAGTGTCCAAGTTTGCCACAATTGTAGCAATCCATCTTGGAGAGAGGCTTCCTTGAAGAGTTTGTGAAGAATTTCTTCTTCTTTGAGTCAAACTTGACTCCATTCTTGTTTAGCCTCTCTTCACCATGAGGATGAGGTCGTCATCATCCTCTTCATCACTTGCACTCTCATACACAAATTGCATCTTGCACTTCTCAGAGGAGGATGCCTTGAGAGCCAAGTCCTTCTTCTCCTCCTTCTCTTTTTCTTTCTTCTTGGAGAAAGATGAAGAGCCGCCATCACCAATTTTCATGTACATCTCATGAGCATTGATCTTGCCCAAGACTTGTGTTGGTGTAGCGGCGGAGAGGTCCCCTTGGTGAAGAACCGTGATTATGTCTCCATACTTGTCAATTGGCAAGACACAAAGTATCTTGCGCACCACATCGGCCGGTGCCATTTGGTTGAGACCAAGTCCATTCAATTCTTCTACAAGAATGTTAATACGTGAGTACATCTCATTTGCATTTTCATTTCCAAGCATAGAAAAAGAATTGAGCTTTGCCATGACCAAGTGATAGCGTTCCTCACGCTCACTCTTTGTGCCTTCGTGAAGAGCACAAATACTGGTCCACAACTCAAATGCGTCTTTGGCATTATGCACTCGGTTGAAGCCATCCTTGCAAATGCCACAAAAAAGAATGTTCTTTGCCTTGACATTGTGCTTTTCAAAGTAAGGATCCTCCGCAAAGTAGGAACTCCCCTTTGTGGCGGCCTTGAGCACGCCAGCATCCACGGCCTCTAGATAGGCCTCCATACGAACTTTCCAATATGTAAAGTCATCTCCATCAAACATGGGAGGTGGTCCATCCCCATGGGACATCTTGCTCTAGGCGGTGAAGCCTAATTTAGAGCAAACCTTGCTCTGATACCAATTGAAAGGATCAAGATGCCCAAGATGGGGGGGGGGTGAATTGGGCTCTTTTAAATTTCTAAACAAGAATTAAACCTAGCAAGAGCCAATTAACCCCCTAGTGCCTACCGTTTGTGTGTCCTAGCTAGAAAGCAGTAGCAAGACAATTGAAAGCGAAAACTTCCTACACAATTCTAGTGTGAAAAGAAAGACAAGTGTGGAAAGTAATGCGGTATGAAATAGCTAGGGAAAGAGATGCTTGACACGACGATGTTTTGCCGAGGTATCGAGGAGTCGACACTCCCCCCTAGTCCTCGTTGGAGCACCTCGCAAGGTATAGCTCCCCCTCAATCCCGCGCAAGGGATGAGTGCTCTCTATGGGCTGGTTCTTCGCCACTCCGGCTCGGTGAACCGCCCACAACCGATCACAAGTCGATGGAGAAGGGCCACCGACAATCCTTCGGCGATCACCTTCCTCCCAAGCACCACCGGACCGTCTAGGTGATGTCGATCACCAAGAGTAACAAGCCTCGATCTTCGCTTGACTCACTCAAGCTCCACATCTAGAGGATGCACACTTGAACTCTTGGATGAACTAGAGGAGAGGATGGATAGATTCGCGAATCACTCTCTCTCTCTCTAGGGCTCTTGCTCTCTTCCCAACCTTCTCAAGAACTTCAGCAACTGAAATGAGCAAAGGCAAGGTGGGAGAGAAAGGGTGGGGCTATAAATAGCCCACACACAAAACTGCCTCGGGCTGAAAAACGCTCTGCGTTTAAGTTGGCGACGGACGCTCCGTCGCATGCCCCAACGGCTAGTTACTGTGCACATCAGCAGGCATCGGACGCTCCGACGCATGGCGACGGACGCTGCGCCTCAGCGTCCGGCGCCAACTGGCTGCTCTCGGGTTTCTGGGAAAATATTCCCGGACGCTCGCGAGCGTCCGACGCCCAGGCGACGGACGTGTCCATCGCAAAATGAACATTTCTGGAGCTCTCTGTAACACAGCCGGACGCTAGGGCGTGCTTACGTCATTGTCTAGCGCCAGCGTCTGGCGCGCCGGACAGCGTCCGGCGCCCTGGACCTCAGCGTCTGACGCTTAGAAAACAGCTCCCTTAACTTCGGTTTTCGTTGCGATGAATATGGAAGTTGTTCTAGGCTATCTTACGGTCACCATAGGCTTGCTTAGAGCTAAGGTTGTCAAGTGTGCACCACACATAAGTTATGAAGCTCTCCTAAGTCAAGCTACTAGTCTCAACCCCTCTTAATAGTATGGTCAAAGATCAAATAGAAGCCCTATCTATTTCTATGTTCCCTTCATCACCTTATGGCACTGAGCTTATCATTCTAAGGCTCTTTGAAAACCGAAACGATATCCATCTTGGGGGCTAAGTGATAACCATGGATGCCCATTCATGTTGATCACTATGGCTAAGCTACGCATAGCCTCTGCAAAACACACGTTAGCCATAATAATCGCTAATTGACGTTAATCACCAAAACCAATAGGGCCATGATTCTTCAACAAGATAAGAGGACTTGATGGTGAAGAAGTCAATGTCCACAAGGTTGTCAAGATCATGCTTGAAGCCTATTCTCCAAGAAATGAAACCATTGTGACATTGATTAGAGACAAGAAGAGGTTTGAGTACTTCACACCAAGTGATGTGCTTGGAAGGATTATCACCTTTGATTTGCAAAGGGAAGAAGCTCTTGAGAGGAAGAAGCTTGGTGAGATGCAAGCAAGGATGGAAGGGATGAAGATCAAGGATGTGGCTCTCAAAGACAACAATAGCTCAAGGAGAGCATCCCCTAGCTGTCCTAAAAACAGCAAGCAAGCTTCTTCAAGCAAAGCACAAACAACCAAAGCCATCAAGCATCAACCCGAAGCTCCAACATCAAGTGATGGTGAAAGTGAAGATGAGCAAGAGGAGAACATTGATGACATGGCCCTATTCATGAGAAGATTCAACAAGGGCATCAAGAAGAATGGGTACAAGCTCATGAGAAGGAAGTTCCCAAGCAAGAAATCAAGAACTTGCTTTAGATGTGGTAGCACCGAGCACTTCATTGCCGAATGCCCAAATGAAAAGAAATAAGACAAGTTTGGCAAGGGCAAGAGGGAAGACAAGGGTGACCACAAGAAAGGGAAGAGATATGTGGGTGAAGCTCACATTGGACATGGTTGGGATTCAACAACCGATAGCTCAAGTGGAGATGAAGAGATGGCCACCATTGCTATTCACAAGGCATCCACTTCACCGAGGCTCTTCAACAATATGTCCGATGATGAAGAAAGCTTCCCTCACACTTGTCTCATGGCAAAGGGTGAGAAGGTAAAATCAAAATCCAAAGCCATAACTCCTCCCCCCAAAGACATCTCTAGTAGTGATTCTAGTGATTGCTCTAGTGATGATGAATCTAGTGATGAGGAAATTAATAAAATAACTAATAACATGGATCCCAAGACCAAACTCTTCATTGATAACATATTGGATGAATTATAGGCAACCAAAGATGAGATAGCATCTAGAGAAAAGACTCTTATCAAACAAGAGGATCTTTACATTGCTAGTGAGGAAGCTCTTGCATTAGAAAGGAGTGAGGGGAGCTCTTTGACTAAGGCCATGGCCAAAGAACAAGAAGCTCATGCTCTCACTAAGAAGTAATGTGTTGACCTCAAGCAAAAGCATTGTGGCTTAGTTGAAAATCATCAAGAGCTTGAGGCACAATACAACCTTCTTTGGGAGGGCAACTCACATCTTTCTAAAGCAAATGATGCCTCTTCTCCATCCACTAGCCAAGGTTGTGGAAAATATTATAATCTTGATTTGAATGATTATTCCACTAACCTTGCCAACATGGAGGCCATGAAGAAAGAAATAACAAGGCTCAACAATGTCATCTCAGTTTCAAAGAAGAATGACAAAGACAAAGTTGAGCCAAAGAAGATCCAATACAAAGATGGAAGACATCCATAAATAAAAGATGGGCTTGGACACACTCAAGGAGGTAAAACCAATGGAAGAAAAATAGTGAAAGGCATTGAGTGTGTCAAGTTTCAGAAGAAGGGAAGCATTGGTGCAGATAAGCCTGCACAGACAGCTGCTCTGCTGGACCAGAGGCCGGCAGTGCCGTGCCCCACTAAAGGGAAGGCTACTAAAGCTTCACCTGATCAAGCTCAAGCCCAAGTCCATGCCAAGAGGATGCCCAAGCAAAAGTAGGTTTCTCGGAAACCCAAGGACTCAATCTGGGTGGCCAAAAACAAATATGCCTATCAACCTAAGGCAAGGTCACCCGAAGGAAGTTTGTCCTCATGCTACATGCTAAAGTGCAATGACCGTGGTAAAGTCATTGCAGAGTTTGTGGGTGATGAGAAACATGATAAAAGAAGCATGAACATTTGGGTCCCAAAAATTATTGTGACTAACATGCAAGGCCCCAAGATTGATTGGGGACCTAAATCTAGGAACTAAACTTGTTTTGTAGGCATACTCCTCCGGTGGATCAAGTTGGGTCCTTGATAGTGGATGTGTTGACACAAAAAGTGACGTACTGTGTCTCACACACAGCAAGCCGGAAAGCGTGGCTTCAATCGGGTGCCCGGGTGTTTCGAGAACCGAAAACGTGCCAATCAGTTTAACCTAAAACTAACAAGGGATGAAAATCATTAGATATAAACTGGAACGTGCCGGATAAGACCAGACAGTTCCATATGTATGGCCCTGAAGCCACTTACGACGACATACAACTATAAAAGCTATCTACCAACAGAGTACATAGATCATTCGGCTAAAACAAAGAGCACGTGGCACTTTGATTGCCGAATATGCATGCATGGGAAAGTACATATGAATGAATCAATTGTCTAAAAGTTAAAGCATTACCAAGCTCGGCAATCAACCGAGTTGAGATCCATGATGAAGGAACACGTAAATAAAGCATGAATTAAACTAATCTAAAGCTCGCATTCGGCGCACGACGCTTAACTTTATCAAAGCTAAAACATGATTAACATGCATGAACCCACAACACGTAGCAATCCAGATCAAACTAATTCGGCTATTATAAACGTAGATCTATAAGAGATAAAAAGAGTCGAACCGTATCAATCTAGATTGGGCAAAGGAGTGTTACAAATATATAAAAGATCTAAAACATGCAACACATGATAAATTGATGAATCTATTAGATCTTGCCAAATCTAATAGAGCCGATAACTATCTTGCTTTTGCTAAGCATATCGAGCAAACACCTGCTGCACGGTATTTAATCATAAACAAAACATAAGCAAAGATCCGCCGCACGATCATTGAAAACAAACAAGACTACATGCATCAAGGTCTAAATCCACCACATGATACTAGACATGATAGCAAGGTTGCCGGGACTTACGGAGGTCAACGGATCGATGATTCCTCTCGAAGAACTCGACGACACGACAAAAGGACTCGAAGTTGGCACGGGGCCGGTTGTATTGATTTGGTTGTGAACGTTTGTACAATAGCCAAGAGTTTATATTTATACCCTGGTCATGACATCAGTCCTAAGAGGACACAGTTACAAAATATTAAAGGAAAAATACAATATCTTGACTTTAGTTTCCTTCGGAGTCTCCATTGCCTTAATCGTCGCAGCTGTCATTACCGATTTAGCTCCTACTCGCCGCCTTTGTCGCTCCGACGAAAACCGCCTCTCTTCCAAATAACCGATTGTGAAATCGATCACCGAATCTGGGAATTAACCGACCGCACGGATATCTGCCGAACGCTTGCCGAATCTGGGAATTAACCGACCGCATGGATATCTGCCGAATGCTTGTCCCTGTCGATTCACCGTGCACTGGCCCACTCGTCATTGTGCGAAAATCCAGTGTTAGCACATGCCCCCTCAATTTCGGGATAAAAACGTTTATTCCGAAATTGACCGCAAGCTCTACCTTTCCCCTAGGTCAATTCTGTTCAACGCCGCAGCCACCACTCAAGAAATCCAAACCCCAGCTCATTTTCAAATCCATTCTGAATCTTCAATGGTGACTCCGGATGAAATCCTACAGGTAAACTTCATTCACTTATATGCATTCGACAATTTCTGATTAGTTTCCTTGCTTTTCTGCCAATTTATTCGCTTTTTCCAATCCCACTATTTTTGAAGGAATACAAGAACGAAATTTTGATCCCCTATGTTGGAAACCCTGATTCCTACCTCCTTGGTCCCATGGGCAATCCTGATCCAACCGAGATCATCAAGAAAGAAACTTTGAGGATTCCTTTCATGTCCGGAGTTACCCCGCCAAACCAATGGCCAAACACTTTCAAGACTTGGCCGCTTCCCCAATAGCCGGATGGCGAAATTGGTACCGGAGGATGTTGGACAAGAACAGCAGCAACTAGGACAGCCAAGACATCATCCATTGTCTAGAGTTATCCTTATCAGAAATGCCTAGAAACGAACCCCTCCTGATAGCAGCTTCTCATTTCTGGTCTGATGCTGTCAACACTTTTGTCTTCGACCATGGTATGATGACCCCTACTGGCTTAAATGTGTCCAAACCAGTATACCCTTACTAGTATAAGGGCAAAAGCAACCAGAGAGCTGTCAAATCCGGAGGTGGATGGGTTGGGTACATCCAAACTTACATGGAAGCAACTAGTGTTGTTTCTGAAAAGGAAAGCCGGGACTTCATGAACATGTGGCTATCCAGGTTCATCTTCTGTGGAAAATCCAATGAGACAACCCTAAATCACATGATAATGGCTAAGGATTTAGCTGCAGGAACATTAATCCCTCTCGGTAAATATCTTCTAGGATCTGTTTACCATATGATGCATCAGATTACTGCTCAAATGTTCCATGGTAAGGAGATCTCCTGCGTTTGTGGTCCCTAGTGGTTCATTCAGATGTGGTTGCAACTCTATATACATCAGATAGTGTATGTATCCCTTCACAACTTAAGCTTCCCTTTGCTTAACTATGCCGAAGGCAACACAGCAAAGACCAAGAGCTGTCAAACCTATGGAGAAGCAGCATCTTCCATCAACATTGTCATGTACATTGGTCACCTTTTCAAGCTATTTTTCAAGGGTTTCAACAATACACGACAATACACTCTGGCTTCCCTACAGAGAGAATGATAGCTTGACTCTCCCCTGCAAATTCAGCTATGAATCTGACTGTTCGGACAAGGTAGCCACAGAAATTTTCAACTCCTTTATCAAGCCTTCCATCCTGCCAGCCGAATTCCATCATGGGAGAATGGTGAACCCCACTTATGAATTCTACAACCCCAACATGGCATCCAGACAATTAGGATGTGGACAGCTGCCCCCAAGACCTTTCTTCTCAACAATCATAAGGTATAGGGAGCTGATTACCAATGAAATGGAAACCAGAAAAGTTTTTGAACTTGGGCAAGATTTGCCAACATATGAACCTTCCCCTTTGGACTAGTGGATGCTGCCCACTACCTTTTTTCTTCCTGGTGGCAAGAGTGGCACAATCATATTTTCAACATACCAGTGCACCCTTTATGCCAAGACTTGTATTCCCAATTTTCTTCTGATAGTGAGGTAACTTTATTGCACTAGTCATTTCCTGTTTCTAGATTTATTTCCCACTCTAAAGTTCAACCATGTGTAGGATTTTGAGTCCATTCCTCCTATTAAAGCAGTGGATTATTATAAAGTTGTGCCTAAACCTGCACTGGGATTCAATGCTCCCACTCTGGCTATTTTCATGAAGACTTCTGCAGCTTCAGCTACTATATCTTTAGGAGTGGAAGGCAAGAGGAAGACACTTGAGAATGTTCATGTGTTTAGAAGGGTCAGGTCCAAGAAAGACAAACGAGCCCTTAAGGTATGAATCTTTACCCAACAACAAATCTCACTCATCACAACTTTGACTGCCCTCATATTAGTCACTTCCTGTTGCAGCCACATGTTGAAATCCCTGGATCAAGCAGCCTTCCAACAAGAGCAGTCACTCTTCCTCAAGCCCCTACTGAGGATGCAGAGACTTACGAAACTGAAGATACAGAGATCCATGAAACCGAAAGTACAGACGCCCACGAGGCCTTCAAACACATTGGTATTGTTCGGACAATCACTTTTCTCTTTTATGAGGCATTTATTTTTTATCCCCATATTTTATCATTGCATTGTCGAAAATAGATAAAATTCTGGACGACCTAGCAGGAGAACATTCTTCTGGTCCGGCTCTAGATTCACCTCTCAGGGTACCCAGTCAAGGCAACTAGGCCAAGGCACAGCACATCCTGAGGCTCAATCAATCCAGCAGGTAATACACTACCTTAAACCATCTTTTCAACACATTTTACCCAATCGGCTAACACTCCTTTCTCTCTCAAGAACACTAGTAAACCAACCACCAATTACTCCTTCACTGTTGATGATTTCATCAGTGAAAAGGGTGAAGAAGCCACCTCCCAGCAGACTCTATCAGCAGAAAATCAAGCTCGGCTGCAGGATATAGCTAATCTGCTGAATAAGGACATCAACATCTTGGTCCAAGATTCAGATCAGATAAAAGATATCCTCGATCTCATCAATCAAGATCTTCCATCTGCCATCAAGGCTTCTTTGGAATCTGCAGCTCATCTTGATGATCACTTTGCTGTGGTGAAAAGAGCCAATAAAAACATAACTTCCAGAACTGTCCTGCAAGATAACAGATCTCTGAAGAAACAAGAAGCTAGAGTCCTGCATTCCCAAATTAATACTGTTAAGAATTTACTGGCAACTCTGGAGCCGGAGCTAAAGACCATGGAGGATGAGAAGATTAGGCTAGAGGCTCAACTATCCGAATTGAATGCCAAAATCCAATCTCATAAAGCCAAGATGATAGACTTGCCAAACTCCATGGGGGCTGCTTCATCAAAGCTATCTGCTGTCCTTAAAGAAGACCAACAGCTCAAGGAAAAGTTGTCTAGCATCCAGAGCTCTGAAGATGCAGAGCAAAAGGTTCTGGACCAGGTCAACCAAATAAAGAACGAAGCCTTAGATGCCATTAATCAACTATTGAACCAATAGGAATTCGGCTTGTAACAGGCTAAACATTGTACATTTTGTTTTCAATCAGATGTCCATACTCTTTATCTTCATACGTTTCTGTCTATATGATAATGTAACCAGCTCTCATATCTTCCCGATTAGAGCATAGCCTTCTGTCTATATGATAATGTAACCAGCTCTCATATCTTCCCGATTAGAGCATAGCCGATTGCCTTCAGCTCTTCTAGTTAGAGACATACCCGACCCCTCATGTTTTTCGAAATAGCCGAGCGACTCTTGACTTACCCGAGCCTGGCCCAGTCCACCAACAACCCATTTGAGTGGGAACACCCCTAATTCGTCGCTTGGTATTCTCATTCGGCTTATAAATAAACCTTCCTTCCTCCACCCTGTCAACAGTTCCAGTCAAGCACTCTCACATCTGTCTTCCCCTTTCTACTCGAAGTCAATCCAGAGAGAAACCCTAACTCCTACAGTAACAATGGCGGGAGGTGACAACCGCAGTAAGCGTCCGGCCGAAGGAGAACCCGAAGGGAGCCGAGCATGGCGCAATCGGCAGCGTGGGTAAGAAATCAGTTTCTTATTCTCTTGCATCTCCGCTTCTTGTTCATCCTCCTAACCCTGACTTTTTTCTTCATTCATCAGAATCAGGACCATCTCCACCAGCCATAGCATTCCTTTCCCTATGGCGGCAGCAGGTCAGCCGAGGAGTCCATTGCCTGTCTCCTCCGGGTCTTCAGACTCCTACCACTCCCAGCCCTGGGACTTAGGTTCGGGGTCGGATGCGGATGTCCCCTACACCCATGCGGAGGCGACCACCTTCAAGGGTGAAAGAGACGAGGCCCGAAGAGAGTTGGAGAAGACCTCCAAACAGTATGGCATCGACTAGCTTGAATGGGAGGACCAGCGGAAGCAGCTCTGCGACGCCATTACCGGTTAGCAAAATGATTTCGTTTGAATCCCTCCTTTTTAATCCTGTTTGCTTATCCGATTTGTGTCTTCGTTCAGCGTTGTCTGTAGAGAATGAACGCCTGAAAGCCGCGGCGAACAAGATCGCTGACAAGGTCAACGCTCAAGGAGAGACCGTCGAGGCGCGCCTTGACAATGCGGACGGCCGCATCAACCAAGTCGCCATTCATGGCGTACACCACGGCGTGGCTCTGGGGCTAGCGGCGATGACCACGCAACGTAATGAGGACTTCTCTGTCCAGCCAGTTGGCTTTCGCGGTCAAGTGCCTCCAGAGAATGTCGAAAAATTGACGATCTCCTGGAGAGCTACGAAGACCACGCGACTGCCCTTGCTGAGATCACAAATGCCCAGACTGTACTCAACAGGCTGTTTGACGAGTAGTTTTGTAATTAGGAATCTTATGTAAAAAACCTTGCCCTGTGAAATACTTGTGATTCCTACTACTTCTCTTCTTTTAAATTGTTCTGAGAATAGCCAGTCTAAAGAATGCCTACATGATGTGTTTGATTTTTTGCTCTAAAGGCGGCACATACCGTGTCGGCTATTCTCTGCACTCCTCAGAGTATTTTTTGGCTAAAGGCGATGTCTCCACATCGGCTATTTGTGTATAACTCCTTAAGTCTGTTTATGCTCCAACCTCAATACTGGGATAAAATCTCTTAAGAAATCTTCCATTAATAGCTCTAACAAACTCCTCTCCTAGCAGAGTCTTCAGAATATATGCATTGCCAGGCGCATACCTTTCTATTCGAAAAGGTCCTTCCCAATTTGGTGACCACTTGCCGAATGCTCTATCCTTCATACCAATCGACAATATAACCTTCCAAACCAGATCTCCCTCTGCGAACTGTTTTTCTTTGACCTTTTTGTTGTAATACCTGGCAACACGTAATCTGTTCTTCTCAATATTTTCCAAGGCTCTTAGACGAACTACATGCAAATCCTCTAACTCATCCAGCATTAGGCTCCTGTAGTCTTCTTTCATCAAATCGTTTTGCAATGTAACTCGTCTTGATCCTGATTGCAATTCCCATGGCAGTACAGCATGATGCCCATAAACCAATTCATAGGGGGGCGCTTGAGTAGATCCATGACAAGCCATTCGGTAAGCCCACAAAGCCTCGTTAAGAACCGAATGCCACTTCTTCGGCTTTTCATCAATCTTTTTTTGAATAATTTTGATCATGATTTTATTTGATGCTTCAGCTTGACCATTGGCCTGTGCATAGTAAGGAGAAGAATTGTATAATTTGATTCCCATCTCTTCGGCAAAATCACAAAATTTGGATGAAGTGAACTGAGTCCCCTGATCTGTTGTTATAGATTGAGGAATCCCGAATCTGTGAATTATATGCTCCTTAACAAAATTGACCATGTTCTCTGATGTAACCTTTTTCAAGGGGATAGCCTCAACCCACTTTGTAAAATAATCTGTAGCCAGCAGCACAAACTTATTTCCTTTGCTCGAAGGAGGATGAATTTGCCCGATCAAGTCTATGCCCCATCCTCTGAACGACCAAGGCTTAATGATTGGGTTCAAAGCCGACGCTGGAGCTCTCTGAATATTACCAAATCTCTGACAGTCTTGACACCCCTTGTAATATTCAAAATAATCTTCAAGCATGGTTGGCCAAAAATAACTGGTTCTCCTAATTATCCATTTCATCCGATGAGTCGATTGATGTGCACCACATACCCCTTCGTGCACTTCGTACATCAGCTTCTTTGCCTCTTCCTGGCTCAAACACTTGAGGAGCACTCCATCTATGGATTTATAGTAGAACTGGTCGTCAAGGAGCACAAACTTGAGAGCCTTGTACCTGAGCTTTCGTGAAATTTTCTGTGATGAATTTTTTAAATAATTGGCAATCTCGTTTCTCCAGTCTTCGGTTACCTGACCTTCATCCAAAGCATGAATTTCTTGATCCTCTCGGTATCCCGAAGCAGTTTGAGCCAGTCTATTTGCTTCTTCATTGTGCCCCCTAGGGATATGATGCAAGGTGGCTACCTGGAAATTCTTCAGAAGCTCTCGACACTCTTCATAATATCCATTTAACATATCACTCTTGCACTCATATTGGCCGATCAATTGGTTGATTACCAACTCAGAATCCCCGAAAATTTCAACAGCAACGGCTTTCATCTCGACAAGCAGTCGAAGTCCTTTGAGCAATGCTTCATACTCTGCTTGATTGTTAGTAACCAAGAATCCAATAGGTATGGCATACTCAAAAGTCAACCCCCTAGGAGAAATCAAGAGAATACCAGCACCGCCACCTTTACTACAAGTTGAACCATCAAAAAACAAAGTCCACAGTGCAATGGTTACCGTCCCAACAAAAGGGTCACGATGTTGGGTAACAAAATCGGCAATAACCTGACCTTTTACTTCTTTTGCCGATTCGTACCTCAAATCAAATTCTGACAGAGCTAAAATCCATTTGCCAATTCTCCCATTTAAAATTGGCATCAATAACATATGTTTTATCACATCGAACTCAGAAACCACCACACATTCGGCATTTAACAAGTAATGTCGAAGCTTAGTACAAGAGTAAAACACACACAAGCAGAGCCTTTCTATAGCCGAATACCTTGTCTCTGGATCCAGCAACTATCGGCTAAGGTAAGCTATTACCCTTTCTTTCCCTTCAAACTCTTGCATGAGGGTCGACCCTATCGTCAGGCTGTCGGCCGCCACGTACAACATAAAAGGCTTGTCAAGTTGTGGAGGTACCAATACGGGTGGCGCCTTCATGTACTCTTTGATCTCATCGAAAACCTTTTGTTGTACATCACCCCACACGAACTCTTGATCTTTTTTAAGCTTTAACAGTGGAGAGAATGGCAGAACTCTTTCTGATAGATTAGATATGAATCTTCTTACAAAATTAATCTTGCCGAGCAGTGATTGCAATTCCGTGAGATTGGTTGGAGAGACCACTTTGTCTATTTCTTCCATGCTCTTTTTACCAACCTCGATCCCTCCTTTGTGGACTAGAAAGCCTAAAAATTCACCTGCCGAGACCCCGAAGGCACACTTATTCAGGTTCATCCTCAAACCATGCTTCCTAGTGCACTCCAAAGTTTTCCTTAAATCAGCTAGATGTCCTCCATGATCTCTAGACTTGACCACCACGTTGTCAATATAGATCTCTACAATCTTGCTGATCAACTCATGGAAAATATAGTTCATGGCTCGCTGATAAGTTGCACCGGCATTTTTTAAACCAAAAGTCATGACAATCCACTCAAACAAACCAATATGACCAGGGCATCTGAAGGCTGTTTTCGAAATATCTTCTATTGCCATAAAGATTTGGTTATAGCCAGCATTACCATCCATGAAGCTAATGACCTCATGACCAGCCGATGCATCAACGAGCAAATTGGCAACCAGCATCGGGTAACCATCCATAGGAGTAGCTTTATTGAGATTTCTAAAGTCAATGCAGACCCTCATCTTTCCATTTTTCTTGTATACCGGGACTATATTTGACACCCAATCTGCATACCTGCATGGCTGAATAAAATTTGCTTCCAATAATCTTTCAACTTCCCTTTTTACATCGGCCAATATCTCCTCTTTGAAAATCCTCTAGGGAGGTTGTTTGAAAGGACGGTACCCGGTCTTGATCGGCAATTTGTGTTCAACGATAGAACGATCTAGTCCGGGCATTTCCGTATAATCCCAAGCAAAACAATATTTGAATTCTTTCAGAGGGTCAATCAGCTGTAGCCTATGCTCTGGGTCTAGATTTGTACTGATATACATCGGCCTTGGTCTGGTGTCATCACCGACATTTATTTCCTCTAGCTTATCGGCCGACATGAAGCCACGCCCTAGCTTCCCTTCGCTGCTATCCATTAGGTTCCCCATTAAAAATTGCTCTGAGAGCCGACTGCTTGGATCGGCTGTTGGTTCTTATTAGAGACATTCACGGGACCTTCTCCCTAGATTTTCCCAGAGAAACAATTGAAGCCTTCATATTCCCAGTAGGCAGGCTCAACAGCAGCAACGCTTACGGAATCATCAGCGTGAACAATTTCGACTTCATCCCCAATCCACTGAATGAGAACCTGATGCATTGTTGAAGGTATACAGTAGTTGGCATGGATCCAATCCCTTCCCAAGAGCAGACTGTGTGCCCCCTTGCCATCAATGACTAAGAAGGTAGTGATCAAAGTCTTCGACCCAATCATCAACTCAACGTGCACAGCTCCTCGGGTATCAAAGGGATTACCAGCAAAGTCTCTGAGCACCAAATCAGTTTTCAACAGCTCTTCACTGGTCATCCCAAGCTTTCTGAAGGTGGTGTAAGGCATAATATTGATAGTGGCTCCTCGATCAACAAGCATCTTGGTTAGTGGTTTGCCGCTAATATACCCCTTCACATAAAGCGCCTTCAAATGTCGATGTTTAACCAGATTATCAAAGATCGCCGGTTGGGTCAGGACAAGATGGGCCATCATATTCTGAAACTCGTTCTCATCGAAGTCTGAGTACACCTCTTCTTGGACATTCTGGTTTTCGGGATCTATGAAATCTGACGGAATGGAGAAAGTCATGTACACATCAGCCGAACGGTTATGCCCGAATTTCTTCTTAGGGCGCCACGTCGGTCTTCTGTCTGCATTTGCCTGTGTCAGTTCTCTGTTCCTCAAGCGTTGCACTCTTCTCTTCTGGCTCTTCCTCAATCCTGGTGGGCACCATTGTCCTCTTTGCCACACATACTCGTGGCTTTCTTCTTCTCTAACACCTTGTTCATGATGAACCCATCTCTGATTGGTAAACCTCTTGCCTAGCCGATTTTCTAGACTGTCTATTTTTAAATGCCAATCGTCCTCAGGTAGCTGTGCTCCCAGTCTTTCATGGATCGGACGGCGGTTGACCCGGGACTGCCTATACTCTGAATATTGGACACTACATTCAGGGAAATTGTCTCTGGTAGGCAGCTTTACGCCTTCATTCCAACAATGCTTGAAAAATGAGCACCCCCAAGAGACTGCTTATACTCTCTCATGTGTTCTTGCTTTTCTCGGTACCTTTCTTCCTCGTACCTCTAGTGTTCCTCCATGAGTTCCTATTCTTCATAACGTCTCTGTCTCTGATACTGTTCTTGTTCCTGTCTTCACTTGTTCAGCAGAATACGTGTGGTCACCTTGGGTTTGGAAGCTTCCTCCCTCTCGGTTCGGCTATTCTAGAACCGAGCCTGTTGCTGAAACTCTTCGTTTGTAATCTGCCGATCAGGGTCAACAGTACCAGCTTCTCTTGCCCTGTCCGAGGTCAAAACCTTGATTTTACTCTTGCCTTTAGGATCATCCACGTCAACCATGTTCACAGAGAAAGACACCGTATTCTGGGCAAAAGGATTAGCATGAATCTTCATCTTGCTGTCAAACTTCAAATGCCCCTCCTGAATGGCTTTTTGAATTTTCATTCTGAATACTCGGCAATCATTGATGGCATGGGAATTGGTGTTGTGGAAGCCGCAAAACTTCTTGTCCTTTACCCCTCAGGGCGCAACTTGGGGTGCCCTTCCGGCAATTTGATGCGACCTTCCCTTAGCAATAACTCGAACAACTTGTCTGACTTGGAGACATCAAAGTCATAAGTACCCTTTTGTTGCCTCAACCATCGCTGATTCACTTGAGTTGGTTCTTTTTCCCAGACCAGTTCGGCTGCGGCGACTTCATCCTCGTCTTCGAACTCCATTGCTTCTTCCAGGAAACTCTGATACATTGTATTAGCCATATCACCTTTCTGGAAACAGTTATCTCTTCTGAAACCCTCAGCCTGGTTACTCATCATTGCTAATCGTTGGGACAACTGACTAAGGTCTTCGAAGTCCATACCGAACAACTTCTCTCTGATGTTCAGCTGCATGCCTGCCACCGCCATCTCTGGCAACTGGTCATCTGGTAAATTCAGAGAATAGCAGAGGTTCTTGGTCTCCCTGAACCTGCAGAGATACTCCTGGGGCGTCTCATTAGCCCTCTGTCTCAAGCTCATAAGATCGACTAGCTTCTTTTCATTTGTGCCTGTAAAGAAATACGCATGGAACTTCTGCTCCAGGTCTGCCCAGCTGCTAATGGAATTCGCTGGCAGAGACCCGAACCATGTGAAAGCTGGTCCTGTCAGAGACAAAGGGAAATATCGAATCCTCCAAGCATCATCTGTAGACGCTTCCCCCAGCTGCATCAAGTATCGGCTGATGTGCTCTATAGTACTGGTGTCATCCTGGCCAGAAAACTTGGTCAAGTCTGTAGGAGCTTTAACTCTTGGAGGGAGAGCTACTCGGTTGTACCACTCTGGATAAGGGTACTTGTATGCATATGACTGGTTCTTTGGCTTCAAGCCAAACTGATTCTTCATCATGTCTGCCATCCTATCCATGATAATATCAACACTGGAATTCGGAGCTCCACGTGCATGCCCTTCAAATGGTAGCCCTGCTCGGTTCCCGTACCCTGGGTTTGAGAAAGCATCAATGGGACTGTGATCGGCAAACTCCTAGTAACCATCCCCATACATATTCTTCTGCAACCTGTTCGCCACTGGGGACACTTTGAAAGCTGACTGCGGGACGCTCCCTGACGCACCAAATGCAAGTTGGCCATAAGTCACAGGAGGTTGTTGTTTCAGGTGAGAGGACATCCCAGCTTGGGTCATGTCAGGCGCTTTGCCATCTTCAGCGGTCTTCTCTTGACGCTTCGGTACGTTGAACAATGTCGGTCCTTGCATTGGACCAGCAAACTCTTCAAAGTATTTGTCAGCAGACGGATCGAAGGTGTTGACCATGATTGAGCGAAAGATATTCAGGAAAGCGGTATGATGGTTCCTTATAGTATCACTTATAGCTTTGTGAACCACTTCAGCCACTTTTCCGTGCGTCCTCTTCTTCAGTGTAGTCAGTCTGATGCTGGAGGAGAGTTCTTGGGAGCAATTGTTTCTGAAAAAACCTTACTGCTTTTATTCTTTGAGATGTCCTTCCATGCTTTTATTGTGAAAAACAAGCACTTGTCCTGAAACTCATTGCACGCCTGCTGAACCGTAGCCCTCAGGTCTTCAGGCAACTCCTCCATAGTCACATTCAGAACTTCGGTATTGTCAATGTCAGGCATCTTGAAAATCTGGTGTCCCACCGAGCGTGTCAAAAAGTGTGTTGACACAAAAAGTTACGTACTGTGTCTCAGACACAGAAGGACATCTCAACCATGCATGCTACTTCAAGTACTAAACAACCATCATCACACATAAATGATACAATTCAAGGTCCACTCACAAGAAGTCGCGCTAAGAAACTCCAAGAGCAGGTGAATTCATTCCTTATTGATTTTAATCATGATACTTCTAAGAATATTATACTACCTAAGTGTTCTACTTTTGTTGTACTTAGGTATATGCATCAAGAGGACGATGTTACTCTACGTGAAGAAAAGCAATAGGTCAGTTCGGACCAGTTCAGAAAAGCAACAGACCAGTTCGGACCAGTCCAGTCCAAAACGGACCAGTCTAGTCCAAAATGGATCAGTTCAAGAAATGATCATATATCTCTACTCCGGGAAGCTTTTGAGGCTCAATAGGACATTTTGGAAAGCTCTTCAAGTCTACTTTCCAATACATCAAATCTCACCACTTGTGGACGTACCAATATTGAGATATGAACAGGTTAGTGAAGATTGCTCTGAAGGTCAACAGCCAGCCTGATGGTTAAGTTCTCATGCAAAACTGTACCATTCTATAATATTTCGTGTTGCACGGTATACATGGTTGGAAAGATGGTTAAGTCTACTTTCCAACGCATTTAACGGTGTATCATTTGGACTTCCCAAGATGGAGATATTGCCAATTTACTGAAGACTGCGCAGAAGACCAACAACCTCGTGAAGCCACTTCAGAAACTCATTTCGTGGAAGCCTTTTCACATTCTTAGTATTTTCATTTCCATCTCGTGTTTACACCTATATAGCAGGGCTGGTTCTAGTATATATACCCCTTTGCATCCTTGCAAACTCAGACATTTGATAATCGAAATATCAAACCTTTGTTCAGATGTGTGCTAACAAACCCTAGAGAGAGATTTTTTACCCCTTTGCTCTTGTGTTTTCCTTCGCGGAGATTACAGAAGCGGCCGCGTCATCGGCACCCAATCCGTGCTCCTGATCTTCGAGTTCAGGTTGCATAGGTTGGTTTCTTTGAGAGTGTGGTTGGGCGAATCCTTGGTTCAGGCTGTCGTATAGAGACGGTAGTTGGCTCCTTGTGCGTGTCGTCAGGTTGCACTAATTATCGCTGCTTGCAGCAAGTTATCGGTCAATCTTTGGCTAGTTATCAAGAATAAGATCCTACGTCGTGAAGATCGGGACCATCCCTCATCATCTGGTATCAAAGCTTCAGTTGCCATGGTAGGAATTTTTACCCTTAGCTACATATATTTGTGTTTGTACTATCCACTAAAAAGCCACAAAATATTCTATCGTAACCCTTTGCATCAATTTGTTTTTCTTGTGAGTTTGGTTAAATTTTGGTTCATTAGAGTCTTTGTTTAGTTGCTGATCATATTATCCTTCGTGTGTCCTTTGAGCTTCTTTTAGATATCTGCAAATCACTATATAAAAAAAACAGAAACTTGTATCATCCTTCGCGTAAACTTTGATCCTATCAAGTTAGAACGTTGACGTTTGTGTCTTGTTTCTAAAAAAAGGTGTATAAGTGTTATCTTTGGTCTTGTTCTTAGTTATAAAAAAAGTGTGACAAAAAAAGGGAAGAAAGAAAAGTGCAAAAAAAAAAAGAGAAGTTGAGAAAAGTTGAGACAGAGAAGTCAAAAGTTCAGTTTGTTTATGTGCACAAGTTCTGAAATTTATATCAAGTTGTTGACACAAAAAGCGTCAGATCTGTGAACACCTCGGGTTATTACCCAAACCTCGGTATTCCGGAGGCATGCCAGTCGATTTGACCAACCAATCGACAAGGAAGATAACTAGAACAAACCGAACGAGACAACAGCGATGCTCCCGGACGTCAAGGCTCAGATTGATCAAGGATAACTAGTGCAGAGCTGAACGAGCCAAACAACGATGCACCCGGATTGCCAAAGCTCAGAGGTACTCCCACGCGGAACTAGCAAGGATTTGACGGAGATCAGGATGATGCAGCCCGTCGAAAGCTTGAAGAAATCGTTGAAAACTACAGCTAATGCAGTAAAAGGGTAAGTTGCGATAAAAAGTAGAATAAGATAAAATTGGTTTGTTTTGAATTGGATTGGGTTTTTTTATTCCATAGCCCTCGGGCACATATTTATACTCCCGCATGGAGAGTTGTACAAAGACACGACACATATCCTTCCTAAAACAAACTTCTACTTTAAAGGAAACTGACTCACGCAGGAGCCGGATAACAATATTTATTTCCTAAACAAACACACCTATTTTAAAGGAAAATAAACGACTCATGCAAGAGTCGGACTCAAACTACTATAATAATACTGGTACAAAACACTAGTTTCCTTGTTCTTCTCTTCAATGAAAACTTTCCATCGGCAGATCCCTTTAATCCGCGCCTTCCTTCCTTTTGACCACCGATAACCCTCTGCTGCTACCAAGCGCTAAGTTACGTCCATCGGCATCGGCAACATTTTCCCGATCGGCAATCGGCAACATTTCCGATTGTGCTGGTAACTCTTCACCAATCCCCTATCGGCAATCGGCAACCACCCTTCATCGACAATCGACAATGACCCCTCATCGACAATCGGCAATGACTCTTCATCGGCCATCGGCAATGACTCTTCATTGGCAATCAGCTTCAGCAAGACTTCACCAATTAACCTTTGTCGGCAAAGCTCATCCAGCCTCCATCGGCAACGCATTTGGTCTTCCCACAACACTCTTCCATCGGCAATATCGGCTCAAAATTTTTACGATGCCGATGGAGAACGGCCACCGACCAGTCAAGCCTCAGCCCATTTGACACATTGAAAAATGGTGTCAACACATGCCCCCCAGTTTCGGAGCGTATAATACTTTACGTGCCAAAATTCTCTCCACTGTAGCCGTTGCTGTAGCCGTTACCTCCGAGATAGATGTACGGTTTCCTCGATCCCTGCGTGTGGAACTGCAATTTAATAATAAAATCCCTCGATTGTAGCACAAACAGTTACAGACCACCTCGATCACCGCGCGTATCTACCGCGGGCCTCTCCACATTCCTGCACAGTGTGAATCGGAACCCCAAAATGCCCCTGAATAGGATTATAAAAGTTACCGGGATCCACACCGCCTTTTTACCCGAGCCCATTTTCACATTCACCTTCCTGTCTTCGTCTTCAACCTCTAGCCGCTCTGAAGAACACAAGCTCGAGCAACAGTTCTCCTCCGCAATCCAAGGACGAACTGCAAGCATTCCTCTGACCAATGGCGATCCAAGTCGACATTCCAAAGGTAAGGCTTATTCCCCGCCTCCTGTACGGTTCTTCTCCTCGCAAAAATCTAGATTTATCTTCATTCTTTTTCTGATTCATCCTTTTTTCCTTGAACCCTAGGAACTGTACAATAAGGTAGTGATACCACTCGCCGGTTCCAACCTCAGCTACCTAGGCCCAATGGGCAATCCAGACCCCACCTTCATCATCAATGCAGAAACCAACCAGGTACCGTTCAGATCTGAGCGTTTTGATCTAGGATTGTGGAAAGACACATTCCGCTCATGGCCCAAACCTACTAAGGGATGGAAGAACTGGTACCTGAGAGTAGTCAGATCACAACAAGTGTACTGGCAAGAACGTAACCTGGATCAGTGTATTAGGCTTTCAATTGCCGACATGGAGAAGAACGAAAACTTAATGATGGCAGCCTCATACTTCTGGTCTGATAGCATGAATGCTTTCCTCTTCAGGCATGGACCAGCTACCCCAACCCTTGTCGATGTCTACATGCTGACCGGCTTGGACATCACCTCTGCCGATACGTTTAGCCTTTTCAACAGAAAATCCGAGTACAAGGTGAACACCCGGAATATCGGCGGTTGGACAGGCTACATCAAAGAGAACCAGAAGACAGGATCGGTAACCCAACGGGAGCATGCCATTTTCTTAAACATGTGGTTGGAAAAGTTCGTCTTCTGTGGCAAAACCATCGGTCCGACCACCATGCACCTTCCAGCGGCTGAACTACTTGCCGATGGAACAAGGCTTCCTCTAGGCAGGTATCTTCTGGGATCAGTATACCGATTGCTGCATCAAGTGTCCCAGAAGCTACTGCTAGGAGAACCCATCGGCAATCTCAGAGGCCCCTGGTGGTTTGTTAATCTGTGGTTGAATGCACACATGCACAAGGCCCTCCAGTTTGATTTATTTGCCCAACAGTTCCCAAGGGACATATCAGAGGATTACCGATACAGGGACGATGAATCGGCAACTCGCCCTCCGCTTAATTTTGGAGAGGCTATCATAGTGCTGCCAGGTACCGATGCCGATGTAGAGCACTTCGGCTATTATTTCCAGAATTTTTACAACGGACTTCCCTCCTCGGAACGGACCTGGTGGCCATATATTGATGAACACAACCAGTTCCCGCTACTGTTCAATTTGACCGATGTGAGCCTGCCCGAGAACCAAGCAATCATGAGGGCCAGCATTACTCCCCGAGCTATTCCAGTAAATATCTTTGGATCTGGGAAGAATGCCCCACCATCCTACGAGTTCTACTACCCATCGGCAGCAGCGAGACAACTGGCATTTGGCCAACTGCCAATCAAACTCTGCTACTCTAAGGTAGTAAGACCCAGGCAGATAATCTCCAGTAATCTAGACTGGAACAAAGTCATCAACCTTCCTGCCGATGCCGATATGTCAGACCTCGACTTGTCTTCCTGGTCGCCAACCTCCTTCATCACCAACGAGTTCAAGTCTTGGTGGCAAGAGTGGAAGTGCCAGCTACTCGCCAAGTCTTCGCATTACTATCGGCACTTGATTGACGCCGATTACATCATCCCTGATGATGCAGTAAGTCTGCCATCTGATGTATTTTATTACTTTATTTTCTGTCATCGGTATCAGCACCTAACTCCTTTGCACCTGACAGGCCGATGATCCAGTCCCCACAACGAGTAACAGTGGTAGGCCCTTTAATCTTCAGATAATGGGCCCCATATCGATCATCGGCAACAAAGCTCCGACGCTGGCCACCTTCACGCCTCAACAGGTACCTACGCCGACACCCACAAAAGCCCAGGCTACATCGGCCGCTGCTGTTGCCCTGACACGGGTTTATGCAGTAAACTCGCTTTTACCCGTACCGATTACATACTGTTTTATCGGCAACATTTATCTTGTATAACTTGCTTTGTATTTTCAGGCACTATGGTCATCAGCATCTGCTTCTAGCAGGCAAACACCTTCCAGCCCGGCTGCCGATGCTCCCCGGTCTTCGTCAAAGCGGGTCGGCTCCCCTGTTGCTGCGCCGACGAAAAAGAGGCGTCTGAGGCTGGCTTCTCCTTCGCCATCGGCTCCAACCATGCCATCAACTCCCGATGCGCCACCAGCAGGACTGCCTCCAGTCCCAGTCGCACCACCCGCCGGCGGGTCATCGGCAGAACCTCTATCGGTTTCTGTGCCTGATCAACTGATGGACAACGTCCCTGACCAGGAGACAGCAGCTGCTGCGATAACCGAAGCGGCATCGGCATCGGTACCGGCTGGGCTCAATGAAGAGACAACACCCACCATAGCAGCAGAGGTAGCATCGGCATCGGCACCGTCAGTCGAGGTTCCCGACGAGAGGGCAGCATCGCCACCATGTGCACCAGCCGCCATGTCTGAAGCAGCGCCGATAATAACACCACCAGCACCGATGGTACCGACTGCTTCTCCGGCCCAATCATCGACATCTGCGGCCAATGTCCATGATGAAACTGGGCCATCCAGCATACCAAGTCCCAGGCAGGAGATCCGCTTCAAGACGGTAAGTTAATAATCCTAAAACTCATAGTACAATCTTCCGATCGGCAAATTCTAACCTCTGTTTTCAGGCTCAAGATTCTCCGGACAGTCTCTTCTCCTACAGCTTGAACCTTCAGAACGAAGATGAACATCAAGGCCGCATTCAAGCGGACAGCCTATTTTCCTTTGACGTCGACGTCCCCGATGACGATGAAGAGGAGAGCTCCGTCCCAACCTTGTCTGCAGAGGTCAAATCTAAGCTAGAAGAGTTGCTTTCCTTGCTGCTACAAGACACCTCTCAACTCATCCAGGATTCATCGGCAGCAAGGATTGCATTCAAGGACATCTAAAGCCATCTTTCCGCCGACGTAGCAGAAGTCCTTCTCCAGGCAACCTTCCTCGACATTAAGCAGATCCAGTACCAGAAGCTTACCCGTCGCATTGCCGATAAGGCCACTCAAGCCAAGAGCGAGGAAGAGAAGCTCAAATTCAAACACATTGCCGATGAGAAGCACAAAGGCATCGGTCAAGCAGAAGTCTCCATCGGCAACCTTGATCAAGAAATCTCCCGACTGTCGACAAAGAAGGAGGAGCTACTTGCGGAGTTACAGAAGGTTGAGGGGGATCTGACTACAGCCAACCAGTAGAGAACCCAACTATCTGACTCCATCAAGGTCCTGCGGCAAGAAAGAGACCAGAATGCACGACAAGCCATACTATGGAAGAAGAAAATCAAGCCGGTCGAGGGCTCTGCCGATGCCGACGCCAAGGAGATGGATGAAATAGAACAAATTCGCCTGCGTGCGATATCAGCTATCCACTCCTTACTGTAATGTCTGTTGTATCGGCAAGAATTGTAACCTGATACTTGATTTTGACTTGTAATATGATGCCAGTTTGTTTTTACCAATGTTTATATAACTTTCGTGCATCGGCATTCAACGGAGCACTACACATCTACCCATATGCTAGGGTAGTATCTCTTTAAGTATTTGCCATTGATCGCTCTAGAAAACACAACTCCTTCGAGAGTTTCCAAAATGTAAGCATTACCAGGAGCAGACTGTTTTACCCGATAAGGACCCTCCCAATTAGGGGACCACTTTCCAAATTTAGAGCTCTTAGTCCCAGTCGGTAAAATCAACTTCCAAACCAAATCGCCATCGGCAAATTCCTTCACTTTTACTTTCTTGTCATACCATCGGGCAACCCTCTTCTTATTCTCTTCAATGCTAATCAATGCCCTCAACCGATGACCTGCCAAATCTTCTAACTCATCTTTCATCAGAGTAATATAATCATCGGTCGTCAATTGATCCTGAAAAGATAATCACCTAGAACCAGTTTTGATTTCCCAAGGTAGGACAGCATCGTGTCCATAAACCAACTGATACGGCGAGACCTTAGTTGCACCATGACAAGCCATCCGATATGACCACAAAGCTTCGTTTAATACCACGTGCCACCTTCTAGGGTTTTCCTCAATCTTGCGCTTTATAAGCTTAATGACTCCTTTATTAGTCGCTTCAGCTTGACCATTAGCTTGAGCATAATAAGAAGAAGAATTTAACACCTTGAAACCCATGCTAGCAGCAAAGTCATCAAACTCTCCCGATGTGAACATGGTCCCTTGATCGGTAGTGATAGTCTGAGGAATACCGAATCGGTAAACGATGTGCTCCTTAACGAAATCCACCATGTTTGCCGATGTCACCTTCTTCAAGGGGATTGCCTCAACCCATTTGGTGAAGTAATCGGTAGCAACAACTATGAACTTGTGCCCCTTGCTCGACGGCGAATAAATTTGGCCGATGAGATCAATGGCCCATCCTCTGAACGGCCAAGGCTTGATTATAGGATTCATTGCCAATGCAGGTGCCCTTTGCACATTACCAAACTTCTGACAGTCCTGGCACCCTTTGAAATAATTGAAGCAATCTTCAAGGATTGTCGGCCAATAATATCCATTCCGCCTAATCATCCACTTCATCTTGAATGCCAATTGATGCGCTCCACATACACCTTTATGGATTTCACCCATCAACTCTTTCGATTCCTCTTTGCCGAGACATCTAAGCAAGACTCCATCAATCGTCCGATAATACAACTCATTATCGAGGAGCACATACTTAGTAGCTTGGAACCTTAGACGCCTTTCAACTTTCCTGGATGGATCTCTCAAGTAATCGGCAATCTCCTTTTTCCAGTCATCGGCAACTGTTACCGATGTCATGACTTCTTGAATCGGTTGATATCCTGAGGCATTCTGTGCTAACCGATTGGCCTCTTCATTATGCAACCTTGGAATGTGCTCAAGGCGGTATTCTTTGAACTCCTTTAACAACTGCAAACACCGCTCATGAACAGCAATCAAAACTTCACTTCGGCACTCATACGTCCCGATCAATTGGTTAATCACCAACATAGAATCACCGAAGATTTCAACAGCATCGGCACACACTTCTCTGAGTAACTCCAACCCCTTAAGTAAAGCCTAGTATTCAGCCTGATTGTTTGTTGAAGTAGCAACAATCGGCAATGAAATCTCGTACCTCTGTCCTCGGGGTGAAATCTAGAGAATACCGATACCTGCTCCATCCTTGCATGTAGACCCATCAAAGAATAAAGCCCAAGGAGCAATCTCAACAAAGCTCACCATATTGCAGTGCTGAGTAACAAAATCGGCCATCACCTGACCCTTAACAGTCTTAGCCGATTCATACCTTAGGTCAAACTCTGACAGTGCCAAAATCCACTTACCAATTCGTCCACTCAAAATCGGCATTGAGAGCATATACTTGACCACATCATCTTTGCAGACAACAGTGCATTCGGCCGACAGTAAATAATGGCTTAATTTAATGCAAGAGAAATATAAGCATAAGCACAACCTTTCTATGGCCAAATATCTGGTTTCAGCATCCACCAATCTTCTGCTCAGGTAATATATTACACGTTCCTTCCCTTCAAACTCTTGAATTAAGGCTGATCCGATAACACCGTCATCGACAGACAAATATAACCTGAAGGGCTTCCCGTGTTGAGGTGGAACTAAGACTGGAGGATTTACCAAGTATCTCTTAATTTCTTCCAAGGCTGACTGCTGCTCTTCTCTCCATGTAAACTCTTGATCGGCTTTCAATTTTAACAGAGGGCTAAAGGATTTGATCATACCAGATAGATTAGATATAAACCTTCTGATGAAATTAATCTTGCCGATCAAGGACTGCAACTCAGTTTTGTTCGTAGGAGCAACTACCTTGTTAATTGCATCAATAGACTTTCTGCCAATTTCAATGCCTCTCTGATGCACCATGAAACCCAGAAACTGCCCTGCCGATACGTCAAATGCACACTTGTTAGGATTCATCTTTAACCCATGCTCCCTTGTACACTCCAATATCTTCCGCAAATCAGCAAGATGCTTCTTGAAGTCTCCAGACTTAACCACCACGTCATCAATATAGATTTCAACTATTGTGCCGATATACTTATGAAAGATAAAATTCATTGCCCTCTGATAAGTAGCACCGGCATTTTTCAAGCCAAAAGTCATGACCACCCACTCAAATAAGCCAACGTGACCTGGACATCGGAAAGCAGTCTTGGATATGTCTTCTTCAGCCATGAGTACTTGATTATACCCAGCATTACCATCCATGAAGCTAATAATCTGATGTCCAGCAGCGGCGTCGATCAGCAGATCGGCAACGGGCATCGGGTAGCCATCCATCGGCGTAGCCTTGTTCAGATTCCTGAAATCAATGCAAACACGAAGTTTTCCATTCTTTTTATACACAGGAACCACATTAGAGATCCAATCGGCATATCGGCATTGCCGAATAAATCCAGCTTCGATTAACTTAGTAATCTCAGCCTTGATGTCGGGTAAAATAGTAGGGTTGCATCGGCGCGCCGGCTGCCGATGTGGTTGGAAACCGGATTTGATGGGTAACCGATGTTCAACTATCGATCGGTCTAAACCAGGCATCTCTGTATAATCCCAAGCAAAACAATCTTTATTCTCCTTTAATAAATCGGTTAACTGTTGTTTACATTGGAAATCTAACTTAGCACTAATAAAAGTAGGCCTAGGTTTACTACCATCGCCGATGTCGATCTCGAGCAAGTCATCGGCAGACGTAAAGCCCTGCCCCAATTTTCCATCATCGGCGAATTGATCCATTAAGACTCCTCCTCAGGACCGACTGCTTGGATCGGCTTGATGCGGTAATCAGCAATTTTGAGGAACTCTTTATCCCAGGCTTCGCTAGATATACACCTGGTCTGTTCATAAGTCTCCAACTCTGTCGATGCAACAGTAGATGGGGCCTCACCGCGGACGACCTCAATTATGTCCCCGATCCACTGTACCAGGCTCTGATGCATAGTAGAAGGGATACAACAATTGGCATGGATCCAATCCCTTCCGAGGAGCAAGTTGTAAGTACCTTTGCCGCTGATCACAAAGAACATTATCGGTAAGGTCTTACTGCCGATGGTTAAGTCAACACATACGGCTCCCATGGCGGTTGACACATTGCCTTCGAAGTCCTTGAGCTTCATATCGGTCTCGACTAAGTCCTGGTCACCTTTGCCAAGCTTTCTGAACATGACATAGGGCATTATATTCATCGGCTGACCGTCCACTTTGCCCTTAACAAACTGAACCCTTAAGTGCTGCCTCTCATCTTCGGCAGGCTTTTCAAAGATAGCCGCCATCGGATCCAGCACCAATTGTGCCATATCAGCAGCCTCTTCATCATCGCTAATGGGCGCCATGAACTCCATCGGCAACATGACAACCATGTTTATATCTTCTGATGGATCCCTGTCCTTGCGCTTCGGCCTCCATTGCTTCTCTCCTAAGGGTTCTGCACCGTCATACAGGTCATCGCGGCGCTGGCGCTGAATCCTCCTCTTCTGGGTTTTAGTCAAACCCTTAGGGCACCATGGAGGAAGCTTGGTCTTCCAGACAGGTTGGTGCTGCTTCCCATCGCTTACATCAGCACTTCTTTCGATGTTGGGATCTCTGGAGAATATCTCTTCGTCGGGCACTCTAGCATTGGCCATCTCCTCCAGCTCCCCCTTATCAACATGCCTGCCAAGCCGATCATGGGCACTGAGCTTGCCCCCCAGTCGGTCATGTGCCGATCTGTTCTCTCTGAGCGGCCTGGCGTACCTGGGTGCCTGATCATCAAAACAAGGTCTCTTACTTGACCGATCGGCTGTGTAGTACCCATTGCATTCTGGACAGTTATCGGCAGTGGGCAGCTTGATGCCTTCCTCCCAGCAATGAACGAAGAAGGGACACCTCCAGTGGTCCTTGTGTCGAAGCCATTCCAGATGCTCCTCTTCTTCTTGCCGATACCGTTCTTCACGTGATTGCCGATGATTTCGCCTTGGCTGTTTGTGTGTGATCACAGCCCCAGGAGCCCTGTTGGCACTGTTACCTTCATCGGTAATCTTCTTACCTTTTCTGCCATCGGCAAACCTTCTTGCGTCGTGCTCATACACTTGGTGGTGAGGGTCTACCGATGAGTTTCTCCTGGCAGCTTCCGATGTCAGCACTCTGGTTTTTTCACTGATTTCCACCATATTGTTTGGGAACGGGTGCTGATCTATCTTCATCGGTTTCTGGACCTTAGAGTTTTCAAACCTAATACGCCCAGATTCAATCTCCGACTGCAACTGCTGCCTGAATACTTTGCAGTCGTTGGTACTGTGTGAGGTTGTGTTATGCCACTTGCAGTACCTAATCTTCTTGAGCTCTTCGGCCGATGGAATTACTTGGTTGGGTGCCAACTTGATTCGCCCCTCTTGCAGCAATAAGTCAAACATCCTATCGGCCTTGGTGATGTCGAAGGTGAACCTCTCAGTTTCCTTTTGGCCGAACGGACAAGACACAGGCTTCTTATCCTTCACCCATTTGGCCGCATCGACATTCAGCTCTTCATCCGATCCAGAGTCTTCTTCTTTCTCGATGAAGGTCACCTTCTTGTTCCAAGTCTTCCTGGTTTTGAAGGATTTGATATCTTGATTGGCAATTCTCTACACCAGATGACTTAGACTGTCAAACTCTTGGGACGCATACTTGTCCTTGATGTGCGGCAGCAATCCTTGGAAGGCCAAATCTGCCAGTTGCCAATCATCAAGCACCAGACTGTAGCACTTGTTCTTCACGTCCCGTAACCTTTGCACAAAGCTTTCTACCGATTCATCGTTGGGTTGCCTCATCTTGACCAAATCGGTAAGCTTCTTCTCATGTATGCCAGCGAAGAAGTACTTGTGAAATTGCCTCTCTAGATCGACCCATGTAATTATAGAATTTTGGGGCAACGATATGAACCATGTGAATGCCGATCCAGACAACGATGAAGAGAACAATCTCACCCTTAATTCCTCCCTGCTGGCAGCTTCTCCGCACTGGATAATGAAGCGGTTGACGTGCTCCATTGTTGACGTGTCGTCTTAGCCGGAGAACTTAGTAAAATCGGGCACCTTGTACCGATTTGGAAGAGGAATCAAGTCATATGCAGGAGGATATGGAGTCCGATAAGAGTACGTGTTGACCTTGGGTTTGATGTCGAATTGCTCTTTCATGACCTCGGCAATCTTACCGACCCAGTATGCATCCTGCTCTTGCCGACTCATTGGCTGGTTGTCGACTGGTGGAGTCGGCTGACGCGCCTCTTGAAGATGCGTAGTAGTTGCGGGCGCAGTACCAGTCATCCGAACACTATGCATCGGTTGACTTACCGATGGATAGTTCTGCACACTTGGCGGATTTGGTTGAACTATCACATTCATCGGTTGTTGTACCGATGGTCCGCTCTGAGTGTAAGTTGGGCCTCCATAATGATACATTGACACGCCAGGCTGCTGAGCTGGCGGCTGGTTGACACATCCAGGATTATAAAGCATCGGCATATGACTTACCGATGGCTGATAGCTGACCGGAGCATGCGGCTCTCGAATTCTGGAGCAATCAACCACTAGATTACCCTGGGGGACCAGCACTCTAGCTTGAGAATTTGCCACCAGAGATTGACTGTCGGTGGTTATAATGTGTTGCATCGGCACAGAGCTTGCCGATGGTGACATCAGGGGTATCTTGGGGATTACTTGGAGATCATCTGATGGCACTTGTATGGTTGGAGCAGGCGCAGAGTTGTGCATCATATGGGCCATCGGCTGTGACTGCGTTGCCGATGCCGTAGAGTTCCTCCAGGCTGAACCATCTCCTTGCACCAGATTAGAACCAGCATATAGATTCGGAGGCATACCGTATCCCCACTAGTTAGCGGGGGCTGGTCCTGAAGTTGCCGACGCGGCTAGATCTGGATTGAGCTTGGTGATGCCGCCAGCGTTCGGTCTTGGTGATGTAGCCACATCGGCAGACGGTTCCACAGGGGTGGAAGACGCCATTGGGGCTGCCGATGGGCTCGTGGATGCCAATCCAGGTTGATGGTATGCAGGACCGACATATCGCGGTGCATGCCCTTCTTTGAATGATTGTGTAACAGCATTGTAGATAGTATTGGACAGCACGCTGGAGTGGCTAATTAACGCTTGACTTACAGCAGCATTAACCATCTCCTGCAGTTTACCAGGATTGGCATCGTACGTGACCTGCCGTGGCAACGGCGGATCTTGCTTCTGAATTGCTTCGCCGCTCCTGCTGAGGCTGAAGGACTTGAGATACAGCTGCTTGTATTCCTCCATAGCCCGCTCCATGGCCTGCTTCTGATCATCTTTCAGATCGGCCTCAGAGACTTCAATGACATTCCTCTGATTGACATCTGCGTGATCACCCATGCCGAATGCGTAGATTTGTATAATCGTGTCCCACCGAGCGTGCCAAAAGAGGTGTTGACACAAAAAGCGTCAGATCTGTGAACACCTCGGGCTATTACCCAAAGCTCGGTATTCCGGAGGCGTGCCAGTCGATTTGACCAACCAATCGACAAGGATGATAACTAGAACAAACCGAACGAGACGACAGCGATGCGCCCGGACGTCAAGGCTCAGATTGATCAAGGATAACTAGAGCAGAGCTGAACGAGGCAAACAGCGATGCGCCCGGATTGCCAAAGCTCAGAGGTACTCCCACGCGGAACTAGCAAGGATTTGACGGAGATCAGGATGATGCAGCCCGTCGAAAGCTTGAAGAACTCGTTGAAAACTACAGCTAATGCAGTAAAAGGGTAAGTTGCGATAAAAAGTAGAATAAGATAAAATTGGTTTGTTTTGAATTGGATTGGGTTTTTTTATTCCATATCCCTCGGGCACATATTTATACTCCCGCATAGAGAGTTGTACAAAGACACGACACATATCTTTCCTAAAACAAACTCCTACTTTAAAGGAAACTGACTCGCGCAGGAGCCGGATAACAATATTTATTTCCTAAACAAACACACCTATTTTAAAGGAAAATAAACGACTCATGCAAGAGTCGGACTCAAACTACTATAATAATACTGGTACAAAACACCAGTTTCCTTGTTCTTCTCTTCGATGAAAACTTTCCATCGGCAGATCCCTTTAATCCGCGCCTTCCTTCCTTTTGACCACCGATAACCCTCTGCTGCCACCAAGCGCTAAGTTACGCCCATCGGCATCGGCAACATTTTCCCGATCGGCAATCGACAACATTTCCGATTGTGCTGGTAACTCTTCACCAATCCCCTATCGGCAATCGGCAACCACCCTTCATCGGCAATCGGCAATGACCCCTCATCGGCAATCGGCAATGACTCTTCATCGGCCATCGGCAATGACTCTTCATTGGCAATCAGCTTCAGCAAGACTTCACCAATTAACCTTTGTCGGCAAAGCTCATCCACCCTCCATCGGCAACGCATTTGGTCTTCCCGCAGCACTCTTCCATCGGCAATATCGGCTCAAAAATTTCCCGATGCTGATGGAGAACGGCCACCGACCAGTCAAGCCTCAGCCCATTTGACACGTTGAAAAACGGTGTCAACATAAGTTGCGCAATCAGTTACTATCTATCCTTTGGTGCAAAATTTTGCTTGGGTTTGATTGCAACACTTGCATCCTAGGCATACTCCTTGTTTGCATCAAATCTGAAATTATCTTTGTGTGTGTGTTTGATCCATTTACATCATTGATAACTTGTGGTCAGCACTAGGCATGAACTTATATTTTGAACTATGATTTAACTTTACAATATCGAGAATTCAGATTGTATTCCTTGTTAATTATATCCCCACCAAGCTCCACAAATAACCCACCGTCATAGGAACGCTGATCTTGTATTCTCCCAACCATCACTTTCGGTTCCCACCTTGCATTGGCCCTCTGTAATCTGCAAGGAATTCATAAGAGCTTTGGTTGGTAAGAGAGGTGAGATTGTGCGAGTTCCACATATAATCCTATACCACATATAGGATTGTTGTTTTGTATATGCATTAACCATGATAGGCCGAAGATACATCCATCTTCCATTCTATGGAAGTACTGATCCCGAAGAGTTTCTTGATTGGCAAGAGCAAATGAAGATTGAACTTGAAGTCCAAGGTTTTCAGAAGCTAAACAAATAACACGAGCTGTACTTGAATTTGAAGATTATGCTCTTGATTGGTGGAAACAATATTCATATAAGCGTCTCATCAAGAATTGGGAAGATTTGAAAAAGGCCATGAGAAAGGAATTTATTCCCAGAAAATATGGGCTGATTTTGCTTCGTCGTTTGGAGAATGTGAAACAAGGTAGTAAATCTGTCCAAGCATATTATGACAAGCTATATTCATCATTGCATCGAGAAAATGTTGTTGATGATATGAAAATAATCCGATACTTCAAGATTGGTCTCAATGCAAGAATTGCTACTATAATTGATGGAAAGTATTTTAGAAGTATGCAAGAACTTCTAAGTTATGCACTTAGAGTGGAGAAGAAAATGATGAAGGTGCAGCAAGGCAAGATCACACAGAGCTCTAATTTGTGTCAAGATAGATGTGCTAAGATGCAACCCAAAGTATCTTCTATTATTGGACAGAAGCAAGCAACAACTCCATACAGGACAAGAAGACTTGTCCCTATTTTTTCTTCAGTTGAATCTAGTGCTAGAAGGAGTGGACATCAGCAATGCAACCCCAAGAAAATCTCTGTTGAGCAGCACGAAGATAGCTTTGTGCCTCAAGTCCATAAGAGAAATGATGAGTTATGGTGTCTCTCAGTTATGAGCAAGATCAAGAAGAAAATTCTGCTGCACATGCCAAAGAAGGAGAGGTAGAAGAAGCCAATATGCAAGTTGTGGAAGATAATAAATCAAGTTGTCAAATTAGAGAACATCTTTCTCTATCGGGGGCTGATCTTTTGAATTCAAAGTTGAAGGAACTAGCTGAAGGTTTGCACCTTACAAATCTTGAAATTGATATTCAAGAAGCACCATCGCAATACACCAAAACAAGTGTTGCAGATCTCAGATTTTTTAAGCCTTGTTCTAGTGCTAACAGTGGTGAAGTTATATGCTCCAAACCTATCCAGAAATTTTCTGTGCAACATGGTGAAAATTTAGAGCCAAAACATGAGCAAGCAATTCATAACACTTCAGATTTTGAAGGGGTATCTAATCTGAATTTGAAGGCCAGCCATAGTGTCAATTTGAGAGCTGAATATGAGAATAAAGATGCTTCTGTTGTGAGTGACAAATTTGTCCAGGATGAAGAATATCATACTCCAACAAATCTGAAGATGCAAATATGTGTTATACCACCAATTGTGAATCATGAGAAATTATTGGACAGTGGTGCTGAAATTATGTGCTCCAATATTCCACCTAATGTTCAGATGGAAGGCAAGATCAGTGCATATGATTCTTCTCCTACCAATGCAAGTTTGATATCTTTTGAGAAAGTCAATTGTATGGCTGTACCTATTGTTTTTCCAATGCTTTTGGAAAACACCGAGACAGATGGTATATATCCATATGTTACTCCACAAGACATCGAAGTGATTGTGTCTCAAAACCCATGTGAGTATGAGAGCTACTTAGCCAAATTGAGTGAGAGTGAAAACAAAAGTGAGTTGTGTGACTCCACTAAATGTGAGGCTAAGAGCATTAGCATTATGAGTGTGAGAGATACACCACATAAAAAGAGAGAGCTTCATTGCAAGGAATGTGAGGAAGAGATTGATTCTCATAACACCACCATACTTGATGAGAGAAGTGAGAAGGTAATCGATGTTGATAATCAAGTATTTTCTGTCCCAAGCTCCCATCATGACAATGATGAAGGTAACAATTCAGAGGTACATTGTAATATACTTACACCATCATCAAATCTGAAAGGTAATGGAAATGACTCAAATCTAGGATTACAAAATCTTTGTCCTAATTTGCTACATTCACATGTTCATTCAAGTGCTAAAATTTTGAAAGTTGATAACCATTATTCCATCAAGCATGATCATTGTTATGATTTGAGTAATCTATGTGATACGTTAGATACCAATAACATGGACCATGTGAGATTAATTACCCATGCTGAATTTTTAACAAGGATATCCCCTGATGAATGTGTGTTCTATGTCAAGTTTATTGAATTTTCTGAGATTGATAAAATGCTTCAAAGAGTTCTTGACATATCATCTATGGAATCTTTCAATAGTACATATAGCTGCAAGTTTACTTTTAACTTCATTGGACATTATGATGTAAATACATTTTATGCTTGTGCCCTTTGCATAACATGTGACAAGCTTGCTGAAATGAAGATGATTAAAATGCCTAGTAACTTTTGTGAACCATCCTTTTCTTTGTTTGAGATAAAAAGATTGCTTAGTGATTCTTGTTTAGAAAAATCCATGTTATTCCGTTGTTCATATTTTTCATCGAAAGAAAAAAATTGTGTGCAAACATGTTCTAATTCACTTCAAAATTCTCCATCCATATGTAAGATCATTGAGTATGAAAGGTACATTTCTAAACCTTTACATGAGTTGTGCATCAAGAATTATTGGAATCTCAAATATGTTCCATTATCATATTTTGATAGATTTGACTTTGCTAAGATTAAACATGATAACATTAATCAAGTAAGTTGTTTGAAAGAAATCTTTGTGCTTCCATTTTCAAAGCTAATTGCAGGTCTAGAAAAATGGAGAACCTATTTCGCTCATGAGAAAATAAATAATATATATATAAATTATAAAGAGCACAACGAACAACCTTCAATAAATTATCATAGCATTTGGCATATACATCCACCCTGTATTTTGTTTCAACTATTTTCAAGACAACAAAAGTTGAGGATGACTTTTGTTGAAAAGAGGGAGCATGATATGACCATGTCAAGGACATCAACAATTACTCCTAATTCTAAGGATCCATTCAAGGTGAAAGCTAAACTTGATTCTAAACTCTTTCGGTTTTCACCTACAAGACTACTACTTGGTTTATATGATTATAGATTCAAACATATTGCTGTGATGGAAGAAGAAGAATGTTGCAATAGAAAGTCATCATCTACCCCCTATTGGCCTAGCACAATCAATGGCCTTAGATGGGTTAGAGTCGAGGACGACTCCTTTTCAAGAGGGGGAGGATGATGAGGACATATCAACCATGCATGCTACTTCAAGTACTAAACAACCATCATCAAACATAAATGATACAATTCATGGTCCACTCACAAGAAGTCGCACTAAGAAACTCCAAGAGCAGGTGAATTCATTCCTTATTGATTTTAATCTTGATACTTCTAAGAATATTATACTACCTAAGTGTTCTACTTTTTCTTGTACTTAGGTATATACATCAAGAGGACGATGTTACTCTATGTGAAGAAAAGCAACAGGTCAGTTCGGACCAGTTCAGAAAAGCAACAGACCAGTTCGGACCAGTTCAAGAAATGATCATATCTCTCTACTCTGAGAAGCTTTTGAGGCTCAAGAGGACATTTTGGAAAGATATTAAAGTCTACTTTCCAATGCATCAAACCTCACCACTTGTGGACATATCAATATTGAGATACGAACAGATTAGTGAAGACTACTCTGAAGGTCAACAACCTGCCTGATGGTTAAGTTCCCATTCACAACTATATCATTCTATAATGTTTCGTGCTGCATGGTATACATGTTTGGAAAGATGGTTAAGTCTACTTTCCAACGCATTTAACGGTGTATCATTTGGACTTCCCAAGATGGAGATATTACCAATTTATTGAAGACTGCGCAGAAGACCAACAGCCTCGTGAAGCAACTTCAGAAACTCATTTCGTGGAGGCCTTTTCACATTCTTAGTATTTTCATTTCCATCTCGTGTTTACACCTATCTAGCAGGGCTGTTGCTAGTATATATACTCTTTTGCATCCTTGCAAACTTAGACTTTTGATAATCGAAATATCGAACCTTTGTTCAGCTGTGTGCTAACAAACCCCAGAGAGAGATTCTCTACCCCTTTTAAACCCCAGAGAGAGATTCTCTACCCCTTTTGCTCTTGTGTTTTCCTTCGCGGAGATTACAGAAGCGGTCGCGTCATCGGCACCCAATCCGTGCTCCTGATCTTCAAGTTCAGGTTGCGTAGGTTGGTTTCTTTGAGAGTGTGGTTGGGTGAATCCTTGGTTCAGGCTGCCGTATAGAGACGGTGGTTGGCTCCTTGTGCGTGTCGTCAGGTTGCACTAGTTATCGCTGCTTGCAGCAAGTTATCGGTCAATCTTTGGCTAGTTATCAAGAACAAGATCCTACGTCGTGAAGATCGGGACCGTCCCTCATCAGAATTCCAGACCACAGATGTGGAACCTCAGGGTGATGAAGCTACTGCCCAAAGACTTGAAGAAAATGGGCCAGCAGTGCTCCCTGGTCAGGCCTCTGTGCCTGTGGCCGGCACTGCCGGACCAGAGGCCAACACTGTCAGACCAAGCAGACAGGCAGCAACTAGCCCCTCACCTGCTACCCCAAGGAACCTACAACCTATCTTTGAAGAGTATGAGTATGATGACCAAGCTGATCAACAAGAAGCCACAGAACACCCACCATTCAAAAAGATCATCCCGTCGACAATATACTTGGGAGTCTCCGAAGGGGGGTAACTACTCGTTCACATTTGGAAAATTTTTGTCAATTTTACTCTTTTGTCTCCTCTTTGGAACCTCTCAAGGTTGAGCAAGCCCTCGATGATCCGGATTGGGTGATAGCTATGCAAGAAGAGCTCAATATCTTTGAAAGGAACAAGGTTTGGTTACTAGTGGAAAGACCCAATACAAATGTGATTGGAACCAAGTGGGTCTTCCGCAACAAGCAAGATGAGCAAGGCGTGGTGACAAGGAACAAGGCAAGATTGGTGGCTCAAGGTTTCACTCAAGTGAAGGGCCTAGACTTTGAAGAGACATATGCACCGGTGGCTAGGCTTGAAGCAATTCGAATGCTTTTGGACTATGCTGCCCATCATGACTTCAAGCTCCAACAAATGGATGTGAAGAGTGCATTCCTCAATGGCCCTATCCAAGAGTTGGTCTATGTTGATCAGACACCGGGCTTTGAAGATCCCAAGTTCCCGCATCATGTCTTCAAGCTCCATAAGGCGCTCTATGGGCTTAAGCAAGCACCAAGAGCATGGTATGAAACTGTGAATGCCTTAAGGAATTCTTGATCAAACAATTCTTTGAAATAGGCAAAGCGGATCCTACTCTCTTCACTCATAAAGTCAATAATGATATCTTTGTGTGTCAAATATATGTCGATGACATAATATTTGGTAGTACTAACCAATCCTTTTGTGATGAGTTTAGTAGGATCATGACTAAAAGATTTGAGATGTCTATGATGGGTGAGCTAAAGTTCTTCCTCGGTTTTCAAATCAAGCAACTCAAGGAAGGGACTTTCTTATGCCAAACCAAGTACACCCATGATATGTTGAGAAAGTTTGACATGGCCAATGCTAAGCCAATCAAGACTCCTATGCCAACTAATGGACATCTTGATCTTGATGAAGGAGGGAAATCCGTGGACACAAAGGTATATCACTCCATGATTGGATCTCTCCTTTACTTATGTGCATCTAGGCCGGACATAATGCTTAGTGTGTGCATGTGTGCTAGATTTCAAGCTAACCCGAAAGAGTGCCACTTAGTGGTCGTTAAGAGAATCTTGAGATATCTAGTTTTCACTCCTAACCTTGGCTTATGGTATCCTAAGGGCCCTAAGTTCGATCTACTTGGGTATTCGGATTCTGATTACGCCGGTTGCAAGGTAGACCGAAAAAGCACTTCGGGGACATGTCAATTCCTTGGACGATCCCTAGTGTCTTGGAGTTCTAAGAAGCAAAATTGTGTAGCCCTTTCCACCGCCGAGGCCGAGTATGTTGCAGCCGGCACATGTTGCACTCAACTACATTGGATGAGGCAAACCTTAAAAGATTTCGGATGTCAATTCACCAAGATACCTCTCTTCTGTGATAACGAGAGTGCCATCAAACTCACAAATAACCCGGTTAGTCACTCTAGAACCAAACACATAGACATCGGTCATCACTTCTTGAGAGACCATGAATTAAAAGGAGATATACAACTCACCATGTGAGCACCGAAAAGCAACTAGCCAATATCTTCACTAAGCCTCTCGATGAGACAAGGTTTTATGCTTTGCGTAGTGAGTTGAATATACTTGATTCCCGTAACGTGGTTTGAACTATAGCACACATTTGTTTGTCCACCTAGCGACTTAGGAAAAACTTTGAAAATTTCAATTATGTGTTTCAAAACCAATTTTGAAAGAAACTTGAGTATGGTGGTCATTGTATGTATTGTTGATTGCTTACTAACCATCATATGGCAAGGGTATGTGTCCACATTTGCATATTTATATAGTATAACAGTGGCATAGACCCTCACTGCCTGGCTAGGCCGACAGTGCCGGCCCCTAGGCCAGCAGTGCCGCGACTTAAGGGACCCGAGCCTGTCGGGCCCAAGTCCTCCCTCTCGGGTTTCTCTTTTATTCCCTGCCCAAACCCGAGGGGACACCATTCCAAGTCATATCCCCCTCAACAGAACTCTCTTTCTCTCCTCTCTCAACCCTAAGGAGACCTAGGGAGCCCGGAGGTCCCTCTCTTCTTCCCCGGCAGTGCTGCCCCTTTGGAGGTGCTGTCATTGGAGGAAGTGTGGAGGATCTTCCTCCCTGCGTCAAGCTTCATTCAAGCCCGACCGTCTTCATCCTCTTCCCTCTCTTTCAAAGGTAATAACTTGAAACCCTAACTTGGGTCGATCTATGCAATGTACGGATTTTGAGATGGGATTTAGGTTGTTAGTAGTTGCATTAGGTATGGTGATGTATCTCCAGTACTTAGATTTGATCAAAACCTAGATTCCATGGTGGATTGGAAGAGCATGTATGGGTGCTGTCTGCACCAGGCCAGCAGTGCCGGGCTCTGGGCAGCAGTACCAATACACTTGCTCCTCTAATCAACCATAGACTCTCGTTTTTTATTAAGTCTTTCCACTGGAGTTTCTAGTCATTGTCTAAGTGCAGTAACTTAACATTTTCTCCTTTTAAATGCATATATGGATGCCAGAGGTTCGAGCCGTGGTGCTAGAGGAAAGGGGTCAAGGACAAAGACTCGCACTCCCAGAACAGATGATGGGCTCAATCCCAGGCAGAGGATAGTTCAGGAGGAAGAATTACAAAGGGCAGGAAGAACAATCAGAGAAGATGTTTGCCCTAGGACACCTCCAGATTTGGGCTTGTTCAATGGTTTCCATCTTGTTCACCATCATGAGGAAGTTCATCCCAGAGAGCCTCAGGATAGCTATGCAAGGCCAAGGGTGAGCTACCAAAATCAGTGGAGAACAGTCCAAGAGCAAAGGGCCATCTGTCCCTATGATGTGCCAAAAGACATGGGAGTGGACTACAGGTTATGGAATACCTTTCACTCAGATTATTATTCCACTGTCCTCTTCCATGCTGCCAAACCCAAGGTAATCAAGATGAAGTATGTTGATTGGGAGCACTTGGAGAACAAGAGAGATCCTGTGTTTGACAGGGTCATTGATCAGTGCAAGGAGTTTGGCATGTATCACTGGATGGGATTCCAAAATGGCTGGAACACAGAGATCATCCACCAGTTCTATTCTACTTACTATCTTGATAGGGAGAACATGGTGATGCATTGGATGACAGAGGGCATGCACTACAGATTGGACTATGTGACTTTTGCCCGTCTCCTAGGCTTTGGGGAGGATGATAGAGCATGCTCCAACATTCATGATGAAAGAGGGTTGTCCAATGAGTAGATTTCACAGCTCTACATTGAGCTAGAGGATGCAGATGGTCTTGTGAAGGGGTTAAGGAGTAAGTATTACATCTTGAACAACCTCTTCAGGACCACTCTCTATCCCAAGGTGGGATCTGCTTCAAACCTCTATAACACATCCAAGAATGTGTTGTGGAGGATGAGAGGTGGAGCACCACCATTTTCCGTTGCACGGTTCTTGTGGGATGAGATCTTCATTGCTGCTAATGATGCTAGGAAGGGGCTTCCCTATGCTCCCTACCTGATGTTCATAATTGAGATGGTGTCTGGCCGGATCTACAATAAGGACACTGTCCATGAGCCTTACATAGCAGAGAAGGCAGTGCACGCTACTGCTATTCAGGAGCAGGTGACTCCTCCTAGGGCTAGCACCAGGGTAGCAACTTCAGAGCGCCCTGAGTCCTCCACAGCAGTAGCTACCAGAGGCAAGAAGAAGGGCAAGCTTGGTCGGATCTTGAAGAAGATATTCAGTGGCATCTTCTATGCCAATGACCATGCTTACTAGACCAGGCTGGAGATCAGGCAGCTCAGGCAGGAGCAGGGCCTCAGACAGATACCTCCTCCTACACCTCCACCTCAGCTCAGTGAGGAATCTACCTATGATGAGGATGATGAGGATGAGGATGATGATGATGATGACCACATGGAGGAGGACAACGACTGGTTTGTATTTCTTTTTTGCTCTGTTCTTTTCTCCTTTTTGGTGACTTGTTGTCAAAGGGGGAGAATTACTAAGTGAAGGGGGTACAACATCTTTCGACAGTCATGGAGGAGCTGCAGCTAGTTATCTTTTGTTTTTAGTTTGTGAGATGAGAGAGCAACTTGAAACTATTTTTTTGTAATATTGCCACTTAAGTACTTTATTTGTGTCATTTGTGGACATGTTCTCTCTCATATATATATATCATGCTTGTCTTAGAATGCATTTAGTTTATATTTATTTTGTGCAGTGTGATCGTGCAAGTGCTTCCGCAGACTTGCTGTCTGCAGCCAGGCCGGAAGTGCCGGGCTGCTGTCAACAGCAAGCCATGTGATGTGTTGGAGACAGGTTTGTATCTACACGTATATACTTGTGACACCTTTTTCAGCACCCCACAACAGCCATGGATGTAGGGGGAGCCCTATTTCACTCCAATGTGTGAATCTTGGCCTTTCATGCCAAGTTTGGAAATTCAAATTCCCATTCGCACATTTAGGGGAGCTCCTACACCCATGACTTGCATTGTATCAGATTATTATTCACTTTTTTAAGTTCTAAGTGTGTTGTCATCAATCACCAAAAAGGGGGAGATTGAAAGTGCAATCAAGCCCTAAGTGGGTTTTGGTGACATGACAACATATTTAGAAGACTAATGAGACTTTGTAAGTATGACAAGCAAGTTAAACTTAATGAGGTTGATGAACAGGTTGGCGGACCCCTCTAATTATAAAAGTGCATGGCAACAAGCTCAATGGTGTTTAAATTCATTTTATACTTTGAAATTGAGTTAGGTATGTCGTACTATAAAGAGGGATTCAACACGCATGCCAACAAGTGAACCAAATGCAATATCTATCCAAATACATCATACCTCCACATACATAGAAGGAAAAACAACCAACTATTCAAAGATCCATTCCTTGCTGTTTCTGCCAGTCCGGCAGTGCTGGCCTCCAGGCCGACAGTGTCGGGCCCCAGGCCGGCACTACTGTCGACGAAATATGCATCGCAGTCTACCTAGGGGGTACCCCACGATAGTAGATTGTTAGGCGGAGGTGTGGCGACGGCGATCAAGCGTAACATAGAGAGCGTAGACACGGCGATTTAGACAGGTTCGGGCCGGCAAACCGCCGTAATACCCTACGTCCTGTGTTCTGGTGGCTAGATTGATCTCGTATATCACGTTACAAGATCTGTAGATGATCTGAGAGAGGTTATCTGGGGGTTTTTGAGGGGGGTCCCTACTCACCTTATACAGTCGGGGAGCAGGGTTACAATTTCCATATCCTAACAGATTACAATTGGTTCCCATGGCAAGGGATCCGAGTCTATCTACTAGGATCTTCCTTGGCGAGCAAGTCTTCTTAGGAGTCCTTAGCGAGCACGACCGGCTGGTCGCGTGCTGCAAGGCCTCGTAGGCTGGGCCGTCTCCTGGTCGGCAGGCCCAAGAAGGTCCCTGGGGATATGCCGAGGTTATATCCCCAACAACTACCGCGACTTATTTGCCCGTTGGATAGTGAAGGGGTATTTCTTACCCCCTCACTCTCCCCCAATGGCTAGTTCTGCTATTCCATTCTTCAGACTTCACAAGAACAGAAAAGAAGCTCTCTTCGAGCTCTCCCTTCTCCCTTGGTGCTCATCCACTCTCCTCCATTGATTTCCAATCAACCTTTGAGAGATTGAGCCTCCAAGCTTGAGAAGAAGCTTCTCCCTTGGATCTTCAACTCCTACAAGCATTTGGTTTGCGTGGTGTCCGGCAGTTTGAGTTCTTTACTCTTGGAGCTTTGCTCCTAGCCGGCTAGAGGTTGCCCTTGAGCTTGCCTCCTTCGTGTGGCAGCCTAGGGAAGTTTGTATCACCCCACATTGCTAATACATTCCTCTCATCTCAAGAGTTCACTCTCTTGACTTGAGACCGAGGAAAGAGCTAGCCTTTGTGGTGAGCTTGAGCCTTGAGTGGTGCACCTCAGCAATGTGGACGTAGGCAAGCCTTGGTGGCGAGCTGAACCACGGGTCAAATCTTGTGTCCCCTTGTGATTGTCTCTATACTTTGATATATATTGTTTGCAAGGTGATTTCTAGGGTTTGGACCCGATCTACTCGGTGGGTGTGTTGCTACCACTTTCAGGTGGTGCTAGAGGTTCCTCACACCTCTAGGAAGGTTTCTATTCAAGCACAATTTACATACTCAGTTTACATTTTGAATTGTGCACATATCTGTTCTAGTGACCAGCACTGCTGCCCTTAGCCCAGTAGTGTCAGCCACCCCGGCAGTGCCGTACTTGAGCCCGACAGTGCTGGCCTCCACTGACAGAAAGTTGGTAAGTGTTTTTAAATAGGCCTATTCACCCCCCCTCTAGGCTAATCAGGTCCTTACAGGTAGTAAGGCATTCTAGAAGTTAGTGCCGTCAAAGTGTAGGTGCCTACTAGTATCCATCATTCCCACTCTAAATAGCATCTAGATCAACAATAGTTAATCCAAAGGTTCAAATTCAGGCAATCAGTTCTAATACAGAATGAAGGGACCATGACGCCTAGGGGATCGAAGTAGGCAACATACAAATTACTTGGCCTCTAAAACATAGTAATAAAAACCTATGCAAGATATCTATCTATATATACACTATGGTTTTTCCAAGTACTTGTACCTCTCCATAAAAGAGTTTTGTGCCCTAGGTTTCAATCGTATCTACTAACTAAAAGCATCTAGGCCCATGGTTTTGGTGATTAATGGAAATGCAAGGTTATTATAAATAACGTGAGTTTTGCAGAGACAATTAAGTGTTAAGTCATGATAACGGTGAATGAATGGGCAACCAATAGTTTTCTAATGCCCCCAAGATGATTATAATTTCAAATTTCAAAGGATGGCGACGAAGATGGTGATAGTCTAGGTCTAAGTGTCGGAAGGCGTTAAGGGACACTTAGAGTAGATTAGGTCTTTGTTTTACCTTTGATTGTACTATTAAGGGGGGTTAGAATGAGTAACTTAACTTAGGTGAGTCTCATGGAGTAGGTGTGTTGCACACTTGTCATACATAGCCCTAAGTAAGCCGAGGTTGACCCTATGAGAGTTTTAAACAACTTCTATATTCGACAGAACTCGATTTGGTGAAGTTAGGGGTGTTTAAGTAGCACTAAACGTTGGTGCACCTGACACCGAACGCGTCTAGTGTAGTCTAGTGCCCAAGGTTTGGCACCGGAATCATCCCAGAGAGTCACCAGTGCGTCCAGTGAGCTCAGTAAGAGCAGCAAAGCTGCATCAGACGCTGGCAGTGGACTCTGGGTCCCTGAGTGGGGTGAGTCCGCTGGGTATGTCCGATGTCCATGCAGAGAGGTTCTATAGAGGTCTAAATGCCATCAGACGCGTCGGTGGAAGGTTATCAGACTCACCTTGGAGTCCGGTGTCAACTCAGAAAGGAACCCAAGAGTGCACAGTTGCATCGGACATGTCCGGTGTAGGGGTACCGGTGAGAGTACAGTGCTCACTGAATTTGAACAACAACTAGCGGTTGGGCAGGGCACCGGTGCATCCGGTGTGGTGCATAGGTGCATCTGGTGCCCCTTAGAATGCAGATTCATGAGCCCAACATGTATGTTTTTTAGGGGGGTATTTATACCCCATCCCTTGCTCTCCTCTCTTGCCTTTGCTCATTCCATCATCTGAAGAACACCTTGTGAGTGTGAGAGAGAGCAAGATCCCTAGTGAGGAGTGATATTTGCTAATCCATTGCTAAGAGCCCTCATTAGTGAGAATTGAGAGAACAAGTGTGCATCCACCCACCTCATTAGACTTAGTTGATTCAAGTGAGAGTTCAAGCTTGTTACTCTTGGTGATCGACATCACCTAGATGGTTTGGTGAAGATTTGAGGATTGGTGATCATCCAAGGAAGATTGTGGATGACCCAAGCTCTCTTGTGATGGGTACGGTTGTGGGCGATTCATAGAGCCTGAGAGGCAAAGAATCACCCCGTAAAGAGCACTTGGTCCTTGCGCATATCAAGGGGGAGCGACACCCTTGAGCGGGTGATCCAACGAGGACTAGGGGGGAGTGTCGACTCCTCGATACCTCGACAAAACATCAATGTGTCAACAATCCTTTCTCCCATCTCCTCTTTCATACTTGCAATTACTTTCAAGCTCTACTTTCCACACTAGTTTCATACTTGTTGGCTTGAGTAGAATTCCATAGGGTGTTTGTGCTTAATTAATTACTTGCCTTGTTACTTCCTTTAGTAGCTAGGACACACTTGTAGGCACTAGAGGGTAATTGGCATTTGCTTAGGATTTTAATTTTTGCTTTAGAAATTTAAATAAGCCCAATTCACCCCCCCTCATGGGCATATTGATCCTTTCACTAACCTAGAAAGATAGAATAAGAAGCTAAAACTTAACAAACAAGCAAAGAATGCAATAAGTACGAAAACATAAATGAGGTAGTGAATGTAACCTCTTGTTGATGATTGATTTTAATTACCTGAGGTATTTAGAAGCTCCTCACTTTCCCCTCCTAGCTCTCCTAGTTGGAACCCCTCGCAAGGGACTAGTTCCTAGTCAGGTAACTCCATGGATAGTCCCTAGGCCTTCCCTATGCGCAAGTGGGTCTCTGAAATGGGCTCTCCCTGATTGTTCCCCTCCATGTTCACTATGAAGCTTCCAGCTCAAATGTTACAAGCCTTGTTGCCTCCAATACAAGCCAGACAGCCACACCACAAATGTGTTTCATGTGATCTCACAAGATTGCAAGCCCCTAGTGTACAACAATGGTGCTCTCAAGCACCGAGTGGCGAGAGGTATACAACCTCAGTAAACACTAATCCTAAGTCTAGAGAAAATGGCCAATATGGTAGTATAACTAGCCTAAGAGCTTCACAAAGGTACTCTAATCACCTAATAGTTCCCTAAGTATTTTTGGTGGCTAGAGCACTAAGAATGAGACTCAACTCACTAGAGATATTCCTCAACTCCAACAACACTCAAATGGTTGGTTGGGGGGTATATATAGCCTCTACCCTGAGATATAGCTATTAACATTGGTCTGCTCATGAGCAGTATTTACCAAAAAGCTCGGTTGTCCCACTGGAGTTATATAGTGCCTGCCATGTCAACTAGTCATTGCCGACTGTAGAACCAACCTTTTCTTTGGTGCTTTGTTTGTTGCACCACCAGAGTAATCCTGTTCCCCTCTAAACCTTCTACAAAAACTTCTAGGAAACTTCCTTTTCTATGTTTCCCTCTTTGCATCATTAGAGAATCCTAGTAGTGGCGTTGAAAACCTAATGTAGAGACTTATTGCATTGTCAATATTTAAATACTAAGCTCTAATGCCTTCAACCGTACATCACCAAAGGATTTTGTGGTGAGTATAAATGATCAGACTAGTTGGGTCATTCCTGACCTTTAACTTTAGTGCCACTGTGCAAAGCACCACCAAACTTATTTGGTGCTCCTATGTAGTACGTGTTTGGCTTGTTCTTTGCATCTTCTCTTCTAAGCCTCTTATATTCTTAATGTCTCGAACTTGTATATCTTCAAAGGTTTTTAATTGAGCTCTGTAATCTGCCTTTAAGTGTTGATCACTAGATATTCATGTTGCCTTCATCCAAGTCCATCATCGCATCCAATAGACTAAATACCTTCTATACTAGGAAACCACATTAGTCCATTTGCTAGGTGTCCTTTTCATTATATCACCTACTGTCTACATCTCCACCTTCTCAATCTTTGTTGCCATCACCAATCACCATCTCCTTTCATGATAGGTTGAGTGTCGATGTGGCCTCATGCACCCTCTTGAAGGGCCTCTTGCTCCTGTGGTAAAATAGGCTATTGCATTGGAAGTGCTTCTCTATCTTGATTTGGCATCTAGGTCATGAAGTCTCTCTATAGATGACGTGGTGCTTTGTGATGACTTGAGAATCTTTTTTCCTTTGCTTTAGGCTGTCGTTAGGTGGAAAACTATCGTGGCACCATGTCCAACTACAAAAGTCTTAGACAATTGCCATGATATGCTTGTGGAGGTTTCCATGATTATTTGTGTAATCTAGTTAATGTGCCTTCTAGCTTGCATGGGTTGAGGGTTGGTCACATTCATATAAGTTGGATGTCATTTCACCTTCATTGTCGACCACTATGGTTGGGGCCACACTCAAATCCCAATATGTTTGTGGTGGACTTGCTGCTCCTATCCCACCTCTAGCATCCCCACCTAATCCTCGACTGCCATTGTCAAAGCTATGCAAGAAGTTATGGTTCAAGAAGAGGTCAAACCTTCATTGCAAGGGGGCGACTGCTGCATTCATCGAGTTTCACTACTATAGAATTGATTTTAGAAGACAAACCCATTTCATTCATGGTAGCATTCACAAAGTGTAACGATCTTCTAAAATAGGTGATGATTTTTTAAGGCAGTCATTTCATTTAAGGAGACAGTAACGATCATGTTGTTGTCTCTAGTGCTTCTCGTAGTGCTGAGTTTTGTCGAGTCACATGTTGTTTGCTACTGTATGTAATTAACTCTTTGTGAACTTTATTGATGATCCTTATGAAGCTTGGTTTGCAAGGATCGTTTTGGTCCTGGTAAGCGTAAGCTTACTTAGGATTATGTGTTGTTGCTCTTCTTTCCTATGAAAAATATACTTAGACACGATCAAATTTTTTTTTTGAGAATTTTCCCTTTTCATTTTTTTAATCTGCACCACCTGTCAACACTATATAATAGATTGATGGAGAGCTAGGCGGTATGAACATAAGGCATGAACAGATGTTTGTATCAATATATATAATGGCCCCGTTTGAATCTCCCTGAAATTGAATTCTTTTTAATAATCATAATTTAGAAACATATTAATTAAGGTAATATGATTGTATATGGATTATAATTGTATATTATTATTCACTATACGGGAGACATACTTATTTGTTATATATTTCTATCGTAGGAGAGAGACTTTAAACAACATGTTATAAGTTGCAAATAGAAATATAGAATGGTGATCTATAGAATCAATTTTCATCTCTCACCCTATGAATTTGAGATAGGCTTAAATGTGAACTTAGGAAAGTGGTGGAATGTCAAATTTCAAGTCAAATAGCTTAATTTATTAAAATAAATTTCAATTCTTTCAAATGAAGGGATCCAAACGGCACTAAATGTTTATTTGCCTTACGGTAAACAGACAAATCGCATGCCTAGATCTTGGGTTCATTTTATATTGTTTCTTTTCCCAATGCTGATTAAACATGTCAGTACTTAGAAGTAAGATTTACACATTGCTTTATGTTTGCCCAATAAAAATACAAGTAGCATGCATAGATAAACCTGAACGAAACTTAATCCTGATCTAATTGCTTAATTACTTGAGAAGGCCCAAGAAATTCTGGCCCGATAGGCTCAGCTGGCAAGACCTTGGCAGCCTGTTCGCTTGACTTTTCAGCCAGCTTAAATCGAGGCAGAACAGTATTTTTCTCTCACAAGAAATCAGCGCATAATCCTACCAAACGAGCAGGCCGAATGAGCTCGGGTACAATCTCATGAGTGGCTATTGCATACCGCTAACGCATGGTTGACATCCTAAATTAAAGTATATTAAATTAGATTATGAAAAAATATCTCATAATGGATCTAGTTATATTAATTTGGTGTCACAAATATTGGTGCTAGCTCTTTTCTATAAATATTTGGTTATAAAATAGTTTGACTTAAGATAACTATTGAAATTAGTTTAATTTGGGATAGAGGGAGTATAAAATTATGAAAACAAATGGGTTATGCTATTACAAGGACTGAAGATGCAAGTTCTGTCCGCCGCACGCAAAAGACGTCAGAGTGCAGCTCAGCCATAACAGTAGCTATATTTGTTTCGAAGCAACGGCTCTAACAAAGTGCAGCTGTTTTTAGCTGGCACCTTTGCTATATACCGATCAGTGCGTGCGTGGCATACCTGGCCAAACCAAAGCATCCACGGAGTCCCAAGCGTGCACCCTTCGTTGTTGGGCGCGCACACACAAAACTTGAGCACTTTCTGTTCCACGAGCATACGCAACACGAAGAAAGTCTGAAACCAACAGGTTCGTGCTACAGTAATCCTGAGAGTTGAGACGTGCCATCCGGACAGAAATACTCATGTTAACAGCAGGTCGAATTCAGGCACCGGCCGGATAGATCCTGTGACTAGAAAATTTGTAGAGAGAGGACGAGCAGAAAGGATACATGGGATGGAATACATGAGAGCAACATTCAGCTAGACATGTTGAGAAATACATATGCGGACACGGACAGTTACCATTAGAGATACATATGCTGTACTTGACTTAACTTGCAACAAAGTTATATGAAAGGTCACTCAACCCTAGGGATGGAGCTGACAGGATGATACATTACCTTGTGGTTCAAAAGCAGTGTCGGTTTTTGTTCGATATGGTTGCACGAAGCACTGAAATCTGCGGAGGAAGTAACTGATCACCTCTAGCGCCCCTCTAGTGTCCCGACGCTCATATCACTTACATAGCTTTGTCCTGCTCCTGCTTCACCAGTTTCATAATGCGTCCTTGCAAAGTATACAGGCTCCCTAGGCTGCGGGAGCTCTATGCCCTCGTTATCGAGGCTCGAGACCACCCATGGCATAAGTGGACGAACATTTGGGTTGTCTTGCACCAACAGGAGTCCGATGTGGATACATCGTAGACTTTCGGCAACTGAAGAGCTCTCAACAATCGATGGATCAACCAAGTCCCGCATGTTTCCATCCTTCCATAATCTCCATGCCTGAGTCAATGATCACGTCAGGGTTTGCATTTGATATGGGTTAAGTTTTAACTTTTGAGAACCTGAAAAAATACTTACACAAGATATAAGGTTGGGTGATCCTGTGACTGAGCCTGTAGTGCTGACCTTTGAGCCACTCACAATCTCCAGAAGCATGACACCAAAGCTATAAACATCGGATTTGACAGAAATGATGCCTTCCAATACATATTCTGGTGCCATGTAACCACTTTTTGGAAGACGAGCACACATCATAATTTTAACTAATTAGTTCAGGAAAAATGGTTTGTTGATTAAAAATTACTTCAAGTACGAAATCACTCACAAAGTTCCAACGAATCGAATGGTACTTGACTCCTGTTCGTTGACACTGAAACTCCTGGCTACACCAAAGTCAGATATTTTGGGGTTCATTTCAGCATCCAACAACACATTGCCTGCTTTGAGATCTCTATGAATTACTGTCAATCTTGAATCTTGGTGGAGATAAAGAAGGCCTCTAGCTACACCTTTGATTATCATGAATCTTGTGGGCCAGTCAAGCAGTGATTTTCTTGCAGCATCTGTTAAAGGGTAGAATCAAATGAAGTTATTATCAGTGGTGCATTCTTCTTTCATCAAAGTTGAGCTTTTGCAAGAAGTGAACAGAACGTACTGAACAGGAAGAAATCCAAACTTTTGTTAGGAAGGTATTCGTAAATCAATAGTTTTTCATCTGCATGAATGCAGTGACCTAGAAGTTGAACTAAGTTTCTGTGCTGCAACCTGGCAATCAGAGCTACTTCATTTTTGAATTCTACTGCCCCTTGGCCAGAACCTTTACAAAGCCTTTTCACAGCGATTTCCGTATCTCCCAATGTCCCCTGAATAAATGAAAGGTTCTGGAGTGTTAGAAATTACATTACTTTCCAACCACCGAAGGTTACCAGCACAAGCCTTGCTTACCTTGTAAACAGTACCAAATCCTCCTTGTCCAAGTATGGCAGAATCAGAGAAATTATTTGTTGCCGTGGCAATTTCTCTGAAGCTATATAATGGCAATTCTACACTTTCACCAGCATCTTCATTACCCGTGCTCATACCTCTTGGCATCAGCCTATTCTGGATCTCTGTACTTCGTTGTTTTTCTGAAAGGAACACAGGGAATTTGATACAGTTTCTCCAGTTTGCAAGAACTAGTAAAGAAAGCAAATAAAAAGGGAAGAAAATATTTCTCTTGTCTACCTCTGAACCAGTAGATACAAATAATCCCTATGCATATGAATGCAAAGAAACTTGTCACAGCTGGCAGTGCAATTTCTAGGGTTTTGGTCTTTGTCATGTTACCTGCAAAAACTAATTCATGGAGAATCAACAAATTCTTTCCATTTCACAGACTATATGTCGAGTATTTCTCAAGGAACACTTCACAAATATAGATCCCTCTTCACTTTACCATCAAGAGTCCAAAAACGTATCTAGGAAGATAAACATACAATTAATAGAAATAAATCATACCGCTTGATTTGTTGATTCGAATATAGATGCTCTCCCCTCCTTGGCTATACTTCTCCATGTCAATCATCTTCCCAATCCATATCAAGCACCTTGTGTCATCGCCATTGATGCCTTTGGTGCTCATGTTGGCATGAGCGTATGCCACGCAGGAGCAGTTGCTCCAGCATTCAGCTGCACACTCATCAAAGCTTCTGTTCTGGAGGACGATGAAATGATCAGGGATCTTCATGTGTGGCAAGGTCAAGAAGCCATGTCCACCACATCTTAGCGCCATCTTCTGGCGACATCCCTGTGAAAATCTGCCACTGACCCATCCTTCATCATCATTTGGCACAAAACCATCAAGGCACTTGCACGTTGGGGCAGTTCCATTGTTGTCACAGTAACCATAAGGACCACAGTAACCATACTCATTGCACTTATGTTCAGGCTGTGTGTACAAGCTTGTCCATACTGACATGCTACTGTCCCAGCTTAGAATATTTACATTGCCTGAGTAATCTATCTTCATTCTAATCAGCAAAGACAAGATGTCAACCGGCATGCCGATGGACATGTATACCTCATCATCGGCGCCACGATGTACCACCATGTAAATGGTAGAATGAAGGTTGTCCATGTAGCTCCCAAGAAGGAAATAGCCAGTCCACACTGGGCTTCGACGGTGTGGTCTTGTGCCATTCCAGATGAACTGCTGCAGAATGCTGTTGGGATCTGCACCATAGGAGAAGACCCCAGGGGATGGGTCCTGCAGGCCATTCCAAGAAATGAGGTGTTGTATTGGATGCATCTTGTAACTGATCCTGAGTTTCATCCCAGGCAGAAGAGTATCAGATGGATGCTCGAAACTCTGCCATAGTGTGGTGCTGTTAACGTTGCCCAAGAGGATGAAGTTTCCGGTGTTTTCTAGTGTGGCTTCTGCAGAGACAGTGGTGGCAGGTGAAGAACTGATGGCAATGCTGTTGTTTGAATTCCAAAGGACATGGCCATTGGCATCAGACAGGACAAGGTTTGCGCTACTGTGCAAGGCGAGCATTGCAGACGAAAGATCAGTGATTGGTGCACCACGGTTGGCAACCCACACAACGGTGCGCTGCGGGATGTTGTTTTACCATATACCAAGGTAATGGTGTTTTATGGTGGATTTGGATGGGGAGAAGAAGCCCAGGGCGAAGGTGCCATCATCGGACACAAGAGTGTTACCTGGGGAGAGCGGCTTGCCAGGGACAAGGCTGTTGCGGGATGCACATAGATGCATCGAGCTGAATGAACATGAAAGAAACAAAAGGATGGCATAGATGGAAACAGAACGCATTGGCATTCTCAGCCTCCTAGGCAGTAAGCAGTTAGGCACCACGGAAAATGATCATGAAATCATGGAAGAGGGAGTATCAAAGGAATCTGAGGGTGAGGTTGCCTGGAGAAGTGGACTAAAAGGAGCAAAAGAGTGGTTGAGTTATCCCAAAATTAGAGGCCTAACAAGGTGCCAGTGTTTTTGCTGGAGACGCTACTAATCATGCTGCGTTACTTTTATTTATATTCATTTTTTCCCTCTAGATTCTAAGCTATTGGTTAGAAAAACATACAGAACACATGTTCCATAATAACAGAAAGAATCGACAATAGTCACACCTTGTAGAGGCCAATTGGAATTTATGTTATGAAAGTTATGAAATATTGGAAAGCCTACTTTATGTCTCTAAATTTTCTTCCTGGTGGTAATCTAGAAATTTCTAATAAAGGGGAAGAAACTTCTAGGAATCCAAATATGAAATATCCCTTCTCTAAACTTCAGATCGAGCAGTTCCTTTCAGAAATAGCTAATCCTCCTAACTAATAAACTCAAGCTTCCAAAACTACTATACATTTGCATCTTGAGAGTAAAAGCGAATGAGTACATGCATAGAGAACCACTAAGGTATTTGATAGTACAGCTAAACAAGTAAAAGTTAAAGTGGCCAAGGATTCAATGAAAGAAGCGATACAAGGAGAACTAAAGAATTGAAACTACAGGAAAGGAACTAGAGCTGACACAGCAGCCTCCGGCATGAACTCATTCAAGCCTTTTTATGCAGAGCTTCGTGTTCATTATCTGGCACATACCTACTGTAGCCGAGGTGCCAAGACAAGTAAGTCATCATGATATGAAACTAACTACCCGAATCAATTCCCACCACAAATCTAGAGCTGATGACAGGACATCATCATGTTGACCTACGTTGCCCCTTGTTTCAAGCTTTCAATGCGTGTATAGTTAGTAATCTGAATAGAAGTTTTCTTTTAGCAGAATTTAGATTTTACAGTCGAGAATATGTCCTTCCAGTCCACATGCTTCGGTTCGATGACTAAAGTAGTTTGAGCCCACTGAATCAGCACGTGGGCAGTTCGAAATGTAAATGGCACGGGGTTTTACTTGTGACATTCAATTTGGGGCCAAAAAGTGGATAACATATTAACCTTGTCAGGTCTAGAGAAATGAAACTACTAATAGTATATTATATATACATAAGAAGCATACCAGTTCCTACAGTTCATCAGAAATGACTGGTGAGAGACGAGGAGGCAAAACCTCAATGCCGTGATGTGCTCTAGTGTTCCTCAAGCTGCACCTGCAGAGAACCTCTGTGAGTGTTTCTTCCACAGGATTTAATCGAGCAGGATCGATACGTCGGTTCAGCTTTTTTATACCTCATTTCACCGAAAGAGAAAGGGGACAGGGAGGAAGAGCCGGGATTGCACCAGGGGAGGGAGAGGTGGCAGGGTTCAGGGGCGGCAGGGTGGTCGGCAGTCGGCGGCGGCGGAGGATGCGAGAGGTCACGAGCCTGGCCATGGCGGTGCTCTCCTGCTCTCGCAGGCGCACGAGGTACCTGGGCCGGCGTTTGCAGTTGGACCGTCCAGAGTGTTGGGCTCTACTACGCTCTAGCGATAAGGTGGGCGGAGCAACGCTTCGTGGGCCAGCGTTTGGGCTCTAGTGATAGGCTTGTACTATGGTGCTGTTTGTTTCGTCAATTTAAGCCCGTCATCGGTTCACAGGGTGAATGGGTCACATTGCTCGGCGTTTAGATGTATCAACTTGCAACCGATTGCAGCGTAAATCATTCCGGCCCAGTGCATCACCGTTGCTCCTCCCCTCCGAGCTATAATCGTTCCACTTCCTCCATAAACCAAACAGATGACATTAATGCTTGGTCTGCCACAGTTACCGGTGGGAGCAATTTCCATTGACGTTCCCATTCCATTAAATGAACCAAACAACACCTAAATGGTAGCAAAACTCTTTTTTTCTCTTTTAGTTTTGTACTAGCAAACGTGTCTGTGTGTTGCAACGGGAGAAAAAAAAATCAAATGTTAGTGAAAAACACAAACAAAAATGCTTGTTGCATATATTTCCATATTTTACTCGAGTCTCAAATCAGAGTAGTTCGTGATGGAGTCAATTGCTATTTATCTTTTCTCTATAATATATGTCATTATTTTTTCACTGCAAACCAAAAGAGTCAATGAATGACTCCATTGCTATTTTTTATTCTTATTTTATTTGTCTATGTGCTTCCATTGTTTTTTTCATATCTCTTCATGCACATCTTAGTGAAACAGGGAGATTTATCACTAAGTCCATAACTATTTCTTTTTCTTTACATATATATCTTTTTCTATTATATATGTGTTATCACGAGTCATGTCGGAATATGATGAAAAACAAATATTTTTAAAAACAAATCGGCTAGAAAATATAATATATTTATCTTCTGGCACGAGACATGTTGAATAGGATTCGTATGGAAAGTTAGTTGTTTTCGAGTTCGGATCACATACACAACGTAATAGGTTTTGGACTCGGACTCGGTATCATGCTAGACAAGAGCTAAGCACGAGTTCTATATATAAGTCCATACATATTCTATTATCCGGTAGTTAGAGGGAGATGGACCAAAAAAAATGGATGGACCAAAAAACGGCTGAAATTTTGCCTCTTTATTATTAGGTATAGATAAAAGGAAAAAATTGAAGTCTCCTACTAATTTAGAACAAAACTTACTAGAATAAGATCATACTCCCTCTGTATCGGATTTAGAAGTTATTTTGGACAAGATTTGGATCAAATATTTAGAATATAAATCATCAATAACTTTTAAGTTGTTGAGATTGCAAATGTGAAAATTATATAAATAGATTTATCTTGAAAAATACTTTCATAAAGTATTGTTGACACAAAAAGCGTCAGGATCTGCGAACACCTCGGGTTATTACCCGAATTCGATATCCAAAGGTGTGCCAGTCGATTTGACCAGTTAATCGACAAGGACGATAACTAGAACAAGATCTAAACAAGACAACGGCGATACGCCCGGATGTCAAGGCTCAGACTTGATCAGGGTAACTAGAGTAGAGCTGAACGAGACAACAGCGATGCGCCCGGATGTCAAGGCTCAGATTACTCCCACGCGGAACTTGTAAGGGTTTGACGGAGATCAAGGTGATGCAGCCCGTCGAAGCTTGAAGAACTCGTAAATAGACTAAGACTAATGCAATGAAAGGGTAAATTGCAGTAAAAGTAATAAGAGTAATAGATTTGTTTTTGATAGATTGTTTTGATTATTTTACACGTAGCCCTTGGGCACATATTTATACTCCCGCATGGAGAGTTGTACAAAGACACGACTCGTACCTTTCCTAAACAAAACTTTATTTTAAGGAAATAACTGACCCGCGTAGGAGTCGGACCCAAATAACAATATTATTTTTTCTAAACAGATACTTCTATTTTAAAGGAAACAAATGACTGGTACAAGAGTTAGACTCAAACTACTATAACAATACTGGTATAAAATCATCAGTTTCTTTATGTCTTTCCTTCGATGAAAACTTTCCATCGGCAGACTCCTTCAATCCGCAACTTCCTTCTTTCATCATTGGCAATCCCCTGCTGACATCAACCGCCACGTCACTCTGTGCCCATCAGCATCGTCACTCCACGCCCATCGGCATCGGCAATACCCGATCGGCAACCTTGCAGTTCTGGTGACTTGTCACCAATTAACCCCTATCGGCAAGAATCATCCAACTCTCATCGGCAACATCCTTATCGGCAATACCCTTATCGGCAACCACTTCTGTTGTTCAGCTTCTAATCTTAACCTGCCGATGCCGATAGAAAATAGCTACCGATCAACGCAAGTCTTAGCTCATTTGACACGTGCCGAAAAACGGTGTCAACACATGCCCCCCAATTTCGGAGTGTAGAATATTTTATGCGCCGAAATTCTCTCTACTATAACTGTTCCCTCCAAGACGACTGCACGACTTCCTCAATTATCGCGCGCAAAACCGCAATTTATTAACAAAATTCCGTGACTGCAGCATTAACAGTTATAAACCCAATCATATTTCCTCGATTGCCGCACATACCTATTGCATACCCTTCCACATTCCTGCTCAGTGCGAAGAAAACTCCAAAAATACCCCTGACCAGGCTTATAAAAATTACCATCATCCAATCTGTTCTTTACCCTGAGCCCACTTTCACTTTCACCCGCCCTCGTCTTCAACCTCAGCAGCGACTCCAGCGGCGATTCCGAAGAACAGTCCTGTGAACTCAAGCGGCGGCATCCTCTTCTAGCAAAATACGAACAGCACTAATGGCAATCCACTTCGACGTCCCCAAGGTAAATCTGTCCCCTTCTCACTTCACCTTCTGCAAGTTCCTTTTTCGTATCAATTTTTTAATCCTCTTTTCCCCTTTCTTTCTTTGATTTTTTCCGAAACCTAAAAACTGTACAACAAAGTAGTAATCCCAATTGAGCAGTCCAACTTCAACTGCCTAGGTCCAATGGACAATCCTGATCCCATCAATCTGATTAACGCGGAGGCCAACCGCATCCCTTTCAAATCCGAACGTTTTAGCCTAGGGTTATGGAAAGATGCCTTTTGTTCATGGCCTAGACCCACCAAGGGATGGAAGAACTGGTACCTCAGAGTAATCAGAACCCAACAAGTTTATTGGTCAGAGCGCAACCTGGACCAGTGCATTAGGCTCTCCATTGCCGATATGGAGAAGAATGAGAACATGATGATGGCGGCCTCTTACTTCTGGTCCGATACCATGAACTCCTTTTTATTTAGACATGGACCTGCCACCCCCACCCTTGCCGATGTACATATGCTTACCGGCTTAGATGTCTCCTCTGCCGATACCCCTGCCCTGTTCAATAGGAAGGCTGAATATAAGGTGAACACACGCAACATCGGCGGCTGGACTAGTTACATCCAGGAATACCAGAAGACTGGATCGGTAGGTCAGAGGGAGCACGCCACCTTCTTGAACATGTGGCTAGAAAAATTTATCTTCTGTGGCAAAACTGTCAGACCTACCACAATGTACCTCCCGGCAGCAGAACGCTTAGCCGATGGAACAAGACTCCCTCTCGGTCGATACCTCCTTGGATCGGTGTACCGTCTCCTACACCAAGTGTCCAAGAAACTTCTGTTGGGTGAGTCCATCGGTAACCTTGGGGGTCCTTGGTGGTTCGTAAATATGTGGTTGAATGCACATATGTACAAGGTCCTCCAATTTGACTTATTCACTCAGCAATTTCCGAGGATATATCGAAAAACTATGTATTTGGTGATGATGAATCGGCAACTCGTCCCCCACTCAACTTTGGAGAGGCCATCATAGTGCTGCCAAGAACCGATGCAAATGAAGACTAGTTCGGCAGATTCTTCCAAAAGCTCTACAACGGAATCCCTGCTGCAGAACGGCTTTGGTGGCCTTACATCGACGAGGATAACCGATTCCCTTTGCTGTTCAACCTTACCGATGGGAACGTGTCTCAGAATGAAGTAATCATGAAGGCCAGCATTGTTCCCCGAGCTATTCCAGTTAACATTTTCGGAACTGGGAAGAATGCTCCTCCGTCCTTCGAATTCTATTACCCATCGGTAGCAGCAAGACAACTAGCATTCGACCAACTACCGATCAAGCTCTGCTATGCCAAGGTAGTAAAACCAAGACAAATCATCTCCAGCGCCATGGACTGGAACAAGGTCGTCAATCTTCCTCCCGATGCCGATACATCGGACATCGACTTATCCTCCTGGGCACCAATGTCTTTTATCACGGAGGAATACAAGTTTTGGTGGCAAGAATGGAGAAATCAACTGTTCGCCAAGTCATCGTACTATTATCGGCATTTGATTGACGCCGATTCCGTCATTCCCAATGATGCAGTAAGTTTTTCTTCCAACGCATTTCTTATTACTTACTTCTATCATCAATATTTGACCTTCTTTTACCTAACAGGTTGATGACCCAATCCCCAAAATGAGCAGGAGTGGCAAGCCTTTCCGTCTTCGAGTGATGAGCCCAGTGTCAATTATTGGCAACAATGCTCCCACATTGGCTGCCTTCACCCCTCAGAGGACACCTAAGGTCACACTGAAGCCAAGGTCGACGCCTGCAACGACCAGTGCCACTCCATCGGCCGCCGCTGCCATCTTGGCGCGAGCTTTCGTAGTAAGTTTCATTTCCAGTTATACCGATCACAAACTGCTCATCGGCAATATTTACTTTATGTAACTTGCACCAAACATTCTTCAGGCAGCAAGGTCATCGACAGTTGCTCTAGGCGTGCAAACTTCTCCAACTCCTGCTGCCGATGCCCCCTAGGCTTCACCAAAACGGGCTGGTTCTCCCACTGCTGCATCAAAGAAGAAACGCCTGAGGCGAGCCACTCTAGCTACCGATGCACCAACAGCAGAGCCATCATCAGCTCCTATCCCTAATTATCCACTGGACGACGTCTCCGACCAGGAGGTAACACCGCCCGCTGCGACAGCGGAGGCAACATCGGCATCGGCACCTTCACTAGCCGAAATCCCCGATCAAAGAACGGCGTCACCACCACAGGGACCAGCCACCACAGCAGAAGCAACACCAGCAACAGCGCCACCAGCACCAACCACTCCTCTCATGGAGGTAAGTTCATCGGCAACCGCTGCCGATCTCCAAGATGAGGCCGTACCAGCCGACTTCCCAAGCCCCAGGCAAGAAATCCGCTTCAAGACGGTAAGCCGATTATCTAGACTTGCAGTATAAACTTATGATCGGCAAACTCTAATTTTCTCCTTTTCAGGCCCAAGACTCTCCCGACAGCTTGTTCTCTTTTGGCGTCAACCTCCCTGACGAAGATGAAAACCAAGAAGTCTCTGCTCCAGCAGATAGCTTATTCTCCTTCGCCGTCAATCTTCCCGATGAAGACGAAGACGAAGAAAGCTCTGCTCCAGCTTTATCGGCAGATGTCAAATTCAAACTTGAAACACTGCTCTCTTTGCTGCAACAAGACACATCTCTTCTCATCCAAGATTCAACTGCAGCAAAGACAACTTTCAAGGACATCCAAGGTCATTTATCTGCCGATACAGAAGAAATACTCTTCCAGGCGGCTTTCCTCGAGAGCAAGCAACTCCAATATCGAAGACTCTCCCGTCGCATAGCCGATAGGACTGCCCGATCGAAGCTCGAAGAAGAGATGCTTAAGTTCAAACAAGTTGCCGATGAGAAGCACAAAGACATCGGCCAAGTAGAAGCTTCTGGCGCCGATCTTGAGCAAGAGATCGTTCAACTATCGGCAAGGAAGGAAGAGCTGCTGACTGAACTGAAAAGGGTTGACGAAGCCCTGACTATAGCCAGCCAAAAGAAAGCTCAACTGCCCGATACCATCAAGGCTTTACGACAAGAAAGAGACGCGAACGCTCGACAAGCTATCGTGCTGAAGAAGAAAATCAAGCCGATCGAAGGGTCTGCCGATGATGATGCCAAGGAGATGGAAGAAATAGAGCAAATTCGCCTGTGTGCGATATCAGCTATCCAATCCTTGTTGTAATTTGCTACAATTCATCATATCGGCAAATGTAACAGTAACACTTGATTTTGCTATGTAATATGATGTCAGTATGCTTCTACCGATGTTTTATAACTTTCTCTTTCATCGGCATTCAAACGAGCACTCTATGCGTCTACCCAAATACTAGGGTAATATTTCTTCAAGTATTTACCGTTGATTGTTCTGGAGAATGCAACCCCTTCAAGAGTTTCTAAAATATAAGCATTGCCAGGAGCATACTGTTTTATCCGATAAGGACCTTCCCAATTAGGAGACCATTTTCCAAACTTAGGACTCTTAGTCCCAATCGGTAAAATCAATTTTCACACCAGATCACCATCGGCAAATTCCTTTACCTTTACTTTCTTGTCATACCATTTGACAACTCTTTTCTTGTTTTCTTCAATGCTGATTAGAGCCCTCAACCGATGACTTGCTAAGTCTTCCAACTCATCCTTCATAAGAGTACCATACTCATCGGCTGTCAATTGATCCTGAGAAAACAATCGCCTAGAACTAGTTTTAATTTCCCAAGGCAGGACAACATCGTGTCCATAGACTAACTGATATGGCGAAACTTTGGTTGTACCATGACAAGCCATCCGATACGACCATAGGGCTTTATTAAACACTACATGCCACCTTCTAGGGTTCTCTTCAATTTTGCGTTTGATAAGTTTAATAACTCCTTTATTAGTCGCTTCAGCCTGACCGTTAGCTTGGGCATAATAAGGAGAAGAATTCAATACCTTGAACCCCATACTAGCAGCAAATTCATCAAACTCTCCCGATGTGAACATGGTTCCTTGATCGATAGTAATAGTTTGAGGAATACCATATCGGTAAACAATATGTTCTTTTACAAAATCCACCATGTTTGCCGATGTCACCTTCTTCAAAGGAATCGCCTCCACCCATTTCGTGAAGTAATCGGTAGCAACAAGTATAAACTTATGCCCCTTGCTTGACGGTGGATAAATCTGGCCGATGAGATCAATAGCCCATCCTCTAAACGGCCAAGGCTTGATTATAGGATTCATTGCCGATGCAGGTGCCCTCTGGACATTACCAAACTTCTGATAATCCTGGCACCCTTTAAAATAGTTGAAGCAATCTTCAAGAATTGTCGGCCAATAATATCCATTCTGTCTGATCATCCACTTCATCTTGAATGCCGATTGATGCGCTCCACACACACCTTCGTGGATTTCACCCATTAATTCTTTTGATTCCTCTTTACCAAGGCATCTGAGCAAAACTCCATCAATCGTCTGATAATACAATTCATTGTCAAGGAGCACATACTTAGTAGCCTGGAACCTTAGACGTCTTTCAACCTTTTTAGACGGATCTCTTAAGTAATCGGCAATTTCTTTCCCCCAGTCATCGGCAACCGTTACCGATGTCATGACTTCTTGAATCGGCTGATATCCTGAAGCATGCTGTGCTAACCGATTGGCCTCTTCATTATGCAACCTAGGAATGTGCTCAAGGCGGTACTCTTTGAATTCTCTCAATAACCGTAAACACTTCTCATGATGTGCAATTAACACTTCACTTCGGCATTCATATACCCCGATCAATTGTTTGATCACCAACATAGAATCACCAAAGATTTCAACGGCATCGACACGCACTTCTCTGAGTAATTCCAACCCTTTTATTAAAGTCTGGTACTTAGCCTGATTGTTTGTTGATGTAGCAACAATCGGCAACGAAATTTCATATTTCCGTCCTCGGGGTGAAATTAAGAGAACACCGATGCCTGCTCCTTCTTTGCACGTAGATCCATCAAAGAATAAAGTCCAAGGAGCAATCTCTACAGAGCTTACCACATTGCAATGCTGAGTAACAAAATCGGCCATCACTTGTCCTTTAATTGCCTTAGCCGATTCATACCTTAAATCAAATACTGAAAGTGCCAGAATCCATTTGCCGATTCTCCCACTTAATATCGGCATCGACAGCATATACTTAACCACGTCATCTTTGCAGATAACAGTGCATTCGGCCGACAATAAATAATGCCTCAATTTTATGCAAGAGAAATATAAACATAAACACAATTTCTCTATGGCCGAATACCTGGTTTCAGCATCCACTAACCTTCTACTCAAATAGTATATTACACGTTCTTTCCCTTCAAATTCTTGAATTAAGGCTAATCCGATAACACCGTCAGCGGCAGACAAATACAACCTGAAAGACTTCCCGTGTTGAGGTGGAACCAAGACTGGAGGGTTTACCAAATATTTTTTGATCTCCTCCAAGGCTAACCGCTGTTTATCTTTCCACGTAAACTCTTGATCGGCTTTCAGTTTCAACAATGGACTAAAAGATTTAATCTTACCAGATAAGTTGAATATAAATCTTCTAATGAAGTTAATCTTGCCGATCAAGGATTGCAGCTCAGTCTTGTTTGTAGGAGCAACCACCTTATTAATTGCATCAATAGATTTTCTGCCGATCTCGATGCCTCTCTGATGCACCATAAAACCCAGAAATTGACCTGCCGATACACCAAATGCACACTTGTTAGGATTCATCTTCAACCCATGCTCCCTCGTGCACTCCAGGATTTTATGCAAATCAGCAAGATGCTTTTCAAAACTTCCGGATTTAACCACCACATCATCAATATAGATTTCGACTATCGTGCCGATGTACTTATGAAAGATGAAATTCATTGCTCTTTGATAAGTAGCACCGGCGTTTTTCAAACCGAAAGTCATTACGACCCACTCGAACAAACCGACGTGACTTAGACATCTGAAGGCAGTTTTGGATATGTCTTCTTCAGCCATGAATATCTGATTATATCCAGCATTACCATCCATGAAGCTAATGATTTGATGTCCAGCAGCAGCATCAATCAGCAGATCGGCAACAGGCATCGGGTAACCATCCATCGGCGTGGCCTTGTTGAGATTCCTGAAATCAATACAAACACGAAGTTTTCCATTTTTCTTATACACAGGAACCACATTAGAAATCCATTCAGCATATCGGCATTGCCGAATAAATCCAGCTTCGATTAACTTTGTAATCTCAGCCTTAATGTCAGGTAGAATGGTAGGATTGCATCGGCGCGCAGGTTGCCGATGTGGTTGGAAACCAGACTTAATAGGTAACCGATGTTCGACTATCGATCGGTCTAAACCAGGCATCTCTGTATAATCCCAAGAAAAACAATCTTTGTATTCCTTTAATAAATCGGTTAACTGCTGTTTACATTGGGAATCTAACTTAGCACTAATAAATGTAGGCCTATGTTTACTACCATCGCCGATGTCTATCTCTATTAAATCATCGGCGGATGTGAAGCCCTGTCCCAGTTTTCCATCATCAGCGAATCGATCCATTAAAACTCTTCAGGACCGACTGCTTGGATCGGTGTAATACGGTAATCGGCAACTTTAAGGAACTCTGTGTCCCAAGCTTCACCGATATGCATCTGGTCTGCTCATAAGTTCCCGATTCTGTTGACGCAACGACCGATGGGGCTTCACTTCGGACGACTTCAATCTTGTCTCCGACCCACTGCACAAGGCTTTGATGCATGGTGGAAGGAATACAGCAATTGACATGGATCCAATCCCTTCCTAGGAGCAAGTTGTAGGTACCTTTGCCACTGATTACAAAAAATGTCGTCGGCAAAGTTTTGCTGCCGATGGTCAGTTCAACGCATACGGCTCCCATGGCTGGCGACACATTGCCTTCAAAATCTTTGAGCTTCATGTCCGTCTTGACTAACTCTTGGTCGGCTTTTCCAAGCTTTCTGAACATGACATATGGCATTATGTTTATCAATGCCCCACCATCCACCAGCATCTTGGTTATAGGCTGTCCATCCACTTTTCCTTTAACGAACAAAGCTCTTAGATGCTACCTTTCATCATCGACAGGTTTCTCAAAGACAGCTGCCATAGGATCCAACACCAATTGTGCCATTTCAGCAGTTTCTTCATCATCGCTGATAGGCACCATGAACTCCATCGGCAATATGACGACCATATTGATTTCTGCCGATGGATCCCTATCCTTGCGCTTTGGCCTCCACCGCTTTTCCCTTGAAGGATCTTCATTGTCATACAAGTCATTTCGGCGTTCGTGCTGAATTCTCCTTTTCTGAGTTTTTGTTAGACCCTTAGGGCACCACTGAGGAAGCTTGGTTTTCCAGACAGGCTGGTGCTACCTCTCATTGTTTGCATCGGCACCACTCCTCATGTTTGGATCTCTAGAGAATATTTCTTCATCAGGCACTCTTGCATTGGCCATCTCCTCCAACTCCTCTTGATCAACACGCCTGCCAAGCCTGTTATGTGCGCTGAGCTTGCCCCCCAGTCGGTCGTGTGCCGATTTCTTCTCTCTGAGCGGCCTAGCATACCTGGATATCCGATCGTCAAAACAAGGTTTCTTACCTGACCGATTGGCAATGTAATATCCATTGCATTCGGGGCAATTATCGGCAGTAGGTAGCTTGATGCCTTCTTCCCAACAGTGAACGAAGAAGGGACACTTCCAGTGGTCCTTATGCCGAAACCACTCTTGATGCTCTTCTTCTTCCTGCCGATATCGCTCCTTTTGCGATTGCCGATATTCTTGCCTTGGCCGCTTGGGCATGATTATAACACTAGGAGCCCTCTTGGCACTGCTATTTTCATCGGCAACTCTCTTGCCCTTTCTGCCATCGGCAAACCTCCTCTCGTCGCGCTCAGCTACTTGATGGCTAGGATCTACCGGCGCATTCTTCCTGGCAGCTTCCGACGTCAACACTTTAGTTTTTCCACTAGTTTCCACCATATTATTTGGAAACGGGTGCTGATCAATCTTCATCGGTTTCTAGACTTTAGAATTTTCAAATTTGATTCGTCCGGATTCACTCTCTGACTACAACTGCTGCCTGAATACTTTGCAGTCATTGGTACTGTGCGAAGTTGCATTGTGCCACTTGCAGTACCTGATCTTCCTGAGCTCTTCGGCCGATGGAATTACTTGGATAGGCGCCAACTTGATTCGCCCCTCTTGAAGTAACAAGTCAAACATCCTATCGGCCTTGGTGATGTCAAAGGTGAACCTTTCAGCCTCTTTCTGGCCAAATGAACAAGACACAGATTTCTTATCCTTCACCCATTCGGCAGCACCGATGCTTAGCTCTTCATCTGACCCAGAATCCTCTTCTTGCCCAATGAAGGTCACCTTCTTATTCCAAGTCTTCCTGGGTTCAAAGGTCTTGACATCTTGATCGGCAATTCTCTGCACAAGATGGCTTAAACTTTCAAACTCCTGAGACGCATATTTATCTTTGATATGCGGCAGCAATCCTTGGAAGGCCAAATCTGTCAGTTGCCGATCATCAAGCACCAAGCTGTAGCACTTGTTCTTTGTGTCCCGCAGCCTCTGGACAAAGCTCTCCACCTATTCGTCATTGCGTTGTCTCAGCTTGACCAAATCGGTAATCTTCTTCTCATGTATGCCAGCGAAGAAGTACTTGTGAAACTGCCTTTCTAGATCGGCCCATGTAATTACTGAATTTGGAGGCAATGATATGAACCATGTAAATGCCGATCCAGACAATGATGATGAGAACAATCTCACCCTCAGTTCCTCTCTGCTGGCAGCTTCTCCACACTGAATAATGAAGCGGTTGATATGCTCCATCGTTGACGTGTCATCTTGGCCAGAGAACTTAGTAAAATCCGGCACCTTGTACCGATTTGGGAGAGGAATCAAATCATAAGATGGAGGATACGGTGTCCGATAAGAATATGTATTAACTTTAGGTTTAATGCCGAATTGCTCTTGCATCACTTCGGCGATCTTATCGGTCCAATACGCATCCTGCTCTTGCCGACTCATTGGCTGGTTGTTGACTGGTGGAGCCGGCTGATGCGCTGCTTCAGGTCTTGGTAGAATATAGCTTGGAATAGTTGGCATAGGCGCAGCACCAGTCATCTGGACGTTATGCATCGGCTGACTTACCGATGGGCAATTTTGCACATTCACTGGATTATATTGAGGCATTGTATTCATCGGTTGCTGTACCGATGGTCCACTCTGAGTGATTACTGGACTTTCATACTGATACATTAGCGCGCCAGGCTGTTGAACCGACGGTTGACTAGTCCATCCAGGATTATAAATCATCAGCATGTGACTTACCGATGGCTGATAGCTAACTGGCACTTGCTGTTCCTGCACCTTAGAGTAATCAACAAATTGGTTACCTTGGTGTGCCATTACCCTAGCCTGAGGATTTACCAGCATAGGTTGGCTTCCAGTTGCTATAGTATGTTGCATCGGCACAGAGTTTGTCGATGGTGGCATCAGAGGTATCTTAGGAATCACTTGGAAATCTTCTGATGACACTTGTACACTTGGAGAGGACGTAGAGTAATGCATTACAGGGATCACCGCCCGTGATTGCATTGCCGATGTCATGGAGCCCTTCCAAGCTGAACTGTCTCCCTGCACCAGATTAGAACCAGCAGATGGATTTGAAGGCATACCGTAACCCCACCAGTTGGCAGGAGCTGGATGATTCTGGGTAGCAGGCCCTGACATTGCCGACGCCACTAGATCTGCACTAAGCTTGGTGACGCCTTCAGGACTTGGTCTTGGTGGTGTAGCCACATCGGCAGACGGATCCACGGGAGTGGAAGACGCCATTGGGGTTGCCGATGGGTTTATAGATGCCGATCCAGGTTGGTGATATGCTGGACCAACATATTGAGGTGCATGTCCTTCTTTGAATGATTACATGACAGCATTGTAGACAGTATTGGACATCACGCTGGAGTGGCTAATTAATGCTTGATTTAAAGCAGAATTAACCATCTCTTGTAACTTATCAGGATTGGCATCATACGTGACCTGCCGTGGCAACGGCGGATCTTGCTTCTGGATGGCTTCGCCGCTCCTGCTTAGGCTGAAGGACTTCATATACAATTGCTTGTACTCCTCCATAGCCCGCTCCATAGCTAGCCTCTGATCATCTTTTAGATCGGCCTCGGAGACTTCAATGACGTTCCTCTGGTTAACGTCGGAGTTATCACCCATGATAGATGTATAATTGGTCCCACAGGGTGTGCCAAAAGAGGTGTTGACACAAAAAGCGTCAGGATCTGCGAACACCTCGGTTATTACCCGAATTCGATATCCAAAGGTGTGCCAGTCGATTTGACCAGTTAATCGACAAGGACGATAACTAGAACAAGATCTAAACAAGACAACGGCGATACGCACGGATGTCAAGGCTCAGACTTGATCATGGTAACTAGAGTAGAGCTAAACGAGACAACAGCGATGCGCCCGGATATCAAGGCTCAGATTACTCCCACGCGGAACTTGTAAGGGTTTGATGGAGATCAAGGTGATGCAGCCCGTCGAAGCTTGAAGAACTCGTAAATAGACTAAGACTAATGCAATGAAAGGGTAAATTGCAGTAAAAGTAATAAGAGTAATAGATTTGTTTTTGATAGATTGTTTTGATTATTTTACACGCAGCCCTTGGGCACATATTTATACTCCCGCATGGAGAGTTGTACAAAGACACGACTCGTACCTTTCCTAAACAAAACTTTATTTTAAGGAAATAACTGACCCGCGTAGGAGTCGGACCCAAATAACAATATTATTTTCCTAAACAGATACTTCTATTTTAAAGGAAAACAAATGACTCGTACAAGAGTCAGACTCAAACTACTATAATACTATAACAATACTGGTATAAAAATCATCAGTTTCTTTATGTCTTTCCTTCGATGAAAACTTTCCATCGGCAGACTCCTTCAATCCGCAACTTCCTTCTTTCATCATTGGCAATCCCCTGCTGACATCAACCGCCACGTCACTCTGTGCCCATCAGCATCGTCACTCCACGCCCATCGGCATCGGCAGTACCCGATCGGCAACCTTGCAGTTCTGGTGACTTGTCACCAATTAACCCCTATCGGCAAGAATCGCCCAACTCTCATCGGCAACATCCTTATCGGCAATACCCTTATCGGCAACCACTTCTGTTGTTCAGCTTCTAATCTTAACCTGCCGATGCCGATAGAAAATAGCTACCGATCAACGCAAGTCTTAGCTCATTTGACACTCGCCGAAAAACGGTGTCAACAAGTATACATATATCATTATTCCATAAATATTTTTATAAAAACAAGAGATAAGTTGTGTTTAGGAGACCGTGTCACTGTCCTGAACGACTTCTACATTTGATACAGAGGAAATATTATATAAAAGAAAACATTTCTAAGGTCCTGTCAAATGTCAGGCTACAAATTATTTCTTGCTTCTGAGTTAATTTTTAAATTAGGGATTGTTTGGAACGTGAGATGTTTTTCTTGTTTCTATATTTTTTCTGTGAAAATAAAATGATTCCTATAAAATTCATTTGCTCCAAATATGCCCTTATCAATTGTATTATGTGATATCCAATGCAGGTATATGGATGCTTCCTTGGATTAATTCCCCACATATAGGGATGGCGATGAGAACTAAAGTTCCTCCGTGTTCTTTTGCTGATGTTCGTGGGGTATTTCCTCCCTACGGGGGAGACATTCCCCATCAGAGAATTATGTACTTTTTTAGAAATATAAATTTATTCAGGCCTTTGAAAGAGTTTTGCATACAACCATTCTCCATTAGCACCTCTAAAAAAGGTGACATCTATCCAAGGCCCTAGTGATGTACATGACGTCAGGTTGCACATAGGTGGAACAAATTGAATCCTTGGAGTCTTCCATCATTAGCATGACAAGCAACTATTTACTTTCCGGTTTGATCTTCCCATTTGTATTTTCCTATTTTTCATTTAGTAATATTACCATGCTTGGTTTGACAAGTGGTATTATTATATCCTTGGCCTGTGGTAGATTTTGCCATCCCACAATTCAATGGGTATTGTTTGTCATCACACAATTTAGTAATTTACATTACATCATTATATATCAGCACAAAGGCAACGTGAGGATGCCAGGCTTTTGTGGTATACGGTGCACATGATCCCATCCTAACAACAAAAAATGAAAAGAAAAACCACACCCGCCCTACCTGTGCAGATAATTATTACTATCAAAATCGTAACACAAAGTTTCAACGGGTGTCTGTTCGTTTGTTCTATTCAACCAGATTTAATCCGTATAAACCAACTGTGAAACAGTGTTTTTCTCTTACAATAAATCAATCGTATAAATTAGCACAAGCCAAAATAATACCAGCCGACCAGAGGGGGTAGTCCTGTGATCCAACACCGTGGTCTTATTATTGCAAGTTCAGACAGATATGCATATATGTAACACTATAAGATAGGAAGACGCGAACTTGCTTATTTTCTGGGAAATCTAAATGCATGCTGAGGTATCAGCAGCTAAATTTTAGCAGCTTATTACTGGTACATTTACGATCGATGGAGCGAGATCCAAATGAACAGAACCAAACGTATATATATATCATATAAACGACGACGATTTGGCCGGACGCGTTTGTGTTGCCATATGACAAACGACAAACGACAAACAAAAGCAGAGAGGTGACGACGACTCTGTCTGTCTGATGAATGATGACATATCTACACGGTCATCTCCGAAGTCGAGACGAGAATGCCATCGCTGTCGGCATAGAGCCAGTCGCCTTCGCAGACTCTGATTCCTGCAATGGTCACGGGGACGTGCTTCTCACCATTGCCCTTCTTGCCTGGCTTCACAGGGTAGGAGCCGAGAGCTCGGACGCCAATATCGCAGAGGTTGACATCGTCGACGTCCCTGATGCAGCCGTACACCACTACCCCGGCCCACCCGTTGCTCTCCGCCCTCTTGGCTAGCACGCCGCCGATGATGGCGCTCCGCAGGCTCCCGCAGCCGTCGATCACCATGACGCTGCCATGGCCTTTCTGCGCGACGAGCTCGCGCACCAGGACGTTGTCCTCGAAGCACTTCACCGTCACCACAGGGCCACAGAAAGCCTTCTTCCTTCCGTAGATCTGGAAGACGGGTGGGAGAGGACGAAGCTCACCGTTTGTGAGCAATTCAGAATTGGCGTCGCATATATCCGCAATGGCCAGTGGCGCTGACGAACCCATAGCTAGCAGTTGATTCGCTCGTAGTAGCTTGATCCGGTCCTGCTTCGTGTTAAGAGGAAGAATGGAATGTTATCATCAGTGACGACAGTGAGCGAAACAAAATCAAGGCTGCTGAATATATGCAGAGAATTAACATTTTTCAAACAGCAAGAACATTATTGTTCATCATGTCTATGTATATATACCACCAAGCAAAGAAAGACCAAGAAAACAAAACAAAAGATTTACTAGTACAAGGCAATAAGGCAGTGCAAAAAATAATTTGCATATCCAACTAGATTCGATATACGCAGTATAGTGTATCTCTTTTAGCATGCACAAAGCAATAATAAGGCAGTGCAAAAGAACTATATAAGCATGTTGCCATATCTCTTCAAGCGAGATTCGGCCGGCCTGTGCAACTATACAACTTATATATAAGACTATATATGTATCTACCTCTAGTTTAGATTTGCTTTGCAAAGGTGAGGGATTATATGGCTCTGGCTCGCCAACGACCCGGAATCTATCGGATGCTCACTTGACGATCTTAAACACACAGACATGTGTATATATAGAGGATTTGCTCCTGAGGAGAGAATATCTCCAGCATGTCTGTCCCACAAAACTTGACACCTTACCATTAAAAATTTCTCCGAGCCTAAAAATTGCCATTAAGCCCATTAAACATCCATTAGCCAACTCTTTTCGCTTAAACTACTTTCAGCTTGTTTTATCTTTTTTCTCTTTCACGGAGCACTATTCGATCAATCAGAATCAACCGGCTTTTGTAGTCTCAAAAATCCTAGAACATTGAGAAGAGCAGTTATAACTAGATTTGATTATTGGCCATCCAACCCAAGCAGTGGATCGGGTGAGGTCATGCCATAAATTTTTATCCATGATGACCATGATCTAACATATGATAACCACAAAAGAATTTGAGAAACAGCCCTCACCTAACCCTGTGGTCTAAGAGCATCTTAAGAGTCTTTCTAAATTTCACTCTCTAAATCATTATTTGGAGAGTTATTTGCATAAAAATCATTTCTATATCTTTCCACCCTCTAACAGTTTTTCTATATCTCTTGTGCAGTCTAGAAAGTCAATCTCGTCTTTTATATTTAGCTAGCGAAAAATTCAGAATAGAAGACTATATTTGGATAATCATTTAAAGAAGTTGTTTGAAGTATAGTTTTCATCAAAATATGTATTTCTAACATTTAGAAAGGATATAGAGAACATCTTGAAGATGCTCTAACGTGCCCACTGCTCCAAGGTCCCAAGCCAAAAATTTAGATCCAATGTTTTTCACGGTCCCCCTGTCTATTCGGCTGCTTGTAAAAGCAGTTGTTGGCTTTCAGTACAGTGATATATGACACAACTGCTGAAAACCTGCAACTGCAGCAGCCGGTCCTAGGCCTTGTTTAGATCCAAAAGAATTTGAAATTTTGATACTGTAGCACTTTCGTTTGTATGTGGTAATTATTGTCTAATCATAGAGTAACTAGACTCAAAAGATTTGTCTCATAAATTACAGATGAAATATGTAATTAGTTATATTTTTATCTATATTTAATACTACATACATGCGTTCAAAGATTCAATAAAGGTTCGATGTGACAGAAAATTTGAAATTTTGAAGGGAACTAAACAGGACCTAGGCCTTATTACTGCATCGTGTTTGCGCTCAGCTGGTCTAGTAAAGATTGTAAGAGATTCCATGCTTTTCGGTCTTACGGCTTGCACTTTCCTGCTTGTCCAGCTAGTCTAGCTAGCAAGAGATTCCCTGTCCAAGGTGATTTGGTTTCATGCTAATATATACAACTTCCGGCATGTATTAATAAGAAGAGAATTATCCTACGGATGGATCTCTAGTCTAGTGGTCAGAGTAGCATCCAAGGTCTGAGTTTGAATTTGAATACTACCGCGTGTGGGGGGTGATGTGGCGTTGGATCAGGGTATCCACTTGAACCGACAGAGAAGAAGGTATTCGGACGTGTATGATGTGCTTCATGTCAAAATTCAAGATCTAAAACGAAATTTCAAATTGGATTATAAGAAACAGAAGTTGGATATATGTGCATTTCCAAAAGGTGTTTTCGTTGAGTTCTGAGACAATGTTCATGTACGTACTATATATTTTAGTGTGAAGTATACTTTTCAACCTTCAACTTGTATTGAAGTTCGATTTTTAATCTTTAACTACGAAATCGGGTAACAGGCACCCTTTAACTGTTAAAACCAGATAAATTTGATCCTAGGTTTGGTTTTAAAAATGGTTTTCTATTTTAGGAAGATCTTGAAATTTTATATTATTATTATTTTGAATATCTTAACATTCTCAAATGACAAAACTCAAAGCTATAAAGTTGTAGATCTCACAACTTTGATATAAACAATATCTTTATTTGACTTCATACAAAAAATATATTATTTTTCTAATGTGGCAAGCGCTAATATGTGATTATACGCTGCTAAAATTTTATATTATTGTTTTGACCATCTTAACATGCTCAAATGAAAAACCTTAAAACTAGAAAATTATACATCTCATCGGAATCTGCAATTTTCTTATAAATTTATTCTTCATCCAACATCATATTAAAGAGTTATGATTTTTTTGAATGTTGAGTCTTGTTACACGACAAAACAATATTTTAGCTTGACTAAACTCAACTTTTGAAAAATCATAACTCTTCAATACGATGTGGATTTTTATATAAAATTTTTATATCTTGATAAGTCTTACAACTTTAGTTTTAATTTTTTATTTGAGGATATTAAGATGCACAAAAAATAATAAAGTGCATTCTTTATGATTTTTTTGTGCAGTCTAGCAAGAGATTATGATTTGTTGAGGATATTAAGATGCTCAGTTTGCTACATTTGGAAAATAGTATATTCTTTGTATGGAGTCAAATGAAAATACTTTTTATACTAAAGTTGTAGCTTAATAAAATCTACAACTTTATAGTTTTGAGTTTTTTTATTTAAGAATAAATAAGATGTTAAAAAATAATATAAAACTTCAACACCTTTCTAAAATAGAAAACTGCATTTAAAACCAAACCAAGGACCAAATTTATCTGGTTTTGACAGTTGAAGGATGTTGGTTACCTAGTTTTGTAGTTGAAGGTTAAAAATTGAACTTCAGTAAAAATTAGAGGTTGAAAAGTATATTTTATCCTATATTTTATTCATTCGAAACCCAATCTGTATACAATAGGCTTTCCGGCTTTTTAAAATTGGCTACTCCCCCGTCCTAGAAAAAGAGTCTGCTATGAGAATCATGCGGGTCAAATTTTCTCAACTTTGACTAGAGTTTTACAAAATATGTACAATATTTATATCTCCAAATAAGTTTATTATGAAAGTATATTCAAAAATCTACCTAATGATACTAAATATATGCTATAAATATTAATATTTTGTAAAATATAGTTGATCAAAGTTGAATTCTGTTGACTTTTTGGGAAGCGAGAACGACTCTTTTTATTGGGACGGATAAAGTACATTTTACTGGAGGCCCTAATTTATTGGCAGGATAAGTTGGTTGCATGTCGCTATCGCACAGGGTGTCCAATAAATAAACTGTCGTGTCATCCTTTCATCCTTTCATCGACTAAACTTACTCTGTTAGTCCAATAATAAATTAATTCCTAAGATTTATACCACTCAAACATTTTTTTTAACTTTGGAAAACTTTATAGAAAAAATAAAAATATCTATGATATAAAATGAACTCCATATAAAAATAAATTCTACAGTAAATCTAATGATATTAGTTTAATACCATAAATCTTAACATTTTTTCTAGAAATTTAGTCAAAGTTCAAAAATTTAATTTGAGATAACTCCAAAAATCTATTTATTCAAAGATAGAGAGAGTGTTTTTATAACAATTACCCCCTCCATTCCAAAGTACATATCATTCTCAGAATATTAGAAAGTCAAGGATCTTAAATTTGACTAAAATTATAGAAAAAACAAGAACATTTATAATATCAAATAGGTATATCATAAAAATATAATAAAAAATCTAATGATACTTAGTTGATATCATAAATTTATTTACCGCGCAGACTTTGAACGGCGCAGACAGAGGCCGCGATGGACGCTGACGTCAGCACGTCCCATCGTCCGACGCTCACGAACAGAGCACAGGAACGCGAAATCCTCGATTTTCTTCACCAAAACTTTCCAAAACCGAACCAAATGATCACCAACTGCAACCAAACTTTATAGGCATGATCCTAGTGCAGTTGGGGAGCTATCCCGAAGAAATTGTTGACACCGCTTTTTGTACGGGTCAATATTAGACCAAGTGCATTGATCGGCAAGAGGGTAATAGTTGTTCCTCATCGGCATGAAGATGTTGCCAGTCAAATTACCGATCGCTGATGATGAATTTGATTGAAGAAGCGTCAAGGGAGAAAGAAGATATGTTTGCCGATGGATACGAGTTGATGTGGCTGACGTCAGCAGGAAGTTGCCAATGGCAATAGAAGGAAGTTGCGGATTGAAGGAATCTGCCGATGGAAAGTTTCATCGTAAGGAAAACGGATAAGCAAACTGGTGAATTTTAGTTTGAGTTCGACTCTTGCACGAGTCGTTTTATTTCCTTAAAAATAGGAGTTCTGTTTATGTATGAGTCGTGTCTGTTTATAACTCATTTTACCGGAGTATAAATATGTACCCAGGGGCGGTGTAAAAACGACAATCAATCAAATACAAATCTATTACTTTTATCTACTTTTCCAGCATCTACTTTTCTCGCATTAGTTCTAGTTTACCTACGAGTTCTTACGACGTCTCGACGGGTTGCATCTACACGACCTCCGTCGCCTTCGCAAGTTTCGTGTTTTGATCAAGTTGAGATTTGACGTCCGGGCGTATCGCTGTCGTCTCGTTCATCGTTGTTCTAGTTATCGTCCTTGTCGATTAACTGGTCAAATCGACTGGCACACCTTGGAAATCGAGTTCGGGTATAAGCCCGAGGTGTTCGCAGATCCGACGCTTTTTGTGTCAACACCTCTCTTGGCACACCCGGTGGGACCCTAGATACATCTCTTGATCACGATCATGGGTGATTCTACTGACGTCCATCCAAGGAACGTCATTGAAGTCTCCGAAGCAGATCTGAAGGATAATCAGAAGCAAGCTATGGAGGAGTACAAGTAGCTATATCTGAAATCCTTCAGCCTAAACAGGAGCGGCGACGCAGTCCAGAAGCAAGATCCGCCATTGCCTCGGCAGGTCACTTTCGATGCCAATCCTGGTAAGTTACAAGATATGGTTAATCCTACGTTAAATCAGGTGCTGATTAGCCATTCTAATGTGTTGTCCAATACTGTGTACAATGTTGTTATACAATCTTTCAAAGAAGGGCAAGCACCCACATTATGCTGGTCCAGCATATCATCAACCTGGATCGGCATCTACTACGACTCCATCGGCGGCTCTAGCGGCATCTACCCAATCTGCAAAGCCGTCTGCCGGTGAAGTTATTCCACCAAGGTCAAGCCCTGCGAGCATTGTTCAATTAAATACAGATTCAGTAGCATCGGGGATGTCAGGACCTGTGATTCAGAGTCAACCAAATCCTACTAGTTGGTGGGGATACGGTATGCCTCCAGATCCATCTGCCGACGCTAATCTGATCCAATGTAACAATGCAGCGGGAAAGGTCCCTATGGAATCAGCAATATCGGCACAGCTGATAAACCCAATGGCACGTTGTGCTATGTCTTCTCCAAATGTGCAGTTGCCATCAGGAAATCTTCAGATGGTGATACCTAAAGTGTCGTATGGGCAACCATCAATAAATTCTTTGTCGATGCAGCAAGACATGACAGTTGTGAACCATCCCATGATGATGGAAAATCCTCAGGCTGGGATGTCAGTACACCAAGGAGGTCAATTTGTTGATTATTCCAAAGTGCAGGAGCAGCAGGCGCCGGGTAACTATCAATTATCGGCGAATCACATGCCGATGATTTATAATCCTGTATGGACCAGTTCAATTCAACAACAGATGGTGCAACCTGGACACCAAGTAACGGGAGCGCAACAGTACCATTACCCGACGAACTCTCAGAATGAAACATCGATGTATCGACCGATGAATATCATGCCGCAATATGCCCCAGTGGGTGCCCAAGGTTATACATCGGTAAATCAACTGGTGCATAATATTCAGCAGGGAGGTGTTGTGCCTATGCCAATCAGATCAGCTTATTTGTCGCAAAGGCAAGAAGGGGCATATCCACCGGACCAGCCAGTTAATATTTAGCCGATCCATCGGCAGGATCAGGATGCATACTGGGCCGACAAAATTGCCGAAGTGATGAAAGAGGAGTTCGGCATCAAACCTAAGGTCAATACGTACTCTTATCAGACGTCGTACCCTCAGGCGTATGATTTGATTACTCTCCCGAATCGGTACAAGGTGCCAGATTTCACCAAGTTTTCTGGTCAAGATGATACATCAAAGATGGAGCACACCAATCGCTTCATTATTCAATGTGGAGAGGCAGCTAGCAGAGATGAGCTGAGGGTAAGATTGTTTTCATCGTCTTTATCTGGGTCGGCGTTTACATGGTTCATCTCGCTTCCTCCAAATTCTGTGATTACTTGGGCCGATCTAGAGAAACAGTTTCACAAATATTTCTTCTCTGGCGTTCATGAGAAGAGGATTACCGATTTGGTCAAGCTGAAGCAGTGCAATGACGAATCGGTAGAAAGCTTCGTCCAAAGGCTTCGGGGCGTGAAGAATAAATGCTACAGCTTAGTGCTGGATGATCGGCAATTGGCAGATTTGGCTTTCCAGGGATTGCTACCAAATATCAAGGACAAGTACGCATCTCAAGAGTTCGAGAGCCTGAGTCATCTCGTGCAAAGAGTTGCCGATCAGGAGTTTAAAGCTTTCGAGCCTAGGAAGACTTGGAAGAAGAAGGTATCCTTCATTGAACAAGAGGAAGATTCTGAGTCAGATGAAGGGACGGATATCGACGTTGCTGAGTGGGTTAAGGATAAAAAGCCGATATCCTGTCTGTTTGGTCAGAAGGAGGCTGAAAGATTCACTTTTGATACCGCTAAAGCCGATAGGATATTTGATTTGTTGCTTCAAGAAGGGCGGATTACGCTGGCGCCTAATCAAGTGATCCCATCGACTGAAGAGCTTAGAAGGATGAGGTACTGTAAGTGGCATGATGCAACCTCACACAGTACCAATGATTGCAAAGTCTTTAGGCAGCAGTTGTAGTCAGAAATCGAATCTAGGAGAATTAAGTTTGAAAATTCTAAAGCTCAGAGGCCGATGAAAATTGACCAGCATCCGTTTCTAAATAATATGGTGGAAACTAGCGGGAAAGTCAAAGTACTGACATCGGAAGTGGCCCGAAAAAATGCGTTGGTAGACCCCGAGCATCAAATAGCTATGCATGATGTAAAAGGGAAGAAGCTTGCCAATGAAAGAAAAGGTAGAAGAACTGTCGATGAAAGCAGCGGCTTCAGGGGGCCTCAGAGACGTGTGTCATATGGTGTTGTAATCACGCACAGAAGACCGCGACCAGAGTATGAGCGTTCGCAAGAAGAACAACATCGGCAGCGGGAAGAAGAAAGACGCCAAGAGTGGTATCGGCATAAAGATCATTGGAAGTGCCCCTTCTTCGTCCATTGTTGGGAAGAAGGCATCAAGCTGCCCACTGTCGATAATTGTCCTGAATGCAATGGGTACTATCCTGCCGATCGGTCAGAAAAAGAGTCACGCTTTGAAGGTCAAGAATCAAGCTATGCTAGGCCAATCAGAGGAAAGGAATCAGTACATGATCAGCTTGGGGGCAAGCTCAATGTGCACGACAGGCTTGGCAAGCGTATTCGTCAAGAAAAGCTTGAAGAGATGGCTGATGCAAGGGTGCTCGATGAAGAAATATTCTCTAGGGATCTAAATATAAGGGGTAGTGCAAGCCGACATAGTGAGAAACAGTACCAGCCTGTTTGGAAGACTAAGCTTCCTCAATGATGTCTCAAAGGCCTGACGAAGACTCAGAGAAGGAGGATCCAGCATGAACACCAGAAAGATCTGCATTATGGTGAAAACCCTTCAAAGGGAGGATCTCCAGTTTGGGAATGGAGGCCAAAACACCAGGAGAGATGTCCATCGGCAGAAGTCAACATGGTTGTTATGTTGCTGATGGAATTTATGGCACCTACTGATGCTGAGGAAGAAGCCGCTAATATGGCTCAGCTAGTGCTAGATCCAATGGCAGCTGTCTTTGAGAAGCCTGCCGATGATGAAAGACAGCATTTGAGAGCTTTGTTTGTCAAAGGCAAAGTCGATGGGCAGCCAGTGTCAAAGATGCTAGTAGATGGTGGGGCATCAATCAATATAATGTCATATGTCATGTTTAGAAAGCTTGGAAAAGGTGACCAAGACTTAGTCAAGACAGATATGAAGCTGAAAGATTTCGAAGGCAATGTGTCACCAGCTATGAGAGCAGTGTGCATAGAGTTGACTATCGGCAGTAAAACTTTGCCAACAACGTTCTTTGTGATCAGCGGTAAAGGTACCTACAGCTTGCTCCTGGGGAGGGATTGAATTCATGCTAATTGTTGTATTCCTTCCACAATGCATCAAAGCCTCATGCAATGGGCCGGGGACAAGATTGAGGTCGTCCGAAGTGAAGCCCCGTCAATTGTTGCATCGACAGAATCGGAAACCTATGAGCAGACCAAGTGCATATCTGGTGAAGCTTGGGATACAGAATTCCTCAAGGTGGCCGATTACCGGATTACACCGATCCAAGCAGTCGGTTCTGAAGAAGAGGTTTGATGGATCAGTTCGCCGATGATGGAAAACTTGGACAGGGGTTCACATCAGCCGATGATTTGCTAGAAATAGACATCGGCGACGGTAGCAAGCATAGACCAACTTTTATTAGTGCTAAGTTAGATTCCCAATGTAAGCAATAGTTGAGTGATTTATTAAAAGAATATAAAGATTGTTTTGCTTGGGATTATACAGAGATGTCTGGTCTAGACCGATCGATAGTTGAACTTCAGTTACCTATTAAGTCGGGTTTTCAACCACATCAGCAGCCAGAATGCCGGTGTAACCCTACTGTGTTACTTGATATTAAAGCTAAGATTACAAAGTTGATCGAAGCTGGGTTTATTCGGCAATGCCGATATGCCGAATGGATTTCTAATGTGGTTCTTGTATATAAAAAGAATGAAAAACTTCATGTGTGTATTGATTTCAGGAATCTCAATAAAGCTATGCCGATGGACGGCTATCCAATGCCCATTGCTGATCTACTAGTTGATGCTTCTGCTGGACATAAAATTATCAGTTTTATGGATGGTAATGCTGGATATAATCAAATATTCATGGCTGAAGAAGATATATCCAAGACTGCTTTTAGGTGTCCAGGTCACGTCGGTTTGTTTGAGTGGGTCGTAATGACTTTTGGATTAAAGAACGCCAGTGCTACTTATCAAAGAGCGATGAATTTTATTTTTCATAAGTACATCGGTACATTGGTCGAAATCTATATTGACGATGTGGTGGTTAAGTTCGGGGACTTTAAGAAGCATCTCGCTGATCTGCGGAAGATTCTGGAGTGCACAAGGGAGCATGGGCTAAAGATGAATCCAAATAAGTGCGCGTTTGGCGTATCGGCAGGTCAATTCCTAGGGTTCATGGTGTATCAAAGAGGTATAGAGATCGGCAGAAAATCCATTGATGCAATTAACAAAGTGGTTGCTCCTACAAACAAGACTGAATTGCAATCTTTGATCGACAAGATTAATTTTATTAGAAGATTTATATCTAATTTGTCTGGGAAGATTAAGTCTTTTAGCCCATTACTGAAGCTAAAGCCGGTCAGGAATTTGTGTGGAGAGAGGAGCAGCAATCGGCCTTGGAAGAAATTAAGAGGTATATGGTGAATCCTCCAGTGTTGATTCCACCTCGACACGGGAAACCCTTCAGATTATATTTGTCTGCCGATGACGGTGTTATCGGATCAACCTTGATTCAAGAGTTTGAAGAGAAGGAATGTGTGATTTATTATTTGAGTAGGAGGCTGGTGGACGCTGAAACCAGGTATTCGGCCATTGAGAAATTGTGTTTATGTTTGTACTTCTCTTGTGTCAAATTAAGGCATTATTTGCTATCGGCCGAGTGTACTGTCATATGAAAAGATGATGTGGTCAAGTATATGTTGTCGATGCCGATATTAAGTGGGAGGATCGGCAAATGGATTTTGGCGCTATCAGAATTTGATCTGAGGTATGAATCAACTAAGGCAGTTAAAGGGTAGGTGATGGCTGATTTTGTTACTCAGCATTGTGGTACAGTGAACTCCGTGGAAATTGCTCCTTGGATTTCGTTCTTTGACGGTTCCACGTGTAAGGAGGGAGCAGGTATCGACATTATTTTAGTTTCACCCCGAGGGCAGAAATACAAAATCTCATTGCCGATTGTTGCCACTTCGACAAACAATCAGGCTGAATACTAGGCATTACTGAAGGGGCTAGAATTGCTTAGGGATGTGCGTGCCGATGCTGTGGAAGTCTTTGGTGATTCTATGTTAGTGATCAATCAGTTGATTGGGACATATGAGCACCGAAGTAATATTTTAATTGCATATCACGAGAAGTGTTTGCAGTTATTAAAGGAATTTAAAGAATACCGTCTTGAACATGTTCCCAGGTTGCATAATGAAGAAGTCAATCGATTAGCGCAACACGCCTCGGGATATCAGCCGATTCAAGAAATAATGACATCGGTAATGGTTGCCGATGACTGGAGAAAAGAGATTGTTGATTACTTGAAGGATCCGTCCAAGAAGGTCGAAAGGCGTTTGAGGTTTCAGACTACCAAATATGTGCTCCTTGATGATGAGTTGTATTATCGGACAATTGATGGAGTTTTGCTCAGATGTCTTAGTAAAGGAGAATCAAAGGTCTTGATGGGTGAAATCCATGAAGGAGTATGTGGGGCGCACCAATCTTCATTCAAGATGAAGTGGACGATTAGGAGAAATGAATATTATTGGTCGACAATTCTTGAAGATTGTTTTGAGTACTTCAAAGGGTGTCAAGATTGTCAAAAATTCGGTAATGTTCAGAGGGCACCTGCATCGGCAATGAATCCTATAATCAAGCCTTGGCCGTTTAGAGGATGGGTCATTGATCTCATCGGCCAAATTTACCCACCATCGAGCAAGGGGCATAAATTTATATTTGTTGCTACTGATTATTTGATGAAGTGGGTTTAAGCCATTCCTTTGAAGAATGTGACATCGACAAACATGATAGATTTTGTGAAGGAGCATATTGTTTACCGATTTGGAATTCCTTAGACTATTACAACTGATCAAGGGACCATGTTTACGTCGGGGGAGTTTGATGAATTTGCTACCGGTATGGGGTTCAAGGTGTTGAATTCTTTTCCTTATTATGCTCCAGCTAATGGTCAGGCTGAGGCAACTAATAAGGGAATAATCGAGCTTATCAAGCGCAAGATTGAAGATAACCCTTGGAGGTGGTATACGGTATTAAATGAAGCATTATGGGCATATCGGATGGCATGTTGGTGTACGGACATGATGCTGTTCTATCTTGGGAAATTAAAACTGGTTCCAGGCGATTGTTTTCCCAAGACCAATTAGCAGCCGATGAGTATGATATCCTTATGAAGGATGAGTTAGAAGATCTAGCGGGTCATCGGTTAAGAGCTCTAATCAGTATCGAGGAAAACAAGAAAAGAGTCGCCAGATGGTATAATAAGAAGGTGAAGGTAAAAGAATTCGCCGATGGTGATTTGGTATGGAAACTGATTTTACCGATTGGAACTAAGAGTTCGAGGTTTGGAAAGTGGTCTCCTAATTGGGAAGGTCCTTTTCGAATAAATCGGTCTGTTCCTGGCAACACTTATATTTTGGAAACCCTCGAAGGAGTTGCATTTTCCAGAGCAATCAATGGCAAATATTTGAAGAAATATTATCCTAGTATCTGGATAGATGCATAGCGTAGTATATCTATACCGATGACAAAGTTATTGTACAAAGACATCGGTAGAAAAAAGCATTAAAGTTATATTACAAGGTGATTGGGCATCCAGTTCATATATTGCCGATTACAACAGAGATTGAATAGATAAAATCGCGCGAAGGCGGATTTGGTTCGCTTCCTCTATCTCCTTGGCATCGTTATCGGCAGAGCCCTCAACTGGCTTGATCTTTCTCTTCAGCAGAAGGGCTTCAAGAGCATTGGCATCTCTCTCTTGTTGAATAGCTTTTGATTAGCTGTGCCTAAAGCTTCGTCAACTTTCTTTAGTTCCACTAGAAGCTCCTCTTTTCTTGCCGATAGACAGACAATTTCTTGTTCAAGCTAAATACCGAAAGCTGCCAAACTGCCAATATCTTTGTGCTTTTCTTCAGCGGTTTGCTTGAATTTAAGCATTTCTTCTTCAAGCTTTGTTTGGGCGGTTCTATCGGCAATGCAACGTAAAGCCTTTTGATATTGGAGTTGTCGGCTTTCAAGGTACGCTGCTTGGAAGAGTGTTTCTTGGATATCGGCAGGCAATAGGCCCTGAATCTCTTTGAAGGCTATTCTTACTGCATTGGAGTCTTGGACTAGTTGGGAAGTGTTTTGCTGCAGTAAGAGTAGCATGGCTTCAAGTTTGGACTTTATTTCTGCCGATATGATGCCTGAGGCTGGAGCGGAACTTTCGTCTTCTTCGTCTTCGTCTGGCAAGTTGATGGCAAAGGTTGCTCGCGTCATCCAAGAAGGCCGCCGCCTCCTCGTCAGCCTTGTCGTCCTCGACAATGAAGAAATCGTCGCCGTCCCGACGGAAGGTCCGAACTGGCGTAGGTTTTGGGTCACCTTCTACACGCGGAATCTCCTCCACCAACTCCGGCTCCTCTTCCTCCGATGTCACCACCCTCTTCCTCTTCACCAGCCTCAGACCCAGGGATAAGTTCGTCAACACCGCAAGCAGATCGACATGCACCGGATTAGAAGTAGCGGCGTCTACTACCCCAACCTGGGGAGCCCCACCGAGTTCCTCCCCCACCGGCCCAGCGGCAATATCGTCCACGACCTCGCCCACCGAAGCCTCGACCCCAGCAGTCTTCGCGCCCCCCCTGAGCCGGCACCCGCAGGATCGGCTACCGGAGCACTCCCGAGGTCGGGACCCTCAGGACGCCCCAGGGAGTCCACAAACGCCAACGCCCCGGAGTCCGCAAGATCGGGGGCATCAGGAGTGCGACCAGCGGCGGTCGACGCCCCACCATGCGGCGCATACGGATCGTCAGCAGTCGCCGAACTACAAAAAGCAAGCCATAAACACCAGAATGGACAAGTCCATCAAAACATGAATCAAAATGAAGACAAAAATACTTACAAAGTCGATGTTCGGCGCACCCTCACAAAATGCCACACCGGAGGCGCCTCCGCGGCACCCGACGACGTGACCGTTGGCCGGCCCTCCGGTCCGCGAGTAGGCCGCAACTCGACCGATGGACCACCTGCAACCTCCGTTCCCCGCGGCTCGACGACCAACACATGGGGCAGAGGCACCTTACCACTCGAGCAGGAGGCCCCCTGCCCATCGGCGTCGGCCAATGTTGTGTCGTCCTCCCCATCCGAACCCTCGTCAGTTCAACCCGACAACGAGGACGGTGGCGGAGCGACGCCCTCAACTATTCTAAATTTGCCGCTGGTATCAACCGATGGCATCAACCTCTTCGGCGGTGGGGTCGGGCGCTTCCCTCTCAGGTCGCCGCGCGCCCGACATCTCCCAGCTAGGGGCTCGGAAACTTGCCCCCTAGAAGCCAACCCAAGAGACCCTTCCTCATCGTCATCCTCGTCCACCAAGGCCTCTAGCCTCGGTAGCTGGTCGACGGTCGCAGGCCACTCAGCCGACAGAACCTGGGAGAAGAAGACGGTGCGGTCCTACCCACGGAACTGAAAGCATGTCATCACAACAATCAAACATCCGACAAGAGCAAGAAAAACAAATGGTCCCGAACTTCACCTGCGGCGGAGGAGCTTCCAAACGAAAAGGATCCCGTGGATCCTGCATGTACTTTCGGCAGAGGTCGAATATCACCTCAAGATGGGCACGAGCGTCGATGGAGTTCATCGGCTCAGACACCTCCTGCGTAGAATCAAGGCGACCCGCATACTAGAACGCGGGATGATCCCTGTCTTTACAGGGCTGGCAGCGCCTCATGACGAAATTCTAGCCGGAGACAACCCCATCAACCGACTCATGATCCAATAGGCCCAGGATCTCCGTAACTTGGCTCATACCATTGGACGTCGGGTGCACCGACCAGCTCAGCTGCGATACTGGAACGACCGTCGGGTCGCCACGAGCACGCGGTTCTGCCTGAGCGATGTAGAACCAGCGGGACTTGTACTCCGCCACTTTGGATTTGAGAGCTATGGCGACGTACACGTCCACCATCCCCTCACGAAGCAGAAGATACACAGACCTGGCGACCTGCGACGCCGCGGTGCTATTGTACTTCAGATGGAAAAAGTAGTGGAAGAGTTCGAAGTGGGGATAAATCCCCAAATACGCCTCACAAAGGTGGATGAAGACCGATGTGCAACACCGAGTTGGGATGGAGGTTGCACATCACGATCTGGTAATACTCTAGTAGACCGCGGAGAAACGGATGAACGGGAACACCAAAGCCACACCAGAAGAAAGGCTCGAAGATGACGAGCTCACTGGTGTTGGGAGTGGGGAACTCCTCCCCCGTCGCAGCCCTCCACTCCACAATCGCCTTATCCTGAAGCACGCCGGCGGTAACAAGGAGTTGGATATCCTCCTCCTTCAGCGTGCACTTCGACCAATCCCTGGTCCAATCTGGCACCACAACCTTCGACTTCTTCGCCTATTTCTTCTCTGCCATCTTCGATGATGAGCGAGTACTGGGTCCCCTCTTAGACGCCATTGTTGGACTAAGGCGAGCGGGATCCGAAATCCGCGAAGGAATGGAAAGCAGGAAGCGCGCAAGAAGAAGCGATGGAAACAGATCAAGGGAGACGAAAGATTTCGCAGCAAGAAGAACACGTGGAAACCACCGCCGCCGCTAAGTCTACCCTTTATATTAAACGGCACGACGCTTCGCCTTCTAGGGTTTTTGGGAAACCGCCACGATATCCACTTTCCGCGGCGCAGACGACTCGCATCAGCATGGGCCGCTAACCGCACAGTTAAATCGGCCCACTTACCTTTTTATTTTGCATTTATTCCAAAATAACTTTCTTAATTTACGACTGATGATTCCAAATCTTGCTAAATCTGCAGTCCCGGGGACTGGCCATACACCTTTTTCGAGAAATTGTTCGCATCTACAGTACTTCTGCTATAGTAACTGGTCGCCAAACTTCACAAACCACCAGAAGCGGTAACACTCGGAGACTTCGCCGACCACAACTACAACTCAGGCACCTGGTCGCCACTACCCAACCAGGCATGGGACTCCGTCGACTACGTGACCCGAACAGGACTTGGGTACTGCGACCTCCGCATCCACGACAAATATAAGTCGGCCTACAACGACAAATACTCGGGGACTGGAAACTCAGGGACTGTGAAGACTACAGAAAAGTTGTGATCCTGATGCAAGAATCATCACACTCCTTGCATCAGGCTCGGGGACTACGCGTATTCGCAGTCATTTTTTAGAAAACTTATGTTTGAGTCTTACATAACTTCGGTTACATTTTTCCTGCCTTTTTTATCTTTTATAAAGCTTGGCACCACGTGCATACTTCACCTACTACCAAGCTCGGGGACTAAGTGGGTACACTTCATCTTATGGTGAATGTACTAATTTTCTTCTCGACAAACTCTAATGTTTTCATGGTGTTTTGTAGAGTCTAAGTGGGTACACTTCACCAGGAAAGGACTTTCAAAATTTTCTTCTTCAGCACGTCACATTCTCTCGACAAGCAGCTGCAACCTCCAACGATGCGACCTATTCGAGGATCATGCTATGACGTTCTCGACCAGTGTGACCTGGTCGGGAGGCCTCTCCGAGCAGTGCCTCGACCAGGCAGCATGGTCGGGACTCCGCAACGACGTTCACACATGAAGGCGACCAGCCGGACGCCTCCTCGAAGGACGACGCTGTGGGCTCGCCAGAAGAATGCAACGTGCTAGGGGACTTGTTTGGGATATTACCTCGGCATATCCCTAGGGACCTATATGGGCCTATCGACCAGAAGACGGCCCAGCCCGTGAGGCCCTGCGGCACGCGACCAGGCCGTCGTGCTCACCAGGGGCTCCGAAGAGCCTTGCTCGCCAGGGACTGCGAAGACTTCAGAGCAACATGATCCTGATACAAGAACCCTCAAGCTCCTTACATCAGTCTTGGGGTCTACGGGTATTCCCAGTTGTTTTTTACAAAACTTATGTTTCAGTCTACTATGCATTCTTTATCTTTTATAAAGCTTGGCACCACGTGCATACTTCACCTACTACCAAGCTTAGGGACTAAGTGGGTACACTTCACCTTGCGGTGAATGTACTAATTTTTCTTCTCGACAAACGTTGTTGTTTCCATGTTGTTTTTCAGAGTCTAAGTGGGTACACTTCACAGGAAAGGACATTCAAAATTTTCTTCTTCAGCACGTCACATTCTTCCGACAAGCAGCCGCAACTCTCGACGAGGCGACCTGTTCACAGATTGTGTCACGATGCTCTCGACCAGTCTGACCTGGTCGGAAGGCCTCTCCATGCAGCACCGCGGCCAGGCAGCCTGGTCGGGACTCTGCGACAGCGTTCACTCATGAAGGCGACCAGCTGAACGCCTCCAAGGATGACGCCGCAGGCTTGCCAGAAGAATGCAACGTGCTCGGGGACTTGTTGGGGATATTACCTCGGCATATCCCCAGGGACCTTATGGGCCTACCGACTAGAAGACGACCCAGCCCGCGAAGCCCTGCGGCACGCGACCAGCCCGTCGTGCTCGCCAGGGGCTCCAAAGAGCCTTGCTCGCCAAGGAAGATCCTAGTAGATAGACTCGGATCCCTTGCCTTGAGGGACCGATCGTAATCTGTTAGGATATAGAAATTGTAACCATCCTCACCGGCTATATAAGGTGAGCAGGGACCCCCTCAAAATCATCTCATCTACACCTCGTGTAACCTAATACTCGTATCAATCTAGCCACCAAAACACAGGACGTAGGGTATTACGATGATTTGTCGGCCTGAACCTGTATAAATCACCGTGTCTACACTCTCTGTGTTATGGTTGATCATCGTCGCCACACCTCTGCCTACAATCTACTATCGTAGGGTACCCCCTAAGTAGATTACGATGCATATTTTGGTCGACAAAATCCACTTCAACTTACACATTGGAAAGGTATGTTGTAAATTCAATAGTTGTACTAATCATGCGCAGCCCAAGAAGCGACGCAACAGAAGGAGACGCCATACCCGCCATCAAGCAACCCAACCATTGAAGGATGGATGGAGGGACTATTCTGGCGAAGTTTCAAGGTATGAAGACCAATCCAATCATCAGGAACAAGAAGCGGTAAAGGAACCCCGCTGGAGCGAGTGGGAAAAAGAAGCTGAAAGAATGGACCAAATTGCAAAAGAAGAAGAAGAGACACATGCACGAGTACAAGAATGGTGGGAGGAGAACAAACATGCACCACATTGTAAAGGAGGATGAATAGTGACTCTGTTAAAGCTATAATAATCTTCACTATTATTTCCCTTCGCCTTCCTTTCGCTACCACTTTGTCACCTTTTAGTGGCCTTGATAGTTCAATGGCTTCTCGGTTGAAAGGTCTAGGAATGGCTAGAGAGGGGTGAAGAGACTAATTTAAGATTTTCTACAACAACACTAGGCAAGAGATTAGAATAACAAACGGTGTAAAGCGAGTTTGCACTAGCACTACAAGGTTAGGCAAGTCACCTACCACAAATCTAGTTACTAGCAAGTATAAAACTATATCACACACAAGACCTAGCTAACTAGAGCTATAAGAACAAGCTACACAAGATAACTCTACTTTGCAAGGAAGTAAGAAATGTAATGCAAAAGATAGAGTTAGGAAGGTTTTATACCAACATGGAGAGTAGCAATCAATAGATAGCCAATCAATCAATGAACACAATAAGAATCCTTGGTAGAGAGACAATTGACACAATGATTTTTTACCGAGGTTCACTTGTTTGCCAACAAGCTACTCCTCGTTGTAGCGATGCACCTACTTGGTGATTCACACGCTAATAGGCATAACACGCCTAACCCGCAACCGGGTGCCGCACAATCAACAAAAGATAGGGATCCACAAGCTACAAGCAATCCACTAGAGATACCTTTTACGAACTCCCACGGGGAAGGTTTAAGAACCCCTCACAATCCACCGATTGGAGCAGGAGACAATCACCTTCCTTGGCTCAACGATCCTCATCGCACCAAGCCATCTAGGAGTTGGAAAACTCCAAGAATAACAAGAGCTCCCGTGATGATGACGATCACCAAGTGCCACTAGTATGCAATAAATAGAGCAATGCACTTGGTTCACTCAATCACTCATGAAATTTTAAATTCTATCAAGAGGATGAGTGGTGGAGCCTCTCACAAACAAGCACAAGTGTAGGAGTGAAGTGGAAGTGAAAGAGAGTGCCCCATGGGCCAGCCAAACAAGTATATATATAGCTCCCTCAAAGAAACTAGCCGTTTAGCCCCCACTTTCAGCTTCCTGCGCCACCTCCGGACGTGCAACACACGGGGGGTCCAGACCATTGGTCATGCGTCCAGACCGTTCACTTCAGTGAGAAAACTCTTCTATTCATACGTCCGGACGCAAGCTCCAGACACCACAGCAACACGGTCCGGACCAACGCACATGTGTTCGGACCCTCTTCCTTTTGAAACTTCCCGTTGGCATGCTCACCACTGGCCGCCACGTGTCTCTGGATGTGCGCAATAGTCCACCTCCAAACCAATGCGCACAACGTCCAAAACTCTTCCTGAAACTGCCCGAGAGTGCCAAGACTCTAGACGCAGCGTCTGGAGCTCCAACTCCGGATAACTTACACCATCCGGACCTCAACTCTAGAGACAACAAAGAACACTAGGTGCTCCGAACAGTGTCCGGACCTCTACCTCCGCACGACGCTTAGCGTCCGGACACACTGTCACCAGAACAAATACCTAGGGTTTGCCTCCAGACACACCACCAATGGTCCAGACACGACCAAACCCTAGCGTCCGAACCAGCGTCTGGACCTCCTTCTTCTGCCAAAATAACTCCAAACTTCTTTCCAAGCTTCCAAGGGCTAACACTAAGTGATTCCACCACTTGAGCACGTGTGTTAGCTTTTAGTTCAAAATTTCTTGGAATTAATTTTATTATCCTCACTTAGATCATTTTAGATATGGAATGCAATGACCTAGTGGCACATGATAACCGCAATCTGTCGGTGTTATGACCCGGGGGTCAAGACCACCAACGAGTAAATTTGTATATCGCGTGCTCCCTCTCTTAGACGTGATGCAAGATGGACACAAGGTTTATCCTGGTTCGGGCAAAGAAGGCCCTACGTCCAGCGGGGGAGGATGACTTGTATTATCTCGCACCCAAAACGTGCTCGTACAAGGGGGGGGGGTACAAGCTGTGTTACACGGAGTTGGCCACCCGAGGGGTCGATCGAGTGGCGGGGTGTGTGGAGTGTGGAGGTCAGAGCTGAAGTCCGATGAGTGATCCAATCGTCCGAATCTCTCCTTTTATTCTACCTCGGCATCCACTTTTATAGACCAAGGGGAGGTCCGAGGGTACAGGGTCCTAACTGTAGAAGTATGGGCAGCACGTCCGAGGCACAGTGTTGGCGGAGAGACGTTGAGTACTGTGGCGGCATGGCCTTCCCGTCCTTCTAGCGTCCCCGGTCGTGGCGGCAGCAGAAGTCGCCGCATCACAGCGTCCGTAGGCGGGCACGAATCTCACGGCTGAAGCGGGACGGGGCGGATGGGACGGCCCCCATACTGGAGTTGTTGGAGGGAGGGGTCGAGCCCTGCATGGCTCTATCGCATTCCTGAAGTCGTCGTCGAGGGTCGCACTGTTCACTTTCCGAGGGGTACTGCTGGAGTCTGTACTCGCGTAGTGGCGACAGTGGCGGCATAGTTGACAGGAATCGGGGACTTGACGGGGAGTTGGCGGATTTGACAGCGGACACGGGCGCCCATGTCATTAGGTGGGTTCACTTTAACCCATGCCGGGAGCAGTTGGGTTAATTGAGCCCCTCGTCCGGGGTCGCCCGTTCGACCCCTGGTCGAGGTAGAGATCGGAGCGCCGACGAGGTCGGAGCAGAGACGGGGTCGGAGAGGTCGAGGTAGAGGTCGGAGCGCCGACGGGGTCAGAGCAGAGATGGGGTCGGAGAGGTCGAGGTAGAGGTCGAGGGGTCGTTCGTTCGACCCCTCGTCCATCCTTCGTTCATCGAGGTGGGAGCCGGGGGGTCGTTCGCTCGCCCCCTCGGTCCGTCATTTGCCGTCGAGGTAGAAGCCAGGGGGTCATTCGCTCGCCCTTCGGTCCGTCATTTATCGTCGAGGTAGGAGCCGGGGGGTCGTTCGCTCGCCCCCTCGGTCCGTCATTTATCATCGAGGTAGGAGCCGGGGGGTCGTTCGCTCGCCCCTCGGTCCGTCATTCGACGTCGAGGTGGGCCGGCCCGTGGCTTGTCGCCACAGCTGATGTAGAGGGGGCCCTCGAGCAATGGGTCGTGCCTTAGTGAGTAGTGGGCTGGTCCCTGCCTTAAAAATAGTTGCTATGTTTAGCGTTAATTTATCGAAGGGTTTAGGGTACCCCTTACCTTCGTACCCGACAGTAGCCCCCGAGGCCCCAAAGGAGTGATTTAGAACTCCTCTGGGGGCTATGATACACGTTTTCTCGGAGGGAGTAAGGATTACTCGGGGGTTTTGTCCTTGGCCTGCAGGGTTAGTGGAGGTTCGATTCTCCGTGGGGTGCGCGCGAGCGCACCCCGCGGGGGTAGCCCTCGAGGCCCTAGAGGAGTGATTTAGAACTCCTCTGGGGGCTATAATATGTTGTATCGAGAGGTTTTTTAAGGATACCTGGAGGCGTGGCACCCTGTCGAGGGGTCGATTCCATTTCCTTCCCTAAAAAGAGAAGCGTTCGAGGGCGGCTGTTGAACCCTACCGAGGGCCAGCCTTCGCTCCCTCGAGCACAACTGGAGTCAGAGCACCCCGCCCGAGAGGTCGACTCTGTCTGCCAGGTCACGAGTTTTTCGACCCTCTTTCGTCGAGGGGTGTCGTGCGTAGTCAGGCCCTCGAGCCCTCGAATGGCTAGGCCTTCACTACCTCATAGCGTCCTTCCCACGGATCCTTTCGTTCGGATTGTGGGGTGAAGAGCATCGTGCTATCCTCGTTAGGACGAGCCCGAAGTCCTCGGTGAGCTGTTCTCGGGCATGAGTCCATTAGAAATGGTGCCCAGTACGGGTAAAAATCCGAGTGAGAACTCATGCCCCATTCGATAGGGGTCGACTAGTGGCCCGAAGGTGTTCTCATTGTTAAGCAAGCCGTATGGCTTACTAAGCACGACCACGTGGATCACCAAGGTGCCAACCCCATTCGATAGGAGTTGGTGGCTCGATGCCTCCCAGCATAGGGATCCTTAGGTGTTCCTAGGTATGCCTCGGATATGTCCCAGGGAGCCTCGAGAGTTCGTTCTCGAGCTAGGGGCACGCGCCTAGCCTCCCCGGGACATCCCTGACTCGCGTACTCAAGGGCGGCTGTCGAACTCCGTTCGTGGAGCCAGCCTTCGCTCCCTCAAGATTTGGGGGTGGACCGGAGTCTGTTAACCATGGGTCCTTCCTGACCTCAGGTACTCGAGGGCGGCTGTCGAACCTTATGTAAGGGCCAGCCTTCGCTCCCTTAAGATTTGAAGTATGGTTCATCATCCGACGCTATCCTCAGGAGGAGGAGTCCTGCCTTGTGGACCGCCGAGGGGAAAAGAAGGTGGTTGTTGTATTGAACTTGGGGACATACCTGTGCTGGAGCTCTCGAGGGAGGCTGTCGAACCCCAGGACGGGACAACCTTTATCCCTTCGAGGCCGTGGAACGAACTGGAGTTGACGACCCGAGGCCCCGTCAGGCCTCGGGTACTCGAGGGGGGCTATCGAGCCCGTTCGTAGGCCGGCCTTTGTCCCCTCGAGATTTTGGGGGTGGACTGAGGTCCTAACCCGAGGTCATTTCTAGCCTCGGGTACTCGAGGGTAGCTGTCGAACCCTCTTTCGAGGGCCAGCTCTCGCTGCCTCAAGATTCCTTACCCTCGAAGATGACGTTTCCGGCCGCGCGCCTTTTTAGGCGGTGTCCGTTCGGCGCAACAGTGGTGGTTGCAGGGCGGAGTGCGGCGCGGAGCCCGACGATGGGACGGAACGCCTAATCCTGGAGGAATATGAGGAAGGGGTACAGACAAATTAAATGCGGAGATTCTCTTGCCTGTCTGCCGGATCCGTCCGTTGGCCTCCCGCGTATAAGTAGCGAAGGTGAGGAGTCGGGTGTTCTTTCCGCACACTTACCTTCCTCGCCTCCTTGCCTTCGTCTTCCTTGCCTCCTTCTCCCCGCTACTGCCTTAGGTATCCCGCGAGCGGGAACTCTGCGCAAGCGAGAGAGAGAAAGAGAAGGATAGGGAACGTACCGTCCGCCCCTAAGTCCGAGCAAACCACCGTCCCCATGGCCAAGTTCGACCTCGTCGGCCCCGATGACTGGCCCGCCTCCTCGGTGACCGCCTCGCACCTGACAGGGTTGGTGGAGAGTGGCCTTCTCCGGCCTGCTACCATGGCGGAGAGGCCGGAGTGGCTGCTTCCGGCGCCGGACCATGCCGAGCCCAACCCGCCGGAGGGGTACGTGGTGTCGTTCGAGATTTTCCACCGGGCGGGACTAGGTGCCCCGCCCAGGCGCTTCCTGCGCGCGCTTCTCCACTATTACGGCGTGGAGCTCCAGCACCTCACCCCCAATGGTGTCTGCCAGGCGGCGGTCTTCGCCGCGGTGTGCGAAGGCTACCTTAGGATCGAGCCCCACTGGGAGCTGTGGCTCCACATCTTCAAGGCCAGCATCTTCCACGCCTCGGTCGACAAGGGTACCCGCCGGATGGTCAGGGTCGGGGCTGTAGCATCTTCGTCAAGAGGTCGGGGTGCTGGATCCCAGGGAAGTTGTCCTCGAGCCACTCCGGATGGCACTCCGGGTGGTTCTACCTGAGGAACGACGACGACCTGCTCCCGGCGTACACCGGGAGGACACTCGACACCCAACCCGACTGCTGGGGATATGGCGTCCCGACGAACAAGCAGGACCGCCTCAACGGCTTGTTGGACGCGCTCAGGCGTCTGAAGGAGGAGGGGCTCACGGCGGAGATCGCCGCGTCGGCGTTCCAATGGCGGCGAATCGTGCCACTGATGGCTCGACCCCTCCGCATCAACGAGATGGGTCCGGGGGTCGATCTCTCGGGCTGTCGCCTCCCCGAAGACGAACTGGAACCGGATAGGGTGGTCCGCCGCTTCTTCGCGGGGTCGTTCGACGCCAAGAACGTCGCAAAGATCCCCATGAAGCCGGACGAGGGCTTCTTTGAGCTGGTAAGGTCCTCTCCTCTTGTTAGAGTCCTCGCACTCGCCCTTTCCGTTCTCTTTGCCCATGCTCTAACTGCCTCGCGTTCCGCAGGGGAATGTGTCCTACCGAGCCTCGCCCCCGCTGGTGAAGGAGGACCGGGCCGCGAAGCAGGCGAGGTGCCTCCATGCGGAGAAGCAGAAGGCCGACAAGGACAAAGCCAAGAAGGCCACGTCCAAGAGGGCCCGGGAGAGAGAGGCGAGAGAGCAGTGCCGGGCCCATCAGAGGCGGGAAGGCCTTGGCGAGGAGTTGTCGCCCTCGGAAGAGGAGGACGAGGAGGAGGTGAACTAGAGTGAGGTGGAGGAGGAGGAGACGGCGCCTGAACAGGCGGCCGTTGTAACTAGTGGAGGGGAAGGGTCGACCTCGAGGTCGGCCCCTACCGTCGAAGCTGGGCCACGGGGGGAGCGCCCCGTGGCTTCGCAGGGAGAAATGTCGCGGCAGACCCCGCGCCGGGCGTCGCGATCCCCGTCGTGGGGTCGATCGAGCGAGCCCTCGGCGCCTGCCGTGTCGAGCGCACGGGCGTCGGGCCCGTCGGCGTAGGTGGAGACCGGCAAGGGGACGACGGTGGCGCCGTCGGCCCCTGCCCAGGAGACGGTGCCGAGAGCCGCCTCGACCCCCGACCCCCGGGCGGCGGTGCTCAAGAGTTCGACCAGCCCGACGGTCGCCGGGCAGAAACGCCGGGCCCCAAGGGGGTAAGTCGCCTTCATGGACGTTGTTTGTATTTTCCTCTTTGTTGATAATGACCAGTGCTTATCGCTGCGCACGGGTTTCTTTCTCAGGTCGAAGCGCCCACAGGGAGCCGCTTCCTTCGCCCCTGCCAAGAAGCTGAAGGTGGGTGCCGCGGCCGGGGCGGCCGTCGAGGCCGGTCCCGCTGCTCCGCCCCCTTCGATGCTCACCCCCGAGGCAGCACAGGCAGCCAAGGCCCGGAAGGCAGTGGAGCAGGGGACGGCGCCAGGCGCCTTGGCCTCTGCCCCACTAGCGGAGGGGACGGGCCCATCCGCTCCGCCCGCGAGGGCTACCGAGACGGCGGGGGTCGCCGGGGCGACGGTCGCGGCGCCTGCGCGGCCGTCGGAAGGAGCCGCACCCGGCGTCCCTGGGGGTGCAGGGCCTTCGTCGATGGTGGTTGCGGTGGAGGTGGTGGAGGTGGTCGGGCCCCAGGCCCCCGTGAACGAGGGGGAGGCTCCGGCTCACCCAACGCCGGGGCGTTGGCCCGAGGGCCTAGCTGCGCTGGAGGCTCGACTCCGGCTCGAGCGCGAGGGCACGACTGCCGCCGCGCCCGAGGGCCCCTCGACGACGCCGGAGCTCGAGGCGGGGGGTCCGGTCGAGCGGCCCGAGGGAACGCCCACGCCGGCGCAGGGCGGGATGTTGATGGAGTCCACCCCCGCAGAAGTGGATGAGATGGTGGCCGAGCTGGTGGGCTCGGCGGAGACGACCGTCGTCGCGGCTCCTCGGGCGGAGCCGGAGGTGGCTCGGCCTCCCCTCGAGGTTGGGGGGCATTGTCTCGAGGTAAGCCATACTTCGACTCACTCGAGACGCAGTGGGTTTGCCTTGCTGGGTGTTAATTTTTTCGAGTCTTTTATCGCGCAGGGCCGTTCTACTGGCCGGGCTTCCTTCGCCTGGTGGCGACGGCTCGGCAGGGCCGTTGACGTCCTCGCGGCGGGGGGCCTGAGGACGGGAGAGGACAGGCGGAGGAAATCTCACCCCTTTCCGCTTATCGAGGGGAGGGCGATCTGCGTGGGGGCGCCATGGGGACGGTCGAAGAGAGGATCGCCGCCCGCAGCGTGGCCTGGGGCTAGGAGGTTCTCGAGTTGGCGGACCCTCGAGACCCCGAGCGGCTTTTTCCTCACGCTCGACGACCAGGCCGAGCTCCGACGGTGGGAGCACGTCGAGGAGTATCGGGCCTGGTTTGAGCACTCGGTACGTCGCGCTGCGGAGGTCGCCGCCACGGACATACGCCAGGGGATGGAGGTGGGTTTTGTTCTCCCTTATATTGTACTCGAATTGTCTGGTTGCTGTTTGTTGACGGTCTTCGCTTTTATCCTCGTTAGTCGCTGCGGGTGAGGTCTTACGAGAAGTCCCAGTACATCCTCCGGGTACAGGGACAACTCTCGACCCTTCGCGCCTCGTTGGATAGGGCGGAGGATGGGGCCGCCCGCGCGAGGGCTGAGACGGCAGCCGTCCGGGAGGATGCCGAATCGAAGATCGCCCACGCGAGGGCCGGCTATGAGGCCATTCAGAAGGAAGCCTGGGCGACCTTGCAGACGGCGCAGACGAAGCTCGACCTCGCCCTTCAGTCCTCCGTCACCGTCGGGCAGGAGCGGGACGCTGCCCTCGAGGCCAAGCGCAAGGCCGAGGAGGAGGCCGCCCGGTTGAAGGAGGAGCTCGCCCGGGCGAGCGAGGGTATCCGAGGGCTCCGGGGAGACCTCGACGCCGTCTCCCGCGAGCACGACGCGCTGGCCGCCTTGGAGGAGAAGGCTCGGACCCGCGCGACCTCCCTGGGCGTGGTGGCCATGAATCAGAAGAGGGCCCTCGATGATGCAGGCAAGACCATCGAGGGCCTCGAGGCCAAGGTCAGGGAGGTCGAGCAGGCCTATGCCACCCTAGACGCGCATGCCCAAGGTAAGTGTTTCGAGAGTGTTGCAGAGTCTGTCCTGGCTCGACCCTCTTTCTGTTCTTTTGAGTTTGATCGTGTTGCGTCCTTGTTTTGGCAGAGCTCGCAGTGGATAAAGCCCGCGCCCACGAGGACCTGAACAGCCTCCAGGGCCTCCTCGGGACTGAGGCGAACCTCAACACGAAGCTCGCGGACGCCATCAACACTTTCTGCAACGACCTCTCGGTCAAGCCAAAGCCAGAGGTCGAGGGCGATGCTCGGGGGGACTCCCTGCGGCGCCGCTTCTACTCCATGACGCGGGGGGTGACGGAGAACGTTTGTGCCGCCCTGCATGTGGGCGTGAAGCGGGCCCTCGCGGTTGTCAACTCGCTCTATGACTTAGACCTCAACCTCGTTGTCGACGGGTTCGCCACCGACCCGAGCCTGACCGAGGAGGAGAACGACGCGAAGTGCCAGGAGTTGATGGATCACGTAGAGGTGCCTGGGGGCCAGCTGGCGAAACTCTTCGAACCCGAGGTGATCCCCTCGGCGGACGAGTAGCCCTCGGAAGGTGTCGACGAGTAGTCACGGGCCTGCGAGCCATATCTGGACAAGAAGGTCCATGTAATAGTTAGGCCCTTGTACTGATACAATGCCAAGCCCCCGAGATACATAGTTTTTTTTGTTTTTTCGAGCTCTTTCTGCCTTTCTTTGCCTGAGTCGATGCCTGTGAACTAAGTGTTGGACGTACGCTCGTATCCCTGGAAGGGGGGTAGCGAGCGGGGATACCGTAGCCCTGGGGCGTAGGTGAGTCTCTGGCTCGACGACACCCGTGACCCTTAGGGAGCTCGAGGCGCCTTTGCTTAGTTATGAAGCGTACTCGAGGAAAAGAACGAGAGGGAGAGTCGAGTTTCGAAAAAAACGTTCGAGTTTTTCGGGGACTTAGGAGGGGGGTGCCGCCCCTATTAGCCCTCGAGGGAGGCTCGACTCTGCTGGGGCAAAGTCGAGGCTACCTTAGTGCTGTAGACGGGTGCGTCTCGTTATTTCTACTTCTCGAGCTCTTTCTGCTTTTCTTCGCCTGAGTCGACGCTTGTGAACTAAGTGTTCGACGCACGCTCGTATCCCTGGAAGGGGGGTGGCGAGCGGGGATACCGTAGCCCTGGGGCGTAGGTGGGTCCCTGGCTCAACGACACCCTCGACCCTTAGGGAGTTCGAGGTGCCTTTACTTAGTTATGAAGCGTACTCGAGGCGAAGATCGAGAGGGAGAGTCGGGTTTCAAAAAAACATTCGAGTTTTTCGAGGGCTTAGGAGGGGGGGGGCCTCCTGTCAGCCCCCGAGGGGAGCTCGACTTTGTCGGGGCGAAGTCGAGGTTACCTTTGAGCTGGGAACGAATGTGAAATGTGTTTCGGGAACATTTTATTCATTCGAGGATTTGTACATAAATGCGAAAATGTACAAGGCGCTGGGGCCTCAGGGATAGAAGCGACGTAGTTGTTCGATGTTCCACGCGTTGGTGAAGATCTCGCCCTTCTCGTTCTTCAGTTTGTAAGTGTCGGGCTTCAGCACCTCTACCACGATGAAGGGTCCCTCCCAAGGTGGCGTCAACTTGTGACGCCCCTTGTTGCTTTGTCGACGGCGCAGAACGAGGTCGCCGACGTTGAGGTCCCTTTTGCGCACGTTTTTGTTGTCGTAGCGCCGCAGCGTCTGCTGGTACCGTGCTGACTTGAAGAGGGCCGCATCACGGGCTTCCTCGAGCTGGTCGAGGGAGTCCTCTCGGGCTACCGTGTTGGCTTGCTCGCTGTTGGCTTTTAGTCGAGGGGACCCGTACTCGAGGTCAGTGGGGAGGACGACCTCGGACCCATAGACCAAGAAGAACGGGGAGAACCCCGTGGCTCGACTCGGTGTCGTTCGGAGACTCCATAGCACAGCGGGCAGCTCGTCGACCCATCTCCTTCCATGTCTGTTCAGCCGGTCGAAGATCCTTGGCTTGAGGCCCTGCAAAACCATACCATTGGCACGCTCGACCTGACCGTTAGTTCGAGGGTGGGCAACTGCGGACCAATTCACCCTGATGTGGTGATGGTCACAGAAGTCCAGGAACTTTTGGCCGGTGAACTGCGTGCCGTTGTCAGTGATGATGACGTTGGGGACCCCGAAGCGGTGGATGATGTCGGTGAAGAATAGCACGGCTTGTCGAGACTGGATGTTGGCGATGGGTCGAGCCTCGATCCACTTCGAGAACTTGTCGATAGCCACAAGAAGGTGAGTGTGGCCACCCTTGGTTCTTTTCAGGGGGCCGACCATGTCGAGCCCCCATACTGCGAACAGCCAAGTTATGGGTATCATCTGAAGAGCTTGGGTGGGTAGGTGGGTCTGCCTGGCATAGAATTGGCATCCCTTGCAAGATCGAACGAGTTTGGTGGCGTCATTGACAGCGGTCGGCCAGTAGAAGCCCTGTCGAAAGGCACTTCCTACCAGCGTTCTCGGTGCCGCGTGGTGGCCACAAGCCCCTGAGTGTAGATCTTTTAGCAATGCCCTCCCCTCCCCGAGGATGAGGCAGCGTTGAAGTACACCCGACGAGCTACGTCGGTATAGCTCGCGGTCGTCCCCGTACAAGACGTAGGTTTTGGCACGCTGAGCTATGCGACGGGCTTCCGTGCGGTCTTCCGGGAGTTCGCCTCGTGTCAGGTACTCGAGGTAAGGCGCGCGCCAATCCGTTGGAGGGGTTAGTGCAGCGTTAGCCCCGTCGATCTCCATGACCTCCCCCCCGCTCGAGGGGGGATCGGTCGAGGGGGGTGGATCGACCCCTGGCTCAAGGGCGGGAGCCCCTAAGTCCAGGTCGATGGACGGCGTGTGGAGATCCCTCGAGAAGATGTCGGGAGGGATCGTGCCTCGAGTAGACGCGATTTTGGCCAGCTCGTCGGCAGCTTCGTCGTACCGACGGGCAACGTGGTTGAGCTCGAGGCCGTAGAACTTGTCCTCGAGTTTTCTGACCTCCCTGCAGTAGGCTTCCATCTTGGGGTCGTGGCAGCTCGAGTCTTTCATCACTTGATCGATCACCAACTGGGAGTCCCCTCGCACGTCGAGGCGTCGAACCCCGAGCTCGACGGCAATGCGCAGGCCGTTGACGAGGGCCTCGTACTCGGCGACGTTGTTGGAGGCGGGAAAGTGGAGGCGGATGACATAGCGCATATGGACCCCTGAGGGTGATATGAACAGCAATCCGGCGCCTGCTCCCGTCTTCATCAACGACCCGTCGAAGTACATGGCCCAGAGTTCGCTCTGAACCTGTGCTGGGGGTAGTTGGGTGTCGGTCCATTCTGCAACGAAATCTACCAGTACCTGAGACTTGATGGCCCTTCGAGGGGCGTAGGAGAGGGTCTCCCCCATGAGCTCGGCGGACCACTTGGCGATCCTTCCCGATGCCTCCCGGTTCTGGATTATCTCTCCGAGGGGGAAAGATGAAACCACAGTGACCGGGTAGCCTAGGAAATAGTGTTTGAGCTTACGCCGAGTGAGGACGACCGCGTACAGCAGCTTCTGGATGTGGGGGTACCTCGTCTTGGTCTCGGAAAGGACCTCGCTCACAAAGTAGACAGGCCTCTGAACCGGCAGGGCGTGTCCTTCCTCCTCCCTCTCGACTACTATGACCGCGCTGACTACTTGGGTAGTTGCTACGACATAGAGCAAGAGGGGCTCGGCCGGGCTCGGGGGGACCAAGACCGGGGGCGAGGTGAGCAAGGCCTTGAGCCTCGAGAGCAATTCCTCGGCTTCGGCGGTCCACGCGAAGTGTTCCGTCTTCTTCAGGAGGCGGTAAAGGGGTAGGGCCTTCTCTCCGAGCCTCGAGATGAAGCGACTGAGGGCGGCGAGACACCCAGTAACCCTTTGCACGCTCTTGAGGTCATTGATCGGGCCCATCCTTGTGATGGCGGTTACCTTCTCGGGATTGGCCTCGATGCCGCGCTAGGAAACTATGTACCCTAAGAGCATGCCTCGAGGGACCCCGAAGACACACTTCTCAGGATTTAGTTTTATGCGATTAGCCCTGAGGCACCCAAATGCGATCTCGAGGTCTCCGACCAGGTTTCCGACTGTTTTGGACTTGACCATGATGTCATCGACGTAGGCCTCGACGGTCGGCCCTATGTGTTTTCTGAAGACGTGGAGCATGCATCGCTGGTAGGTGGCCCCGGCATTTCGCAAGCCGAAGGGAATGGTGAGGTAGCAAAACATGCCGAAGGGAGTGATGAAGGAGGTCGCGAGCTGATCGGACTCCTTCATCTTTATTTGGTGGTAGCCAGAATACGCATCAAGGAAGCAGAGGGTTTCGCATCCCGAAGTGGAATCTACTATTTGATCGATACGTGGTAAAGGAAAAGGAACTTTGGGACACGCTTTATTTAGACTAGTGTAGTCTACACACATCCTATCCTTCCCATTCTTTTTCTTTACAAGCACGGGATTAGCTAACCACTCGGAATGATGCACCTCCTTGATGAATCCGGCCTTCAAAAGCTTGTCGACCTCCTCCCCGATGATCCTGCGCTTCTCCTCGTTGAAGCGGCGCAGGCGTTGGTTCACCGGTTTGGAGCCGGCTCGGATGTCCAAGGAGTGCTCGGTGACCTCCCTCGGAATGCCCGGCATATCCGAGGGACTCCATGCGAACACGTCGGCATTCGCACGGAGAAAGTTGACGAGCACTGCTTCCTATTTGGGCTCGAGGGTGGCGCTGATCGTCAGCGCCTTCCCATCCGCGAGGCCGGGGTCGAGCGGGATGGTCTTCATGTCTTCCGCCGGCTTGAAGTTGCCAGCGTGTCACTTGGGGTTGGGGATCTCTCCAAACAAGTCGTCGAGGGCCGCGAGGATAGCCGAATCCTCACGGGCCTCGGCTTTTTCTACGCACTCGACGTCGCAGTCGTATGCGTGCTCGTAGGGGGTCTCGACGGTGATGACCCCGAGGGCCCGGGATCTTGAGCTTGAAGTAGGTGTAGTTCGGGACCGCCATGAACTTGGCGTATCCCGGTCTACTGATGATGGCGTGGTAGGTGCCTCGCCACGCGACCACCTCGAAGGTCAGCTCTTCCTTTCGGAAGTTCGAGGGGATGCCGAAACAGACCGGTAGCTTGATGCGGCTGATCGGGAGTGCCTTTTTCCCCGGGACGATCCTGTGGAACCCCCCCGCGCTGGGCAGGAGCATGGTCCTCGGGATCCCCAGGAGGTCGAGGGTCTCGGCGTAGATGATGTTGAGGCTGCTCAACCCATCCATGAGTACCTTGGTGAGGCGGGTGTTGAGGATGATCGGGGCGACGATGAGCGGGTAAGCCCCTGCGTTGGGGATGTGCTCGGGGTGGTCGTCCTGATCGAAGGTGATCGGCGTATGGGACCAGTCGAGGTACCGCGGAGCCTGGGCTAGAACGGAAAAACCTTCTCGACGCTCCCTCTTGCGCTGGCGCGTGGTGAGGCGAGTCGAGGGTCCCCCGTAGATCATGTAGTAGTCGTGGATTTCGAGGAAGCCTCCTTTCTTGACATCGCCCCTGACGTGGGCGTCACAGGGCGGGTCTTCTTTGCCGTCATCTCTCTTGAAGCCAGGAGGGACGAAGTGCTTTCGGAGCATGCGGCAGTCCTCGAGGCGATGGTTGGACGGCCCCATATGATTGGGGCAAGGCTCCTTCAGCATCTTATCGAAGATGCCCCTGTCAGGAGGGGGGCCCTCGAGGCTTCTTCTTGTCCGCCGCAGCGACAATGTCGTCGGGCTCATCGTCGTGCTCGACGTTGGGCTCGACGTTGCGTCGGCCCGGTTGGTTCTTCTTCTTCTTCCGGCCGCTGTTGCCGTCGTTGTTCCTTCTGGGCCCATTGTTCTTCTTGGGCCCGTCGTCCGAGCCCCCAGGCTCATCCGCCTTGCCTTTCCCCTTCCCTGGGGGTATCTGGAAGAATGCGCCAACGGCCTCTTCGCCAGCTGCGTAGTTGGCGATGACGTCCATGAGCTCGTTGGCGGTCTTGGGGGTGTTTCGCCCCAGCTCCCGCACCAACTCCTTGCAGGTTGTCCCGGCGATGAACGCCGTGATGACCTCGTGGTCGGAGATGTGGGTCAGTGCGGTGCGCTGCTTCGAGAATCGGCGGGTGAAGGCGCGGAGGGTCTCCCCTGGCTTCTGCTTGCAGCTGCAAAGGTCCCAGGGGTTGCCCGGCCGCTCGTAGGTGCCCTTGAAGTTGCCCTCGAAGATTCGGACTAGGTCGGACCAGTCCTGGATCAAGTCCGGGGGTAGCTCCTCGAGCCACCTTCGAGCGGTGTCGGAGAGGAACAGTGGGAGTTGCCGAATGATGACGTGGTCATTGTCGGCTCCACCCAGCTGGCATGCTAGCCTGAAGTCGGCAAGCCAGAGCTCTGGCTTGGTTTCGCCGTTGTACTTGACCAGGCTGGTGGGTGGACGGAAACGGACGGGCAGGGAGGCTCGCCGGATGGTTCTACCGAAGACTCGGGGCCCCGGCGGCTCCAGAGACCGACATCGGTCTTTGTCGCTGTCGTAGCGCCCACCTCGGCGAGCGCTGTAGCCTCGAGCCTCGGCGTCGCTGTACCGACATCGATTGTTCACCCGAGGTTGGAGGTCGTCGACGAGGCGTTCCTGAACCGGTCGTCACTCGACCTGGCCCTAGGGCGCCTTGTTCTGGTGGACGGAGACCTCCCGATTTTGTCGAGGGGGCGCTGCTTGTCGCTCAGAGGCAGCCCCTCGATGCCTCGAGGCTGAGCTCTCCGCCTGCTGTACGGCCGCAGTTTGGAGAACCCCTGGATTTCGTCCCTGATACACCGTGCCTGGGGGGTCGATGGCGCCGGCATGTCGCGGAGCAGCATCGCGGCCGCTACGACATTCTGGCTGGCGCGGTTGAAGACTCGGGGTTCGACGGCCCTCTCCTCGACGATCTGCCGGTGGACTTCCCGGGCCCGCTCACGAGCTCCTCCACCCTCTTCGAGCTTGCTGAGAAGCTCTCGGACCTGCGCAATCTGGACGTCGGGGGGTGGATCGGCTCTATCAGGACTTGGGGGGATGGCATCTCGAGCTGGCGTGGCGTTGGCCCCCCCCCCCTCCTTCGGTGGCCGCGGTGTCGTCGACGTCATCCTGCGGGTCGGCTTGTTCGTCGAGGTGGAAGCACTCCCGGGTGGAGTCGTAACTCTCGTCGGGAGAGTCCGAGTCGGGGTCGGCGTGGTAGAAGTGGGGGAAGGGTCCCCTTTCCTCCTCGTCCAGGCGCCGCCATAATGTGCCCCATGTATGGGGTAGTCCTGGCTCGCCCGGTGGGGAGGTGGTGACGGGAGCTGCCGTCGCACGCGGCGGAGTCCCTGGAGACCCGCTACGTGTCTGTATCTGCAATCCTGCGAGGGCAGAACATATCCTCGCGCTGTTGTGGAGCCCGTACGGGAACGGGTCGCACGGTGGTGATGGGATCGAGGGTGTCGGAGAGGCCACGGGGACCTCTGGTGATGACGATGTGGCAGAGCCAAAGTCCCACTCAGAGGGGCGCCCGCCCTCGGCCCACGAGTATGGGTCAAACGGACTCCTAGGAGAAGGGCCCGCATCACCTACCGGAGCCGGGGAAATGGCGTCCGGCACCTCGGAATCCGCACGACGACGAGCGCGTCAGAGCCGCTCATGCCTCCTCCTGATCGCAGGCCAGAGGCGCAAGCGGAGGGGCCGTCGTCTGACCCTTGCTGTCCCTGGCGTAGCGGTGCCGCCGGCATCCAGGCCGCGGGTGGAGGGAAAGACTATGAAGTCGCCCTGGTCCGTGGATACGAACCCTAGGCTACCAAACCAGGCGACGGCGGCAAATGGAAACGGTGAAATAGTGGGGTCCATTTGAGAGAGTAGTTCGGAGTTGATCGACACGCAATTCTCCCTATCTGGCGCGCCAACTGTCGGTGTTATGACCCGGGGGTCAAGACCACCAACGAGTAAATTTGTATATCGCGTGCTCCCTCTCTCAGACGTGATGCAAGATGGACACAAGGTTTATCCTGGTTCGGGCAAAGAAGGCCCTACGTCCAGCGGGGGAGGATGACTTGTATTATCTCGCACCCAAAACGTGCTCGTACAGGGGGGGTACAAGCTGTGTTACACGGAGTTGGCCACCCGAGGGGTCGATCGAGTGGCGGGGTGTGTGGAGTGTGGAGGTCAGAGCTGAAGTCCGATGAGTGATCCAATCGTCTGAATCTCTCCTTTTATTCTACCTCGGCATCCCCTTTTATAGACCAAGGGGAGGTCCGAGGGTACAGGGTCCTAACTGTAGAAGTATGGGCAGCGCGTCCGAGGCACAGCGTTGGCGGAGAGACGTTGAGTACTGTGGCGGCATGGCCTTCCCGTCCTTCTGGCGTCCCCGGTCATGGCGGCAGCAGAAGTCGCCGCAGCACAGCGTCCGCAGGTGGGCACGAATCTCACGGCTGAAGCGGGACGGGGCGGATGGGACCGCCCCCATACTGGAGTTGTTGGAGGGAGGGGTCAAGCCCCCGGTCGAGGGAGGGGTCGAGCCCTGCGTGGCTCTGTCGCATTCCCGAAGTCGTCGTCGAGGGTCGCACTGTTCACTTTCCGAGGGGTACTGCTGGAGTCTGTACTCGCGTAGTGGCGACAGTGGCGGCATAGTTGACAGGAATCGGGGACTTGACGGGGAGTTGGCGGATTTGACAGCGGACGCAGGCGCCCATGTCGTTAGGTGGGTTCACTTTAACCCATGTAGGGAGCAGTTGGGTTAATCGAGCCCCTCGTCCGGGGGTCGCCCGTTCGACCCCTGGTCGAGATAGAGGTCGGAGCGCCGACGGGGTCGGAGCAGAGACGGGGTCGGAGAGGTCGAGGTAGAGGTCCGAGCGCCGACGGGGTCGGAGCAGAGACGGGGTCGGAGAGGTCGAGGTAGAGATCGAGGGGTCGTTCGTTCGACCCCTCGTCCATCCTTCGTTCGTCGAGGTGGGAGCCGGGGGGTCGTTCGCTCGCCCCCTCAGTCCGTCATTTGCCGTCGAGGTAGGAGCCGGGGGGTCGTTCGCTCGCCCCTCGGTCCGTCATTTATCGTCGAGGTAGGAGCCGGGGGTCGTTCGCTCGCCCCCTCGGTCCGTCATTTATTGTCGAGGTAGGAGCCGGGGGGTCGTTCGCTCGCCCCTCGTTCCGTCATTCAGCGTCGAGGTGGGCCGGCCCGTGGCTTGTCGCCACAGCTGATGTAGAGGGGGCCCTCGAGCGATGGGCCGTGCCCTACTGAGTAGTGGGCTGGTCCCTGCCTTAAAAATAGTTGCTATGTTTAGCGCTAATTTATCGAAGGGTTTAGGGTACCCCTTACCTTCGTACCCGACACAATCAAACACAAGTTCTCCCTCCTTGATAGTACGACTATCTATCCTAAATGTGACCACACCCTCTATGGTGTCTTGATCACCAAACCAAAAATGGTTCCTAGTTTCACGTTTGCCTTGAACCCATTTTCCTTTTCTTTTCATCCTTCCATGCTAGAGCCTTGCCATCAACACTTAGATCCATTTGGCTCCATCACATGGCATGTACCAACCTATCTAGCTGATCATGTTCACATAGGGAGCAAAGGTTAGTACTTAGGTAGGTTTCATCAATTACTCCAAAACCAAACACAAGGGCTTTCAATCTTCCCTTTTTGGTAATTGATGACAACCTTTCTCAAAGATATGAAATATAATCAATTTGAATTTGAGTTTCTTGTCCAAGCATATTTTTCAAGGAAAAGGATTTGGACAAGTTACACAAATTTGGTTTGGTAGTTATTAGCTCCCCTACATATGTGCTAGATGAGTTTGGTTCAAATGTTGCACATATGCATGGATAGAAGTTGTGGGATAGTAAATGGCTACCAAATGATGCTAAGGTTTAAAGAATAGACCTTTGAAGCGTGATACCATCGGAGTTGCCCATACGAGTTAGAGCAATAGGATTCATTAGGATTCATGGAGTTCAATCCCACACCAAATTGAATGCATGGAGTGAACATTGAATAAGTCTCCGAACAACAAATCGTCTAGGTCACCACGCAACAAGTTGTATGTCTTGTTGCAATATAAGTTTACTGGTAGAATCTTATGTATTGTCTAAGGGTGCATGTATTGATTTAATATCATTTATTTACTCCATCTCCATCCTAAACTAGCTACTATCAGGGACGTAAGTCTGTCCCAAGTCAAAATATGATTATCTTGTTCAAATTTGTAGACCAGAAGACTATTTGCATCGAGTCTAGCACATTTTTTTGGAAACAGAAGCTTTTATGAAACCAAAGAGCAGCACATCCAGTAGTTGATACACATACTTTGGAACACTCTCAGCCTCTACCTAACTAAGAGGCACACAACATAAAGCGAAAACAGAAAATTAACAACTAATGACAGTCAATCTGTAGATTAGTCCACCACCCAAATGCTTGTGAAAAGAAGACCTTCGCCACCTGCTCCAATTATTACGAGACCACTATAGCTATACCCTACATATCCGACCGCTAGAGAATATCCCAAGAACGAAGTCGATGGGTAGCTGCATAATAAATAACCTGCAAAGGTGAATAAAGTTTTTTTTCATTTCAAAGACAATGTCATTTCTATACAACCATATAGACTAGACAATCACTCCTGCTCCCAAAAGAGATAAAAACCTTACCTCTTTCTTGACACCATACAACCAACTACCAAACAGATGCGTTATACTTTGGGTTTTGCTAAATAAAACGCTATGTGAGGAATGATCCAGACCGATCGTGCAAAACGGGAATCAATAAACAAGTGTTGAATTGTCTCGTCCTCATGACAAAAACAACAAGTTTTGTTTCCTTGTCATTTGCATTTCATTAAATTATCCTTAGTTAACACAACACCTCTCGTGAGATACCACAAGAAAATTTTAAACTTAAGGGGGGCTTTCAATTTCCACGGTCTCGTATTTGGTATTGGAGTTTGTATCATAACTCTATAAAAAGACTTCACCGAGAATTGGCCGTTTTGGTGCAAAGACCAATGAAATTCATCACGACCTTGTGATAAATGAAAACTACCCAAGTGTGTTAGCAAATGATTCCATGAAACTAGTTTTGGACCTATCAGATGTCTCCTCCAAGAGATGTTTGGAGGCATTGAAGCAAGGACTTCTGAAATGGATACAAATTTTTGTCTAACAATATTATACAAATTTTGGTTTAACAATATTATACAGACTCGGATACTAGATCATCAATGAATAGCCTAACCATTTGTCCTTCCAGAACCTGACTTGTGATCCATCTTTTATTACAAAAGATCCATACCTGAGAAACTCATTCTTAATCTTTAAAAGATTTGTCTAAAAATGAGTCTCCTTGTTTCCTTTCAGCTTGTACCAGAAGTTTTGATCCTAAATATTTATTTCGTTACGGTTGCTGCCATATACCATCCGTCGTTAACAATTTAAATGTCATTTACCTAATAGAGCAATATTCTTAAGGTTTAGATATAAAACAACTAAATTATAAAAGCTGTGTATGTCACATAATTAATGCATGTAATGATGCAAGAAGCAAGTGGATAGGGAGGACAGGTGAGTACGTACGAGAGAATAATTAATAGGCCTACTATTGAGAAAGCGAAGCGTAAATATGTATCTATGTGTGTGGGGTTTATAAGTAAGTTTGGAAGGAATTGCCTCCACCACACTCACCATCATAAAAAAAGTACGTGGTTGTAATTGTGTGCAGTGTGAGAGAGAAAGCTAGTTGAATCCATGGCGGCTACTCTGGCGCAGCTGCTGCCTCTTCTCCTGCTGCTGCTCCCGCCTCCCTCCGGGAGTACCTCTCGGCGAGCCAGAGCCAGAGCCAGCATGGGACCACCACCACCACCGGGGTGCTCCACCCCATAGTCCTGGTCCCTGGGGCGAGCTGCCCTCACGTGGAGGCGCGGCTAACCGAAGCGTACCGTCCGTCGGTGCCGCGCTGCGGCGCGATGATCGGGAAGCCGTGGTTTGGGCTCTGGGAGGAACGCCTCGGACATTCCGGCGCACAACTACCTCAAGTGCTTCAAGGAGCAGATGAGCCTCGTCTTCGATCCGGCTCTCAACGACTACTGTAACCCGGCCGGTGTGCAGACGCGCATCCCCAACTTCGGCTCGCCGAGTGGATTCAGCGACAAGAAGCCTCTTCACCCGTAACCACGCACATCAAATAATCCTCTTCCTTCCTCATCCGGATCCATTCTGTCATCAGTTTCTTCTTTTCTCTTGCTTTTCTCAGAGACTGGTGCCTGGCGGATCTCAGAGAATCACTGGAAAGCATCGGCTACCAGGACGGCGACACGCTCTTCGGGGCTCCCTACGACCTGCGCCATGCGCCGCCGTCACCTGGCCAGTCCTCCGATGCGTTCTCCGTCTACTTCGAGCAGGTGACGCGGCTAGTCGAGAACGCGAGCAGCAGCAGCGGGGGGAAGAAGGCCATCATGTTCGGGCACAGCTACGGCGGGGTGGTGGCGCTAGAGTTCGTGCGGAGCAAGCCCCTGGCATGGCGGAGCAAGTACATCAAGCACCTCGTCCTCGTCGCGCCCACCATCCCGGCCCATGGCTTCGTGGAGGCGCTGAGGAACCTCATCGAGGGCACGGACATGCTCTACGTCCCCGGCACCACCCCGCTGTCCCTCAGGGCAACCTGGCGGACCTTCGAGACTGCCATGGTGAACATCCCGTCCCGGTCCGTGTTCGGGCACAAACCGCTCGTCACCACCCAGCACAGGAACTACTCCGCGTACGACATGGAGGACCTCCTGGCCGCCATCGGCTTCCGCGACGGCGTGGAGCCGTACAGGACGCGGCAGCTCCCCAAGACCCGCGGCGACTTCCAGGCACCGCTGGTTCCCGTGACGTGCGTCAACGGGGTTGGCAGAAGCACGCCGCGGCGGCTGGTTTACTGGGACGGCGACTTCGATGCGCCCGCGGAGTTGGTCTACGGCAATGGCGATGGGAAGATCAATTTGGCTAGTATATTGGCGTTCGATGACAAGATGCGACAGCACCCGGTGCAGAGGAAGCAGTTCAAGTCCGTCAAGCTTGCTGGGGCTGGCCACAGTGACATTGTCACAGTTCAATGGACGCTACAGAGGGTCGTGCAAGAGATACAGGAAGCCAATCGTGTTCCCGCCAGCTCCTAATAAGGACGGACTGTTTGCATTATCTGTAGGAGGCCTAATAATCAGGATTATATAGATCATAATGAATGATCAGAGTGTTTGGATCTTTGGATTATGTTGACTGTTGTTTATATATATATGATTGGTTAAGGATAAGATATTCCTATCTATAAAGTAATTTGGTAATAGGTTGTTGGACAATTGATTGGGGTAATAAATTGGACTTTCAGCATGCAATAATCTTCTATAACTTGGTCTCACTTGGATTATAGGATTATCAAGAGTTTTATTTATAATAATATATATCTTATAATCAAATCATGTTCAGATAAAAATTTCATTATATAATCTGAATATTATAAGCACCTCTGTACCAAACACAAGCATATGCATGTGTTTTTACTATATATATATATATATATATATATATATATTATATATATATATATATATATATTAGTGTTATTGTTATTATTATATAAACACATTGCCATATCCCAATATCTACCCATATCGTATATATGTTTTTTCATCGTCATAAAGTGTGTAGCATTCATTTCCTCGAGAAGATAATCTTCTAATAAGTCTTACGTTTATCCCTGACCAACCCTAGTGACTCTGATAGGAGGTGTGCTTCAATTTCTCTTCATCCAATCCAAATTCTTCTTTCCAATGACAAAATACAATTTTTTCACCATTTGGAACATGTGTTCCCGTTTTGACTTCTCTTCGGAACACATCATTCTCCGTCTTGTTGATTTGAAGAACCATCTTGATGTGGTATCCATGAGTTGTTTTTAAGAATCATCGGTTGGATGCATCCAAAGTACACCCATGAAGTACAATCCGAGCATACTAACCATCATGTCTTCCTCTTTGACCTATCCCAACAAAGCAAACAATGTGGGTAATCATTGGTAGTGAAAAAGATAATAGCTTACGTATAAAATCCTCCTTTCTAAATGTATCAAAAATCGACATCTCATGACTCTAGATGTGGCTGGGGTTTTAGAGACGGTTGGGTTAACAAGATACTACAGAAGTGGCTCCATCAAGAGCCACCTCTGTCAAAAAGACCTCCTATTTTTAGAAATTGTTTTTGTGGTGTGTAATTTGATTCAATTATAGTTCCCAATAAACCTAAATTGCTTACAATATGTTATGATGTTTACATCCTTTTTAGGCTTGCTGATCGAATGGCACCTCATTACCTCCATGATGCCAGCCTATAGATCGACACCAAAAATATTTGGACACAACGTTACTAGGCGTAGCAAAAACGCTCACGAGAAAGCTCATGCAAATATCACTACTATAGAAAACATTTTTCTAATGGTATTTTTTTAGATTTACACTAGTGGTTCGCGTCAGCGTGAAAGACCCAAAGAGAAGATGTTCTATTGACGTCAAGTTGTGAACCAGTGCAAATCCATTTACCCTAACGGTTGGTTTAAGCATGTGCTACAGTGAATCGATTTTCACTAAGAACATGCTTACATAAACCATTATTGTAATTAGTTTTTCTTGCGCAGCTTGTCCTTTTGTATTTATTTTAGTAAATATTTTGATGAATATTTGAGACCCAAAACAGATAGTGAGATAGGAACAAAAAAGTTCTAACTGAAAATGTTTAGATCTCTTCTTAGTACTGCGACTTTAGCATATTTTATTTCTCCATCCGAGATCATATAAAAAATTCAAAATATGAATTTCAAAATATCTTAAAATAGAATTCCAGGTACTAAATGATTTTAAATAAAAAAAAGTGATCAATTATAAAGTTCCAATCTTATCAAGTGTTATATCTTTGATTTAGGTTGTTTTTCCATCAAGATGATTTGAAAACTTCTAAAAGAAAATAAATTTCAAGTTATTTGTGGTTGTGGCAGGTTAAGTAAACCATCAATGTAAATATATCAATATTGTTGACACAAAAAGCGTCTCATCTGCGAACACCTCGGGCTTATACCCGAATTCGATATCCAAGGTGTGACAGTCGATTTGACCAGTTAATCGACATGGACGATAACTAGAACAACGATGAACAAAATGACAGCGATACGCCCGGACGTCAAAGCTCAGATTGCTCAAAACGCGGAACTTGCGAGGTTCACGGAGGTCGTGTAGATGCAGCCCGTCAAGACGTCGTAAGAACTCGTAGATAAATTAGAACTAATGTGATAAAAGTAGGTTTGCTGGAAAAGTAGACGAAAATAATAGATGTATTTGATTGATTGTATATATTTTTCATACCACCCCTAGGTACATATTTATACTCCGGCAAGAGGAGTTGTAAACAGACACGACTCATACCTAAACAAAACTCCTATTTTTAAGGAAATAAACGACTCGTACAAGAGTCGGACTCCAATTATAATAACAATACTATAATAAAACTACTAGTTTCCTTATCTATCTTCCTTACGATGAAACTTTCCATCGACAGATTTCGTTAGTCCGCAACTCTCCTATTGCTATCGACAGTTTTCTGCTGACGTTGGCCACATCATCCCGCATCCATCGGCAACATTTCCGATCGGCAACGTCCTCCTGTTTCTATCGGCAGCACCTTTCCATCAGCAAATATCCTTCTTTCTATCTTCGACATTTCTTCAATCTCCTGCTTCTATCGGCAATCTGATTGGCAGTATTCTGATGCTGATAAGAAAAAGCAACTATCCCTTTACCGATCAGTGTATCGGTTTACATTGACACATACAAAAAACGGTGTCAACACATGCCCCCCAATTTTGGAGTATGAAACATGTCATGCGCCGGAATTTCCTCTACTGTAATCTTCCCCTCCAAAATGCTTATGCCATTATTTCGATTACCGCACGCCATCATTGTAAATTACCAACAACTCCCGCAACTGTAGCGCCAACAGTTGTAATTCCTCGATCACCGCGCAAATTCATCGCGATATCCTTCCATATTCCTGCTCAGTCAAAAAGTAAAACTCAAAAACGCCCTTTAACCTAGGCCTATAAAGACCACTGTCCGCCTTCTTTTTCACCCAGAGTTGATACTTTCATCCCCATTTCACCGGCACTCCCGAAGAACACTCCGGTAACATTCAATTGGCGGCCTCTTCTTCCATCAGAAGGCCCAAATCCTACAAGAATCCCTCCGTCCTGATGGCGATCCGCTTCAACGTCCCTGCGGTAAATTTTTCTTTTCATGCTTTATACTTTGCGGTTCTCTCTCTCTCTCTCTGCGTTGTTTCTTGATTTCTTTTCTTCCCTCGCCTTTTGAATCTAGGAAATGCGCAGCAAAATAGTAATCCCCATCGACCAAGCACACCTTCGCTGTTTGGGTCCAATGGGTAATACCGATCCAACCAACCTCATCAACGCGGAAACCAATCGTATCCCTTTTAGATTAGAACATTTCGATCTAGGGTTATGGACAGATACCTTCCGCTCGTGGCCCAAACCAACTAAAGGGTGGAAGAACTGGTATCTCAGGATGGCTAGGTCACAACAGGTCTATTGGTCAGAACGCAATATCGACCAATGCATCAGACTGTCACTTGCCGATATGGCCAAGAATGAAAACATGATGATTGTTGCTTCCTACTTCTGGTCCGATACAATGAACGCATTTCTATTTAGACACGGACCAGCCACTCCCACACTTGCCGATGTGCATATGCTTACCGGCCTTGATTCTCTTCTACCGATCCTGCCACCCTTTTCCGTAGGAAGTCTGAACATCGGGTGAACACACGGAATATCCACAGTTGGACCGGATACATTCAAGAATATTAGAAGACCGGATCGGTAGGCCAAAGGGAGCATGCCACCTTTCTAAACATGTGTTTAGAGAAGTTTATTTTTTGTGGCATAACAGTTGGACCCACCAATATGTATCTTCCTGCAGCAGAACTTTTGGCCGAAGGAGGATTTCCTCTTGGCCGATACCTCCTCAGCTCAGTCTATCACCTCCTACACCAGGTATCGGGAAAATTACTACTAGGCGAGCCCATCGGCAACCTCGGAGGCCCTTGGTGGTTCATCAACTTATGGCTAAATGCCCATATGCATAAATGTCTTCAATTTGATCTATTTAGCCATCAATTCCCAAGAGATATATCTGAGGACTATGTATTTGCTGAGGATGAATCGGCAACTCGTTCTCCACTCAATTTTGGAGAAGCCATAATAGTGCTACCAGGAACCGATGCCAACGAAGATCAATTCGGCATGTTCTTTCAGAGACTCTACTATGGAATTCTGCTGTAGAATGAGTCTGGTGGCCTTATATTGACGAAGATAACCAATTTCCACTCTCCTTCAACCTTACCGATGGGAATATACCACAGAATGAAGGAATTATGAAGGCTACCCTTACTCCTCGGGTTATTCCAGTCAACATCTTTGGGACCGGGAAGAACACTCATCCATCTTATGAATTCTATTATACATCGGTAGCAGCAAGACAGTTAGTGTTTGGTCAATTGCCGATCAAACTCGGTTTTGTGATAAAACCAAGAGAGGTTATCTCTACTGCTATGGTTTGGAATAAGATTGTCACTGACCCCCTAGGGCCGATGTAGCCAACATTGACTTATCCTCTTGGGCGCCGACATCCTTCATCATTGAGTCATATAAATCCTGGTGGCAAGAGTGGAAGGATCAACTATTTGTTGTATCATCACACTACTATCGGCACCTGATTGATGTTGATCATATTATACCAGACGACGCGGTGAGTTTATTTCCGATACTATTTTTTTTGTTATCTCTTCAAATGCATCGGTGACTAATCTTCTATCAACAGGTTAACGATTTGCTCCCCAAAAAGAGCAAGAGTGGCAAATATTTTAACTTGCGACCGATGAACCCTACATCGATAATCAGTAGCAAGGCCCCTTCATTGGCTACTCTCATGCATCGAAAGGCAGCTCCCAAGGTTACCATCAAATCCAAACTATCGCCAACCGATGATGCTACAACCGCTTCCTGTTGACACAAAATTGTGGCACAAAGGATAAACTACAAGCACACGGCAGTCAAGGTAGCTTTCACCCAAGAGTATTCCAGGGGTATCGAATCCACAGGGAACGTGAAGTGTACTTAACAAAGAACTAAGTTCATCCTATGATAACACAAGGCGTTTATGATAGGTTAGGTAGAGAGGATCTTCTATGGTTATGAAACTAGCAAGGTAAGGTAAGAAACAAAGGTTGTTCACTTCGGGCCACTAGATCGCTTAGCAATAGAAAGGGATGAGAAGGGTGCTAAACCACCTAGCATAAGAAAGCCTACGTTTAAAGAACTTGGCCGAACGTGGTGGGATCAAAGCCTAGATAGGACTGTCACCCTACTAGGTACCACAAACAAACTGTTGGACAAGCCGCAGACACAGGTAAGCGTATAGCCTAGACACCACGTCTACACTATATCTTACTACTCTAATCCGGATCCCGGTGAAATTGATTAGAGCACCGGTTTAAGGACGATGAACCAATAAACAACTAAAGTAATTACTTTACCAGAACTAAAGATCAATTACCATAAAAGAATCTCAAATGTAGACTTACGAAAGAGAAGACCGCATCCGCGGAGGTACAGCTCGGAGAAGATGCCAGACAGGCCTGGCTCTCCTCCAGACTCTCCTCACTCTCTCCCTATTTTCTATGCTACTAGTAGAACAAGGCTTCGCCGTGTAGAGAGAGTAGTTCCTCCTTGGTGTATTGAATGAGAGGGAGTGAGGGGGTATTTATAGTGGAGAGGTGGAGTAGGGGCTACTCCGGTGCCACCTCATCAATCCGCGTGACGTCGTTTGGCCTTCCTTGGATCAAAACCGTCATTGAACTAGTGGCTAGGATGCTCAAAGAGCATGCAACCGCCTTGTGTAGCTCGGCGGTGAAGTCCCCCACGTGCTGGAGTTGAAAACCGGACGAGAACCGGATCCTAAGGTGGTGAACCGGACCCGAACCGGTGAACTAGATGTTGTTTTCTGCTAAGTGGAGCGGAATCCGGGGGAATGACCAGCTGAACCGGCCGGTCCAAGCAGTCCAACCGCGCCTGGACCGCGCTGGCCGGGCCACCGCCTTCCTGCTCCAACGGGGGCGCGCCACGTGGCCCCCAGGGCCGGCCGCTCGGCCGCCCGCCCGCGCTCTTGCGCCCGCACTCGCCCGCGCGATGCGAGAGGCGGCGCCACGTGGCGCGGCCTGACTGGCCGGCCTGGTTGCGGTCCCCTACTGGGTGGGCAGCGCCTACAGCGATGGGGCCCGCCTGGCCCAGCTGTCGGCCACCGCAGACAGTGCCGCGGCTGTGGGCGCCTGGGCGTTGACTTGGGGTGCTGACATCAGCATGACGTCAGCGTCCCTTTTTAATTTGCAAATATCTTTTTATCCAGTGCTCCAAACGTAACAAATAATATATCCGTTTTGATCGTATCGACGAGCCCATCGTAATGGTGTACTCTAATTCATCATTTGGTATACTTTTATATGATGATAATCAGTACCTGCACTTAAATAGTCAAGGGATAGGTGGAACTCGTTATTGGGTATAATATGTTCATGTTGATCTTGTTTTCCTTGGAATATGAGGATGTTGACGGTATTTTGATGGTGACAAAAAGGCTTATAATTACCGTCAACAAGATCCCCCATACTTACCTCTTTGCTCGTCCTCGAGTAAAGGTTAAAAGCTAACATGACTATAACATCATTAAGGAATATAGCAGGCATAAAGTTTCCTTCAAGACATTTCTTATACAAGTGGGATATGTGGTATTGGCTAACATAAATCCTTGAGAGGTTGAGAAATGGAACAGTTATCAAAGCAAAGTCATCTTCCCAAATCATATTTTAGTACTTAGAGTTTTTGATAAATTTAAGAAATCACATAAGTCATCTTACTCCTCATATAGCACTCTAAATCACTCACAAGGTGTATGATTCCTTACAAGGCATAGTATGAGTTTGCCTTCTTTTTTATCTTCCTACTTCTAAATGGCTTATGTGGAGCTTAGGTAGGGATAAATAAAGTTGCAAACTTACCTTGTATATATTGTAAAGTCAAATTCTGGATCCAAGGAGAGAAATGTCATACTCTTAGATCAAGATGTGCAAGTGTGTGAAACATGGAAACATGGCAAATGATCAATACTCCTCTATTTGATATGATCTCTCTTTCTAATTTATAAATTTTGAGACATAGCTATCTTTTTTTTCATATGAGCTTTGATTTGCTCATTAATTTTTTTTCTAAGACTTGGGACCTTCATGTGCCCCTATATATTTTTCATATTTTTCATAATTTTGTATAGTCTATGTCTCATTTGCTAGCAACACACTATAGAGAGAAATTTCTATTAGAACATGGAGTATGAACTATGTGGAAAATGTAAGGCATATTTTTGCGTACTTCCAGTGTAGAAGCAGCATATATATGTGGCGTGTACGTGATCTTGATCTTGGGAGCATGATAAGTCTCTCAACAAGGGTCACAAAACTTGACCAAACTCAACACAAAGCAAGCAGCTTATGTAGAAAGCTTATATCATGAAAGAGTATATATAAGTTTGGTAGGAATTTTATCACTATAGAGGAGTAGTGACATTATGGTTTTATGAATTTTTTCAAAAAATAATCTCCAAGCACTTTAAATAGATAGGGAATGAATCATGAGCCAAGAACTATATCACATTAATCAACAACTTAGTCAATATGATTTTCCTATCATGATATTTTTCCCACTAGCATAAGCATATGCAAGAAGTCAACCTATGATGCTTCATCCTTTCAGAATGTCATAGATCATATCACTTTTCAAAATTTTATTTTCAGTTGCGGGTCTTCTTATTTTATTCAATATTAAAAGGAAATAAACTAAAAAAAGAAATGCATTAAAAGAAGAAGAGGGGAAGATTGGCAAACCAGTCAGGAAGCAAGATGAGAACGTGTGGATGCTGATTGGTGGGACAAGGGGTCCATAGTGGGGTCGGGTGACCCCACTTTGGTGCCTCTGGTCATTCTGGTGCCCGCACTTGTGAAGGTTGGGGGTAGGATGACCCCCCACACTTCGTCAAAGGTATACTTGACTTTTTATTCATAGAGAACAAATGTGAAAACACAAAGGACTCTACTGGTGGGATACACCAGCGAGTCAAAAATTATTTGAATGGAGCAAGACATGGAGTGATGCTGGAAAGATAAACATGATTTAAGCAAAAGAGACACAAGGCATAAGAATAAGGGACTAGACAAGTTTTAAGTTAAATCATGGTAAGGTTTGAATTCAATCATGTCTATTTCCTCATCTATTTTATCAGGTTCAAGGAATACTTTTAATCATTGGCCATTTACCTTGAAGATCTTACCTTCGTCATCTTGAAGTGTAATAGCTCCATGAGGCGAAGTATCGATGACTTGAAATGGCCCTTCCATTTGCTTCGAAGTTTTCCATGTCCAAATAACCTTACTCTTGAGTTGAACATGAGTACCTTGTCTCCTGGCTCGAACTCCTTTTTCTTTATCCTTTTGCCATGCCATCTCTTTGTTCTTTCCTTGTAGATTTTGGCATTGTGGTATGCTTTCTCCCTCCATTCTTCCAATTCTGAAATTTGCATCTTTCTATGCCTTCCTGTAGCTTGTAGATCCATATTCCAATTCTTTATGGCCCAATGTGCTCGAAACTCCAAATCGACAGGGAGGTGACAAGTCTTCCCATATACTATTTAGTATGGTGACATGCCAATGGGTGTCTTGAATGTTGTCATGTATGCCCATAGTGCATCAGGTAGCTTGTCCCTCCATCTTTTCCCCATCTCATCTACTGTCTTCTGTAGTATGTTCTTGATTTGCTTGTTGGATGTTTCTGCTTGTCCACTTGTTTGGGGATGGTATGGAGTTGCAACATTGTGCCGGATGCCTTGCTCTTCTAGGAAGCGTCGGAAGCTCCGTTCAATGAAGTGGGAGCCCCCGTCACTTATCACTAGCCTTGGGGTTCCAAACCATGGAAAGATGGTTTCTTCAAACATCTTTCTTGAGCTTTTGGCATCTGCTGCTTTGCATGGCATTGCTTCAACCCACTTGGACACATAGTCCACAACCACTAGGATGTACTCACATCCATGGGACTTTAGAAAAGGTCCCATGAAGTCAATACCCCATACGTCAAAGAGCTCCACTTGAAGGTTGTTTGTCAGTGGCATTGCATCTCGAGCATTGATGTTCCCATGCTTCTGGCACCTCACACATCTCTTGATGAAGTTCTTTGTATCTTCATACATGGTTGGCCAGAAGAAACCACTTTGCCAGATCTTTGCATGGGTTCTGAATGCTCCATAGTGCCCTCCATATGGTGTAGCATGACACCTCTCGATGATCTTGAATGATTCTACTTCAGGGACACATTTCCTTAACAGACCATCATTGCAGACTCTATACAAGTAAGGATCATCCCAGAGATGTATTCGACTATCTTGTATGAGCTTTTTCTTGTTTTCTCCTGGTGGTACTTGTCCTGCAACCATAAAGTTCACAATACTCGCATACCATGGGCTGGAGTCTGTGATCTTGAGGAGCATGTCGTCCCTTAGGAAGTCATTGATCGGCAGGTCCTGTGCATCTTGGAAATGCATTCTGGACAAGTGATCGGCTACATAATTTTCTACTCCTTTTTTTATCTATTATTTCCAAATCAAATTCTTGGAGTAGCAAGATCCATCTTATTAACCGTGGTTTAGCATCTTTCTTAGTGAGCAAGTATTTTAAGGCGGCATGATCGGTTTAAATAATAACCTTTGCTCCAACTAAGTAAGATCTAAATTTATCAATAGCAAACACAACAGCAAGGAGCTTTTTTCAGTTGTTGCATAATTAAGTTGAGCTCCTGCCAAAGTTTTGCTAGCATATGAAATTGCATGATGCTTTTTATCTTTTGTTTGGCAAGAACGGCACCAACAGCGTAATCACTTGCATCACACATTATTTCAAAAGGGAGCGTCCAATCAGGGGGTTGGATGATTGGAGCAGAGATAAGTGCTTTCTTGAGAATATAAAAAGCATTTAAGCACTCATCATTAAAATCAAAGGGTGCTTCTTTAGCAGGCAGGTTTGTTAAAGGTCGAGCAATTTGAGAGAAATCTTTTATGAAACGTCTATAGAAACAAACGTGCCCAAGAAAACTTCTAACACCCTTGACATTCGTGGGGGGTGGAAGTTTCTCTATGACTTCTATCTTAGCTCTATCCACCTTGATCCCACGCTCGGACACTCTATGTCCTAGCACTATGCCTTCCTGAACCATGAAATGGAATTTTTCCTAGTTCAGGACTAAGTGCTTTTCCTCACATCTTTGTAAGACCTTGTCCAAATTCTCAAGACAATCATCGAAGGTTTTTCCATAGACAGAGAAATCATCCATGAAGACCTCCATGATTTGTTCAATCATGTCAGAGAATATGGACATCATGCACCTTTGGAAAGAAGCAGGAGCATTGCATAAGCCGAAAGACATACGGCGATATGCATATGTCCCATAAGGGCATGTGAAGGTGGTCTTACTTTGATCCTCGGGATGGATGGGAATTTGATGATAACCCGAATAACCATCAAGGAAACAGAAGAAAGAATGTTTTGCTAACCGTTCCAAGATTTCGTCAATGAAGGGTAACAGGAAGTGATCTTTCTTTGTAGCCTTATTGAGTTTTCGGTAATCTATGCACATCCTCCAACCCGTGACGGTTCGTTGAGGGATCAACTCATTTTTCTCATTTTTCACAATTGTCATTCCTCCTTTCTTAGGCACTACTTGCATGGGGCTAACTCACTCACTATGAGGAACGGGGTAGATTATGCCCGCATGTAAGAGTTTCAAGACCTCTTTCTTCACAACATCTCTCATCGCATTGTTAAGCCTCCTTTGAGGCTCCCTAGATGGTATGGATTCATGATCGGTAGGGATGCGATGTGTGCAAAGAGCAGGGCTAATCCCTATGAGATCTTGAAGAAAGTAGCCTAAGACGGATTGATGTTTCTCCAGAACGGTGAGGAGTTTAAGAGTCTCCACCAAAGAAAGTTTGTCACTTATGATTACGGGAGATTCTCTATCACCATTTAGGAAAGCATACTTGAGGCCAGAAGGAAGGGGTTTGAGCTTGATGGGAGGTTTAGGTGGTGGTTCAGATTCCTTCAAATCTATAGGTTCATCCAAGTTGTCTTCTTCTTGGATGAAATGTTGAGCATCATCTTCAAGATCTGGTTCGGAAGAGTCTTGAAGGAAGGCTACCATTACCTCCTCCATCGGCTGACACTCGGGATTTGATTCTACTTTTGAATTGGTAGATCGAGTTAAGGGAACTGAAAGGTTCACTCCTTTCCCGAGGTTGACAATAAGGCTCCCCGAATGTTTACTTTCTTGTAAAAGCTATTCAAAGGGGTGCCCGATCAAAAGATCGAAATCCGAGATCTCAAAAATATAGAAGTTCAAGAGAATCTCGATTTCGTTGATTGTGATTGGGACCATGCGTACAATCCCATTACTCTTGATTACTTCTCCAGACGGAGTCTTGAGGAGTTTATCACTTGGAGTCAAAGGTTCATTTTCCATGAAGAGAGTATATGCTAGAGAATCAGACATAATACTCACTCTGACGGAGGGATTGTAAAGAGAATCTAAAGCAACACTTTTCATGAAACAACAAATGGTTGTGGAGGGAGAAATAATCCGAATTACTTCGGATGAAGTTTCAGCCTCCTTAAGCCATTCATTGCTCATGATGTATGTGAGCTATTGGATCGTTTCCTTTAGATGATTTGGAGAATGAAGGTTTAGAGGAGAAGATCCAGAAGATTTCTTTTGAACGGGGAAATTCGAGGTGTTTCCAAAATCGGAATCAGAGAAAAGATTATCCTCGATTTCAAAAGGGAAATCCAAAGGTTGAATTTCTTCATCCTTTGGAGGAATTGGACTTTGGGGTATTTGTGGCTCAGGATTAATAGCTAAATTTTGGGATTGGATTGGTAGTGATTCAGCTATCAAGACTTCTTCTTCTTGTTAGGGGGGTGCTTCCTCTTCTTCCTCAGGGAGTTCGTCATGAATGCCAGTGTATGGGGTGTTTTCAAGGATTTTGTCAAGAATAGACCTTGCTTCACTAGCGGATAAATGAAAGAAAGCTCCTCCAGAGGCTATATCAAGGAATTGTGTAGAATCCTTGCTAAGACCGAGATAGAAATGTTGTAAGAGCACAAGTTCGGGTATAGCAAGATCGGGGCCTGAAGATATAAGATCTGTAAAACGGACCCATGATGCACCTAGAGGCTCCTTATCTTTTTTCTTAAAAGATAGGACCTCCGTTCGAAGATGAGCAACTCTAGAGACAGGGAAGAAGGCTAAGTAGAATTTGGCTAGAAGGGTCTCCCAGTTCCTTGTACACTCCCTACATGTCGAGCATACCAATGTTTACCTACTCCCATCAAAGAGAATGGAAATACCTTCCATTTCAAGGTATCTCGTGTCATGCCTTGAATATGAAGACATGAGAACAATTTCTCAAACTCATGTAAATGAATGTAGGGGTTTTCATCTTCCTCCCAAAAAAAGGTTGTGCCTGAACCATCGCTATAAAAGCTGGGCGAAGCTCATAGCGAACAGCTAAAATAGCTTTAGATGATTTTGGTGGCTCCAAACTAGGACCCTTTGGAGCACCATATTGAAAGAGGGGTGTTTGATCCATGACATGAATGATAAAATTAAAAGATAAACGGACGACTCGATTCTATGTTAAGAACAGCTACCGTTCCCCGGCAACGGTGCCAAAAAGCTTGTTGACACAAATTGTGGCACAAAGGATAAACGCAAGCACACGGCTGTCAAGGTAGATTTCACCCAAGAGTATTCCAGGGGTATCGAATCACAGGGAATGTGAAGTTTACTTAACAAAGAACTAAGTTCGTCCTATGATGACACAAGGGGTTTATGATTAGGTTGGGTAGAGAGGATCTTCTTATGGTTATGAAACTAGCAAGGTAAGGTAAGAAACAAAGGTTGTTCACTTCGGGCCACTAGATCGCTTAGCAACAGAAAGGGATGAGAAGGGTGCTAAACCACCTAGCATAAGAAAGCCTACGTTTAAAGAACTTGGCCGAACGTGGTGGGATCAAAGAATAGATAGGACTGTCACCCCTACTAGGTACCACAAACAAACTGTTGGACAAGCTGCAGACACAGGTAAGCGTATAGCCTAGACACACGTCTACACTATATCTTACTACTCTAATCGGATCCCGGTGAAATTGATTAGAGCACCGGTTTAAGGACGATGAACCAATAAACAACTAAAGTAATTACTTTACCAGAACTAAAGATCAATTACCATAAAAGAATCTCAAATGCAGACTTACAAAAGAGAAGACCGCATCGCTAAGGTACAGCTCGGAGAAGATGCCATACAGGCCCAGCTCTCCTCCAGACTCTCCTCACTCTCTCCCTATTTTCTATGCTACTAGTAGAACAGGGCTTCGCCTTGTAGAGAGAGTATCTCCTCCTTGGTGTATTGAATGAGAGGGAGTGAGGGGGTATTTATAGTGGAAAGGTGGAGTAGGGGCTACTCCGGTGCCACATCATCAATCCGCGTGACGTCATTTGGCCTCCTTGGATCAAAACCGTCATTGAACCAGTGGCTAGGATGCTCCAAGGGCATGCAACCACCTTATGTAGGTCAGTGGTGAAGTCCCCACGTGTTGGAGTCGAAAAACCGGGCAAGAACCGGATCCTAAGGTGGTGAACCGGACCCGAACCGGTGAACTGGATGTTGTTTTCTGCTAACTGGAGAGGAATCCGGGGGGAATGGCCAGCTGAACGACGGTCCAGGCGGTTCCAACCGCGCTGGACCGCGCGGCCGGGCCACCGCCTCCCTGCTCCACGGTGGGCGCGCCGCGTGGCACCCTGGGCCGGCCGCTCGGCCGCCGCCCGTGCTCTACGCCGCACTCGCCCGCGATGGGAGAGGCGACGCCACGTGGCGTGGCCTGACTGGCTGGCCTGGTTGTCGATCCTCTGCTGGGTGGGCAGCGCTGCAGCGATGGGGCCCGCCTGGCCCGGCTGTCGGCCACCGCAGACAGTGCCTACGGCTGGTGGGCGTTGACTTGGGGTGCTGACGTCAGCATGACGTCAGCATCCCTTTTTAATTTGCAAATATCTTTTTATCCGGTGCTCAACGTAGCAAATAATATATCCGTTTTGATCGTCTCAACGAGCCATCACAATGGTTGTACTCTAATTCATCATTTGGTATACTTTTTATATGATGATAATCAGTACCTGCACTTAAATAGTCAAGGGATAGGTGGAACTCGTTATTGGGTATAATATGTTCATGTTGATCTTGTTTTCCTTAGAAAAATGAAGGTGTTGACGGTATTTTGATGGTGACAAAAAGGCTTATAATTACTGTCAACACTGCCGCTGTCTTGGCGCAAGCTTTTACGGTAACAAGTCTTCACTTATCTGTGCCGATCACAACAACATTTTTAATCGACAATTTTTATTCAATTTGCACCAAAGTTTCTTCTGCAGCAGACAAGTTCATCGGCAGCCGTCCCAAACGTGCAAACTTCTTTGGCTCAGCCTTTGTCGATGCCCCCAAGTGCAACAATCAAAACGCCAAGGCTCATCAAGTACCGCTCCCGACCGAAATGTCCAAAGCCATCAGCTCCAGTCACATCACCGGTCACATCTTCTCAAGCTCCTACCGATACACCAACGCCAGAGCCAACATCGGCATTATCCTCAATCAATCACCGATTGAAACTCCCATCCAAGGGACAATTACCATCGCCGCAGGGATTTACAATAGCAGAAACAGCACCGGCATCAGCTTCGGCACCAGCACCAACTATTCCTCCTACTGCAACAAAAACACATCCCAACTAGTCCAAGACTCTAGTTTAGTAAGGGTAGCTTTCAGAGAAATTCAAGACCAACTGTCTGCGATATTGTAGAAACACTCTTCCAAGCGGCATTCCTGAGAGTCGACAGCTACAGTATCAAAGGCTTCACGTCGTATCGTCGATTTAGAGCCGCTCAAGCAAAACTTGAGGGAAATGCTCAAATTCAAGCAAACTGCTGCTGAAAAGCATAAATACATCGGCGTCTAGAAGCTTCAGCATCGAGCTTAAAAAGAAATCATTGTCTATGGACGAAAAGAAGAATTGCTAGTGAGTTGAAGAAAGTAGATGAAGCTTTAAAATCAGCCAACCAGAAGAAGATTCAACTTCCCGATGCTACCAAAATCCTACAACAAGAGAGAGATGCCGATGCTCGCCACGCTCTTCTGTTGAAAAAAAAAATTAGGCCGATTGAGGGTACGCTGATGATGTGCCAAGGAGATAGGGAGAAGCCGATCAAAAATTTGCCTTTCGCGCGATTTTATTATTCAAAACTTTGTTGTAAACGGCAATCGTGAACTTGATGACCAATCCTTTTGTAATATAACTTTAATGCTTTTTTCTACCAATATTTTTGTTGATAACTTGCCATCGGTATATATGTATCCCCTTTTTGCATCCCTCCTATATTAGGATAATATTTCTTCAAATATTTACCATTGATTGCTTGGAAAAAGTAACCCTTCGAGGGTCTCCAAAATTATGCGTTCCAAGAATAGATTGATTTATCCGAAAGGACCTTCCCAATTAGGAGACCTTTTCCAAATTTTGAAATTTAGTTCCAATCGGTAAAATTTTGTTTCCACACTAGATCACCATCGGCAAACTCTTTTATTTTCACTTTCTTGTTTTACCACCTAGCAAGCTCTTCTTATTCTCTTCGATACTGATTAGACCCCTAACCGATGACCCGTCAGTCTTCTAACTCACCCTTCAAAAGGGGATATCATATCATCGGTTTTTTAATTGGTTCTGGGAAAAACAATCGCCTTGAAATATTTTTTAATTTCCCAAGGTGGGAAACAACATCATGCCCATAGACTAACTGGTATGGCGGAAACTTTGGTTGCACCATGACAAGCCATCGATATGACCACAAAGTTCATTAAACATATATGCCACCTCCTAGGGTTTCTTCAATCTTGCGCTTGAAAAGCTTGTCACCCCCTTTATTAGTTGCTTCGCTTGGCCATTAGCCTGAGCATAATAAGGAGAAGAGTTTAAACTTTAAACCCACCGGGGTAGCAAATTCATCAAATTCCCCCGATGTGAAACATGGTTCCTTGATCATTTTGTAATAGTTTGAGCAATACCAAACCGATTAAACAATATAATCTTTAAACAAAATCTATCATGTTTCCCGATGTCACGTTCTTCAGCGGAATAGCCTCAACCCATTCGTGAAATAATCGGTAGCAACAATTTATAAATTTGTGCCTTTACTCAATGGTGGATAAATCTGGCCGATGGAGATCGTAGCCCCCCTCTAAACGGCCAAGGCTGGTTATAGCATTCATTCCCGATGCGGGTGCTCTTGAACATTATGGAACTTCTGACAATCTTGACCCCCCTTTTTGAAGTTTTTTAAAAACAATCCTCAAGAATTGTGGCAATAATATCCATTCCTTTCTAATCATCCATTTCATTTGAATCCCGATTGATGTGCTCCACATACTCCCTCATGAATTTCCCCCATCAACATCTTCGATTCCCCCCTCACTAAGAATCTGAGCAACACTCCATCAATTGTCCGATAATATAATTCATTATCAAGGAGCATGTCGTGGTTTAGCCTGAAACCTCAAAGTCTCTCGACCTTTTTGGATGGTTTCTTTAAAAGTAATCGGCAATCTCTTTCCCCAGTCATCAGTAGCCATACCGATACCGTCACTCTTGAATCGGTGTACCTGAAGGTATTGTGCTAACGATTAGGTCTTCATTATGTACCCGGGGAAATTTATTCTTGAGGCGGTTTCTTTAAACTCTTTAATAATCGCAAACATTTTCTAGTATGCGATTAAAATTTCAGTTCGGCTTCATTGCCCCAATCAGGGGATTAATCACAGCATAGAAAACCCAAAGATTTCAACGGCATCGGCAGTATTCCTGAAACAATTTCAATCCCCTTTTGCAAAGCTGATACTCAGCCTGATTGTTCGTCGAAGTAGCTAAAATCGGCAATGAAATTTATACTTTTGCCCTCGGGAGAGAAATTAAGACAAACACTGATACCCCCCCTCTCTACTGTAGATCAATCAAAGAACGAGTCCAAGGGCAATTTCCCCCAGCACCACTATACCACCATGTGAGTAACAAAATCGGCCATTACCTGACCTTTAACCGCTTTAACCGATTCTACCTTAAATCAAACTCCAACGTGCTAGGATCCACTTGCGATTCTTCAACTCAAAATCGGCATCGATAGCATGTATTTAACCACATCATCTTTGCATATGATAGTACACTCGGCCCATAAACAAATAATTCCTTAGTTTAGTGCGGAGAAGTATACACAAGCTAATTTTTCAACGGCCGAATACTTAGTTTTAGATCTACTAGCCTTTGCTCAAATAATAATCATACGTTCTCTTCCCTTCAACTTTTGGATTAAGGCTGACCCGATAACACTATCATCGGCAAACAAATACAACTTGAAAGGCTTCTATGTTGAGGTGGAACCAATACTGGAGGATTCCAAATTTTTTCTTAATTTTTCTAAGGCTGATGTTGTTCCTCCTTCCACACGAATCCTTGACGGCTTTCAGCTTCAGAAGGGGGTAAAAGACTTAATTCTTTCCAGACAAGTTAGATATAAATTTCTAATAAAATTAATTTGCCGATCAAAGATTGCAACTCGTCTTGTTCGTAGGAGAACACTTTATTAATCGTCAATGGACTTTTTGCCGATCTCGATACTATCTGATGCACCATAAACCTAGAAACTAGCCCGTGATACACCAAATGCAACTTATTAGGATTATCTTTAACCCTGTTCCCTCGTGCACTCTACAATTTTTCGTAAATTGGCAAGATGTTCTGAAAGTTTTTGGGATTTAACCCACATATCAATATAAATTTCAACAAATGCGATGTATTTATGGAAAATGAAATTTTATTGCCCTCTGGAAGTAGCACTGGCATTTTTCAAACCAGAAGTCATCACAAACCCATTAAAAATAAACCAAATGCCCGGACATTGAAAGCAGTCTTGGATATTTTCTTCTTCAGCCATAAATATTTGATAAAACCAGCTTACCATCCATGAAACTAATGATTTGATGTCCAGCAGCAGCATCAATAGCAGATCGGAACGGGCACCCGTACCCATCCATCGGCGTAGCCTTATTGAGATTCCTGAAATCAATACAAACACGAAGTTTGCAATTTTTCTTTTTACACGGGAAACCCACGTTAGAAATCCATTCGGCTATTGACATTGCCGAATAAACCAGCTTCAATTAACTTTGAAATTTCGTCTTTAATATAGGTAGCACAATAGGTTTTGCACGGCGTGTTGGGTTGTCGATGTGGTTAGAAACATGACTTAATAGGTAACGGATGTTCAATATTGATCGGTCAAAAACCAGGCATCTCTGTATGTCCCAAGCAAAAGTATCTTTATACTCTTTTAACAAATCACTCAAATGTTGTTTACACTAGGAATTTCTAACTTAGCGCTAATAAAAGTCGGTCTGGGTTTGCTTCCATCACTGATATCTATTTCTACTAAATCATCGGCGATGTAAACCCCCTGCCAACTTTTCCATCATCGGGGGAATTGATCCTTTAAAAAACTCTTCAGAACCGACTGCTTGGTCGGTTTTAATACGGTAATCGGCAACTTAAGGAATCGTTTGTCCCAAGCTTCCCCCGATATGCACTTGGTCTTTTCATGGTTTCCGATTTGCCGATGCAGCAATTGATGGGGTTCACTTCGGACAACTTCAATCTCGTTCCGACCCATTTGCATGAAGCTTTGATGCATCTTTGGAAGGAATACAGCAATTAGCATGGATCCAACCCCTTCAGGAGCAAATTGTAAGTACCTTTGCCGCTGATCACAAAAAACGTTATCGACAAAGTTTTGCTAATGATAGTTAACTTTTCGCACATTGCTCCATAGTCGGTGCAACTTGCCTTCAAAAATCTTTTAAGCTTCATGTCTGTCTTGACTAAATCTTGATCGACTTTTCCAAGCTTCCTGAACATGACATATGGCCTTACATTGATCGACGCCCCCCCATCTACGAGCATCTTTGACACTGGTTTGCCCAATAAACTTTGCCTTTGTAAAAAAGCTCTTAAGTGTTGCCTTTCATCCTCAGTAGGCTTTTCAAAGATAGGCACCATGGATTAGCACTGCTGAGCCATATCAGTAGCTTCTTCCTCAGCATCGGTAGGTCCCATAAATTTCCATCGGCAACTTACAACCATGTTGACTTCCCCCGAGGATCCGTTCTGGGTTTTGGCCTCCACTCCAAACTGGAGATTCTCCTCTTGAAGGATTTCTCTATAACACAGATCACTCTGGCGTTACGCTGGGTTCTCCTTCTCTGGTTTTTGTCAAACCTTTGGGGCCCATTGGGAAGCTTGTTTTCCAAACAGGTGGTACTGCTTTTCATGCTCGTATTTGCACTCTCCTTATGTTGGGATCCCTAGAGAATATCTCTTATCAGGCACTCTTGCATTACCCTTTTCTTCGAGCCCTCTTGACGAACACGCTTCAAGCCTGTCATGTACATTGAGCTTGCCCCTAGCGATCATGCATGATCCCTTTTCCCCTGATCGGCTTAGCATAGCTTAATTCCGATCTTCAAAGGGAGACTTCTTTTTAACGATCGGCAGGATGTTCCCTTGCTTCAGGGCAATTATCGGCAGTGGGCAGCTTGATGCCTTCTTCCCCAAAAATGGACGAAGAAGGGGCACTTTCCAAGATCTTTATGCCGATACCCTTCTTGGGTCTTTCTTCTTCTTGTACGTGTTGTTCTTCTTGTGAGCCCCATTTTTTGTCGTGGTCTTCTGTGCATGTCATGACACCCTATGATGTATGTCTTGAGATCTCCTGGTGTTGTTGCTTTTCATTTGGTAGTCTTTTACTTTTTCTTCATCGGCAAGCTTCTTTCCCTTACTTCATTTTGGGTCTACGATGCATTTTTTGGCAAAATTTTCCCATGTCAATACCTTAGTCTTCCTACTAGTTTCCACCATATTATTTGGAAAAAGGGGTGTTGGTTGATTTTATCGGTTCTGAGCTTTAGAATTCTCAAACTTGATTCGCCCAGATTCAATTTCTGACTGCAATGTTGCCCCAAGGGCTTTTTAAAAATTGGGTTTTTATGTGAAGTTGCAGCATGCCACTTGCAATATCTAAATCCTTCTGACTCTTTGCCGAGGGAAATTACCTGATTAGGCGACAGCTTAATCCCCCCTTCTTGAAGTAACAAGTCAAATATCCTATCGGCTATGGTAAATTTCAAAAGGTAATCTTTCGACTTTTTTGGCCAAAGGACAAAATTTTCGTCTTCTTGTCTTTCACTCATTCAGCACACCCAAAGCTTGGCTACTATTGATTTAGAACCTTCCTCCTGTTCAATGAAAGATACCTTCTTATTCAAGTTTTTTGGCCTCGAAAGCTTAATTTTTTTGATCGGAACCCTTTGCACGAGATGGGCTCAAACTCTCAAATTCTTGGGTGCATATTTATCTTGATGTGTGCCGGGAACCCTTGGAAAGCCAAATCCGTCAATTGCGATCATCAAGCACCAAAATGTAGCATTTGTTCTTTAGTTCACCAATCTTTGCACGAAGCTTTTACCGATTGTCATTACGTGTTTTAGCTTGACCAAATCGGTAATCCCTTTATTTAAAACACCCGAAAAGAAGTATTTGTGAAATTTTTCCGATTGCCCCAATGATCATGAATTTTTGGGGGGGAAGCGAAATGAACCAGGTAAAAATTTACCGTAAAGAAACCCGGGAAAAATTTACCTTGTTCATCTTGCTGTGCCTCCCCAAGAAAAATGAAGCGGTTTGTGCTCCATTTTAGAGTGTCTCTTGGGAAATTTTTGAAAATTTGGGGCCCTTTTCCATTTGGGGAGGAATCAAGTATACCCCCAGGGTAGGGGCCCCCCATAAGGGATTTGTATTGGTTTGGGTTTTTGATACGAATTTTCCCTTATCATTCGGCAAAATTATGCCTATTTTGCACCCGTCCGTGTGGATGGGGCTTAAATTGGTGGACTAGTTATACCCCTTTTCCCTTTGTGGAAAAAGTGATTGATTGGACAGGCGAGCCCCCTTGTGAAGTTATGTCTTTTTATTTACTGATGTTAACTTTAACCACTGGGGTATACGCCATTTTTTCATCGGTGGAAAAAGATGTTTATTTGAAAATTGCGGGAAATTTTGGATTTTGGGGGCCCCCCTACTTTTGTCCGGTTGCACCCCTGTTGTTACTAAAACTAGTCCTCCGGGTTTAAAAAATCTGGGATGTGTTTTTCCCAAAATTTATGTTCCGGGTTTTTCCCCCCCGACCTTGGGGTAATAAAAATTGGCCCCTTTTGTGCAAAATCCCGCCGAGGTTTCTCTCTGGGATGGTTTACAAGCCAGTCTTGTTTTTGGAAAAAGGTTTTGTGGTTGCCGTAAGGCACCTTAGGACCACCATTGAAGATCCCTGGCGGCAATGCCGTTTGGAGAAGACGTAGCATAATGTAATATCGGGCTCTTGGTTGTTGGCCGATATTGCGATTCTAGAGCCCTTTCCCCCTGCACTTTCGGGGCACTTACCCAAAGCAGATGAATTGGGGCATATCGTACCCCACCGTGGGGATTTGGTTATTTGGTAATGTTAAATTCCCAAACCCCCCCGGGGTCGGTGTTTCAACCGAACGCGCTTGGGGGCTTTTTTTGGGGGTGTGCTTATCGGAGAAATTTTTGGGTTTGGGAAAAGAACATGGACCCCCCGATGAAGTGTGGCAGATGCCAAATGGGTTTTATGATACGTGGCCCAACATATTGGGTTTTGTCCTTTTAAATTTTGCTGACGCATTGTACACGTATTGGACAGACTTTGGAAGAAATAAACGCCTAATTTAATGCGAATTAAACCCCTATCTTGCAATTTACCGGTTGGATCGAAATCCCTGCCGCGGCAACGGGTATCTTGCTTTGGCGCTCTTGCCTGTTTGGGCTGAAGGATTTTGATATGCACTTTACCCTCCTCCCCGTCAAAGTTTTTTGCGTCTTTAGATTGCTTCGGAGACTTCGATAGTTCTTCGGATTGACTCGGATCCCCTGATGTGATCAAAAAAATTATTTGGGTTCCCCCGAGTGGCCAAAAGAGGTGTTGACACAAAAAAAGGGCTGATTCGAAACCCGGGTTTACCCCAAATTTGTATCCAAGGGGTGGGCCGTCGATTTACCGAACGAAAGGATGTAATAGAAAAAGATGAAAGAGACGAAAAGATACGCCCGGCGTTTTAAACTCAGATTGCTCAAAAGCGGAATTTCGGTTGACGGAGGCTGTAGATGAGCCCCCCCAAACGTCGTAAAAACTGTAGATAAATAGAATAAAGTGATAAAAGTGGTTTGCTAGAAAAGTAGAGAAAAAAATAGATGTATTTGATTTTTTATATATCTTTCATACCACCCCCAGGTACATATTTATCTCCCCGGGAAGAGATTAAAAGCAGACTCATACCTAAAAAAAATCCTATTTTTTAAGGAAATAAAGAAATTGTGCAAGAGTCGGACTCCCAAATTATAAAACAATACTATAATAAAAAATACGTTTCCTTTCTATCTTCCCTTTGATGAAAATTTCCTCGGATATTTTTTTTAGGGCAACTCTCCTATTGCTACGGCACTTTTGTTGACATTGGCCCCAAACATCCCGCATCATCGGGAAAATTTTCCCATCGACAACGTCCTTGTTTCTATCGGCAAAACCTTTCCATCGGGAAATGTCCTTCTTTATTTTACATTTTTCAAACTCCCGCTTCTATCTGCAATTTAAATTGGGAGTATTTGATGCCGATAAGAAAAACAATTACCCCTTTAAAAGATCGGGAAACCGGGGTTTTCTTGACACATACAAAAAAAAAGGTGTCAACAAATATATTTGGTGGTTTTCTTTGGCCCTATATTGTAAAATTTAAAAGAACAGCGGTTTTCTTAATGAAATTAACGCCAATGCAAATCTTGAATTTCTCTATAGTCTCCTAGAAAAAAACTAGCATAGATATGTTCACACTACTGGGTTTTTAGCATCTATAAAACCCCCCCTTTGGGGGTTGTTTTCCCAAAAAAATCGTTTACCCCGGTTTGGAAATTCTCCCGGGGCTAAAGGGGGACCTTTACCCCCGGGTTGGTACACTAAAATCCCCTCCAACGGCTCGGGGCCAGACATTGTCGGGGGGCTTTTAGTCCAACCGGGGAAAAGGGTTAGCCCTTTTTGGTGCACAAACCGGGGCAAATTTTTAAAACCCGGGTTTTGGGCCCCAACCGGGGGCTTTTTTGGTTTTGTCTCGGTGGTTCTATGGCCGGGACAAAGGCCCCCCCCTATTTAAACTCCCCTTTTCTCCCCTCCCTGAGCCGAGAGCTCTTTCTTCCTTTGTTCTTGCTTGTTCTTTGTGTGTTCTTCTTTCCCCTCTTGGCCATTTTTTCATTTGATCATTCTAGCCCCACGATCTTTGAAAGGTTACCTCTTAAACCCCTCGGGTTCTAGCCCCATAGAGTTTTTAGTGATTTTTTTTATGATTATCACTCTTTTGCCTTTTTAAGCCTTTCACTTAATTGTTTGAATGTTTGAAAAAGGCAACAAAAAATAGTATTCAAAGATCATCTTTCTTTTCTGGGGGGTATTTTATGTTCCCTTTCAAGTTAGTTTAGCTTTTTGAGAAATATAGATTTTAGGATTTTTTTAATGAAAAATTTTATTGGGGGATTTTCTTTATTTATTTATATATGTCATTTGAGCTCAAAATAATATTATTTTGATGAATAGGTACTAATAGAATATTTTATTTGTTACAGGGCACATTTCATGATTTTAAGAAATGAAAATTTTAGTTGTTTTATTTTCTTTGTTTGAATTTAAGGAATTTAAAATATCTAGTTTGAAAATGATATAGAGAGTGTTAAAACTGTTGGGGACACTGGGCCCTCTGATGGGGGTTCCCAAAAAGGATAAGGCCCAAAACCCTCCTTCATTCCCTGTGGCAGTGTATGCAAAGACTGTGAAAGAGTACCGAGTGGGGAAGGGGGCCAAAACGGTCGGATCTTCTAAAAGTGTAAAGATCGCAATGGATTTAAATTTTTTTTTGTCACTTTTTGATTGGTTATGGTTAATTTGTACCTATATTTCCTGTGATTTTGATTAAAAATGCGATTTTTATTTCTTTTTCAGTGGGATGGCACTGGATGTGGGGGGTGTACTAGGGGAAAAGACGTTACAACGTCCGAAGGCTACAAGGGTGTGAGGATGAGCCAGTCAAGAAGTCTGTCAAGCTGAGCAGACAATGATATTTGTACTTTAGTTGGGATTTTGGGCGGGGATATTATCTACTGAAAAATATTTTAGGTTTTTTTGTTTTTGCATGGTCTTAGTACGCATGTCAAGGTTTTATAAAGCATACTTTGTATTTGTAGACGCAGAAATGACAATGAGGTGTTCCTCTCGTCTGTCATTTTAATGCGAGACCTTTGTTCGGTTTTTAAATTTCATTTTTTTACCAAAATGAGAAATTTTTAATTTTTTTTTGGGTTTTTTAATGCAGCGAACACGCGATTGGATGTAAATGTAGATCGCCCCCTCAAACAGTTCTTTGTGGGGGTGCATGTTTTTAAGAGCGGTGAGGAAAAAGCGGGATGTAATTTCATGGTTGCCATGCACCCTTTTCAAAATTTGAAGGAATATTTAGCCCCAAAGGGTGTTCATCAACTTGTTGAAAAACGGGTTTATGTAAAAATTATTTGTTGGACCAAGCATGGGAAAAACTGGAATTTGATGGAACACGAAAAAGAGCAATTGGGCCCCGAAGAATTATTTCCAATATGGGGACTTCAATGTACTGCAATGGTGGAAACAGAAAAAAGAGGCAGGGGGAGGGCGAGGACACTCTTGAAAATGATTTCTTGGTGAAGTTTATTCGTATACACAAAAAATATTGTGAAAGTGAAAAAAGGGGAAAGCTAAGTTGACCGCATGTAGAGGATCAAAAAAAACTAATAACCCCAGGCCAAGATTGGCAAAATAAGTTGGGTACCACTGGAGTTGATCAAGGAAGGGAAAAAAAAAAGGATACGACAAGAAATTTGGGAATTAGTCAAGATTAATAAAAAAATGCTTCCCAATCTAACGAATTTCCTGCCAAAAATGTAGAAGAAAATAGGTCGTGTGCCCTTAGGGTTAAAAATCCTAAAGATACATGATGTTAAAGATTGATCTGTACCGTGGCAAGGGCTACGAGCTTTTTGGTGAATGCCCCCTATTTAAAAACGCGCGGTATAAGCAGCGAGATGACCCTAGCGTGTGAGGGCGAAGGGGCGTCCTAGGAAGAAAATCTTTGCCCAAAATTAATGGTTTTTGCTCCCATAAAACCCGCCGAAACGTTAGTTCAGAAACAAAATATCAAAATTGTTGTATTTGGCACAAAGAAGACCGTTGGAGACAACATGTAGAGACACCCCTGATGGGGCCCGTGGGGGGCAATTGCAGAGAATTCCCGGAGTTTGTAGAAGACGCAAGAAACTTAAGGTTCGGTTTGAGCACGGATGGTATGAAACCTTTTGGGGAGAAGCAGTAGTCATAGACTTGGCCCTTTTTCTATGTATCTACAACCTCTTCCCCTGGTTAGCATGAAGCGGAAGTTCATTATGATGCATGTGGATCCAAGGCCGAAGCAAATAGCAAAAATCGATGTTTCTGAGGCCTTAGTTAAAACTCCGCTTTTTGAAGCAAACCAGGTGTACTGGTGTGGGAAAAATACAAACTGAACACTTCGACCTGGAGATTGTTGTAGTAAAAATAATGTTGGCCCACCCTAAGTAATCTTTCAGGACAGCAAAAAAAAGGGATATAAGGATCCCACAACTGTTTTAAAATGATCTTGACTTTGTATATTAAAAAAATTTCAAAAAAGGTTTTTTCCCCTTGGCCCATTTGTTTTTTTTTCCAAAGAATCCCCAAAGCCGGGAAAAAAAAAGGGAAAAAGCCTTTGTGGGGGAAGAAGTGAAACAAACCCAAAGCCTAAACCAACAACTGGAAAAGGGGGTTTACTTGATATGGCCAAGGTTTTTAAAGTGTTTTTGGGAAAAGGGGGAAAAGGGGTCGTACCATTTCCCAAAAAGAGGCAAATTTGGACGGCACCCAATGGGGAAAAGAAAGGGGTTTTTAATTTTTGGGGGGGCTCCCCTTTTTGGCATTTTCCTAGGGGGTTCGGGCCACGCGATCGACTTGTTTCACTTGACAAAGAATTTTTTGTGTGAAATCTAGGATTCAGGGTTTTGTTAGGGAAAAAGGGCCAAAGATACACTTGAAGCACGACAAACTTGAAAAGACATAAAAGGGAAACGAGAAAACCCCGCATCCAGAAAAGAAGAAGAGGGAAAGCCTTTTTTTAAAAAAATCCCGAAAGCAAACACTTTTAGCAAAAAAAGAGAAAAAAAGCATGTTTTAAATTTCTAAGCCATCAAGGCCCCATTTTGGTTTTTCCTTCCAATTAAAAAAATTTTAATAAATTGTCAGAAAAAAAAACCTTTAAAACTTAAAGTCTCTGAAAAACCCACGTGTTTATGACGAAATTGTTTTCCGGGTTTAAATTAAGAGGAATTCCCTCCAAAATTTAGGTTTTAGCCACTTTGAAACTATCTGCATTCCTCAAAGCAATTTCCCAGAAGGGGGAAACGATATAAGGAACTAGCCCACTCTACATAATGATGTGGGTTTAGTGCCTTTGGGCAGCTTTTTAGTTGGGGTTTTCCCCCCATCCTTCTTTAATTTTATGGAACACCCCTAGTTACCCCTTTGGTTTAAGGAGATTTGTATTCTCGGTCATGTTTCCCACACAAAAATGTTCCCCTTTGAAAGGGTTTGGGAGTCCCCGAAAAAATATGTTCACCAAGTGCCCCGCCCCGAAGGGAAAGAAACGCTAAAGGGTCGGGACAGAGGGGGTCATTTAGTTCTGTTTGACTATTTCTGACCTTGACCCGATTTTGGGGTTTCCCGGGAAACAAGACACCCAGGGGAGACTTAGTAGGAAAAGAACTAGGGGAAAAAAACATATATCGGTACGGGGGGAAAATTTATTATTTTTAACAAAGGAACACTACACAGCTTTTAAACTCCTGGTTTGGGGGACCCCCCAGTCGAGGGGACACAAAAAGTTTCTACGATCGGTTTTCCAGGGAAAAAGAAGCTTTGGGTTAAAGCGTGAAAACATGAAAACTTTCGACGGTTTTGGTTTTCGAAAAAAATTCTTTTTGGGGATTTACAGTATTGATTGACCAAAATGTATTTGGTTTTTTCTAGGAAAAACCAAACATGGCAATCCTCACTTACAAAGCCTACAGTAAATGGAAATTTTATTTTAAAACTGTAACCAAGAAAAAAAGGGAAACACCAACCAGAAAAAGTGGTTTCCGATAAGGGGTGTCATTGACCCAAAAAGGGGGAAAAAGGGAAACATATTATGGGCATAATTTTTGATTTTGGGGAATATACTATGCACCTTAAATTTTTTAAAAAATCCCCCTTTTTTTAAGTGCCCAAATGGGGGAAGGGTGACCGGAAACCCGGGGGGAAAAAATTTTTATAAGGATTCTGGGGTGACAAACAAATGGGAACCCCGCACTATTGGGTTTCAAAGATAAACCTTCGTCCCCGGGTTTGATGTGAAACCCGGTTTTTTATGAAAAGAAAATTTGTCTACAAAACCAAAGAAAGGAAAAAAAAGGATTTACAAATAAAACATCAATGGCCAATGTCACCTTTTTTCTTTCGAGAAAAAAAAACATTTTTGGGAAATTTAGAAAAAACCAAAAATGTCCCAACTTTACAAAAAAGGGATGACCGAATTGCGCCCTTCAGGGATGACCAAAGACCCAACCATCCTTCAAAAAAGTCGAGGACCCCCCATGGTTACGACATGTTTATGACCAAAGGGGCATAGTCAAAAAAGAAGATCACAATGGTCCCTTGATTTTAGTAACTTGCATGCGGGTGTCGAAACAAGTGACATGTGTTTTTAGGATTTTGGGCAAATTTAAAAAAAGATCTTAAAATTTGTATTTTGGGCCAATTAATTAATTTACCCAATACCTTTTGTAGTTTATTTAAATGATTTAAAGAAAAATCACATTTGTCATTGAAAAAAGGGTTTTGTTCTAAAAAAAAATGAACTTTATGAGTTTTTAAAACATTTTTATTTTTTATAGGGGTTTATTTAGTGTCTATTTTAAAAATTTTGCTATTTAGATTAAAACTTATTTGTGCATAATTGAACAAATTTAATTGGTTTAAAAACAAATATTTTTAAAAATTTAAAAAAATTTCTTTTAAAAATAATTTTGTCGGTAAAACCCAAACATTTTTTTTCAATTAACCCAAATTTTTTGCATTAAACCAAAATTTTAATGGGTTAAATTTCATTTATATTTGATAAATTAAAAAAAAAAAGGTAAAATTTTTTAAGTTTATACATTTTTCCCAGGGGTAAATTTAAAAAAAAAGGAAATTTAATGGTTATTTTTTTAAAAAAAAGGGGCATGTATTTAATTTATTATGCAATTAAATAGAACTAGAAAAAATTTAGATTTCTAAACATATACAATCCAAAACAATTAAAAAAGCCCACTAAAAATTTTTTTTTGGGGCCCTAAAGAAGCCCTTTTGCCCCGGTTTGGGATTACCAAACCCGGGGGTTTAAAAGGGTGTTTTTGGCCGCGGCTTTATTCCCCTGTCTTTCCCCCCCTGATCTCCTCGCCTATGTGTGGGTCTTCGTCGATTCAACCTTCTTTTCCCCTCGGGGCGCGCAACCCCCGCCCCCGCCGGGAAACACCCGTCCCAACGGGGGAACCCCTACTCGGGCCCCAGCCCGCCCAAACCCCCGCCCCCACCGCACCGCTGGGCGCGAAACCCCCGGCCCCCCCCCGTCCTCTATCCCCCGTTCCCGAAAGGGGGCCCCCACCCCGTTTCCCCTGTACCTTGGCCGCGCGCCGTCGTCCCCCTCGTCGCGCCGCCGCGTTTTTTGGGGAACGCAAGACTGTTGCGCGCCGCCCCCGCCGCCCTCTAACCCCCCGCCACCCCCCGCGCCCCACCTCGGGGCCCGTGTCCGGAAGGGGAGATAGGCCCGGTTCCCCCCAGAGAGAGGTTTGAGAGAAAGGGGAGAAGCAGAAAAGGAAAAAAGAAAAGGAGAAAGGAAGGAAGGAAGGGAGAAGGGGGAAAAAGAAGATTTTAAAAGGGGAGAGGAAAAAAAAAAAGGGAAAAAAGGGGTTAAAGGTTGAAATTTTAAATTGGCAAAAATTTATTTTGGAAATGATTTATTTTAGGTTTTTATATTGGGTTTATTTAAAAGGAACGGTTTTTTTAATAAAAAGAAATTTATTTAAAAGCAAAATTTTATTTAGGAAAATTTAATTTTGTTTTTGTTTTAAATTTGAAATTTTTTTCAAAGGAAATTTGTGTAATAAAATAGAAATTGATTTTAATTTCAAATTGATTTAGGAAAATTTTTTTAGTTTTTAGTTATATTTTTTTAGTTTTTGGGAAAAAATTTATTTTGTTTGAAATTTTGTTTTAGGGAAAATTTATTTAGTTTGTAATTTTTGTTTTTGGAAATTGATTTTTGTTTTAGGTTTAAAGTAAAATTATGTGGGGGGCCACACATTCATCTTTTGATATATGTATTTTTTTGTTTTAATTATTACTTTTAAAAAATATTGGCCTTCCATTTAATTTTAATTTTTAAAAATCCTTTTAAATTTTTTGAAAATTGATTTTAAAAAGGTTTTTTGTTTTAAAATAATTTTTTGTTAAACCCCGTGCCCAACCCTAAGTGGGCCCAAACCCTAAGTGTTTTACCCCAAACCCTTTACACACAAAAACACACACACAAAAACACACAAAAACCCCAAACATATAATTTTAATAAAATAAAATTATTTTTAATATATAAAAATTATTTTATTTACATCCTAAGTGGGATTCCCCCTTTTTTCACACACTAAAAGTTACCCCTTTGTGCCCAAATCTAAAATGCCTTTAAACCCCTTAAACCAAATGTCTACCTAAACCCACCACACACAAACACAAATATATAAAACCCCTCCTAAAATGTCTTCCCTTTTTTTTTACACAACCCCAAATGTTACCCCCAGTCCCAAAAACAAAATGCCTAAAACCCCAAGTGCTACCCTAAAACCCTTCACAAAAACACCCACATATATATATATTTTTATATACCATCCCCAAGTGTCTTCCCTTTTATTTCACACACTAAGGGCCCCCTCGGTTGGGAACTAATTCTCGTAGAAACGTTTCAAATCCCTATTCTCTGAAGAAAAAATTTTAGTGGGGGAATGGAAAATTTTACTAAACCCGTTTTGGGTGGAGAACAGAATCAATGGGGAAACCAGTTTTAGGTGATTCACAAACCTAGGCAGAAAAAAAGGGGAATCACCCGGAAAACCTTTCTTCAGAAAAAAGTTTTCACCTTTTTGGGCCCTTTGGCATGGATTCACCCCTTCTTTTTTAGAATAAACCGATTTCAGCGCCAAAGGGCCCCCAAGTGTATAACCCCTATTTCCCAACCTTTAAATCCCAAACCCTAACCCTAAGTTTTTCTACCCCCAAACCCTTCACACAAAACCAAAACACACAAAACATATATAATATTTTATATCCTAAATTTCTTCCCTTTTTTTAAAAACACTAAGTGTCTACCCCTAGGCCCAAACCCAATGCCTAAACCCCAAGTGTCTACCCAAAACCCCTTTACACACAACACATATATATATAATTTCCAAATTTCTAAGTGTCCCCACCCCTAGTGTCTACCCTAAACCACATGCAAAATAGGTTTTTTTAGAATTGTTGTTACCTTGTAAAGGGAAAAAGGCTTCCCATCCGTGCCGTTAAAGGGGGGGCAAAAAAGGGAAAAAAACGTCATGAAATTAAGGGTTTTTTCTCTGATCGTACAAAAAAACAAATTTTGGGAAGAAGTCCTTCAAAAATTTCCCGCTCGATACAGAAGGGTGAAGCCGAAGGGGGGAGTTGGGACTGTGCTATGAAGGAAAATGGCCCAAAAATTTTTCCCGGGCCCGGAAGAAACATTGGGAAAAAAGGGTTTTACAAGAAGAACCTTTTACCCAAATTTCAAAAAAAAGGGCACGTCAATTTTAGACCGGGTTTTGGGGGTGACTTTTTAGCTTTCCCAAACATCCCAATAGGGGGAAACACGAGTCAAAAAGAAACCCAAAAAATGCCCGGAAAAGCAATACCTTTACAATGGGGTCAGGTGGTCAAAACTTTTCATTCCGAAATGGGGAAAAAAAAGAAGGGGGACCTTCAAACTTTTTGGGGGAATTCCCAAACCAAAAAAGAAACTGGGCTGAGCGCAGGAAAATGGTTTGGTTTTTTTTTGGGCTTTGGGGGAGGCATTTTACCCTTTAGACCCGGGGATTTAAAGGATATGAAGGAACCCCACAGAAAGCAAAAAAGGGAAATTTGGTTTTACGCTCAATTATGAGGGAAAAAAGGAAAAATTGGGCAAAATGAATTTAAAAATGAGCGGGCATATGGCCCCGGGGCTTTCGGAACCGGTTTGGGGGGAACGAGGGGGTCAGGTTGGGGGTGTCCCTGGAAACATGCCTTCCCCCCAAGACAAAAATACATTTTTGAACCGCCAGAGAAAAAAGAAAGGGAGGGGAAATTTTAAACTTTGGGTGCGCAAATTTTTAGGGAAGCAATTCGAAAACAAACTATTCAAACCAAAAATTTAAAAACGAGAAGGAGAAACTTTAAGCGAGAATGGCGAGGGAAATCAAAAGGCAAGTGGAGTTAGCAATCAACCCAATGGGAAAGTACTGGATTTAGTAAGCAAGTCAAAAATTTAGCCCACGCTCTCCCTTTTTAAAAACAGTTTTTCTTCCCCGGAAATTTTCCTCAAACCTTTGGGGGATGACCCAAAAACTTAAAGCTTCCCCTGGATTTAAAATCCAGACCCCAATTTAACCATTTTTTTAGTTGCAATTTCCCCCCGGGAAGGGGGGGGGGGGACCACAAAACTTGGGGGTACCCGGTTTTTGTAAACTCCCATGACCCCTTTTCCAAAACACCATATGCCATGGGTTTAAAAATACCCCGCTTGATAAAGTTGGGGCTCGGTTTGGGTAGAGTTGAAAAAGGAAAAGGAAAGTGGGGCTTGGGATTGAAGGAGGGATGGGGGGGGGGCCCACTTTAGGGGGAAGCAGAGAAGCATTTATTTTTTTGGGGGCAAGGCTATATCATTATTCCCGGGGCATCACCTCCTATTAATTAAGTCGTCGCCCCCTTTCCTACCTAGGGTGCGAATGAAAGTGAAAAAACCTATCTCTTTTTTCCCCAAAATTTTTTATTGGGGCCTAAATGAGAAAAATTTTTTCACACTGGGTTTTTTTTCGCTGTTTGGACCAACCCCGAACCTTTAAATAAAAAATTTATCAACCCCCTTTGGGCCCTAGTTTTTGCGAAGGGGGTTTGGGTGGTTAAAATGCACGGCAAAAAGTTCCCCCCCAAAAACCTCCCCAAAGGGGGTTCCCATCGCCGAAACCCCGGGCCCCCGAAAACCCCCCGGGGGTTCTCCAACGCCGAACCGGCCCCCTCGCCTCCCCGCGGTTCCAACGCCAAAGGAAAGGTCCCCCAAAAGGACACCTTGGCCCCCCCATCCCCCAAAGAAATTTACCCCCACAAAATCAAAGGTTTTTTGGCCCCCAACCAAAACAAAGAGGCCCCAAATACAAGGAAAGTTATTTTTGGAATTTTCCCACCAAAACTTCCCAAAGAAAATGAAGAAGAATAGGGGCTTCATTTAAAGGCCCCCAGTGGGGGCGCAAAATTTTAAAAAAAATTTTAGCCGGCGCTAAAGCAAGGAAAGAAGTACCCCAGCCTTTTAAAAACCCCCCAATCAGTTCTAAGGGAGAAGTTGGAAGAAAAAAAAGAAAGCTAGTTTATGGGCCCGAAAGAAATCCCCAATATGGGTATGACCCAAATTTTAAAAGGTAATTATCAAAAAAGGGGAGAAAAAAGGAGGGAAAAGGGGGTTTCCAAAGTCGGGGGAACCCTCGAAGCAATTAAATGCCCCCCCTAGTTTTGGGAAAAATATGGGCAAAATGAGCTTGGGTAAGGGGTACAGTGGGGCCCCCAAAAATTCAATTTGATGGTATGGAAGATTTCTTGGAAAGGGGGCTAAAATATCCCCGACTCAATTTTTACAAAAGCATCATCGCAAATCCCCCGCCCACCTCACACCCAAAAGGGGTTTTTACCCCCTAAAAGGGGGTTTGGGGACTTTTAAAGGCCCTTATAGACCGGGGTTAAAACCTTCTTACATTGATGACCCACCTTCATTTCTGCTAACGTCTCGTTTGATAGGGGGAAAAAATATGAATCAAAAAAAAAAAAACTTTTCTTATATTAGGGACAAGTTTTGTTTTTTTCTTTAAAGCAAAACACCGTACCAAACCGGCAAAAGCTGAGGGACCAAAACTGCAGAAATCTTAAAACCACCACAAGGGGCCCAAGCCAAAACCTGAAACACATCATTAGCTGGAGCAAACAATTTTGTTCCACGGGGCACGGGGACTGAGCAAAAACCCCCTGACTAAAAACCAACAACAACGCACCCCCCTTTAAAACCACACAAACCCTGACCCTATCGGACCCCCAAGGCCCCGCCACCAGGGTTTACCTTTGGGGAACAATATTAACCTCGTTTGGGATGGGGTAACTTTTTAAAAAAAAAATAAAGCTATTTGGAAAACCCATTTGGGGAAAAAACCCAAGGGGGTTTTGTAAAATTTATTTGGGGTTTAAGAAAACAAAATCAAGTTGCTCAATTTTAGCATATTTTAAAAAGTTTCAAAGGCAAAACCCAAACTAACCTAGCAAAACAAAAAATCAGAGGGGGCTATATTCAACCACATGTTTTATCAGACCCCGGGGTTAAAAACCACCACCCTACAAGAAATCTCTACAAGTTTTAAACCAAAACATTTTTCCCCTATAATTTTATAAAAACTCTTCATATACACTTTATTTGAAAAAAAATAATAATTTATTTAATCCTTTAAAAATTTAACTAAACATTACTTTCAAATGCCTCTACTAAAACAACAAAAAACAAAGCCTTAATATTATTTTTTTTGACATGGGGTTTTTTTCAACCTCAAAAAACAACATTCTAAAAAAAAAACATTAACCTCTTTTAAAAATTCCAATTTTTTCAGATCCATAAAAAAAAACATTTCTTAAAGGGATTGCGTTTTAACCTTTCTGATTATGCTTTTGAAGCCTTGGTGCTTAGCTACTGCCTCTGTCTCACAATCTTGACGTTGAAAAATTAGTCACGCGAACAATTTTTAAAGCTAAAAGCCCTACATACCTCTATCACCGATTTGACATCACCAAACCAAGTCGAGCGTCTTTGCTTCACGTGCCCGAAATGATGGCGTAAGTGGAATGTTTGAGGGGAAACTAGCATGGGGAGAAACACTAAACGCATTCTTTTTTGGTAAAAAAATTTTGAAAGATAAAACTCCAACATTATACGGGGGAAGTACGGAGAGTAACGAATTAAAAATTAATAAAGGGGCCAACAGACTGTCCAACAATAAAAAATTTCACCTCAAACACGGGACTTTAAAATCTATTTACGTTGGCTGGTACAAACAGGGATGCGATTGCAAAAGGGCGCGGGCATAAAGGGGGCCCAAAGGGAGGCAATTGGCAGGTAGGGTTGGCATGTGCAATCACAACAAATTTTGTAAGAGTTTTTTGTAAATTTACACCCCCCAAATTAAATCATTTAAAAAAATTTAGAATGTTAAAAAATCAAAAATTTTAATAAAAAAATAATAACATTTATGATATCAACTAAATTCTTTAAATTTCCCAAATTAATGTTATATTTAATTATTTTATACATAAATTTTTGTCTTTTTCTAAATTTTTTTTGTCAAATTTAAAATTTTTTTACCTTTAAAAATTTTTGGGAATGACAAATTTTTTGGAAAAAGGGGGATACCCCAAATGGTTAAACAAAACATTTGTACACCACAAATAGCTAAAAATCTGCTTGTTTCTATAAACCATTTAATTTTTTATTAACTATGACAATTATTAAATCATTTTTATGTATTATTGTGTTGCTTTTTGATGCAAAACAGTCACAATTCACAAGCAAATCAAAAAATATGCACAAGTTAAAGGCCAGTTTTTGGAACAGGGGTTATTTTCCACCCAAATTTTTTCTTGTGAAATTCCCCTCTTTGCAAAAAATTTCATTTCAAAAGCCAGCAAAAATGGTTCCATATATAGCCCATGAAGCAAGACAACAGGGCAGAACAAAAACAGGAACAACAGAATGGGAAAGGGAAATTTGCAAAATATTACGCCTGGGGGGGCTTTTTTTTTTTTGAAACCCCGCCCTTGTTTCGCACAGGCGCCTGGGAGTCGGGCAGGGGCCCGCCAGCCGGCCTATTTCACACCTGACCCGGAAACACGATAGCAGCCATATCCAAAAATACGCGTACGACTACGGCCAGAATAATCTGAAAAAATTTAAGATTGAGGAACAAAACCAGCCGACGTCACCTCGGCTGTAAAAGATGAGCCGTGGGGGTGTTGGTCGCTGACAACGCACCAGAAATTTTTGTTTTTTTTTAAGTTTTTTTTCCAAAAATCCTATTATAACCCCCGAAAATAATTTTAATTAGAAACGTTCGGAAACACTGGGGACTCTACAGAAACGGCAATCAGTGCCGGTTCAAACCCCACTACAGTGGGGGATTTTGAACCGGCACTGACGAACGACAGGGATGACCCAAGCCATCACTACCGGTTTTGGGGACCCAAACCGCACGATCTTACCATCACGCCGGGTTTTGGCACCCCAACCGGCAGGATATTATTTTTTAAAAATTTCAT